>CM059478.1:124415-817415 GCA_030408155.1 Lophura swinhoii
AACCCTAACCCTAACCCTAACCCTAACCCTAACCCTAACCCTAACCCTAACCCTAACCCTAACCCTAACCCTAACCCTAACCCTAACCCTAACCCTAACCCTAACCCTAACCCTAACCCTAACCCTAACCCTAACCCTAACCCTAACCCTAACCCTAACCCTAACCCTAACCCTAACCCTAACCCTAACCCTAACCCTAACCCTAACCCTAACCCTAACCCTAACCCTAACCCTAACCCTAACCCTAACCCTAACCCTAACCCTAACCCTAACCCTAACCCTAACCCTAACCCTAACCCTAACCCTAACCCTAACCCTAACCCTAACCCTAACCCTAACCCTAACCCTAACCCTAACCCTAACCCTAACCCTAACCCTAACCCTAACCCTAACCCTAACCCTAACCCTAACCCTAACCCTAACCCTAACCCTAACCCTAACCCTAACCCTAACCCTAACCCTAACCCTAACCCTAACCCTAACCCTAACCCTAACCCTAACCCTAACCCTAACCCTAACCCTAACCCTAACCCTAACCCTAACCCTAACCCTAACCCTAACCCTAACCCTAACCCTAACCCTAACCCTAACCCTAACCCTAACCCTAACCCTAACCCTAACCCTAACCCTAACCCTAACCCTAACCCTAACCCTAACCCTAACCCTAACCCTAACCCTAACCCTAACCCTAACCCTAACCCTAACCCTAACCCTAACCCTAACCCTAACCCTAACCCTAACCCTAACCCTAACCCTAACCCTAACCCTAACCCTAACCCTAACCCTAACCCTAACCCTAACCCTAACCCTAACCCTAACCCTAACCCTAACCCTAACCCTAACCCTAACCCTAACCCTAACCCTAACCCTAACCCTAACCCTAACCCTAACCCTAACCCTAACCCTAACCCTAACTAACCCTAACCCTAACCCTAACCCTAACCCTAACCCTAACCCTAACCCTAACCCTAACCCTAACCCTAACCCTAACCCTAACCCTAACCCTAACCCTAACCCTAACCCTAACCCTAACCCTAACCCTAACCCTAACCCTAACCCTAACCCTAACCCTAACCCTAACCCTAACCCTAACCCTAACCCTAACCCTAACCCTAACCCTAACCCTAACCCTAACCCTAACCCTAACCCTAACCCTAACCCTAACCCTAACCCTAACCCTAACCCTAACCCTAACCCTAACCCTAACCCTAACCCTAACCCTAACCCTAACCCTAACCCTAACCCTAACCCTAACCCTAACCCTAACCCTAACCCTAACCCTAACCCTAACCCTAACCCTAACCCTAACCCTAACCCTAACCCTAACCCTAACCCTAACCCTAACCCTAACCCTAACCCTAACCCTAACCCTAACCCTAACCCTAACCCTAACCCTAACCCTAACCCTAACCCTAACCCTAACCCTAACCCTAACCCTAACCCTAACCCTAACCCTAACCCTAACCCTAACCCTAACCCTAACCCTAACCCTAACCCTAACCCTAACCCTAACCCTAACCCTAACCCTAACCCTAACCCTAACCCTAACCCTAACCCTAACCCTAACCCTAACCCTAACCCTAACCCTAACCCTAACCCTAACCCTAACCCTAACCCTAACCCTAACCCTAACCCTAACCCTAACCCTAACCCTAACCCTAACCCTAACCCTAACCCTAACCCTAACCCTAACCCTAACCCTAACCCTAACCCTAACCCTAACCCTAACCCTAACCCTAACCCTAACCCTAACCCTAACCCTAACCCTAACCCTAACCCTAACCCTAACCCTAACCCTAACCCTAACCCTAACCCTAACCCTAACCCTAACCCTAACCCTAACCCTAACCCTAACCCTAACCCTAACCCTAACCCTAACCCTAACCCTAACCCTAACCCTAACCCTAACCCTAACCCTAACCCTAACCCTAACCCTAACCCTAACCCTAACCCTAACCCTAACCCTAACCCTAACCCTAACCCTAACCCTAACCCTAACCCTAACCCTAACCCTAACCCTAACCCTAACCCTAACCCTAACCCTAACCCTAACCCTAACCCTAACCCTAACCCTAACCCTAACCCTAACCCTAACCCTAACCCTAACCCTAACCCTAACCCTAACCCTAACCCTAACCCTAACCCTAACCCTAACCCTAACCCTAACCCTAACCCTAACCCTAACCCTAACCCTAACCCTAACCCTAACCCTAACCCTAACCCTAACCCTAACCCTAACCCTAACCCTAACCCTAACCCTAACCCTAACCCTAACCCTAACCCTAACCCTAACCCTAACCCTAACCCTAACCCTAACCCTAACCCTAACCCTAACCCTAACCCTAACCCTAACCCTAACCCTAACCCTAACCCTAACCCTAACCCTAACCCTAACCCTAACCCTAACCCTAACCCTAACCCTAACCCTAACCCTAACCCTAACCCTAACCCTAACCCTAACCCTAACCCTAACCCTAACCCTAACCCTAACCCTAACCCTAACCCTAACCCTAACCCTAACCCTAACCCTAACCCTAACCCTAACCCTAACCCTAACCCTAACCCTAACCCTAACCCTAACCCTAACCCTAACCCTAACCCTAACCCTAACCCTAACCCTAACCCTAACCCTAACCCTAACCCTAACCCTAACCCTAACCCTAACCCTAACCCTAACCCTAACCCTAACCCTAACCCTAACCCTAACCCTAACCCTAACCCTAACCCTAACCCTAACCCTAACCCTAACCCTAACCCTAACCCTAACCCTAACCCTAACCCTAACCCTAACCCTAACCCTAACCCTAACCCTAACCCTAACCCTAACCCTAACCCTAACCCTAACCCTAACCCTAACCCTAACCCTAACCCTAACCCTAACCCTAACCCTAACCCTAACCCTAACCCTAACCCTAACCCTAACCCTAACCCTAACCCTAACCCTAACCCTAACCCTAACCCTAACCCTAACCCTAACCCTAACCCTAACCCTAACCCTAACCCTAACCCTAACCCTAACCCTAACCCTAACCCTAACCCTAACCCTAACCCTAACCCTAACCCTAACCCTAACCCTAACCCTAACCCTAACCCTAACCCTAACCCTAACCCTAACCCTAACCCTAACCCTAACCCTAACCCTAACCCTAACCCTAACCCTAACCCTAACCCTAACCCTAACCCTAACCCTAACCCTAACCCTAACCCTAACCCTAACCCTAACCCTAACCCTAACCCTAACCCTAACCCTAACCCTAACCCTAACCCTAACCCTAACCCTAACCCTAACCCTAACCCTAACCCTAACCCTAACCCTAACCCTAACCCTAACCCTAACCCTAACCCTAACCCTAACCCTAACCCTAACCCTAACCCTAACCCTAACCCTAACCCTAACCCTAACCCTAACCCTAACCCTAACCCTAACCCTAACCCTAACCCTAACCCTAACCCTAACCCTAACCCTAACCCTAACCCTAACCCTAACCCTAACCCTAACCCTAACCCTAACCCTAACCCTAACCCTAACCCTAACCCTAACCCTAACCCTAACCCTAACCCTAACCCTAACCCTAACCCTAACCCTAACCCTAACCCTAACCCTAACCCTAACCCTAACCCTAACCCTAACCCTAACCCTAACCCTAACCCTAACCCTAACCCTAACCCTAACCCTAACCCTAACCCTAACCCTAACCCTAACCCTAACCCTAACCCTAACCCTAACCCTAACCCTAACCCTAACCCTAACCCTAACCCTAACCCTAACCCTAACCCTAACCCTAACCCTAACCCTAACCCTAACCCTAACCCTAACCCTAACCCTAACCCTAACCCTAACCCTAACCCTAACCCTAACCCTAACCCTAACCCTAACCCTAACCCTAACCCTAACCCTAACCCTAACCCTAACCCTAACCCTAACCCTAACCCTAACCCTAACCCTAACCCTAACCCTAACCCTAACCCTAACCCTAACCCTAACCCTAACCCTAACCCTAACCCTAACCCTAACCCTAACCCTAACCCTAACCCTAACCCTAACCCTAACCCTAACCCTAACCCTAACCCTAACCCTAACCCTAACCCTAACCCTAACCCTAACCCTAACCCTAACCCTAACCCTAACCCTAACCCTAACCCTAACCCTAACCCTAACCCTAACCCTAACCCTAACCCTAACCCTAACCCTAACCCTAACCCTAACCCTAACCCTAACCCTAACCCTAACCCTAACCCTAACCCTAACCCTAACCCTAACCCTAACCCTAACCCTAACCCTAACCCTAACCCTAACCCTAACCCTAACCCTAACCCTAACCCTAACCCTAACCCTAACCCTAACCCTAACCCTAACCCTAACCCTAACCCTAACCCTAACCCTAACCCTAACCCTAACCCTAACCCTAACCCTAACCCTAACCCTAACCCTAACCCTAACCCTAACCCTAACCCTAACCCTAACCCTAACCCTAACCCTAACCCTAACCCTAACCCTAACCCTAACCCTAACCCTAACCCTAACCCTAACCCTAACCCTAACCCTAACCCTAACCCTAACCCTAACCCTAACCCTAACCCTAACCCTAACCCTAACCCTAACCCTAACCCTAACCCTAACCCTAACCCTAACCCTAACCCTAACCCTAACCCTAACCCTAACCCTAACCCTAACCCTAACCCTAACCCTAACCCTAACCCTAACCCTAACCCTAACCCTAACCCTAACCCTAACCCTAACCCTAACCCTAACCCTAACCCTAACCCTAACCCTAACCCTAACCCTAACCCTAACCCTAACCCTAACCCTAACCCTAACCCTAACCCTAACCCTAACCCTAACCCTAACCCTAACCCTAACCCTAACCCTAACCCTAACCCTAACCCTAACCCTAACCCTAACCCTAACCCTAACCCTAACCCTAACCCTAACCCTAACCCTAACCCTAACCCTAACCCTAACCCTAACCCTAACCCTAACCCTAACCCTAACCCTAACCCTAACCCTAACCCTAACCCTAACCCTAACCCTAACCCTAACCCTAACCCTAACCCTAACCCTAACCCTAACCCTAACCCTAACCCTAACCCTAACCCTAACCCTAACCCTAACCCTAACCCTAACCCTAACCCTAACCCTAACCCTAACCCTAACCCTAACCCTAACCCTAACCCTAACCCTAACCCTAACCCTAACCCTAACCCTAACCCTAACCCTAACCCTAACCCTAACCCTAACCCTAACCCTAACCCTAACCCTAACCCTAACCCTAACCCTAACCCTAACCCTAACCCTAACCCTAACCCTAACCCTAACCCTAACCCTAACCCTAACCCTAACCCTAACCCTAACCCTAACCCTAACCCTAACCCTAACCCTAACCCTAACCCTAACCCTAACCCTAACCCTAACCCTAACCCTAACCCTAACCCTAACCCTAACCCTAACCCTAACCCTAACCCTAACCCTAACCCTAACCCTAACCCTAACCCTAACCCTAACCCTAACCCTAACCCTAACCCTAACCCTAACCCTAACCCTAACCCTAACCCTAACCCTAACCCTAACCCTAACCCTAACCCTAACCCTAACCCTAACCCTAACCCTAACCCTAACCCTAACCCTAACCCTAACCCTAACCCTAACCCTAACCCTAACCCTAACCCTAACCCTAACCCTAACCCTAACCCTAACCCTAACCCTAACCCTAACCCTAACCCTAACCCTAACCCTAACCCTAACCCTAACCCTAACCCTAACCCTAACCCTAACCCTAACCCTAACCCTAACCCTAACCCTAACCCTAACCCTAACCCTAACCCTAACCCTAACCCTAACCCTAACCCTAACCCTAACCCTAACCCTAACCCTAACCCTAACCCTAACCCTAACCCTAACCCTAACCCTAACCCTAACCCTAACCCTAACCCTAACCCTAACCCTAACCCTAACCCTAACCCTAACCCTAACCCTAACCCTAACCCTAACCCTAACCCTAACCCTAACCCTAACCCTAACCCTAACCCTAACCCTAACCCTAACCCTAACCCTAACCCTAACCCTAACCCTAACCCTAACCCTAACCCTAACCCTAACCCTAACCCTAACCCTAACCCTAACCCTAACCCTAACCCTAACCCTAACCCTAACCCTAACCCTAACCCTAACCCTAACCCTAACCCTAACCCTAACCCTAACCCTAACCCTAACCCTAACCCTAACCCTAACCCTAACCCTAACCCTAACCCTAACCCTAACCCTAACCCTAACCCTAACCCTAACCCTAACCCTAACCCTAACCCTAACCCTAACCCTAACCCTAACCCTAACCCTAACCCTAACCCTAACCCTAACCCTAACCCTAACCCTAACCCTAACCCTAACCCTAACCCTAACCCTAACCCTAACCCTAACCCTAACCCTAACCCTAACCCTAACCCTAACCCTAACCCTAACCCTAACCCTAACCCTAACCCTAACCCTAACCCTAACCCTAACCCTAACCCTAACCCTAACCCTAACCCTAACCCTAACCCTAACCCTAACCCTAACCCTAACCCTAACCCTAACCCTAACCCTAACCCTAACCCTAACCCTAACCCTAACCCTAACCCTAACCCTAACCCTAACCCTAACCCTAACCCTAACCCTAACCCTAACCCTAACCCTAACCCTAACCCTAACCCTAACCCTAACCCTAACCCTAACCCTAACCCTAACCCTAACCCTAACCCTAACCCTAACCCTAACCCTAACCCTAACCCTAACCCTAACCCTAACCCTAACCCTAACCCTAACCCTAACCCTAACCCTAACCCTAACCCTAACCCTAACCCTAACCCTAACCCTAACCCTAACCCTAACCCTAACCCTAACCCTAACCCTAACCCTAACCCTAACCCTAACCCTAACCCTAACCCTAACCCTAACCCTAACCCTAACCCTAACCCTAACCCTAACCCTAACCCTAACCCTAACCCTAACCCTAACCCTAACCCTAACCCTAACCCTAACCCTAACCCTAACCCTAACCCTAACCCTAACCCTAACCCTAACCCTAACCCTAACCCTAACCCTAACCCTAACCCTAACCCTAACCCTAACCCTAACCCTAACCCTAACCCTAACCCTAACCCTAACCCTAACCCTAACCCTAACCCTAACCCTAACCCTAACCCTAACCCTAACCCTAACCCTAACCCTAACCCTAACCCTAACCCTAACCCTAACCCTAACCCTAACCCTAACCCTAACCCTAACCCTAACCCTAACCCTAACCCTAACCCTAACCCTAACCCTAACCCTAACCCTAACCCTAACCCTAACCCTAACCCTAACCCTAACCCTAACCCTAACCCTAACCCTAACCCTAACCCTAACCCTAACCCTAACCCTAACCCTAACCCTAACCCTAACCCTAACCCTAACCCTAACCCTAACCCTAACCCTAACCCTAACCCTAACCCTAACCCTAACCCTAACCCTAACCCTAACCCTAACCCTAACCCTAACCCTAACCCTAACCCTAACCCTAACCCTAACCCTAACCCTAACCCTAACCCTAACCCTAACCCTAACCCTAACCCTAACCCTAACCCTAACCCTAACCCTAACCCTAACCCTAACCCTAACCCTAACCCTAACCCTAACCCTAACCCTAACCCTAACCCTAACCCTAACCCTAACCCTAACCCTAACCCTAACCCTAACCCTAACCCTAACCCTAACCCTAACCCTAACCCTAACCCTAACCCTAACCCTAACCCTAACCCTAACCCTAACCCTAACCCTAACCCTAACCCTAACCCTAACCCTAACCCTAACCCTAACCCTAACCCTAACCCTAACCCTAACCCTAACCCTAACCCTAACCCTAACCCTAACCCTAACCCTAACCCTAACCCTAACCCTAACCCTAACCCTAACCCTAACCCTAACCCTAACCCTAACCCTAACCCTAACCCTAACCCTAACCCTAACCCTAACCCTAACCCTAACCCTAACCCTAACCCTAACCCTAACCCTAACCCTAACCCTAACCCTAACCCTAACCCTAACCCTAACCCTAACCCTAACCCTAACCCTAACCCTAACCCTAACCCTAACCCTAACCCTAACCCTAACCCTAACCCTAACCCTAACCCTAACCCTAACCCTAACCCTAACCCTAACCCTAACCCTAACCCTAACCCTAACCCTAACCCTAACCCTAACCCTAACCCTAACCCTAACCCTAACCCTAACCCTAACCCTAACCCTAACCCTAACCCTAACCCTAACCCTAACCCTAACCCTAACCCTAACCCTAACCCTAACCCTAACCCTAACCCTAACCCTAACCCTAACCCTAACCCTAACCCTAACCCTAACCCTAACCCTAACCCTAACCCTAACCCTAACCCTAACCCTAACCCTAACCCTAACCCTAACCCTAACCCTAACCCTAACCCTAACCCTAACCCTAACCCTAACCCTAACCCTAACCCTAACCCTAACCCTAACCCTAACCCTAACCCTAACCCTAACCCTAACCCTAACCCTAACCCTAACCCTAACCCTAACCCTAACCCTAACCCTAACCCTAACCCTAACCCTAACCCTAACCCTAACCCTAACCCTAACCCTAACCCTAACCCTAACCCTAACCCTAACCCTAACCCTAACCCTAACCCTAACCCTAACCCTAACCCTAACCCTAACCCTAACCCTAACCCTAACCCTAACCCTAACCCTAACCCTAACCCTAACCCTAACCCTAACCCTAACCCTAACCCTAACCCTAACCCTAACCCTAACCCTAACCCTAACCCTAACCCTAACCCTAACCCTAACCCTAACCCTAACCCTAACCCTAACCCTAACCCTAACCCTAACCCTAACCCTAACCCTAACCCTAACCCTAACCCTAACCCTAACCCTAACCCTAACCCTAACCCTAACCCTAACCCTAACCCTAACCCTAACCCTAACCCTAACCCTAACCCTAACCCTAACCCTAACCCTAACCCTAACCCTAACCCTAACCCTAACCCTAACCCTAACCCTAACCCTAACCCTAACCCTAACCCTAACCCTAACCCTAACCCTAACCCTAACCCTAACCCTAACCCTAACCCTAACCCTAACCCTAACCCTAACCCTAACCCTAACCCTAACCCTAACCCTAACCCTAACCCTAACCCTAACCCTAACCCTAACCCTAACCCTAACCCTAACCCTAACCCTAACCCTAACCCTAACCCTAACCCTAACCCTAACCCTAACCCTAACCCTAACCCTAACCCTAACCCTAACCCTAACCCTAACCCTAACCCTAACCCTAACCCTAACCCTAACCCTAACCCTAACCCTAACCCTAACCCTAACCCTAACCCTAACCCTAACCCTAACCCTAACCCTAACCCTAACCCTAACCCTAACCCTAACCCTAACCCTAACCCTAACCCTAACCCTAACCCTAACCCTAACCCTAACCCTAACCCTAACCCTAACCCTAACCCTAACCCTAACCCTAACCCTAACCCTAACCCTAACCCTAACCCTAACCCTAACCCTAACCCTAACCCTAACCCTAACCCTAACCCTAACCCTAACCCTAACCCTAACCCTAACCCTAACCCTAACCCTAACCCTAACCCTAACCCTAACCCTAACCCTAACCCTAACCCTAACCCTAACCCTAACCCTAACCCTAACCCTAACCCTAACCCTAACCCTAACCCTAACCCTAACCCTAACCCTAACCCTAACCCTAACCCTAACCCTAACCCTAACCCTAACCCTAACCCTAACCCTAACCCTAACCCTAACCCTAACCCTAACCCTAACCCTAACCCTAACCCTAACCCTAACCCTAACCCTAACCCTAACCCTAACCCTAACCCTAACCCTAACCCTAACCCTAACCCTAACCCTAACCCTAACCCTAACCCTAACCCTAACCCTAACCCTAACCCTAACCCTAACCCTAACCCTAACCCTAACCCTAACCCTAACCCTAACCCTAACCCTAACCCTAACCCTAACCCTAACCCTAACCCTAACCCTAACCCTAACCCTAACCCTAACCCTAACCCTAACCCTAACCCTAACCCTAACCCTAACCCTAACCCTAACCCTAACCCTAACCCTAACCCTAACCCTAACCCTAACCCTAACCCTAACCCTAACCCTAACCCTAACCCTAACCCTAACCCTAACCCTAACCCTAACCCTAACCCTAACCCTAACCCTAACCCTAACCCTAACCCTAACCCTAACCCTAACCCTAACCCTAACCCTAACCCTAACCCTAACCCTAACCCTAACCCTAACCCTAACCCTAACCCTAACCCTAACCCTAACCCTAACCCTAACCCTAACCCTAACCCTAACCCTAACCCTAACCCTAACCCTAACCCTAACCCTAACCCTAACCCTAACCCTAACCCTAACCCTAACCCTAACCCTAACCCTAACCCTAACCCTAACCCTAACCCTAACCCTAACCCTAACCCTAACCCTAACCCTAACCCTAACCCTAACCCTAACCCTAACCCTAACCCTAACCCTAACCCTAACCCTAACCCTAACCCTAACCCTAACCCTAACCCTAACCCTAACCCTAACCCTAACCCTAACCCTAACCCTAACCCTAACCCTAACCCTAACCCTAACCCTAACCCTAACCCTAACCCTAACCCTAACCCTAACCCTAACCCTAACCCTAACCCTAACCCTAACCCTAACCCTAACCCTAACCCTAACCCTAACCCTAACCCTAACCCTAACCCTAACCCTAACCCTAACCCTAACCCTAACCCTAACCCTAACCCTAACCCTAACCCTAACCCTAACCCTAACCCTAACCCTAACCCTAACCCTAACCCTAACCCTAACCCTAACCCTAACCCTAACCCTAACCCTAACCCTAACCCTAACCCTAACCCTAACCCTAACCCTAACCCTAACCCTAACCCTAACCCTAACCCTAACCCTAACCCTAACCCTAACCCTAACCCTAACCCTAACCCTAACCCTAACCCTAACCCTAACCCTAACCCTAACCCTAACCCTAACCCTAACCCTAACCCTAACCCTAACCCTAACCCTAACCCTAACCCTAACCCTAACCCTAACCCTAACCCTAACCCTAACCCTAACCCTAACCCTAACCCTAACCCTAACCCTAACCCTAACCCTAACCCTAACCCTAACCCTAACCCTAACCCTAACCCTAACCCTAACCCTAACCCTAACCCTAACCCTAACCCTAACCCTAACCCTAACCCTAACCCTAACCCTAACCCTAACCCTAACCCTAACCCTAACCCTAACCCTAACCCTAACCCTAACCCTAACCCTAACCCTAACCCTAACCCTAACCCTAACCCTAACCCTAACCCTAACCCTAACCCTAACCCTAACCCTAACCCTAACCCTAACCCTAACCCTAACCCTAACCCTAACCCTAACCCTAACCCTAACCCTAACCCTAACCCTAACCCTAACCCTAACCCTAACCCTAACCCTAACCCTAACCCTAACCCTAACCCTAACCCTAACCCTAACCCTAACCCTAACCCTAACCCTAACCCTAACCCTAACCCTAACCCTAACCCTAACCCTAACCCTAACCCTAACCCTAACCCTAACCCTAACCCTAACCCTAACCCTAACCCTAACCCTAACCCTAACCCTAACCCTAACCCTAACCCTAACCCTAACCCTAACCCTAACCCTAACCCTAACCCTAACCCTAACCCTAACCCTAACCCTAACCCTAACCCTAACCCTAACCCTAACCCTAACCCTAACCCTAACCCTAACCCTAACCCTAACCCTAACCCTAACCCTAACCCTAACCCTAACCCTAACCCTAACCCTAACCCTAACCCTAACCCTAACCCTAACCCTAACCCTAACCCTAACCCTAACCCTAACCCTAACCCTAACCCTAACCCTAACCCTAACCCTAACCCTAACCCTAACCCTAACCCTAACCCTAACCCTAACCCTAACCCTAACCCTAACCCTAACCCTAACCCTAACCCTAACCCTAACCCTAACCCTAACCCTAACCCTAACCCTAACCCTAACCCTAACCCTAACCCTAACCCTAACCCTAACCCTAACCCTAACCCTAACCCTAACCCTAACCCTAACCCTAACCCTAACCCTAACCCTAACCCTAACCCTAACCCTAACCCTAACCCTAACCCTAACCCTAACCCTAACCCTAACCCTAACCCTAACCCTAACCCTAACCCTAACCCTAACCCTAACCCTAACCCTAACCCTAACCCTAACCCTAACCCTAACCCTAACCCTAACCCTAACCCTAACCCTAACCCTAACCCTAACCCTAACCCTAACCCTAACCCTAACCCTAACCCTAACCCTAACCCTAACCCTAACCCTAACCCTAACCCTAACCCTAACCCTAACCCTAACCCTAACCCTAACCCTAACCCTAACCCTAACCCTAACCCTAACCCTAACCCTAACCCTAACCCTAACCCTAACCCTAACCCTAACCCTAACCCTAACCCTAACCCTAACCCTAACCCTAACCCTAACCCTAACCCTAACCCTAACCCTAACCCTAACCCTAACCCTAACCCTAACCCTAACCCTAACCCTAACCCTAACCCTAACCCTAACCCTAACCCTAACCCTAACCCTAACCCTAACCCTAACCCTAACCCTAACCCTAACCCTAACCCTAACCCTAACCCTAACCCTAACCCTAACCCTAACACCCTAACCCTAACCCTAACCCTAACCCTAACCCTAACCCTACACCCTACACCCTACACCCTACACCCTACACCCTACACCCTACACCCTACACCCTACACCCTAACACCCTAACACCCTAACACCCTAACACCCTAACACCCTAACACCCTAACACCCTAACCCTAACACCCTAACCCTAACACCCTAACCCTAACACCCTAACCCTAACACCCTAACCCTAACACCCTAACCCTAACACCCTAACCCTAGCCCCAGCCCTCACCCTCACCCCACACCCTCACCCTAACCCCACACCCTCGGAGAAGCAAAACTGGGAAAGATCAAAGCAAGACAAAGTACTAGAAAGCCAAGGAAAGCAAAGCTAAATCCCTTGAAACCCTCACACACACAAGGGCATACGCTTAGGGCAGGAAAAAGTAGTTCAAAGAACAGAAACAGATGGGGAATTAAAATCAACAAAACTGAAAAGAAACCAGTGCACTGCAATGCAGAAGGAGCAGGACACCAAGGCAGAAACAACAGATGAACAACTGGGAAAACAAACAGACGAAACCAACATCAACCCATCCAGAAGCAACAGCAGCAGCAACAACACGAAAAAGCAAAGGAAAATAATAGAGCACAATAGCTGTTCTTGTACAAATCTCTGCTCTATGTCCCTTCCTGCACCCCAAAATAAAGTCCGACATAGACCTGTGGTGCAGAAATTGGGTGCTGACGGGAGCACTAGAAGAGCAGAAGAGGGGAAGAGCACATACAGACGAGACAGAAATAAAGGAGGCAGCTTGAAGGAGCTGACCACTGCAAGAGGTGATAATGATTGCGTATGGCAACCTCTATTCATTTGAATTCCAAGACTTAGTTTATAGGCGCAGCATCCATACATTCTGTCCATGGCCCGATGCAATTTACAGGTCCAGCACACACATACTCAGCACAGTTGCAAGACATGGTTTACATATATGTCAGACTAACCAGAGAAAGGTCACGAAGCCTCCATACCCCATTAGTGACATTACATTTTCACAAACATTGTATACTGCCATCCACCTCAAAAGCTGTGCAGATCTCAGCCCATCCAAAAGAAAATGTAATTCTCAGACAGGCCCCCATGGGGCACGAGTCTCAGACTGGCCGGGAAGGAACACAAATCGCCTCCAACGGCCCTTGGGTGTTGTTTACGGGGTTGGGTTAGCCCTGCGGTAGAAACAAACTAAGCAAAGCTAACCCAACCCCGTAAGCAAGACAAAGCTAAAGCCAATTTGGTTTACGTAAATTGATTGTAAAGCTAACGCCAATTTGGTTTACATAAATTGAATGCACACACTGAAGTCAGTGCAACTCTCAAAATGTCCACAAAGGGGCACAAGGCTAAAAGTGGCTGGGAAGGAACACAAATCACATCAGAAGGAAGTATTGATTGGCCTGGGAGTAGAAGGGTCCTAAGGAAGGGTGCAGGTGGGTTGGATTGCTAGGCTGAGGCCAATGGGATGAACTATAATGAGACTGAGTGCCGCATCCCCCACATTGCCTGCGGCAACCTTGGGCGGTGGTAGGGGCTTGTGGCAGAGTGAAAGGAAGACTATGGAAAGGGAACAGACAGGGGGATATGGGTAACGGCTCAACCGAACCAAGCTGGTGGTCAGTGTGGGAGGCCTGGAAAGCTAATGGCATCCCAGGGGGGAAGTCATCGACTGGAAGTGCTGAAGACATCTTCACCTGTAATACAGAGAGACACGCTTTAGAAAGAGGAAGGCCAAGACACAAATGACGCTCACCGTAAGTATGCCCCCACAAAACATGGAAGCCAAACACTACTCCAAGAAATGGAGTAAGATTAAGGTTAGGAGTATTTAACAGGGAAGGTGTAGGATTTTTGTTAGTATTACACAGAAGGTTACAGATGGGTTTAGTGCTCAATTGAAGGGTAGGTTCAGGGTTAATTTGGACAGGTAGTACACTTATCTATACAGTCATGGTTACACTTAGCACTGCATTTGGGGTTCAGAGCTCATTAGGGTCAGGGTGAAGGTATTAGGTATATTAGGATTATGCTCAGAGTGACCGTTAGGGAAGGCCAAGGCAAAGGCAAGACCAAAAGGCAAGGAGGACACCTGAGAGAACACCAAAACAGAGGGCAAAGGCATAGATGAAACACAATGGAAGGCAACAGCAAAGGCAAAGGGATGGCAAAGGCATGGAGAACACCAAAGAGAAGACCTCATCAGAGGTCAGGCCCAAAGAAAAGGCCACAGAAAACGCCAAAACAGAGACCAAAAAGAACAACGCAGAGAAGGCCAGAATGGCCTGCAATGGAGGGCAAGGTCCATGAGAATGCTGTACAGAAGGCCAATGCAGAAGGTCAAGGGGAATGGCCAAAGAGAACACGGCACAGAAGGCCAAAACTGAAGGCCAAAGAGAACGCCGTAAGGAATGCCAAAACAAGAGGGCAAAGGGAATGTGGCAAAGAAGGTCAGGAGCAATGGCCAAAGAGAACATCACAGGGAATGCTGGAACAAGGGGCCCAAAGAGAATGCTGTAGGGAATGCAAAAACAAGAGGCCAAAAAGAACATGGCAAAGAAGGCCAAAGGCAATGGCCAAAGAGAATGCAGCCAGGAATGCCAAAACCGAAGGCCAAAGAGAACGTCGCAGGGAACGCTAAAACAGGAGGCCAAAGAGAACGTGGCAAAGAAGGCCAAGGACAAAGGCCAAGAGAGTGTGGCACAGATGGCCGAAGCCAAAGAGAACACAGCAAAGAAGGCCAAAGGCAATGGCCAAGAGAATGCCATGAGGAAAAACAAAACGGAAGGGCAAGAGAACACAACAGGGAAAGCCATGGCAAAGGGTAGGAGAACACTGCAGTGAAAGCCCAGAAGCAAGGAGAATGCAGGAAGAATAAGACAGGCAGCATTTGGTGCACCGTGAAATGTAGAAATGAGCTCTGGAAACCCTACCTTGTGTCTCAGTAAGTAATGCGTAAACACTGGTGGGTGTGCATTGCCCTTATCTGCTGGGCAGACAATTACCAGTCAGCAAAGTGAAGTTCCGGGGCACTCCAGGAAATGCAGATTCCAGTTCCTTGCCGTTCTCGTGAAGACCCACTCATCTCTCTGTGCAGCTGTTACAGCACTCGGGAAGACCTCAGCTCTCTGTTGCCACCTGTTGAACACAAGACAGTAATGAAGGCACTGCCCCACATATATAGGGCTGCACCCTCCGCATGTTGCTCTAATGATGATGCAAGGGAGCGTTAGGAATATAATTAATGCAAACCTATAAAGGTTTGAAGTTACAGTTAGTTTAACAATAGTATTCTGCACTACAATTACAATTAAGATGACTTGGACAGAAAACATTTGTCAGCATTTAGGGTAAGAGACATTTTTAATACTGGGTTAAGGGTTTGGTTTACAGATACACTGCAGATTAACATAAATTACCGTTAGAACTCCCATTCAGTTATGGGTTCAGGTTAAGGTTAACATTAACGCTGCCTCCCAGCTATTCCCAGAGTGCCAAAGGCAAAGGGAAGCAGAACTCCCATGGAAAGCCAAGGTAAATGCAAAGCAAACAGCCAAGGTTAAGGTAAGGGCAAAAGCAAAGAGAGCACCCAATGGAAAGCCAAGGTGAGGGCAAGGAGAACGCAACAGGAATGGCCAAAATATACAGCCAAAGAGACCACAGCAGGAAAGGCCAAGGGCAAAAGTCAAGAGAACAAAACAAGAAATGCCAAAATGGAAGGGAGCACGGCATGGAATGCCCAGGCAAGGACTAAGAAAAAACATGGCAGGAAGTGCCAAAATAGGAGGCCAAAGAGAACGCGGCAAAGAAGGCCAATGCAGAATGCGGCTGGAACATCAAAACAGGAGGTCAAAGAGAATGCCGCAGGGAATGCCCAGGCAAGGGCCAAGAGAACACAGAAGGAAATGCCAAAATAGGAGGGCAAGAGAATGCTGCCGGGAACGCCAAAACCAAATGCTGAAGAGAATGTGGCAACAGAAAGCCAAGGGCGATGGCCAAGAGAATGTGGCATGGAACACAAAAACAGGAAGGCAAGGGAATGCCCAGGCAAAGGCAAAGGCCAAGAGAACATGGACAGAAATGCAAAGGGCAGTGGCCAAGAGAACACAGAAGGAAATGCCAGAACAGGAGGGCAAGAGAACGTGGCAGGGAATGCCAAAACCGAATGCTGAAGAGAATGCGGCAAAGAAAGCCAAGGGCAATGGCCAAGAGAATGTGGCATGGAACGCAAAAACAGGAGGGCAAGAGAATGTAATAGGAACAGCAAGGGCAAAGGGAAGGAGAACACTGCAGTGAAAGGCCAGAGACAAGGAGAACACAGAAAGAAAAGGACAGGCAGCCTTCTGGGCACCATAAAGTGCAATTAAGAGCTCTGAGAGCACCATGTTGTGCCATGCTATGGAATGGATAAACACTGGTGGGTGTGCATTGCCCTTACCTGTTGGGCAGACAATTACCAGTCAGCAAAGTGAGGTTCCAGGGCATTCCAGGAAATGCAGATTTCAGTTCCTGGCTGCTCTCACAAAGAGCCACTCATCTCTCTGTGCAGTCATTACAGCACTCTGGAGCACCACAGCTCTCTGCTGCCACCTGTTGGACACAAGACAGTAATGAAGGCATTGCCACACATACGTAGGGTAGCGCCTTTTCACAAACATGCGCTGTAGTGCTCCTTTCTCAGAGGAGCGTGGCTGCACACTGTGCCTGATGCTGCTTACCGGCAGCACTGCAGCTGGGAACAACACCTAGGAAAAAGCTCAGATACCCAACACCATTTTTGCTTCCCTCTTCTCTGATAACTGCTCGTTAGACACAGCCCTCACCTTTGGTTTGCTAGGTGGGGATTGAGGAAGCAATGCCAGTCCCACAGACCTCTCCCCATCCCACACTGTGATGGGACATCAGGTTCTGGACCACCTGAGGATCCAAACATCCAGGCATCCAGGAGCCTTTGGGTCCTGGAGAGATGAGTCCCAGAGTTCTGAGGAAATTCACCGCTGCAGTCACCGAGCCACTCTCAATGGTATTTGAGAAGTCAAAGCAGTCAGGTGAAGTCCCTGGTGAGTAGAAAAAAGCAACAGCACACCTGTTATTAAGGATAGGGAACTACCACCATGTCAGTCTTACCTCTGTGCTGGGAAAGATCGCAGAGCAGATCCTCCTGGAAGTGACCCTAAAGCACTTGTTCCAGGGCGTCACCACCCTCTGCGTGAAAAACTTCCTCCTAATAACCAACCTAGGCCACCCCTGGCTCAGTTTAAAACCATTTCCCCTTCTCCTATCACTAGCCACCCTCGTAAACAGCCATTCCCCCTCCTGCTTATGCACTCCCTTTGAGTATTAGAAGGCTGTGATGAGGTCTCTCCGGAGCCTTCTCTTCTCCAAGAGAAACAATCCCAGTTCCCTCAACCTTTCTTCATAGGAGAAAGGTGCTCCAGCCCTCTGATCATCTTAGTGCCCTCCTCTGGACCCGCTCCGAAAGCAAAAGCTCCATGTCCTTCCTGTGCTGGGGCTCCAGGCCTGGACGCAGTACTGCAGATGGGGCCTTACAAGAGCTGAGTAGAGGGGGACGATCACCTCCCTCTCCCTGCTGGCCACCCCTCTTTTAATGCAGCCAAGGATATAGTTGGCCTTCCAGGCTGCAAGCACACTCTGCTGGCTCATCTCCAGCTTCTCATCCACCAGGATCCCCAAGTCCTTCTCCGCAGGGCTGCTCTCAAGGGATTCTACACTCAGCTTCTACAAACATCTGGGATTGCCCCTTCATCAGTGACATCAACAGTAGGATCAAGTGCACCCTAATGACACCAAGCTGTGGAGCGCAGCGACACACCGGAGGGACGAGATGCCATCCAGAAGGACCTCAACAGGCTGAGTAGGGGCACAAATCCAAGTGCAGGGTCAGCAGCTGGGATGAGGGAACACTCACCACCAAAACATGCTGGGGGATGAAAGGACTGAGCGTAGTCCTGCCCCATAAGGCCTGGGGGTACTGGTGGGTGGGAGCTGGACACAAATCAGCAGTGTGCCCTTCCAGCCCAGAAAGCCAACCGTATCCTTAGTTGCATCCAAAGATGCGCAGTCAGCAGGTGAAGGGAGGCGATCCCCGCCCCTCTGCTCCGCGCTGGTGAGGCCTCACCTCGAGTGCTGCATCTGGATGTGGAGTCCTCAGTGCAGGAGAAACATGGAGCTGTGGGAGCACATCCAGAGTACAGCCACAAAGATGAACCGAGGGATGGAACACCTCTCCTATAAGAAGAGAGAGCTGGGCTGTTCAGCCTGGAGAAGTGAAGGCTCCAAGGTGACCTGGTAACAGCCTTTCAATGCCTTAAGGAAAGAAGAAGGGAAAATTGAGGTTAGATATACAAAAAATGTCTTCCACAGTGAGGGTGGTGAGGCAGTGGAACAGGTTGCCAGAGACGTGGTGAATGCGCTATCCTTTTCAAGGTGAAACTGGGTCAGGCTCCGAGCAACTTGATCTAGCTGTGGATGTTCATTGTGGGGGAGTTAGACCACGTGGCAAACCTACCTACGTACAAACAATAGACCAACATGGGGCTCATGATGTTCTATTACCTGCTGCACAGATCTCACACCACCGATTGGAGGAGCCCAGGCAATCCTTAGACCCCACTAAGCTGCAAAATGAAATCAGAAGAGATGCAGAACATCATTTAATATACAGTAACAATTTACAGAATGCTCTTGAACAACTCTGCATGGGTGAAATTAACACATGGCACTATTAATTACAGCCATGAAATAGGATGATGTGGGAGCAGACAAACCACGTTTGGAGCCCCAGATTGGAGATTATGAGGTGAGAACCATTGAAGAAGGAACAACACACATAGAAGATAATAGCTGCTCTAATCCAGCTTGAGATACCCCAGCAGAAAGGTAAAGCTCACAGCTCTGAAATAAAGCAGGAATTGCTCACCCCATTCTAAGGGCTCACCCCACAGGAAGCAGTCTCCAGGTCCAGATACTACCCTTACAGCTACCAGCCCTTAAATGCAGTTAGAAACTCCCAAAAAAGAGAGATCACAGCCCTGAAATAAAAAAGAAACCACTTACCCCATTTCAAGGACCAATACTTAACTACACTCTGAAGTGAAGGAAGCAGCTTCCAGGTATAAACAGCTATCAGCCCTTAAATACAGTCAGGATTCCCCAGAAAAAAGAGAGACTGCAGCCCTGCAATAGAAAAGGAATCACCTGCTCCATCCCAAACAGCAAGCAAATAGCAAGGCACACACCTACACTCTAAAAGAAGCACTCCCCAGGCCCAGATGCTGCCCCTACCCTTCCCAGCCCTTAAATAGGAGCAGGGAGGGGTGGAGACTGGTTCTGCCCCACCCCACAGCCAAACTGCCCCCAGCTGTGCTTGCAGGGCTGCATCCCCCCCCACGTGCTGCATCACAGCTTCAGGCTGTGCCCTTTAAGTGCTGATACAGCCACAGAGCAAAGGGAATGAATAACGTGAATGTCTGCCAAGGGAGGCTAATGGATGACCTGTGATAGTCCACACACTTTGATCCCAGTCTGTCCTCGGTGCTGGTTGGTGACTCTTCTAACGCACTGGGGAGCACAGATCTCAGTGCTGACACAGCAGATGCTGAGATCTGTGTGAGCAGCCCAGACAGCAAAGGGCTGAAATCACTGCTGGCAATGCAGACTGCTGTTTGCACACCCACAGCTCCCAGTGACACACATCTGTCATTTAACGGCCCTGTGAATGGGAGCTGTTGAGTCACGGCTTGAACCACTGATTGATCACCTGAGGCAAGCACTGAGTCAGCTGTAGGAGCACAGGTGAAGGTGATTCAGCTGTGTGAATGGAAGGGTGGAGCCTGGCTGCACCTCTCCTAGACCCCATTTAAGGGCTGACTGCCACCAGGGAAGGGTCTCTGCTGTGGTGCTGTGATTTTTGTTGTCAGTGGTCCACATCAGAACATCATGTAAAGCAATAGATCCGGTTCTGCTGACAGCCCTTTTTGGGTATTTGGGGCTTATAGAGAAGAGGAGCATTCCCCGAATACATGGTGCATAAAGGAAGAAGGATGGAGCTGTAGGTAGGACACTAGCCACTCTTCCTCTTGCTGACTCTCTCTCACTTGGTTTGCTGCAGAGAAAAGTATGTGCTTCCCTTTCATGTGCAGGAAATGTCGTATTATTGGGGAGGAAAGGTGGTATTTCTGGGCTGCAAAAAAGAGAAAAGCATATTTTTGGGTAGGAAAGGCAGTATTTTTGAGGGTGGAAAATGGCCTGTTTTGAGGGAGGAAGGGTGGTATTTTTGGGGTGGAAAGTGGTGTATTTCAAGAAAGGGAATTGGGTACTTTTGGGGTGCAAAATAGCATACACAAAGGAAGGAAAGGTGATATTTTTAGATGTAGAAATGGTATATTTTAGGGGTGTGTATGGGAACTGCTGAGTCACGGCCTGAACCTCTGATTAGTCACCTGAGGTGAGCAATGAGTCAGCCCTGGGAGCACAGGTGAAAGCAATTCACCTGTGCTGCAGGAAGGGGTGGAGCCTGGCTCCACCTCTCCTAGACCCATTGAAGAGCTGACTACCAGTGGGGAAGGATCTCTCTCTCTCTTCAGAAGATCCACTCCACTGGAGTTTCCTGAGCGAGCCCACGACACGGGTAAGCCTCCTATTTATTCTCTTTGTCTCGCTGTGCCTAACTCTCTTGCTTCTTTCATTACTCTAACATCTTAATATTATTAAATTATATCATATTCCTTTATATAATTTTCATTGATTATACACTTGGTGAGCCAGCCAGGCAAGCCGAATATACTAAAACTTGCACTATGTCCTTTCTTTGGAATTTCTGTAAATGGTTCAAGGGGGAGAACACTACCCCCCTAGATAAAATAATTCCAGGGCAGATCCCAGGATTTGTGGGATCCCCTTATTATGAATTGGCTACTATCACAACTACGTGTTGTGGGAAATGTTTCCCCATATCGCCTAGCGGATTACTTCCAGGGACTAGGCAAAGATATATTAGTCACTAGAGAAAGACAATTAGCTGCTTCTACAGTGGCATGGCCGCTATTAAATGCTTTAAACAATGCCGAAATAAGGAATAATACTTTAGTGAACGAAAACGAACTTCTAAAAGATCGTATTGAAAAGTTAGAACAGGAACTTGGCATACTAACAGGAAAAAAACCAATTCTACATCTTCCAATAGGTCAAGTTCGTAGTATTTCAATAAACAATGACCAGACTCCTGAATCAACGGGCTGTGTTGATCAGGAAAATAAACAATCTAAATCGGATCTTGAATCTCCAATTTTGATGGATGCACTAGAAGTCCGTCCTGTTATAACTCAATAAACGAAAAAGGTACAGGACAGACCAGCAGGGGTGCCGCTGAGGAGACCAGCTTCAGAGCAGAGCTGTTTTTGAAGGCAGCACTAGCACGCTGCCAGCGCCGGGGGCTGGCAGCTTGTGGGCGGGCTGCTGAGGCTGCAGGGGCAGCAGGGGGGGGAGCTAGCCCAATCACAGGATAGTTTAAACAGCTTCCTGCCGTGTGTAACGGTCATTGCTGAGGAGACCAGCTTCAGAGCAGGGCTGTTTTTGAAGGCAGCACTAGCACGCTGCCGGCGCCAGGGGCTGGCAGCTTGTGGGCGGGCTGCTGAGGCTGCAGGGGCGGAGCTGGCTCTTATCTCTTGCGCCTGACCTTGACTGCTCATTGGGGAATCAAAACCAGATCTCGGGAGGGCCAAAGCTAGCTTCGGCCCACTTACCATTCCAGGTGAGAACGGAGCGTTACCCTCCTCTGACACCGGGGAGGGAGGTCAGAGTGTGAACACAGCCCGCGCTGCTCATACATTACCGCAGGAGCAGGTGTGGGCGGTGTGTCTTGTGGCAGGGCACGTCAGTGCTTTGTCCTTGTCTTTGTCCAGGAGATCAGCTCTCCTACTGACAGACCTCGAGACCGCAGGTTCAAACATGGTCTCTACCAGGCGGCGGGCTTGCCCCAAGAGGACTGTGGCGACCCAGACAGAGGGCCTGCCGAGAAACGTAGCGGTTCAGGTCTCTGGCTGTAGGGAGTGCCTGAGCCTGCTGCTGCTGGGGGAGAATGGGAAGGATGCCACTTGTGCAAGGTGCGAGCAGGTGGAGGAGCTGCTCAGCCTGGTGGTGGAGCTTAGGGAGGAGGTAGGGAGATTAAGAGCCATCAGAGAGTGCGAGCGGGAGATTGACTGGTGGTGTGACTCTCTGCGAGAAAGACGCAGAGATTGCAACCCCCAAATGGTAGTGGACCCTCTCCCTTGCCGCGGTCGAACTGAGAGAGCTAACTTGAGGGCAGAGGAGGAATGGCAGCAGGTCCCAGCTCGGCGATGCGGGCGACCCCCATCCCGACCTACCTCGGTTCCCCAGGTGCCTCTATGTAATAGGGTTGAAGCCCTGAAACTGGAGGGTGTGGTGGCTGAGGATGAAGTGGGAGATCTGCCTCCAAGCGTTCCCAAGGAGAGGCGTCCAACTCCACGCTTAAAGACTGCCTCCTCCGGTAAAGAAAGGAGGGTGATAGTCGTAGGAGACTCCCTTCTAGGAGGAACTGAAGGCCCAATATGTCGGCCTGCCCCCACCCGTAGGAAGGTGTGCTGCCTCCCTGGGGCCCGGCTCAGGGATATTTCTCGGAAACTTCCTAGGTTGATCCGCTCCTCTGATTATTATCCCTTATTGATAGTTCAGGCTGGCAGTGATGAGGTCACTGATGGAAGCCTGAGGACTATGAAAAATGACTTTAGGAGACTGGGGAGGTTAGTTGAAGGAGCAGGCGTACAGGTAGTATTTGCCTGTATTCCTACAGTGGCAGGGAAGGATGCTGAGACCACCAGAAGAACACACCTTATAAACGCGTGGCTGAAAGGCTGGTGCAAAAGCAAGAATTTGGGGTTCTTTGATCATGGGGCGGTCTACTCGGCACCTGGCATGGGGTCTGCTGATGGGTCTCACCTGTCTCGAAGGGGGAAACGGATCCTTGCCCAGGAGCTGGCAGGACTTGTGGAGAGGGCTTTAAACTAGATATGAAGGGGGTAGGGGATAAAACCAGGCCTGCTAGAGATGAGCCTGGGGGAGCGGCAATGGGATCAGGGATGAGGCGAGGGGCTCGGCTGAAGTGCGTCTACACCAATGCACGCAGCATGGGTAACAAACAGGAAGAGTTGGAAGCCGTGGTGCGGCTGGCAAGCTATGACCTAGTCGCCATTACGGAAACATGGTGGGACTGCTCCCATGACTGGAGTGCTGCAATGGATGGCTCCAAGCTCTTCAGGAAGGATAGGCAAGGAAGAACGGGTGGTGGTGTGGCTCTGTATGTTAGAGAGTGCTTTGATGTTACGGAGCTTGTGGCTGGGGATGATAAGGTTGAATCCCTATGGGTAAAGATCAGGGGAAGGGCTGACAAGGCAGACATATTGGTGGGCGTCTGCTATAAACCGCCGAACCAGGATGAAGAGACGGATGAGGTGTTCTATGAGCAGCTGGCAGAAGCTGCGAGATCGCCGGCCCTTGTCCTCATGGGGGACTTCAACTTCCCTGACATACGCTGGGAATACAACGCAGCGCAGAAGAAGCAGTCTAGGAGGTTTCTGGAGTGTATGGAGGATAACTTTCTGATGCAGCTGGTGAGAGAGCCTACGAGAGGAGCTGCCCCGCTAGACCTGCTGTTCACAAACAGAGAAGGTCTGGTGGAAGATGTGGAGGTCGGGGGCTGTCTTGGACAGAGTGACCATGAGATGGTAGAGTTCTCGATTCTTGGTGGAGCCAGGAGGAAGAACAGCCAAACTGTTACCTTGGACTTCCGGAGGGCGGACTTTGAATTGTTTAGAAGACTAGTAGGGGGAGTCCCCTGGGTTTCGGTCTTAGAGGGTCAAGGGGTCCAAGACAACTGGTTGCTCTTCAAGAAGGTAGTCTTACAGGCGCAGGAGCGGGCTGTCCCCCTGAGCTGCAAAATGAGCCGGCGGGGAAGGAGACCGGCGTGGATGAATAGGGAACTATTCTTGAGGCTCCGGGAGAAAAAGAGAATCTACCTCCTGTGGAAGAAGGGACGGGCGACTCAGAAAGAGTACAGAGAAGTTGTGAAGATGTGCAGGGAGAAAATCAGAAAGGCGAAAGCCCAGCTCGAACTCAACCTGGCCGCTGGGATAAAAAGAAACAAGAAACCCTTTTACAAATATATCAACAGTAAGAGGAGGACTAAGGAGAATCTCCACTCTTTACTGGATGAGGCTGGGAATGTGACTACTGAGGATAAGGAAAAGGCAGAGGTCCTGAACGTCTTCTTTACGTCTGTCTTTAAAGGTCAGACCAGTTATCCTCAGGGTACTCCGCTTTTTGACTTGGTAGTCTCGGCTGGGGAGCAAGCTAAACCACCCACGATTCAGGAGGAAACAGTCAGAGACCTGCTACTCCAACTGGACTGTCACAAGTCCATGGGGCCGGATGAGATTCACCCGAGAATGCTGAGGGAACTGGCGGAGGTGATAGCCGAGCCGCTTTCCATCATCTCTCAGCGCTCCTTGTTGACTGGTGAAGTACCAGAAGACTGGAAGCTTGCCAATGTGACTCCCATCTACAAGAAGGGCTGTAAGGAGGACCCGGGGAACTACAGGCCTGTTAGCCTGACCTCGGTGCCGGGGAAGGTTATGGAACAGATTGTCTTGAGGGAGATCACGCGGCAAGTGCGGGACTACCGGGGGATCAGGCCTAGCCAGCATGGGTTCACGAAGGGCAGGTCCTGCTTGACCAACCTGATCTCCTTCTATGATCTAGTGAGCTGCCTGGTGGATGAGGGAAAGGCTGTTGATGTAGTCTACCTAGACTTCAGCAAAGCCTTTGACACTGTCTCCCACAGTATTCTCCTGCAGAAGCTGGCAGTTCGTGGCTTGGACAGGTACACTCTTGGCTGGGTAAGGAAGTGGCTGGAGGGCCGGGCCCAGAGAGTGGTGGTCAATGGAGCCAAATCCGGCTGGCGACCGGTCACGAGTGGGGTTCCCCAGGGGTCGGTGCTGGGGCCTGTCCTCTTCAAGATCTTTATTGATGACCTGGATGAGGGCATTGAGTGCACCCTCAGTAAGTTTGCAGATGACACTAAGTTGGCTGGAAGTGTCGATCTGCCTGAGGGTAGCGAGGCCCTACAGAGGGATCTGGACAGGCTGGAGAGCTGGGCTGAAGCCAATGGGATGAGGTTTAATAAGACCAAATGCCGGGTCCTACACTTTGGCCACGGCAACCCCAAGCAACGCTACAGGCTTGGGGCGGAGTGGCTGGAAGACTGTGTAGAGGACATGGACCTGGGGGTGTTGGTTGACGCTCGGCTAAACATGAGCCAGCAATGTGCCCGGGTGGCCAAGAAGGCCAATGGCATCCTGGCTTGTATCAGAAGTAGTGTGACCAGCAGGAGTAGGGAAGTAATTGTCCCCCTGTACTCAGCTCTGGTGAGGCCGCACCTTGAGTACTGTGTCCAGTTCTGGGCCCCTCACTACAAGAAAGACATTGAGGCCCTGGAGCGTGTTCAAAGAAGGGCAACAAAGCTGGTGAAGGGTCTGGAGCACAGGCCTTATGAGGAGCGGCTGAGGGAGCTGGGATTGTTCAGTCTGGAGAAGAGGAGGCTCAGGGGAGACCTTCTTGCTCTCTAGAACTACCTGAAGGGAGGTTGTAGCGAGCTAGGGGTCGGCCTCTTCTCTCGTGTAACTGGTGATAGGACTAGGGGGAATGGTTTCAAGCTGCGCCAGGGAAGATTCAGGCTGGACATTAGGAAATACTACTTCTCTGAAAGAGTGGTCGGGCACTGGAATGGGCTGCCCGGGGAGGTGGTGGAGTCACCGACCCTGGAGGTGTTCAAGGAACGTTTGGATGTTGTGTTGAGGGATATAGTTTAGTGGGAACCATGGGTGATAGGTGGATAGGTGATTCTGTGATCAGTGGCCCCCTGCTCAAACCCACTTGCATGTAACAGCCCGACCATACACGGCAACAGAACCGATGGACTTAGTCCAACGATTCCAGCAGAAACCTAGAGAAAGTGTGCCGGCTTGGTTATTAAGACTGTGGGATTCTGGGGCAGAAAGTGTTCTGGTGAATGGCCCCGAAATAGCCAAATTGGCCGCAATGACCATCCATCCTGCTCTTAGACAGAGATTATATGCAGGTAATCAATATAATGATGAAAACCATTCTATAATAGAATGGTTAATGGCGGCCTGCCGTATGGTATGGCCCAATAAATCTGATATTCCTTTACATACAGGGATGTGGTCCTCCATGGAGGATCTTCAAAATTACATCCGTGAGCTAGGTGTAAGGGAAGCAATTTATGAAGATACCTTTGATGGCCCTGATCTGGTCAAATTCTCAGCGGGGATGAGAGACCTAATTTTACAACAAGCCCCCTCCCATCTGTATGGTTCTCTGGTCTCTATATTAAATCCCCTAGTGGCCTCAGAAGCAGTTGTCCAGCAGGCTGCGCAGTTAGTGGCTGACCTAGGAGAAACAGAACGCCTGCGGAATAGCCGCAACGTTAGGACACTAGAAGAAGCCGAGGTCTTGCCGGTGACTAAAACCAAAATGCCGGCTACTCGAGCTGCCCAATCGGGACCCATAAGGGTCTCCCGAAAACAAATGTTTAATGATTTAATTCGGGCTGGGGTCCAATTTGCTGATTGATGGCCAGCCCAACCATATCCTTCTCCAACTGTGGAAACAATTAAAGGACAACCAAAAATTTCAGACCTACCCTAAGAAACCAAGGGTAAGGGTTATAAATGAAAGAACGCCAACAATGACATGGAACTTAGAGGATTTCCTTGTTCCTAATAGGAAAAAAAAGCCGCCTCAGGTGTCTCGGGCTACAATGCCTGAGCCACCGGAAGCAAAAGAATTGGACATAGCTCAATTTATGGCGTGACGAGGGATGTTAGTCCCCCTAGGGCCTCCAGATGGGACCGGAGGCCCTGTGTAGAATTAACAATTTATTGGTCCCGAAAAAACATTCAAAGAGTTATGGCATTAGTAGACACTGGGGCGGAAACATCAATTGTTTATGGAGATCCAACCAAATTTGATGGAGACAGAATGATGATTGGTAGCTTTGGGGGACAGACCATTCCTGTCACCCAAACATGGTTAAAACTGGGGGTTGGGCGTCTCCCACCCCGGGAGTATAAGGTATCTATTGCCTCAGTCCAGGAGTACATCTTGGGCATAGATATTCTATGGGGTCTGACTCTCCAGACAACTGTGGGAGAGTTCAGACTTGGACAGAGATGTATCAGTATCCGGGCGGTGCAGGCAATACTAAGAGGCCATGCGAAACGTGGGCCTATTTGCCTGCCAAAACCGCGCAGGATTACTAATGTAAGACAGTACAGACTCCCGGGTGGGCAAGATGAAATATCGAGAACGGTGCAGGAATTAGAAAAAGTGGGCATTATCAGACCTGCACACAGCCCATATAATTCCCCCATATGGCCAGTGCGGAAGTTGGATGGCACGTGGAGAATGACGGTGGATTACAGAGAATTAAGTAAGGTCACACCGCCTATTCATGCGGCCGTACCCAATATTGCCTTCCTAATGGATACGTTGAGTAGGGAGATAAAAACCTATCATTGTGTCCTAGATTTAGCAAATGCGTTCTTCAGTATCCCAGTTGCTGAGGAATCGCAAGATCAATTTGCGTTTACGTGGGGAGGCAGGCAGTGGACCTTTCAGGTCCTGCCACAGGGGTACGTGCATTCACCAACGTATTGTCACAGTCTAGTGGCGCGTGACCTGGCTGATTGGAAAAAACCTGATGATGTTAACTTGTATCATTATATTGATGATCTCCTGCTGACATCCGACTCACTGGAGGCAGTAGGGCAGGCGGCAGATTCCTTAACCGCCTATTTACAACAGAGGGGATGGGCTATAAATCCCCAAAAGGTGCAAGGTCCGGGCCTGTCTGTAAAATTCCTGGGGGTGGTTTTGGTCAGTACCAAAGTACTACCCGGTGCTGTCATAGATAAGGTTCAGGCGTTCCCAGTCCCTCCAACATTGAAACAGCTGCAAGAGTTTCTAGGTATACTGGGTTACTGGCGTTCCTTTATACCTCACCTAGCGCAGCTGCTAAGGCCACTATATAGACTCACAAAAAAGGGGCAGCTATGGGACTGGGGGAAAACAGAACAGGATGCTTTCCAACAGGCAAAACTGGCAGTTAAACGAGCCCAGGCATTGGGTATATTCGATCCTACCCTCCCAGCTGAATTGGATGTTCACGTTACTCAAGATGGCTTTGGTTGGGGCCTGTGGCAAAGCCAGAGTTCTGTTCGGACCCCCACTGGTTTTTGGTCTCAGGTCTGGCATGGAGCAGAAGAAAGATATAGTATGATTGAAAAACAGTTCTTGGCTGCCTATTCAGCATTCCAGGCAGTAGAGCCAATAACCCAGACGGCTGAAGTTATAGTTAAAACCATTCTGCTGATTCAGGGGTGGGTGAACGATCTGACCCACCTTTCTAAGACAGGGGTGGCCCAAGCACAAACAGTGGCACGATGGGTCGCTTACCTCAGCCAAAGGAGCAGTCTGTCTTCATCACCCTTAAAAGAAGAGCTTCAGAAGATCCTAGGCCCAGTGACCTATCATTGTGATGCACCAAAAGAAACACTGGTCGCTCCACCAGAGAAGAGTCCCGTTCAGGAGGGGAAATATCCTATTCCTGAAGATGCCTGGTATACAGATGGGTCCAGCAAGGGCAACCCGAGCAAGTGGAGAGCGATAGCATACCATCCTTCAACCGAGACAATCTGGTTTGACGAGGGGGATGGTCAGAGCAGCCAATGGGCGGAACTGCGAGCCGTGTGGATGGTTATAACCAAGGAACCCGGTGATGGTATTCTGAATATCTGTACAGACAGTTGGGCTGTGTACTGGGGGCTCACTCTTTGGATTGCACAGTGGGCCACCCAGGAATGGACTATCCACGTCCGACCAATCTGGGGCAAAGACATGTGGTTAGACATATGGAATACAGTCAAACACAGGACTATATGTGTCTACCATGTTTCTGGTCATCGGCCCCTACAGTCACCGGGAAATGATGAAGCTGACACGCTGGCCCGAGTTCGATGGATTGAGAATTCACCATCTGAGAACATCGCCCGTTGGTTACATCAGAAGCTACGGCATGCGGGACAAAAGACAATGTGGGCAGCTGCTAAAGCATGAGGGCTGCCCATACAGCTACCTGACATCGTCCAGGCATGCCAGGATTGCGACGCTTGCTCTAAGATGAGACCGAGATCATTGCCCGAAACGACAGCCCATCTTGCTAGAGGACACAATCCTTTCCAACGATGGCAGGTCGATTACATTGGGCCCCTTCCTCGGTCTGAGGGGGCGAGATATGCCCTGACCTGCGTCGACACTGCAAGTGGGCTACTGCAGGCCTATCCAGTACCAAAAGCAAACCAGGCATATACCATCAAGGCACTGACTAAACTGATGTCTGCCTACGGGACACCTCAAGTCATCGAGAGCGACCAAGGGACTCATTTTACTGGTGCAACGATACAGCGCTGGGCAGAAGAAAACAACATCGAATGGCGATTCCACCTGCCATATAATACAACGGGGGCAGGTCTCATTGAACGTTATAATGGTATTCTTAAGGCTGCCCTGAAGACAGACTCCCAGTCCCTGCAGGGGTGGACGAAAAGACTGTATGAAACCTTGCGGGACCTGAATGAAAGACCCCGAGACGGCAGACCCAGTGCCCTGAGAATGCTGCAGACAACATGGGCCACCCCGCTTAGGATCCAAATTATGGGCACTGATTATCAGGTAAGACCCCAGATTGGTAATGAAAATAATCTTCTGCTCCCTGCCCCTGAGAATTTAGAACCAGGCACCCATAGAAGAAAATGGCCTTGGAAGGTGCAGGTAGGACCCAAGTGGTGTGGCCTACTTGCACCTTGGGGGAGATTGTTGGAGGTGGGAGGCTCAGTAGTCCCTCCAGTAATAGGTACATGGCCTACTGATATTGTGGTCAACGCTCCGATCTTCATTGCTAAAGGGACCCCCATCATGTCCCTATGGCAGATCAGGACACCTCCTTTGGTGCCTGATATAGTTATGCAGCCACAGATATCTGGCCAGAAGGTGTGGTACAGGCGGCCGGGACGCGCCCCAGTACAAGCGGAAGTGTTGACCCAAGATAGAAATACGGCCTGTATCTTGCCCTGGAGAGCAGACCTTCCCCTCCTGGTACCTTTGAAACATCTGTATTACTCCCCGTGAGTCTTCGAGCCTTCAGGATCACCGGAAGGAACGAAATGCCATCAAAGCGTTCCAGTGTTACAGTCAGATCACGTGTGACACCCAGTGATGGCCTATATGGGACTGATGGAACAGAAGACGGACCTGCACCTGACGACCGCATGCCTCTAGTAACTTCGTCGAGCACTGGCCCATACAAGAATATCAGTGTTCACCAATCGTCACTTGTCTTGAATTGTACCAACATGCGTCGCGATGGAAATTGTGTAAGCGTCGTGATATAGTGGTCTCTGTATTAGGAAAAGCTTACCCATTAGTCAACCTGATCATTGGTTCACGCCATGAAGGGGTGGAGTGTATGGGAACTGCTGAGTCACGGCCTGAACCTCTGATTAGTCACCTGAGGCGAGCAATGAGTCAGCCCTGGGAGCACAGGTGAAAGCAATTCACCTGTGCTGCAGGAAGGGGTGGAGCCTGGCTCCACCTCTCCTAGACCCATTGAAGAGCTGACTACCAGTGGGGAAGGATCTCTCTCTCTCTCTTCAGAAGATCCACTCCACTGGAGTTTCCTGAGCGAGCCCACAACACGGGTAAGCCTCCTATTTATTCTCTTTGTCTCGCTGTGCCTACTCTCTTGCTTCTTTTATTATTATAACATCTTAATATTATTAAATTATATAATATTCCTTTATATAATTTTCATTGATTATGCAACTAGCAACTTAGAATTGCAAGAGAAATTGAATACTCGTAATGAAACACATCAGCCTCCTTTCTTACTGTTGCTGCTGTGCAAACAGTGCTATACTGAGAAGCAAGCATCCTGGTGGGATGCTGTTCATATTCTTATGCAGAAAAAAAACAATGTAAGAATTCTTTAGTTTGGAAATACTTGAAACAAGCCTTTAGACAGCTTCTGAATTGATTCCCATAGATTGTGTAAAACTAGTTTGCTTTGCTGGGCTGTTTTGGACATGAATGTTTTGTTGCAGTAGGGTTTTGAGACCTACTGCATACGAGCTTTTTGTAAATGGGCTTAATGTTTCAAGTACAGCATTTCTAAACTAGAGCTAGTTTAGAACCTACTAGCTATTTGTTTTCGTCAAACAAGTCACGTGAATAGAAGAAAAAGAGAAAATACTAACTGAGGACTGTTTCCTTTGATACTCAAACCAGAATCAGAGACAAAACTAAAGTTTCTTGCACAGCATGGATTAAGTACTCTGCAAGCCTTCGGCCCGCCTTAATTATACACTGGGCAAGAAGCCTGCAAAATATAGCAAGCGAAGATTATTTTTAAAGGTGTACAATCCATTTTTTCTCTCCTTGTGTAAACTGAACACACAAAGTAAACAAAATCAGATGAGAAGGTACTATTGAGAACTGCTGTTAACTTTGTTGGGTAAGTTAGTTTCTCTAGTCAACCGATCAAGTACACTCTTCCTCACTACCTCTTAACATTACAGTGAACTGTAGTGTTGTTTTCTGTCTTTATGTTACTTCAGATAACTCTCGAGAGAGACCTCCTGAAATTTATCACAAGTGTCAGAGAACAATTCTTGAATTTTTCAAGAAAACAACTACACCAGGAAAGAATAAGTGTTAGTAAGACTTGATTTGAATTTGTTGAGGTAGCTTCTATTTCTTCTCAACAGGGCACCAGCCTGAAAATTTTCTGTGATCAGAAGGAATACATTGGAAGAAGTGTCTACTACTGGAAGAAAATCCTGATGAGTTTGGAAACCATCAAGAAGAACAAAAATATTCCTGAACCAACTGATCCTCTCCTCAAATGTTTCCATAATGTGGACATTCAGGTGCAGATTGACCAATCAAAGATTGGAGTAAGGTTATATGTCTTTCTACTAGCTTATGGTTGTGGTTTAACCTGGAAGATGGCTAAGCATGATGTCATACTGCACGGAACACCCCTTTGGCCAGTTTAAGTCAGCTGTCCTAATTCTGTTCCCTCCCAGCTGCTTGGATTATTTGCTGAGAATGGCTTGGTTCTGTACAACATGCTTAGCAGGAACTATAAGCATTGGTGTGTTCTCAACATTGCTTTTCTCCTAGAACCAAAACATCGCATCATACCAGACACGCTGAAGGAAACAGTTCCCAGCTGAAAATAAGACACTTACATTTACATTGGGGTTTTTGTTTAATTAATTAATTTATTTATTGTAGTAGTAGTTGGGTGGTTTTTTTTGTTTGTTTGTTTGTTTGTTTGTTTTTGCATTGTGCTAACAGTGACGCTTGGTAGTATTAGAATGCATCTAATAAAGGGGGAAAAATATTTTTTGAGAACTTTTCTTAGTTGTAAAACTACATCTGCTTGGACAACACTGAACTCCCTTAACACCAACTTTCTTGAAAAAGTGTTCTCTTGTCTTAGAGGAAAATGAGTAATGTCATTAACCTCCTCCAACCTGATTACTTCCTGGATGTTGGCATGCACTAGCTGTTCAAGTATCCATCTACATGTTAGGTATGAATTGTCTTTGGCTTTGGTTGTAGGTCTTTCAGGTTGCAGCCTATGAAGAAGAGGCTCATGTAGCATTTGCAGTGATGGATGCAGCTGAAGGCAAAACTGATGGCACTCAGTGAAGAACAGTTGTCCTTTTTGTTACGGTAGGTACTTGGTGATCCTAGCATTGGACAGACATTCTGACTGGACTACTGCATAACTCAGCGAAAACATCTGCTCTAAACATCTCTTAATTGAGTGCGAGAGTAAAACTTGATGCCTATAAACTCTAACTGGGGACTCAAGATGCAGAGGGAACCTTTCTAAGGACTGTGTGAACAGAAAGAGTCCTGCTTTCATCAGCTTGGCTATCATCGTCTTGGTTCTGGTCTTTTTCTGGCTTTGAAGAACACTCTCACAGTTTTGTACATTACGGGCAGATCTTGAATTATTCCAGCAGTTAACTCTTGATTTTTTTCTCAGACCTTAAACATGCTTTTAAACAGCAAGAGAGTAGGGATTATTCCTTAGGTTTTCTTCAAATACCTGTGGAATACCTTTATGTTCTCTTAATTGGAACACTGTCTTTAACAGAATGAAATTCAAGAAATGAAATGTAGTAACTCCAGTGTGAGTGTATCATGTCATTGGTGGTCTGCTAAAAGCTATGGAACAGATGCTATGTCAAACAGTTCTCAGAGAGCACAAAATCTTCGTGAAGCTCCCTTAACAGGTAAGTTGTTGCTCTCCCAAAGAAAACAACTGCAAAGAATTATATTTCATGCCAGAGCCCAAATCCAGCTCCGTGGGAAACACGTGGCTCCCCATTCACTGAATGTACTGCGAGTTTCAAAGCCAGACATAATAATGCACAAGGGAAATTTGGATCTGGCTTTGCTAAAAAGGAAGGTCAGTGGGACTGTAACATCTGTTTGGTGAGAAACGAACCCACTGCCTCCTAGCATGTTGCCTTTCAGAATCCAAGCAAAACTAATACAAAAGCATCTCTTCAACGATTTTCCTTTAAACTTGAAGAAGCGGATGCTCCAAGCATCAGAATTACTTGAGAACTGCTTTTTCTTTAGCTGTTCTGTATGCCAAAACGAAGCAAGTGATGAAAACTGTTGTTCCTGTAAGAATCCGAACTCGCAAAGTCAACCTAGTGCGCTACTATCTGTTGTTCAGGTGGATTATTATATACATAATAAATATGTAATATTTATAATATTTATATAACTGTCTGTTAAATTTCAAAGACTGAGAGCAGTATTCTGGTGATCTCAGGAGCATGGAACTAAAAGATGACTTCTTGAACAGAAGTTGTTTCAGTAACAGCTACCATGGTAATAGGTTGAGATTAGTTAGTAAAAAGCACAGATCTCCCATGAGTGATTTGGAACAAGTCCTCTTCAGTTGCTATTCAACGTCTTCTGTAATTTCAAACACTCAAAGTTATGCAGTAGTACACGTTGCTGCAAACAGCTTTTTTTTTTCTCAGTCCTGCCTGAATTTTGCTACTCCACCTCTGTAGACGACACCTCTATGGCTCTTCTCCGTAATCCTGTATTGTTTGAAGTGAGGATATAACTAACCCTTGTGACAGTATGAAGATGCAGGCTTGTTCCTGATCTGAGCCTTGAATTTCAAAGGCAATAGTATAAGACGTAATTGTGCATGGAGATTGGAGCTTGTTACATTGCAACACGATCTGTAATTTCTGCCCCGGCATTCTGTAACTTGGACTATTTTTTTTCTGTGGGCAAGGAGAAAGTGCGTAGACTCCAAATCTGTTTCTAACTACCTGGGAATTAATTAGCTCAGTAATAAGGGCATTGTGGGGTTAATGTTGCTGTTGTTCTGGAGTAATTCAGTCTTCATGTTTTGCTCAATTTCTGTCCAAAGCTGTGATGATGACTGCGCCATCAGACGATCCACCATCTGATGATGTTATTATTGCTGATGAGCTAACAGCTACCCCAGAGCCTTTCTGAGTCTTCCAGAGGTCTTTCTGTAGGTAGGCGACTCCACCACCTCCCTGGGCAGCCATTCCAGTGCCTGACCACTCTCTGAGAGAAAAACCTCAGAGAGGTCTAACCTAAACCTCCTCTGGTACAACTTGTGGCCGTTTCCTTGGGTCCTGTTTGTTACCTGGGAGAAGAGGCCAAACCCCTCCTCATCATCACAACCTCCCTTCAGGAAATTGTAGAGTGCAGTAAGGTCTCCTCTGAGCCGCCTCTTCTCCAGACTGAACAATCCCAGCTCCCTGAGCCGCTCCACATAAGGTTTGTGCTCCAGACCCCTCATCATTTCTGTTGCCCTTTTTTGGACATTGAGGCCTCAGTGTCTTTCTTGTAGTGAGGGGCCCAAAACTGGACACAGTGCTTGAGGTGCAGCCTCACCAGAGCTGAGTACAGGGGGATGATTCCCTCCCTGCTGCTGCTGGCCACACTATTTCTAATGCAGGCCAGGATGCTGTTAGCCCTCTTGGCCACCTGGGCACACTGTTGGCTCATGTTCAGCCAAACATCAACCAGTACTCCCAGGTCCCTTCCTCTTCACAGTCATCCAGCTGCTCAGCCCCAAACCTATAGCACTGCATAGGGTTGTTGCGGCCAAAGTGCAGGACCTGGCACTTGGCCTTGTTGAACCGCAGCCCAGCGATCCAGCTTATCTAGATCCCTCTGAAGTGCCTTCTGCCCTCAGGCAGGTCAGCACCACCTCCCAACTTGGAGTCATCTGCAAACATACTGAGAGTACACTCAATCCCGTCATCTAGGTCATCAGGAAAGATATTAAACAAGATGGGCCCCAGTACCGCCCCCTGGGGTTGCCAGCTGGACTTAGCTCCATTAACCACTACCCGTTGGGTGCAGCCCTCTAGCAGTTCCTTAGCCAAAGAAGGTTATACCTGTCCAGGCCATGGGCAGCCAGTTTCCCCAGGAGAATACTGTGGGAGACCATGTCAAAGGCTTTGCTGAAGTCTAGGCAGACTACATCAATAAATAGCCTTTCCCTCATCTACCAGGCTGGTCACCCAGTCATAGAAGGAGATGAGCTTTGACAAGTATGACCTGCCTTTCATGAACCTGTGCTGGTTGGGCCTGATCCCCTGGATGCCACACACATACCATGTGATCTCACCCAAGATGATTTGCTCCATAACCTTCCCCTGACTGGGGACTGGCTTGTAGTTCCCCAGATCCTCCTTACAGCCCTTCTTGTAGATGGGAATCACAAGAAGTACTGGCACCTCTCCAGTTAACCAGGTGCACTGGTAGATAGTGGAGAGTGGCTCAGCAATCACCCTCACCAGCTCCCTCAGCGCCCTAGGATGGAGCCCGTCCGGTCCCATGGGCTTGTGACAGTCCAGATGGAGGAGGAGCTCTCTGACTGTCTCCACCTGAATCACCAGGGGTGTACTCTGCGTGGCATCCCAGACTTCGGGATCGGGGCACAAAGTGCCCTGATGATAACTGATCTGCCTTTTAAAGGCAGGTGTAAAGAAGGCATTGAGGACCTCAGCCTTCTGCTTATCCTCAGTGGTCACATTCCCCACTGCATCAAGTAAAGGATGGAAATTCTGCTTGGTCCTTCTCTTACCACTGATATATTTATAAGAGGATTTCTTACTCTCTTACTGCGGTGGGCAGTCTGAGTTCAAGTTGGGCTTTTGCCTTCCTAACTTCCTCCCTGCATACCTCAGCAACTTCCTTGCAATCTCCCCAAGTAGCCTGTCCCTTCAACTTTGTCACCTTACTGCTCTTCTTGTCTCCCTAGAGCCCATCTGACAGAAAAACATTATTTGAAGACTCATTTCAACAGGTATTGTACTAAAACATAGTAGTAGTGGGCATGAGAAGTTGAATTGAAGAAATCTGTTCTCTGTATGTCATTCTTAATGCCCTGACACCTTAATAATGTTATTTGAACAGAGACTAACAAAAACTAACAGTTAGCATACAGCCATGCTTGTATATCTAAAGATCATGCAAAAATGTGAAATTCTGTCTCCAAGTGTCACTGTGTCCATGAAACAAATAGAAGTATATATATATATATATATATATGTTTGGGGTTTTTTTGCACAAAGACGAGAACTGTGTTGGAAACGTCATAAAAATACTACTTAGAAATAATTTTAAACAGCATTTAGTTTTAAAGCATTGTAGTTCGGTACTAATTTTGTAAGAGCAAGCTTCCAGGGTTGTTATGCACCATTTGTTCTAATAACAGTGGTGATTTTTTTTTTTCCTGACACTTAAAAGCAGGAATTGGGGGCTGAGGAGTAGAAGGGATAAATAGTCAGTTAAAACTTCTACTGCTATAATGATAAATAATAATTCTTTAAAAATCTGAAAACTTAGGCTGGTTTAAGTGTCTAGAGAGGTAAAACGTATTTCACTCAAGAATGATGAAGCGTTTTTTAAAAAGCTTAGGAGATGAATGCATTTTTAAAAAGCAGAAATGTGAAAGACGAAAAGTAGTGCATCTCTGGTGATGAATCTTGGGATTGCTATCGTAAGCAAGGAAGAAAGGGTGAAAGAGCTTTTGAGATATTTACAAGTTGAAATAGGAGTTTTGGATCAGTTTTGAAAAGGTAGCATGTTCTGAGCTGGGTAATGTGCTGCTAGAAGGTGCAGTAAGTGAACATTTCATTAGGAAACTTCAGTAGTTGGCATTTGAGTAAAGATGCCATGAAATTGAGACCTGAAAGGGAAAAAAAGATCGAAGGCTTGATTCTTGAGATTAAAGAATCTCAAGTAGGTGTGTATTTTTTTCTTTATCCTTGTTATCCTGTGACTTACTGGATTTTAGAAATCAAGCAAATACAACAGTGAGAGAAAGCTACAGGAAAGAAATTTACACGAATTGGTCTTTAATCGAGGGGCAAGGAACTTGTGAATAAATTCTAATAAGTACCATCTGTAACAAAATTTACCTTAAGAACAATGTCACTCCATTAACGTTCTGTGGAGAGTCTAAGAGTGAAAGAGCAGTATAACCTTTTGTAAACAGTCACCTCTTTGCATTTGTCTGTGTAGTAAAGGTGAGCTGGACACTTGCTCAGCACTATCATTTGCACATTTCAAAACAGTGTTTTGGTTTTTTTAAATAACATCTGATAACCTGAAGGTCTTTTGGTGCAGAAGTGTGTTGTATTTATTCTCTGTATAGTTCTTTTGATGCATGTGTTACTATAATGGATCAAAAGAGAGCACAGAGCCTTCTAAGTACCAGTACTAAGCTGCTTGTCAATGGCATGGAAGAGAACTTGTAGACATTACAGATTACTTTTTCCTCCTCCTCACCTTTACTTCAAAGTGTGCAGCATTGCCAGACAGCATTCAGGTGATAGTTTGTGAGCTTTCCAAGTACAAAAAGTTTGAGTAGGTTTCCAAGTAGGACCAGCAGTCCTACCAGGAGAAGCTTACATAGGAAGTAGGGAAATAAAAAGCTCAGAACTTGTCAAAAACAACTTCTGCATTTCACTCTAAGTGTTATTTTCAAATTTCTCCACTCTGCTGGCTACATACGCTTTTATTAATTTACACTTAGTATTTTGAGGGGGTTTCTTTTTGGCTAGTTTGGCTGTTCGAATTTTTTTTTTAATTTCTAGCTTATTGCCTCAGAAAAAAAAGCAATGAGGAAACTTAGGGCTGTAGCAAGAACTTTTCTGAAAGCTGTCTCTGGAGAAAATACAAACTATATGTCAATTACAGTATCTGTACTGATCCAGAAGTCTTCTAATCTGGAGTCCATGAAAGGCTTTGCCCCTTTTGAGTAAACACGGAAGTACCTGAGCATTTCAGAGAAGAACCTTCAGACCTCTAAGCAGTGTGCACTGAGCTCTAAATGCAGAGGTCAGTAGCTGGACCTGCTTACCAGCACTGCTGAAGGAAATCACTGTAAGTGTGCGGTAAAAAAATCACACCTGGCAGGGAGGATACCATTTTATTAATCACCAAAAAAGCAAATGATGCAAATTCCCAGGAAGCTTTGCAATAATGTTGAATCACTTTCTGGTCCCACTCTCTGAGAAAATGTGCAGAATTACTTTGTTTGGAAAGACCTTGAGAGTTCGTCTAGTGAGGCCCTCTGCTCAAGCTGAGTCAGTCAGAGCAGGTGTCTCATTTGAAAGGAAGAAGTAATTTTATTTTGCCATCCATCAGCTCTCCTGAGGTTTTGTATTGTATTTTGGAGAGATCAAATTGAGAAGCACCGTTGCATCACAGCACTAAATACATCACGGTGATGTTTTCAATAATGATGTTTCTATGTTTATAGTTAAGGGCCTTTGCATTTTATGTTGGGGAAATGTTCATCAAGTGGTGGTTTCACACCAGCTAACAGAACACCACCACACCATGCTGTCACTGCCCCTCAAAGGAAGAGGGGGTAGAGAAAATGTGGTTAGAAAATAAATGAACGAAATGCTCATAGGTTGAGATAAGGACAATTTAAAGGAAAAGGAGGAAAAACACCAAGCAAATTTCATACAAGGAGAGAAAACAATTATCCTCTGCTCGTCATAGAATGGCCTGGGTTGGAAGGGACCTCGAAGTCCATCTGGTTCCAGTTCCACTGCTGCCAGCATGGTTGCCAGCCACTAGATCAGCTTGCCCAGGGTGCCATCCAGCCTGGCCTTGGAGACCCCCAGGGATGGGAAATCCACAGCTTCTCTCAGTAGTAAGCAGTGTTTGGCCACCCCTTGGAAAACAAGGCCTCAGTACATGCTGTGGCCCTTCCCCAGCTCCTCATGCTGTGTGTGGCATCATATGGTATGTGATATCCCTTCAATCAGTTTAGATCAGTGCCCTGCTGATGTCCCTTCCCCCTCCTCTTGCCCACGCCCAGCCTGCTGGCTCAGGGGCTGCAGAGTTGATGCTGTGCCAGCACTGCTTGGCAGGAGCCAAAACATGGCTGTGATACCAGTGCTGCTCTAGCAGCAAGTGCAAAGCACAGCACCGTGTGGCTGCCGTGGGAACAGCAACCTTGTCCCTGCCTGCCCCAGTACAGCATATGTGCATCACTGCTATATAGAAGCACATATCAACATAGAAATTGCAATGTTGCACCTGTTATTCTGGCTATTAAACCGTATAGACAGAACAGAGATCTGAGCAATGTTTGTTGAATGAAGGTTCTTCTTATTTTGAAGTTTCTAATGAGAAAATTCCTCTTTCTCAGGAATGTATTATTTTGTTAACTTAGGAGCTTGGAATATTTTGATTTACAAGATAGTCCCATAAATATACTGGAGTTGAAGATAATTCATTAAGCATTCTGAGTCTTTTCCTTCTTATCTGCTATTACTTGACAAGGCAGCAGGTAATGAAACATACAACAATGTCATTACTTCAAAGGTTTTTGTATTCCATAGGCATTCCACTTAGAGGCAGTGGGTAATTTGTCAGCCCAGTGACAGATGAATTTAAGGATACTACTGTACCTAGTGCACAGTTTGCTTAAGCTTATCAGTGAGGTGTAGTCTGTAAATCTTACAAAACCACAGTTCTTGTGTAACGTTTCCTTAACTTGATTCGTGAGCTCTAAACAGTTAAGAAAAGTCCTTATATTCTTCGTACCCATCTCTTCTACTGCGTGCACAGTCTGGACCTGGTTATTTAGAATTACATTTTCTTCCTTGCAGAGAGAATGATATTGAAGAATGTGGCTTGGAAATGTTTTTCTGAGTTGCTAAAGAAATTCTAGGTGAAATCCAAAGCCATGATTTGAAGCCAAATGGTAGCAACATTCTCGTGACGGAAGAAAACAAAGAAGAATATATTAAGTAAGATTAAATGAAGATTTTAAAATACTCTTCTCTCTCCCATTTCTTTTAGCTCAATCAAGAAAATACTGTCACACTATGTAATCTGAAGCATTATTGAAATTCTGTCTATGAATAAGTACTGATGGCAAAATGTGGCAATTGTTCAGATTCCATATTTGAAAGGAAAATATTGATGGAAATATTTAAAATAGGTATATATTACGTTTCTGAAAGGTAATATATATATTACTTTTCCCAAAAGATTCAGTTTAGTAGAAGCTCCGCTTGTTGTGGTTTTTTTCCCAGAGATAATTAAGTTTAGCAGAACATCGTGACAACAAATGTGAACGTCAGGTACTTCACCGTACCATTGCACACATTTATTATTCACATTTTGGCTTTGTAGACTGCTGATATTCTATCCAGCCATTTATGGTGTTGCTTGTTTTTAACCAAAGAACAGTTTGGGATGCTTTTGTGGTAAACTTGAGTTTTTAAAAATGCATAGTTTTGATACTAGTTTCCATGTGAACTGCCCTTCTAGTGCTGTTATGTCTAGGCATTTGTAACAAGGCAGCATTATGAACAATGTAATGTGTTGTACTGTTGTAAATGAGGAATTATGATATAGCAGTAGCAGAATGTTTTAAAGCAAGGACAGGAGCCTATGAGTGATTACAGAAGAAAAACATGAGCGATGAGGTGCCTTGTCTCAAAACATCCCCTTCTTGTCTCGTAATATCCCCAGCGAGCAGCAGTATACAAGCTCTGCTTTATGGTGTGAACTTCAACATCATCTTACATAGAGGATTTGTTCAGAACAAAAAGAAACAAATAAGAAACCACTACACACGTGGCAGCCATGAGGTAAATTGAGTTAGTAGAATTTTCCTCTTATGATATGTTCTGTGAAGACTTTTTTGTGGGAAAGGTTCAAGGGATGAGGGAGTAGGAATTGCTTTCATCATGAGTCGTCCAAAAACATTTCACAGAAATTGTAACATTTGCAGAAGGAACATATTGGCATTTTGCAGTTGTGCAAGATATTAATTGGGATGAAGAGTAAGGAGTATCTGCAGAAGACCATTCTCTTCTAGTTTTAAGGAACCCAGGCAGAGCTCAGATTGCAGCCTAAGTAATATTCTTCTGCCATAATAGGTCCTGTGTTACGCTCCCCAAAGTTTCATCTCTTCTTTACATTCCAGTTCTCCTGACAGGTTAGGCTTGAATTCAGCATAATAGCTGCTTCTCCCTGGGTTCAGGTTCTTTGGGTCTCCTGCCTGCTTTTCACCTTTTTATTAATGGAGAGTGGAGTTTCTACCACAGAGCAAAGTTTTATGATTAACAGAAACAAATATGGAACTTTCCAAATGGACATCATCGTTTCTTGATAAGCTAGCAGTCCTACTTATCTTCACTAGTATCACCTGACCTAGATTTTACCTTGTTGTGGATAATGACTGAGATTTCTGGGGACAACATTAGATGAATCTAGCTCTGCCTTTTTTTTCCTTTTCCAAATACTTAGGGACTGCTGTGCTCTCATTGATATCATCAGTGAGTAGATGCTGCCTCCTGTTTGAGCCTAAAATGCTTTCCATAGCGGAGTGGTTGGAAACATAGGGTTTTAACTTAAAACTGTTTGCACAGACTGAAGATTGGGTTATCTACCCATAATTATTACATTCTCCTTTCTTTTATAAAACTTGTTGTCATCCATACACTCTTAGTATAGTTCTCCTTTCTGTCTTTTCCTACAAAGGACTCACTCAAATGGCCTTGAAAGCTCTGAAGATGCTGCTTCAAATAAAAACAAGACTGTTAATGGCAGTGATTCCCCACTACTCACCAATGGAAGCTGCAAACCTTCTCGACCTCCCAGGCCTTCTTGACCACCTCCACCCACACCCCGTAGACCCACATCAGTAGCTGGTGCGTATTCTAGGCCCAGACATCCACTTCAAAGCTGTGGATTCTCTGTACAGTCTTAAAATGAATGTAACGTTTTCCGATGCGTGTTTTTAACTACAGTTTTTTTCAGGGTAAATTCTTGGATATATAACTTCTATTTTAACAGCTTGCATTCAATATCGTTGTTCCTCTTATCAGTAATTTCTTGTTTCCACGACAGGTAAGTGATGATTGCAGCGATACTGCTAAATATGTTGGAGCTGGTGCCAAAAGAACATGAGTGAGTGCTACTGTTGCATTCAGTTAACTTTAATGAGACCTGTGAACAAATCTGCTGAAGGACTTACAGAACTGCCTCAAGTAGATAATACTGGAGCTTGAAAGACTAGTAATTTGTTTCTACAGTCCTGGTTAAATTATTTGAAACAGCAGCACTTCAAACACTGATTGCGTGAAAATAAATATGTTTTTTAGTCCATCTTATAATTTAGAAACTACAAAGCTTTAAGACAATGATAGGTGTTTTCAGGTTAGCTCCTCCACATGCATACACTACCATGTGTTTTGGTGATCTTATTGTCACGATTGATAAATACTGAGGCTGGACGGAAAACTAGGCTGCAGTAATTATTTTAAAAGCTAAAGGCAGTGTAGTTTAGTAATAAGACTTGTGTATAGTTATTAATACTGCCTACCAAATGGCCTGCATGGGAAAAAAAATCTGAAAGCGTTTAAAGAATGCATGCATTCTCCCTTCCACAGCCTTAATTTTTCCACGTTGTGTCAAATCTCTTCTTGAAAATGTTATGCACGCTGCCCCTTAAATTGTTGCAAATATTAAATGGGAAATCCATCAATGCAAGCAAGTAGCTTTTTCTTGATAATCATCTAATGTTTAGAAAATGCAGACAAGTTGCTTTGGTTTGCTTCTATTTGGCCTAGTAGACCTTCAAGTGTGTGTGTGTGTGGGTGTGTGTGTGGGTGTGGTTTAATCAAGAAAGGAATTAAATTTTAAGTAGTTTTGATGCTTGTTGTGAGTTGCTAAGTCAGTGAAACAGAGGTTTTAAATAGTGAGACAACTTGCTGTCTTCAAATTAGAAAGAAGTCAAGTAGTAAGAAACTGGTATAAAGAAGTAGAAGGAAAGTTACTGTTGGACATAATCTGCTATATGGCTTTAAATTTCATAGTTCATACATTGCACCTCCTGAGAGCAATGTGGGCACAGTGAGATACTTCATACCCATGTGGAATTTGTCAGGTGATTGGTCTCTTGCCTCAGAGATATTATTTAGATTCTTAACTTCTTCTTAAAAAAATAGAAATTTTTCTGTACTCCGAGTAAGAAGGTGAAAGCAAAAGCTTCTTAATGCGAGTGGTATAATAGTTGAATTATTACCTGCTTTACTGTGCCTGCAGTTAAAGCAATAGGTGGTTGAGGCTTGGATTACCATGCTTACAGGATAACCGTGAAAGCAATTTTGAAAACATCAGTTGTTGCTTTACCATTTTTATTTCATTAGATATGGCAAATTATTGTGCATTTCCTCCATGTTACATCTGATACAAATACAGGAGTAAGTCAGCGTCCCAAATGCTGCATATTTAGAAAATACAACTTCAGTGCCCTTATGATGAACTGCTTCTATGTGATGTGTGGAGAGGGTGAGGGAGGCCCAGGGCCCTTTTCTCGGGTTCTGCTCCTCTGTGCCCTCTTGCTCGCTGGAGAGAAGGGCTGCCCGCTGGGCACAGGGAGCGCCTTCTAGCTCCCGTCCCGTGCCCCGTCCTCCAGCCCCCTCCTTATCCTATGCAGAACGCCACTCCCAGCAGCAGCACAGGTGCCACTGCAGAACCTTCCCCATGTCACAGCTGTCACCTTGGTCGCTGCCGCCCCACCCGGCGCACTGGTCTCCAAGAGTGCTGGGCAGGTGGCAGCCATGTCCAGCACGAAGAGAGCGAGAGAAGAGGATAGCGTGGTTTTAAATGGGAAGAGGGAGCTGGGGGCCCCAGAACCGAAGAGGAGGAGGGGGCCTGCCGTGACCATCAAGTGGAGGAGGGAGAGGAGGAAGAGAGCCCGGTTCCATCGCGCCCGGACCTCCGCTGTGACCGACCATGGGGAGCCCATGGAGGTGGATCCACCTCCAGAGGAGCCCATGGAGGTGGATCCGCCTGCGGCACAGCTGGCCTGGCACCACACCACCGTGCCAGGCCCCGCATCGGCGCGGTCACAGCTCTGCCATCGCTGGTCCGGGCGCTGGGCTCCTTACCCACCACGTGTCCCCCACCCCCAGCATTAGCTGGGTGTCATTGTTTAACATCTACTCCTCCTCCACCTTGTTGCTCCTCTGCGGTTCTGCAGGCCTCCAGTTCCATCTTCCCCTTTTAGGAGTTAGGTCCCCCTTCTGGGTTTTGTTGTTGATTTTAGCGTTAGCATAGTTTTAGTGTTAAGTTTAGTTTTAGCGTTAGGCATAGGTTACTGTTAGTAGTTTAGAGTTAGGCATAGATTGCTGCTACCAATTGGCAGTAAATGCTGCTCACTCAGTAAGCACTCCCCTGATTTACCATGCAGAGAAATGAGTGCGAGTGCCCTGAGAAGGGAGGTTTGATGACGTCTGCGATGAATTGAATTTCCGTCTTGTGACTTTTCTGTTGCAGAACATCGAGGAAGAGAGCGTGAGTGGCTGAGAAATGGAGTTGGGACTCAGGGGAGCAATAGGTGCCTGTGTTGCCCTTGCAAGGTAGGTGTGCCTTACTGTAAGCGTGCGCTAAGGCAGTGCTGTTCAAACACAGCTTGTGGCACTGTCTGCAACAGATCTGCTTTCTGTTAAGCTTTTCCCTTATTTCATGTCCACCTATCCTTTTCAGCTCCTGCTCCCCTCACCTGCAAGTGGAGCAATGCTCAAGTTGGAGGAATCTTTTCCTCAGCAGGTGGTAAAAGACGATGCAGCTGCAAGTTTCATGCCCTTCTTTGTTAGTGGGTCAGTAGACCAAGGATATCTTCAGAACAGCTAAGTCAGCCTGTAGCACCAATGTGCATGAGAGAATGATGACTCTTTTTACCCTCTTGTAGAAAGCAGCCTCCTTGAGAGTGGGAGAGCAGCAGGCTGTCTGCTCTGTGGCTCCTAAAGGGCATTTCTCCCCAGCTGAGATCCCTGAGCCCACGCTGGCGGAGAATGTGCTGCACCATGATCTCTTCTGTGGAGCCACTTTGCAGCTTCTCTGTGCGTCAGTTGTAATCATGCCAGTTTCCATGTGCCATAAGCCAGTAAGTCGTGCTCTCTGAGGCTGATAGAAAGGCACAGATAATAGGCAGGGAGGGAACAATTTGTAGCTGTTGCCTGCGGTAGTGTGTCCTGGCACTGCTGAAAATGGCGTAGTTTGTTCTGTTCCTCCTTCGGTGTGCGTGCTGTACCTGATGCATGCAAGAAGCTTTGAGGTGCAAACTCATCCTGCTGCTGTGCTCTGTGCGCTGCCAGGCAGAGTGTCCAACCCCTGTGCAGGCGCTGCCTTGCAGGAGATGGCTTTGGATTCTAGTTTGTGTGGGTCTTTTGGGATTGAGATAGAGGTGGAGTTTCTAGCGTGCCCTAATGTCGGGAAGGCGGTTTCCAGTACTGGCAGCCAAAGCTGCCCGGGAGGGTGACTTGAGCTCCCAAAGCGAGCTGTCAGCCAGTTGTTAGCTGTGAAGGTTCCCTGACCGTTTCTGAATTGATTCTTGTAGGACTCACAGAGTCCTGGGACTAAGACTTGGGAGACAGTGAAGAAACCCAAGGCAAGTACTGCTCAGCTGAGGAAGAAAGCCAAGATGGAAAGCAAAAAGAACCGATAAGGGCTTGACCGAGAAGGCCCACAGGACACTCGAGTCATCTGGAATGGTTCCTCAGAGGTGGCACCAAAAGCAGCGGATTGAGTCATCCGGTTTTCTGGCGTGACCGTGCTTTCCCTGTCACGGACAGTGCAGAGGATCTAAGGCAACTGGGAGGGAAGGGCTTGTGCTGCGTTCCAAGCAAAGAGGACTTGCCAGAGGCAGGACTTCATCTATGGCAAGAGATGGAGACACTGTCTTCCTTCAGGATGCGTCTCTTCAGGGCCAGAGCCGGTCTGGTATGAGATTGAAATACAGCTAGCCGGACCTGGAGAGAGAGGAGGTGACATAGCCACAGGGTCAGGCTTCTCCTTGTGCCTGACTGGAGGCTGAATGACTCACTGCTAAGCAGAAATCCTGGACACTGGGGTTTCACTTTGGGCTGTGTTGATAAATACAACCCAAATCCTTTTTTATTGAATAAAAGCAAAATCAACTTTTTAAAAACGGTGCTGCCTGTTTCTGTAGCTGGTCAAAAGGTCCCTTGCTTGGGCTGACAATTGCGGGGTGGTGAACCTGTTGGTTCTCCCCTGAAATTCTGCTGGTTTTCCCTCATTTCCTTGTTGGTGTTCCCAATGGGTGGCTTTTCAGCCCAACTGTAACTGCTAGCGATAGGCTGTGAGCATCCCCTTGCTCTCCAAGGACTGCTAGCAAAAGCACAAAGGAGGGGAAGCAGCCTGGGAGGAAGAAAGGTGTCCCTGCACTCAGCCCCTTGAGCTCGCCTCTCTTACCTGATGGCTTTTTCAGCCTTGGGCTGTACTGAGGGTTGCTGTTTGCCCTGGCAAGCCCAGCTGCACACAGGCAGCCATGGCCTGCACATCAGGCTCCCGTTTAGGCACGAAGAGTTGAGGTGTGGGTGGGATGGTGTGAAGAGCAGAGCTGGGAGTGGGGAGGAGGAGAGGGCAGCGGGAGAACGTGCCTCGGGCCCAGAGCTCAGCCTCGAGGAAAAGAGCTGGTTGCAAAGAGAAAACCAGCTTCCACTATTTCTAAGTGGTCATTGCATCTTAGGTCTGGGTCTGGATCCAGCAGGGGGGCCCACGTGCAGCCGTTTGGGAGGAAAGTCCGAGAGCAATTCCACAGCAAAGAAGAGGCAGTTTCGGTTCAAAGACCTGTCTTCCATCTGGACATCGGGGTGCTGTGGCTGCAGGACCTCCAGTCCCCAAAGACATCATCCCTGGCGAGAAGGCAGCAGCCAGCTTTCCCTTCCCACCACACGTCCGGCCGGGTGTGTTATCCCTGCTCTCTGGAAACAGCAGACAGCAGCAGAGAATTATTTGCAAAGCTGAGGGTACAGTGTGAGTTCCTCCAGGAGGAACAACAGCCCAACTACTCCAGCCATGCCGCAGGTGATATACCTTGAAGTCAGTTGGCTTAGCTGGCCCTACCAGTTTTCCCTGAAGGAGAATGTTCTCACTGGGGGTGGCCTTCTGCTTCCCATTTATATCTACAATTCTTCATCAGATCACCGCGGGTTCTGTTAATTTGACCAGACAAAACTGGTCCACAAATGTCTGTGAAATTCTGAATTAGCTGCTCAAGTATAGAACAACGTTCTCTTACTGAAGAGACAGAAGGCAACTGACCCAGGCTATCACCAAGTCTTCTCCAAGGCTTGTAGCTTGGACAAATACAGAGCTTGGGCTTCAAGCCTACTAAGAACCTTTCTTTGTGGTTAGTACAGAGAAGCTTCTCTCCTGTCCACAAACTGGTTACTCAGGGAAACTGATGCCTGCTAGATGTTCTGTGACTCAGAAAAACATATTCCCTTCTGGATTGTTTCTGTTTGTTTGGTTTTTAAATGCAGTAAAGATGAAACAATACCTTTCAAGTGCCTCTCTGCACTGACGGACATCTCCCGAAGCAAATTTCATTTTAATAAAGCTAGAATGAGCCAGTAGATGACTGCTCTTGATAGCTCCCCAATTCTTTGTATTAGGTTCCAAGTCCTGGGCTGATTCGAGGTATTCCTAAAGAATAAAGTTCATCAGAGGATGAGGAACCACCATCTTTCTGTGAAGGCAAGGACATTACTTCTCCAGAACACACTGCTACCTAACTCAGGATCACAGGTGAGGCATTAACATATCCTTCAGCAGTAAAGTTCCAGGAACTCTTTGAACAGTTCTCTCCCTGATGGAGCTGCTATATCTAGCTTAGACTTGAAGTAAGAAAATAAGCAAGGTTTAACTTTAGGAAGAAAATCCCCATTAAACAATTGGCTTCGGTAGACTTTCATTTGGAAAAGTTAAATCACTTGAGCAATAGCTGTCAGTGGAACAAAAATAAGAGACTATGACCAGTTTTGAGGATATGGAAGATTATGACAGGATCAAAACATGGTTAAATACCTCAAGTGTCTTTACGACACAGGAACACCATTCCAAGCTTGTCTCCAGAGGTATTTTCTTCTCTGCCTCCTGAACATGGAGCACAGCATCTCGTAACTTATTGTGTGAGTGGTACAGTGCAACAAGTCTGATGTTAAGATAGACGTCATTAGGTCTCGCACGAAGTTCAGCTTGAGTCACATAAAAGAGCTCATTCCAGCCATCTTCGACTTTATATTCTTGTAACTTCTCCTATTAAACATGAAGGCAACATATTAATATATTTTTTTTCCACATCAGCCTTTTCAACAACCACATTACCTGACAGTTTGCTCACCTCCGCTACACAGACTACAGACTTGCTAAAATTACTCCAACATCGTAGAAACGAGATAACAGGGGAAAAAACTTCACTGTGCCTCTTGTAGATGCCAAGTTAAGACTGTCAGACTGTTTGAGACAGAGACAGCACACCTTGGTACAGAACGGCTGGTCCAAATAAGACAACAGAAAACCAACAGAAGCCTCTGAGAACTTCAGTGTCGTTGCTGCTGTGCTACATAAAACTAAGTGCCAAAGTGACACTGCATAACTGAAAGCATTTACACAGTAGTTGAAAATGACAGCACTTCCTGCATTCTCCATTTTTAAACTCAAAAAACTAAAAAGCAGCTTAGTCACAACAGATACATCAAGTATTGCCTATCTAAACTCAACTTCTTGGATATTATTGCTGACACAGTCTCCCCACATTTTTGAACGCGTCAACCTTCAAACACATGGGAAAGCCCAGAGCTGCAATTTTCATGCAAGCGAAACAAAAACGTCCAAGAAATTAATATGTAATAGATTTAAGATTCCTGATGCTAACTAATTTAGCCAAGGAAATATGGTGAGAGATGACTAGATGACATGCCAGAAGCACCCAGTCAGATACGGAAAGTTTCTTCAAGGCACAGAGCAGAGATGAGAAGCTGGAATTTACCTTCGATCTGAGAGCAGCAGCATTCCCAGGGAGCAGCCTGGCAGCTTTCTCCACCCAGTATTTTGCTCTTCCATCACTGGTGTCTTTATTGCAGAATAGCTCCGCAATCTTCAGCACCAGATCCTTCTGTATTGGGTTCAGATCCAGAAAACGCTAGTTTTCCCCATGCACAAGCAAGACAAAAAAAGGTTACTGGCAACTTGATCTTGCAATTCATATAGAACAGGAAAAACAATGCTGATGGCCATTCAACAGACCCAGATATTCCAACTACAACTCTCAGTAAATACTTTCTGAATTCACTATGAAAAGGCCACCGCTAGATTACAGCAGTCAGATAACTGCTGGAAAAAAAGAAGTACATCATCAGGGGCAAGAGTGCTTCACTGTGTTAGCAACAGGACTTTCCAGCACATCCTCCCCCTGCCCAAAGCCTGAACAAAGGAATTTTGACTGAGAAGTTCACATTTATGCGCTTGCCTAATAAGCACTTCATTTGCCCTGCACCTCTCTACCTCTGAAACAAAACCACCACCAGGAACAAACAAACAGTGCCACTGAAAAACACCCTCGGTCCAGTCTTCCAGGTGCAACGAGATTACCATCATCCCTGCTTGGCAACTCCACAGCAGGCACAGACCCTTAGTCCAAAGGGCAATGGGAAGACTATCACAGCAGTTACCACAAGGATCAAGTCAGGACACAAAAGAAAGAATCAACTGGGAAAAAATAAATAAATAAAAAAAAAAACTGAAGGGAACTTAGTGCCTAGAGAGGATGTTCCACAGTACATCTGCAGGCTTTCTGGACAGCAGGTTTTATCTTGAAATGACTAATTTCCCTCTGCTGAACAGAAATGTCCATTTGTTTCAGAAGTTCTTCAGTTCTACAGAGTTCCCAGAAATCAATGACTGCAGCCCTCCTTTTACTTTGGGTCTTTTACCTCAATCTTTACAGACATCACAGAGACACAAAGCACAGCTGAACAGATTTCATGTTGGATTGCGGTTGGATCTGATGACCTTGGAGCTCTTTTCCAACCTGAGCAATTCTATGGTTCTATGATCCCGTATCCATTCCAAGTCCACCCCGTACCCAGAGCCCATCCCATACACATCCCATTGCCCAATATCCCATCCCATATCCATCCCATATCCATATCCCCACATCCCAATCCCAAATCTCACATTCCAATCCCACATTCAACATCCCAACCCCACGTCCCAACCCCACATCCTACATCTCACATCCCAATTCCAAATCTCATTTCATTATTATTATATTTATTATTATTTCAGAGACTTTAGACGGATGGAAATCTTCGGTGTCATGGTGTCGACCACTGTCATGGTCATGTCAACCACCAAGGTGAACTTCTCCAAAAAGGTGATTGCTCCAGTTGCTGCAGACAACAGAGGTAACAAATAGAGGGGCCCTGCCCCCAGCCAGGGAGGGGAAAGGGATAATAGAGTTTATTGGACTGTGTGGGTTAGATGGCCTGGCACATCAGAATCATGGAAATATAAGGCCCTGGTGGATACCGGTGCACAGTGCACTCTAATGCCCTCGAATCACCAAGGGACAAAATCAATTTATATTCATGGGGTGACTGGGGGTTCCCAAGAGCTGACTATGTTGGAGGCCGAAATCAGCCTCACTGGTAAAGACTGGCAAAAGCACCCTATTGCGACTGGCCCAGGGGCTCCATGTATACTTGGTATTGATTACCTCAGAAGGGGATGTTTGAAGGATCCCAAAGGGTATCGATGGGCCTTTGGAATAGCTGCTGTGGACACAGAAGGTGTTAAGCAGTTGTCTGTTTTGCCTGGCCTATCAGAAGATCCGTCTGTTGTGGGGTTGCTACGAGTGAAAGAGCAACAGGTACCGATTGCTACAAAAGTGGTGCACAGGCGGCAGTACCGCACCAACAGGGATTCCTTGCTCCCCATTCAGAAGTTGATTCGTCAACTAGAGAATCAGGGAGTGATTAGCAAGACTCACTCACCTTTTAACAGCCCCATATGGCCAGTGCGTAAAGCCAGTGGAGAATGGAGGCTGACAGTAGACTACCGTGGCCTGAATGAAGTCACACCCCCACTGAGTGCTGCTGTGCCAGACATGTTAGAACTCCAATATGAACTGGAGTCAAAAGCAGCCAAATGGTATGCCACTGTTGATATTGCTAACGCCTTTTTCTCCATTCCTTTGACCAAAGAATCTAGGCCACAGTTTGCTTTCACCTGGAGGGGCATTCAGTATACCTGGAATCGTTTGCCCCAGGGGTGGAAACATAGCCCAACCATTTGCCATGGGTTGATCCAAGCTGCACTGGAACAGGGAGGTGCTCCTGAGCACTTACAGTACATTGATGCCATCATCGTGTGGGGCAACACAGCAAAGGAAGTTTCTGAGAAAGGAGAGCAAATAATCCAGATCCTTCTGCGTGCTGGTTTCGCTATTAAGCGAAGCAAAGTGAAAGGACCTGCCCAGGAAATTCAATTCCTAGGTGTAAAGTGGCAAGATGGCCGTCGTCACATCCCGACAGATGTGATCGACAAAATCACTGCCATGTCTCCACCAACTAATAAGAAAGAGACACAATCTTTTCTGGGCGTAGTAGGTTTTTGGAGAATGCATGTTCCAAACTACAGCCTCATTATAAGCCCCCTTTATCAGGTGACGCAGAAGAAGAATGATTTTGTGTGGGGCCCTGAGCAGCAGCAGGCTTTTGAGCAGATTAAACAAGAGATAGCCCGTGCTGTGGCCCTGGGGCCAGTACGGATGGAACAGGATGTAAAGAACATCCTCTATACTGCTGCTAGAGAGAAAGGTCCCACTTGGAGTTTGTGGCAAAGAGCCTCAGGAGAGACCCGAGGCCGACCCCTGGGATTTTGGAGTCGGGTGTACAGAGGGTCTGAAGAGGGCTACACTCCAACTGAAAAGGAGATCTTAGCCGCGTATGAGGGGGTTCGGGCTGCTTCTAAGTAATTGGCACTGAAACACAGCTCCTTCTGGCACCTCGACTGCCAGTGCTGAACTGGATGTTCAAGGGAAAGGTTCCCTCAACCCATCATGCTACTGATGCCACTTGGAGTAAGTGGATTGCACTGATCACACAACGAGTGCAGATGGGGAACCTCAGCCGTCCAGGGATCCTAGAGGCGATCATGGACTGGCCCGAAGGCAAGAAGTTTGGAACACCGCCAGCAGAAGAGGTGTCACGTGCTAAAGAGGCCCCACCATACAGTGAACTACCAGAAAATGAAAAGACATATGCCCTGTTCACTGATGGATCGTGTCGTATTGTGGGGAAGCATCGCAGATGGAAAGCTGCTGTGTGGAGCCCCACACGACAAGTTGCAGAGGCCACTGAAGGGAAAGGAGAATCCAGCCAGTTCGCAGAGGTAAAGGCTGTCCAATTGGCCTTGGATGTTGCTGAACGGGAGAGGTGGCCAATACTTTATCTTTACACTGACTCATGGATGGTGGCAAATGCTCTATGGGGGTGGTTACAGCAGTGGGAACAGAACAACTGGCAAAGAAGGGGTAAATCTATTTGGGCTGCTGAGCTATGGAAAGATATTGCTGGCCGAATAAAGAATATGGTTGTAAAGGTGCGCCATGTAGATGCTCATGTGCCCAAGAGTCAGGCTACTGAAGAACAGAAAAATAACCACCACGTAGATCAAGCTGCAAAAATTGAGGTGGCTCAAATAGACCTGGATTGGCAAAATAAGGGTGAATTATTTCTAGCTCGGTGGGCCCATGAGACCTCGGGCCACCAAGGAAGAGATGCCACATACAAATGGGCTAGAGACCGAGGGGTGGACTTAACCATGGATGCTATTTCACAGGTGATCCATGACTGTGACACATGCGCCACAATTAAACAAGCCAAGAGGATGAAGGTGAAGGGCGTGAAGGGCGATGGCAAAAGTATAAATATGGGGAAGCATGGCAGGTTGATTATATCACCTTGCCACAGTCTCGCAATGGTAAGCGTTACGTGCTTACTATGGTAGAGGCAACCACGGGATGGCTTGAAACATATGCAGTACCCCATGCTACCGCCCGAAACACCATCTTAGGTCTTGAGAAACAAGTCCTGTGGCGACATGGCACCCCAGAAAGAATTGAGTCAGATAACGGGACTCATTTCAGAAATTCTCTTGTAAATACTTGGGCCAAAGATCATGGCATTGAGTGGATTTATCACATCCCCTATCATGCACCAGCCTCTGGTAAAATTGAACGCTACAATGGGTTGTTAAAAACCATGTTGAAAGCAATGGGTGGTGGAACATTTAAGCACTGGGAGAAGAATTTGGCAGAAGCCACCTGGTTAGTCAATACCAGAGGATTGATCAATCATGATAGTCCCTCTAGCTCTCTACATACTGTCGAGGGAGATAAGGTCCCTGTTATACATGTAAAGAACATGTTAGGAAAGGCAGTTTGGGTTCTTCCAGCTTCTGGGAAGGGCAAACCTCTTCGCGGAACTGTTTTTGCCCAGGGACCTGGGTCCACTTGGTGGGTGATGCAGAAAAATGGGGATGCTCAATGCATACCACAAGGGAATTTGATGTTGGGGGAATGCAGTCAGTAAGTCCATGTGTTTATACATAGATTTGTATGTGCACGTGTTTATATTTGGTGTGTATATATCTACATTAAGCATGATGTAGTGATATGGAATAAGGGGTGGAATGTCATAGTTTTATGATTTTTGGTTATCTGTATTCCACATCATAACATCATGTAACTGTGGGTGGATGCTCAAGTTCTGAGTGCCTGTCTGGAGGAGAAGAATAACTACATTCCCCAGGGGGCTTTGCGGTCAGCAAGGAGATGTAACTCCCGGCAAGGTCACCTGATGTTCTTCTTCTTCGCCTGCTCCTCTTCGCCTGTGCTTCGCCGTCTGCTCTCCTCCATCTGCTTCTCTTCATCGGCTCAACTGGACTGCGCTTCTCACCTCAGCGTTGTGGTGAGACTTATCCACTTTTCGCGCACACACTCTCTCATTATATTTTGCTGTTACTATATTTAGTAAATTCATTTGTTTCACCTCAGATCGTTGCCGCTGTTTACAATTATTTTGGGTCTCCTGTTTCCTTTCTCCGGAGGCGCGGATCTGCAGATCCCTCCGCCCTGCTACTCACGGGACCGGGCTGAACCAGCTAGTAAACCACTGACATCCCCCAAATAGGACATTTTCTCCCACAAATACCTGCTTTCTCCCCAAATCAGGACATTTTCTCCCAAAAATGCAAGATTGTTTCCCAAATGTAGGACATTTTCTACCAGAAATACCACTTTTCTCCCCCCAAATAGGTCATTTTCTTCAAGGAATACCCGATTTCAACTCAAACATGGGACATTTTCTCCCACACATACCAGGTTTCCCCCCTGAAACAGGACTTTTTCTCCCACAAATTCCAGCTTTCTCCCCCCAAATTGGACTTTTTCTTCCAGAAATGCCAGTTTTCTCCCAAATATATAACATCTTCTCCCAGAAATACCAGGTTTCCCCCTGAATTAGGATATTTTCTCCCACAAATACCTGTTTTATCCCCCAAAACAGGACATTTTCTCCCACAAATAAAACCTTTCTCCCCCCAAATACCTCTTTTTCTCCCACAAATACCAGATTTCTCCCCAAATCAGGACATTTTCTCCCAGAAATGCTAGATTATTTCCCAAACGCAGGACATTTTCTACCAGAAATACCACTTTTCTCCCCCAAAATAGGTCATTCTGTTCAAGGAATACCCGATTTCAACTCAAAAAAGAGGACATTTTCTCCCAGAAATACCAGGTTTCCCCCCTGAAAAAGGATCTTTTCTCCCACAAATACCAGCTTTCTCCCCCAAAATATGTCTTTTTCTCCCACAAATACCTGCTTTCTCTCCAAATCAGGACATTTTTTCACAGAAATGCAAGATTGTTTCCCAAACGTAGGACATTTTCTACCAGAAATACCACTTTTCACCCCCAAAATAGGTCATTTTCTTCAAGGAATACCCGATTTCAACTCCAAAAAGAGGACACTTTCTCCCACAAATACCAGCTTTCTCCCCCCAAATTGGACAGTTTCTTCCAGACATGCCAGATTTCTCCCAAATATATCACATCTTCTCCAAGAAATACCAGGTTTCCCCCCTGAAATAGGACCTCTTCTCCCACAAATACCTGTTTTATCCCCCAAATAGGACATTTTCTCCCACAAATACCTGTTTTATCCCCCAAATGAGGACATTTTCTCCCAGAAATACCACTTTTCTCCCCCAAAATATGCCATTTTCTTCAAGGAATACCCGATTTCAACTCAAACATGGGATATTTTACCCACACATACCAGGTTTCCCCCCTGAAATAGGACCTTTTCTCCCACAAATTCTAGCTTTCTCACCCCAAATAGGACTTTTTCCTCCCGAAATGCCAGTTTTCACCAAAATATATAACGTCTTCTCCCACACATACCAGGTTTCCCCCTTGAAATAGGACATTTTCTCCCACAAATTCCAGCTTTCTCACCCCAAATAGGACTTTTTCCTCCCGAAATGCCAGTTTTCACCAAAATATATAACGTCTTCTCCCACACATACCAGGTTTCCCTCCAAAATAGGACATTTTCTCCCACAAATACCTGTTTTATCCCCAAAACAGGACATTTTCTCCCAGAAATACCACCTTTCTCCCCCAAAATACGTTTTTTTATCCCACAAATACCTGCTTTCTCCCCAAATCAGGACATTTTGTCCCTGAAATGCAAGATTGTTTCCCAAATGTAAGACATTTTCTCCAAGAAATAGCACGTTTCTTCCCCAAAATATGTCATTTTCTGCAAGGAATACCCAATTTCAACTCCAAAAAGAGGACATATTCTCCTGCACATACCAGGTTAACCCACTGAAATTGGACATATTCTCCCACAAACACCAGGTTTCCCCCCTGAAATAGGACCTTTTCTCCAAGAAATAACAGGTTTCCCCCCTGAAATAGGACCTTGTCTCCCACAAATACCAGCTTTCTCCCCCCAAGTTGGACTTTTTTTTCCAGAAATGCCAGTTTTCTCCCAAAAAAGTAACATCTTCTGCCACAAATGCCAGGTTTGCCCCTTCAAATAGCACATCTTCTCCCACAAATACCTGTTTTATCTCCCAAAACAGGACATTTTCACCCAGAAATACCACCTTACTCCCCCAAAATAGGATAATTTCTCCCCCAAATACCTGCTTTCTCCCCCAAATCAGGTCATTTTCTCCCAAAAATGCAAGATTGTTTCACAGACATAGGACATTTTCTCCCACAAATACCTGTTTTATCCCCCAAATACATCTTTTTCACCCACAAATACCTGCTTTCTCCCCAAATCAGAAAATTTTCTCCCAGAAATGCAAGATAGTTTCTCAAACGTAAGACATTTTCTCCAAGAAATAGAACTTTTCTCCCCCAAAATATGTCATACTGTTCAAGGAATACCCGATTTCAACTCAAACATGGGAGATTTTCTCCAAGAAATACCAGGTTCCCCCCTGAAATAGACCTTTTCTAACACAAATACCAGCTTTCTCCCCCCAAATCGGACATTTTCTTCCAGAAATGCCACATTTCTCCCAAATAGATCACATCTTCTCCAAGAAATACCACGTTTCCCCCTTCAAATAGGACCTTTTCAACCACAAATACCTGTTTTATCCCTCAAATTGGTCATATTCTTCCAGAAATGCCACATTTCTCCCAAATAGATCACATCTTCTCCAAGAAATACCACGTTTCCCCCTTCAAATAGGACCTTTTCACCCACAAATACCTCTTTGATCCCCAAAAGAGGACAGTTTCTTCCAGAAATGCCACATTTCTCCCAAATAGATCATATCTTCTCCAAGAAATACCAGCTTTCCCCCTTCAAATAGGAAATTTTCACCCACAAATACCTCTTTTATCCCCAAAAGAGGACAGTTTCTTCCAGAAAGGCCACATTTCTCCCAAATATATCACATCTTCTCCAAGAAATACCAGGGTTCCCCCTTCAAATAGGACCTTTTCACCCACAAATACCTGCTTATTCCCCAAAATAGGACATTTTCTTCCAGAAATGCCAGATTTCTCCCAAATATATCTCATCTTCTCCAAGAAATACCAGGTTTCCCCCTTCAAATAGGACCTTTTCACCCACAAATACCATCCTACTCCCCCCAGATTGGCCATTTTCTTGCAGAAATGCCAGATTTCACCCAAATAGATCACATCTTCTCCAAGAAATACCAGGATTCCTCCTCAAATACGACCTATTCTCCAAGAAATACCAGCCTTCGCCCCTGAAAATAGGACATTTTCTTACAGAAATGCCACATTTCTCCCAAAATTATCACATCTTCTCCAAGAAATATCAGCTTTCCCCCTTGAAATAGGACCTTTACACCCACAAATACCACTTTTATCCCCAAAAGAGGACATTTTTTTATAGAAATGCCACATTTCTCCCAAATGTATCACATCTTCTCCAAGAAATACCAGGATTCCTCCTGAAATAGGAACTTTTCTAACACAAATACCAGCCTTCTCCTCTGAAAATAGGACATTTTCTTCCTGACATGCCAGATTTCTCCCAAATATAGAATATCCTCTCCAAGAAATACCAGGGTTCCCTCTTCAAATAGGACCTTTTCACCCACAAATACCTCTTTTATACCCAAAATAGGACAGTTTCTTCCAGAAAGGCCACATTTCTCCCAAACATATCACATCTTCTCCAAGAAATACCAGCTTTCCCCCTTCAAATAGGACCTTTTCACCCACAAATACCTCTTTTATCCCCAAAATAGGACAGTTTCTTCCAGAAATACCAGGTTTCCCCCTTCAAATAGGACCTTTTCTCCCACAATTACCTGCTTTATCCGCAAAATAAGACATTTTCTTCCAGAAATGCCACATTTCTCCCAAATATATCACATCTTCTCCAAGAAATACCAGGGTTCCCCCTTCAAATAGGACCTTTACACCCACAAATACCTCTTTTATCCCCAAAATAGAACAGTTTCTGCCAGAAATTCCAGATTTCTCCAAAATGTATCACATCTTCTCCAAGAAATACCTCCTTTACCCCTTCAAATAGGACCTTTTCTAACACAAATACCAACCTTCTCCCCGGAAAATAGGACATTTTCTTCCAGAAATGCCAGATTTCTCCCAAATATATCACATCTTCTCCAAGAAATGCCAGGTTTCCCCCTACAAATAGGACCTTTTCACCCACAAATACCTCTTTTATCCCCAAAATAGTACAGTTTCTTCTTCTAGAAATGCCACATTTCTCCCAAATATATCAAATCTTCTCCAAGAAATACCAGCTTTCCCCCTTGAAATAGGACCTTTTCACACACAAATACCTCTTTTATCCCGAAAATAGGATATTTTCATCCTGACATGCCAGATTTCTCCAAATATGTCACATCTTCTCCAAGAAATACCAGGGTTCCCCCTTCAAATACGACCTTTTCACCCGCAAATACCTGTTTTAACCCCAAAATAGGACATTTTCTTCCAGAAATGCCACATTTCTCCCAAATATAGCACATCTTCTCCAAGAAATACCAGCTTTCCCCCTCGAAATGGGACCTTGTCACCCACAAATACCTCTTTTTTCCCCAAAATAGGACATTTTCTTCCAGAAAGGCCAGATTTCTCCCAAACATATCACATCTTCTCCAAGAAATACCAGGTTTCCCCCTGAAAATAGGACCTTTTCACCACAAATACCTGCTTTATTCCCAAAAGAGGACAGTTTCTTCCAGAAATGCCACATTTCTCCCAAATATATCACATCTTCTCCAAGAAATACCAGGGTTCCCCCTTCAAATAGGAACTTTTCACCCACAAATACTTACTTTATCCCCAAAAGAGGACAGTTTCTTCCAGAAATGCCAGATTTCTCCCAAATAGATCTCATCTTCTCCAAGAAATACCAGCTTTCCCCCTTCAAATAGGACCTTTTCACCCACTAATACCTGCTTTATCCCCAAAATAGGACATTTTCTACCAGAAATGCCACATTTCTCCCAAATATATCACATCTTCTCCAAGAAATACCAGGGTTCCCCCTTCAAATAGGACCTTTTCTCCCACAAATACCAGCTTTATCCCCAAAATAGGACATTTTCTTCCAGAAATGCCCGATTTCTCCCAAATATATCACATATTCTCCAAGAAATACCAGGGTTCCCCCTTCAAATAGGACATTTTCTCCCACAAATACCAGCTTTATCCCCAAAATAGGACAGTTTCTTCCAGAAATGCCAGATTTCTCCTAAATATACCACAGCTTCTCCAAGAGATACCAGGGTTCCCCCTTCAAATAGGACCTTTTCACCCACAAATACCTGCTTTATCCCTAAAGTAGGACAGTTTCTTCCAGAAATGCCAGATTTCTCCAAAATATACCACAGCTTCTCCAAGAAATACCAGGGTTCCCCCTTCAAACAGGACATTTTCACCCACAAATACCAGCCTTCTTCCCCCAGATTTGACATTTTCTTCCAGAAATCCCAGATTTCTCCCAAATAGATCACATCTTCTCCAAGAAATACCAGGTTTCCCCCTCGAAATAGGACCTTTTCACCCACAAATACCTGTTTGATCCCCAAAAGAGGACAGTTTCCTCCAGAAATGCCAGATTTCTCCCAAATAGATCACATCTTCTCCAAGAAATACCAGGTTTCCCCCTTCAAATACGACCTTTTCACCGACAAATAGCAGACTTCTTCCCCCAGATTTGACATTTTCTTCCAGAAATGCCACATTTCTCCCAAATATATCTCATCTTCTCCAAGAAATACCAGGTTTCCACCTTCAAATAGGGCCTTTTCACCCACAAATACCATCCTACTCCCCCCAAATTGGCCATTTTCTTCCAGACATGCCACATTTCTCCCAAATATATCACATATTCTCCAAGAAATACCAGCTTTCCCCCTTCAAATAGGACCTTTTCACCCACAAATACCTCTTTTATCCCCAAAAGAGGACATTTTCTTCCAGAAATGCCAGATTTCTCCCAAATATATCACATCTTCTCCAAGAAATACCAGCTTTCCCCCTTCAAATAGGACCTTTTCACCCACAAATACCTCTTTTATCCCCAAAATAGGACAGTTTATTCCACACATGCCACATTTCTCCCAAATAGATCACATCTTCTCCAAGAAATACCAGCTTTCCCCCTTCAAATAGGACCTTTTCACCCACAAATACCTGCTTTATCCCCAAAATAGGACATTTTCTTCCTGACATGCCAGATTTCTCCCAAATATATCTCATCTTCTCCAAGAAATACCAGGTTTCCCCCTTCAAATAGGACCTTTTCATCCACAAATACCATCCTACTCCCCCCAGATTGGCCATTTTCTTGCAGAAATGCCAGATTTCTCCCAAATAGATCACATCTTCTCCAAGAAATACCAGGATTCCTCCTGAAATACGACCTATTCTCCAAGAAATACCAGCCTTCGCCCCTGAAAATAGGACATTTTCTTCCAGAAATGCCACATTTCTCCCAAATAGATCACAGCTTCTCCAAGAAATACCAGCTTTCCCCCTTGAAATAGGACCTTTTCACCCACAAATACCTCTTTTATCCCCAAAAGAGAACATTTTCTTCCAGAAATGCCAGATTTCTCCCAAATATATCACATCTTCTCCAAGAAATACCAGGTTTCCCCCTTCAAATAGGACCTTTTCACCCACACATACCAGCCTTCTCCCCGGAAAATAGGAAATTGTCTTCCAGAAAGGCCAGATTTCTCCCAAATAGATCACATCTTCTCCAAGAAATACCAGGGCTCCCCCTTCAAATAGGACCTTTTCTCCAACAAATACCTCTTTTATCCCCAAAATTGGACATTTTCTTCCAGACATGCCACATTTCTCCCAAATATATCACATCTTCTCCAAGAAATACCAGGGTTCCCCCTTCAAATAGGACCTTTTCTCCCACAAATACCTGCTTTATCCGCAGAAGAGGACATTTTCTTCCAGAAATGCCACATTTCTCCCAAGTATATCACAGCTTCTCCAAGAAATACCAGGTTTCCCCCTTCAAATAGGACCTTTACACCCACAAATACCTCTTTTATCCCCAAAATAGAACTGTTTCTGCCAGAAATGCCAGATTTCTCCGAAATATATCAAATCTGCTCCAAGAAATACCAGGATTCCCCCTTGAAATAGGACCTTTTCACCCACAAATACCAGCCTTCTCCCCCGAAAGTAGGACATTTTCTTCCAGAAATTCCAGATTTCTCCCAAATAGATCACATCTTCTTCTAGAAATACCAGCTTTCCCCCTTCAAATAGGACCTTTTCACCCACAAATACCTCTTTTATCCCCAAAATAGGACATTTTCTTCCAGAAATGCCACATTTCTCCCAAATATATCACAGCTTCTCCAAGAAATACCAGGTTTCCCCCTTGAAATAGGACCTTTTCACCCACAAATACCTGCTTTATCCCTAAAGTAGGACAGTTTCTTCCAGAAAGGCCAGATTTCTCCCAAATATATCACATCTTCTCCAAGAAATACCAGGTTTCCCCCTCGAAATAGGACCTTTTCAGCCACAAATACCTGTTTGATACCCAAAAGAGGACAGTTTCCTCCAGAAATGCCAGATTTCTCCCAAATAGATCACATCTTCTCCAAGAAATACCAGGGTTCACCCTTCAAATAGGACCTTTTCACCCACAAGTACCTCTCTTATCCCCAAAGTAGGACATTTTCTTCCAGAAATGCCAGATTTCTCCCAAATAGATCACATCTTCTCCAAGAAATACCAGGTTTCCCCCTTCAAATAGGACCTTTTCACCCACAAATACCAGACTTCTTCCCCCAGATTTGACATTTTCTTCCAGAAATGCCAGATTTCTCCCAAGTATATCTCATCTTCTCCAAGAAATACCAGGTTTCCCCCTTCAAATAGGACCTTTTCACCCACAAATACCATCCTACTCCCCCCAAATTGGCCATTTTCTTGCAGAAATGCCACATTTCTCCCAAATATATCACATCTTCTCCAAGAAATACCAGCTTTCCCCCTTCAAATAGGACCTTTTCACCCACAAATACCTCTTTTATCCCCAAAAGAGGACATTTTCTTCCAGAAATGCCAGATTTCTCCCAAATATAGAACATCTTCTCCAAGAAATACCAGCTTTCCCCCTCGAAATAGGACCTTTTCACCCACAAATACCTCTTTTATCCCCACAATAGGACATTTTCTTCCAGAACTGCCAGATTTCTCCGAAATGTGTCACATCTTCTCCTAGAAATACCAGCTTTCCCCCTTCAAATAGGATTCTTTCACCCACAAATACCTCTTTTTTCCCCAAAATAGGACAGTTTCTTCGAGAAATGCCAGATTTGTCCCAAATATATCACATCTTCTCCAAGAAATACCAGGATTCCCCCTTGAAATAGGACCTTTTCTAACACAATTACCAGCCTTCTCCCCCGAAAGTAGGACATTTTCTTCCAGAAATGCCCGATTTTTCCCAAATAGATCACATCTTCTTCAAGAAATACCAGCTTTCCCCCTTCAAATAGGACCTTTTCACCCACAAATACCTCTTTTATCCCCAAAATAGGACATTTTCTTCCAGAAATGCCACATTTCTCCCAAATATATCTCATCTTCTCCAAGAAATACCAGCTTTCCCCCTTGAAATAGGACCTTTTCACCCACAAGCACCTCTTTTATCCCCAAAATAGGACAGTTTCTTCCAGAAATACCAGCTTTCCCCCTTCAAATAGGACCTTTTCTGCCACAAATACCTGCTTTATCCGCAAAATAGGACATTTTCTTCCAGAAATGCCACATTTCTCCCAAATATATCACATCTTCTCCAAGAAATACCAGGGTTCCCCCTTCAAATAGGACCTTTACACCCACAAATACCTCTTTTATCCCCAAAATAGAACAGTTTCTGCCAGAAATGAAAGATTTCTTCCAAATATATCACATCTTCTCCAAGAAATACCAGCTTTACCCCTTCAAATAGGACCTTTTCTAACACAAATACCAACCTTCTCCCCGGAAAATAGGACATTTTCTTCCAGAAATGCCAGATTTCTACCAAATATCTCACATCTTCTCCAAGAAATGCCAGGTTTCCCCCTTCAAATAGGATCTTTTCACCCACAAATACCTCTTTTATCCCCAAAAGAGGACAGTTTCTTCTTCTAGAAATGCCACATTTCTCCCAAATATATCAAATCTTCTCCAAGAAATACCAGCTCTCCCCCTTGAAATAGGACCTTTTCACCCACAAGTACCTCTTTTATAGCCAAAATAGGAGATTTTCATCCTGACATGCCAGATTTCTCCAAATATATCACATCTTCTCCATGAAATACCAGGTTTCCCCCTTCAAATAGGACCTTTTCACCCGCAAATACCTGTTTTAACCCCAAAATAGGACATTTTCTTCCAGAAATGCCACATTTCTCCCAAATATAGCACATCTTCTCCAAGAAATACCAGCTTTCCCCCTGGAAATTGGACCTTGTCACCCAGAAATACCTCTTTTTTCCCCAAAATAGGACATTTTCTTCCAGAAATGCCACATTTCTCCCAAATAGATCACATCTTCTCCAAGAAATACCAGCTTTCCCCCTTCAAATAGGACCTTTTCACCTACAAATACCTGTTTTATCCCCAAAATAGGACATTTTCATCCTGAAATGCCACATTTCTCCCAAATATATCACATCTTCTCCAAGAAATACCAGGTTTCCCCCTTCAAATAGGACCTTTTCACCCACAAATACCTGTTTTAACCCCAAAAATAGGACATTTTCTTCCTGACATGCCAGTTTTCTCCCAAATATATCACATCTTCTCCAAGAAATACCAGGGTTCCCCCTTCAAATACGACCTTTTCACCCACAAATACCTCTTTTATCCCCAAAAGAGGACATTTTCTACCAGAAATGCAAGATTTCTCCCAAATAGATCACATCTTCTCCAAGAAATACCAGGGTTCCCCCTTCAAATAGGACCTTTTCACCCACAAATACCTGCTTTATCCCCAAAAGAGGACAGTTTCTTCCAGATATGCCACATTTCTCCCAAATATATCACATCTTCTCCAAGAAATACCAGCTTTCCCCCTTCAAATAGGACCTTTTCTCCCACAAATACCTCTTTTATCCCCAAAATAGGACAGTTTCTTCCAGAACTGCCAGATTTCTCCCAAATGTATCACATCTTCTCCAAGAAATACCAGGTTTCCCCCTTGAAATAGGACCTTTTCACCCACAAATACCTCTTTTATCCCCAAAATAGGACAGTTTCTTCCAGAAATGACACATTTCTCCCAAATATATCACAGCTTCTCCAAGAAATACCAGGATTCCTCCTGAAATAGGACCTTTTCACCCACAAATACCAGCCTTCTTCCCCCAGATTGGAAATTTTCTTGCAGAAATTGCAGATTTCTCCCAATTAGATCACATCTTCTTTAAGGAATACCAGCTTTCCCCCTAAAAATAGGACCTTTTCACCCACTAATACCTCCTTTATCCCCAAAATAGGACATTTTCTTCCAGACATGCCACATTTCTCCCAAATATATCACATCTTCTCCAAGAAATACCAGGTTTCCCCCTCGAAATTGGACCTTATCACTCACAAATACCTGTTTTATCCCCACAATAGGACAGTTCCTTCCAGAAATGCCACATTTCTCCCAAATATATCACATCTTCTCCAAGAAATACCAGCTTTCCCCCATCAAATAGGACCTTTTCACCCACAAATACCTCTTTTATCCCCAAAAGAGGACATTTTCTGAAAGACAGGCCAGATTTCTCCCAAACATATCACATCTCCAAGAAATACCAGGATTCCTCCTGAAATAGGTCCTTTTCTCCCACAAATACCAGCCTTCTCCCCCGAAAATAGGACATTTTCTTCCAGAAATGCCACATTTCTCCCAAATATATCACATCTTCTCCTAGAAATACCAGGTTTCCCCCTTGAAATAGGATCTTGTCACCCACAAATACCTCCTTTATCCCCAAAATAGGACATTTTCTTCCAGAAATGCCACATTTCTCCAAATATAGAACATCTTGTCCAAGAAATACCAGATTTCCCCCTTGTAATAGGACCTTTTCACCAAAAACACCTCTTTTATCCCCAAAATAGGGCATTTTCTTCCTGACATGCCACATTTCTCCCAAATATATCACATCTTCTCCAAGAATTACCAGCTTTCCCCCTTCAAATAGGACCTTTTCACCCACAAATACCTCTTTGATCCCCAAAATAGGACAGTTTCTTCCAGAACTGCCAGATTTCTCCCTAATGTATCACATCTTCTCCAAGAAATTCCAGGGTTCCCCCTTCAAATAGGACCTTTTCTAACACAAATACCTCTTTTATCCCCAAAAGAGGACAGTTTCTTCCGGAAATGCCACATTTCTCCCAAATATATCACAGCTTCTCCAAGAAATACCAGGATTCCTCCTGAAATAGGACCTTTTCACCCACAAATACCAGCCTTCTTCCACCAGATTGGAAATTTTCTTGCAGAAATGCCAGATTTCTCCCAATTAGATCACATCTTCTCCAAGGAATACCAGCTTTCCCCCTTCAAATAGGACCTTTTCACCCACTAATACCTCCTTTATCCCCAAAATTGGACAGTTTCTTCCAGAAATGCCACATTTCTCCCAAATATATCACATCTTTTCCAAGAAATACCAGGTTTCCCCCTCGAAATTGGACCTTATCACCCACAAATACCTGTTTTATCCCCACAATAGGACAGTTTCTTCCAGACATGCCACATTTCTCCCAAATAGATCACATCTTCTCCAAGAAATACCAGCTTTCCCCCTTCAAATAGGACCTTTTCACCCAAAAATACCTCTTTTATCCCCAAAAGAGGACATTTTCTTCCAGAAAGGCCTGATTTCTCCCAAAATATAACACATCTCCAAGAAATACCAGGATTCCTCCTGAAATAGGACCTTTTCTCCCACAAATACCAGCCTTCTCCCCCGAAAATAGGACATTTTCTTCCAGGAATGCCAGATTACTCCCAAATATATCACATCTTCTCCAAGAAATACCAGGATTCCTCCTGAAATACGACCTTTTCTAACACAAATACCAGCCTTCTCCTCTGAAAATAGAACATTTTCTTCCTGACATGCCAGTTTTCTCCCAAATAGATCACATCTTCTCCAAGAAATACCAGGGTTCCCCCTTCAAATACGACCTTTTCACCCTCAAATACCTCTTTTATCCCCAAAATTGGACATTTTCTTCAAGAACTGCCAGATTTCTCCCAAATGTATCACATCTTCTAAAAGAAATACCAGGGTTCCCCCTTCAAATAGGACCTTTTCACCCGCAAATACCTCTTTTATCCCCAAAATAGGACGTTTTCTTACAGAAATGCCAGATTTCTCCCAAATATATCACATCTTCTCCAAGAAATACCAGGTTTCCCCCTCCAAATAGGACCTTTTCACCCACAAGTACCTCTTTTATCCCCAAAATAGGACAGTTTCTTCCAGAAATACCAGCTTACCCCTTCAAATAGGACCTTTTCTCCCACAAATACCTGCTTTATCTGCAAAATAGGACATTTTCTTCCAGAAATGCCACATTTCTCCCAAATATAGCACATCTTCTCCAAGAAATACCAGGGTTCCCCCTTCAAATAGGACCTTTACACCCACAAATACCTCTTTTATCCCCAAAATAGAACAGTTTCTTCCAGAAATGCCACATTTCTACCAAATATATCACATCTTCTCCAAGAAATACCAGCTTTACCCCTTCAAATAGGACCTTTTCTAACACAAATACCAACCTTCTCCCCGGAAAATAGGACATTTTCTTCCAGAAATGCCAGATTTCTCCCAAATATATCACATCTTCTCCAAGAAATGCCAGGTTTACCCCTTCAAATAGGACCTTTTCACCCAGAAATACCTCTTTTATCCCCAAAAGAGGACAGTTTCTTCTTCTAGAAATGCCACATTTCTCCCAAATAAATCACATCTTCTCCAAGAAATACCAGCTTTCCCCCTTGAAATTGGACCTTGTCACCCTCAAATACCTCTTTTATCCCGAAAATAGGACATTTTCATCCTGACATGCCAGATTTCTCCAAATATATCACATCTTCTCCAAGAAATACCAGGGTTCCCCCTTCAAATAGGACATTTTCACCCGCAAATACCTGTTTTATCCCCAAAATAGGACATTTTCTTCCAGAAATGCCACATTTCTCCCAAATATAGCACATCTTCTCCAAGAAATACCACGTTTCCCCCTTCAAATAGGACCTTTTAACCCACAAATACCTGTTTTAACCCCAAAAGAGAACATTTTCTTCCAGAAATGCCAGATTTCTCCCAAATATATCACATCTTCTCCAAGAAATACCAGGGTTCCCCCTTCAAATAGGACCTTTTCACCCACACATACCAGCCTTCTCCCCGGAAAATAGGAAATTGTCTTCCAGAAAGGCCAGATTTCTCCCAAATAGATCTCATCTTCTCCAAGAAATACCAGGTTTCCCCCTTCAAATAGGACCTTTTCACCCACAAGTACCTCTTTTATCCCCAAAAGAGGACATTTTCTTCCAGAAATGCCCGATTTCTCCCAAATATATCACATCTTCTCCAAGAAATACCAGGTTTCCCCCTTCAAATAGGACCTTTTCACCACAAATACCTGCTTTATCCCCAAAAGTGGACAGTTTCTTCCAGAAATGCCACATTTCTCCCAAATAGATCACATCTTCTCCAAGAAATACCAGGGTTCCCCCTTCAAATAGGACCTTTTCACCCACAAATACCTACTTTATCCCCAAAAGAGGACAGTTTCTTCCAGAAATGCCAGATTTCTCCCAAATAGATCCCATCTTCTCCAAGAAATACCAGCTTTCCCCCTTCAAATAGGACCTTTTCACCCACAAATACCTGCTTTATCCCCAAAATTGGACATTTTCTTCCAGAAATGCCACATTTCTCCCAAATATATCACATCTTCTCCAAGAAATACCAGGGTTCCCCCTTCAAATAGGACCTTTTCTCCCACAAATACCTGCTTTATGCCCAAAATTGGACATTTTCTTCCAGAAATGCCACATTTCTCCCAAATATATCACATCTTCTCCAAGAAATACCAGGATTCCCCCTTCAAATAGGACCTTTTCTCCCACAAATACCTCCTTTATCCCCAAAAGAAGACAGTTTCTTGCAGAAATGCCACATTTCTCCCAAATAGATCACATCTTCTCCAAGAAATACCAGATTTCCCCCTTCTAATCGGATCCTTTCACCCACAAATACCTCTTTTATCCCCAAAACAGGACAGTTTCTTCCTGACATGCCAGATTTCTCCCAAATATATCACATCTTCTCCAAGAAATACCAGCTTTCCCTCTTCAAATAGTACCTTTTCTCCCCGAAATACCTCTTTTATCCCCAAAATTGGACATTTTCTTCCAGAACTGCCAGATATCTCCCAAATGTATCACATCTTCTCCAAGAAATACCAGGTTTCCCCCTTCAAATAGGACCTTTTCACCCACAAATACCTCTTTTATCCCCAAAATAGGACAGTTTCTTCCAGAAATGACACATTTCTCCCAAATATATCACAGCTTCTCCAAGAAATACCAGGATTCCTCCTGAAATACGACCTTTTCACCCACAAATACCAGCCTTCTTCCCCCAGATTGGAAATTTTCTTGCAGAAATGCCACATTTCTCCCAAATATATCACATCTTCTCCAAGAAATACCAGGGTTCCCCCTTCAAATAGGACCTTTTCACCCACTAATACCTCCTTTATCCCTAAAATTGGACAGTTTCTTCCAGAAATGCCACATTTCTCCCAAATATATCACAGCTTCTCCAAGAAATACCAGCTTTCCCCCTTGAAATAGGACCTTTTCACCCACAAGTACCTCTTTTATCCCCAAAATAGGACATTTTCTTCCAGAAATGCCACATTTCTCCCAAATATATCACATCTTCTCCAAGAAATACCAGGATTCCTCCTGAAGTAGGACCTTTTCTAACTCAAATACCAGCCTTCTCCTCTGAAAATAGGGCATTTTCTTCCAGAACTGCCAGATTTCTCCCAAATATAGAACATCTTCTCCAAGAAATACCAGGGTTCCCCCTTCAAATAGGACCTTTTCACCCACAAATACCTCTTTTATCCCCAAAATAGGACAGTTTCTTCCAGAAATGCCACATTTCTCCCAAATATATCACATCTTCTCCAAGAAATACCAGCTTTCCCCCTTCAAATAGGACCTTTTCTCCCATTAATACCTCTTTTATCCCCAAAATAGGACAGTTTCTTCCAGAAATACCAGGTTTCCCCCTTCAAATAGGACCTTTTCTCCCACAAATACCTGCTTTATCCACAAAATAGGACATTTTCTTCCAGAAATGCCACATTTCTCCAAAATATATTACAGCTTCTCCAAGAAATACCAGCTTTCCCCCTTGAAATAGGACCTTTACACCCACAAATACCTCTTTTATCCCCAAAATAGAACAGTTTCTTCCAGAAATGCCAGATTTCCCCGAAATATATCAAATCTGCTCCAAGAAATACCAGGATTCCCCCTTGAAATAGGACCTTTTCTAACACAAATACCAGCCTTCTCCCCCGAAAGTAGGACATTTTCTTCTAGAAATGCCAGATTTCTCCCAAATAGATCACATCTTCTTCAAGAAATACCAGGTTTCCCCCTTCAAATAGGACCTTTTCACCCACAAATACCTCCTATATCCCCAAAATAGGACAGTTTCTACCAGAAATGCCACATTTCTCCCAAATATATCAAATCTTCTCCAAGAAATACCAGGTTTCCCCCTTCAAATAGGACCTTTTCACCCACAAGTACCTCTTTTATCCCCAAAAGAGGACAGTTTCTTCCAGAAATGCCAGATTTCTCCCAAACAGATCACATCTTCTCCAAGAAATACCAGCGTTCCCCCTTTAAATAGGAACTTTTCACCCACAAATGCCTCTTTTATCCCCAAAATAGGACAGTTTCTTCCAGACATGCCACATTTCTCCCAAATATATCACATCTTCTCCAAGAAATACCAGGGTTCCCCCTTCAAATAGGAACTTTTCTCCCACAAATACCTGCTTTATGCCCAAAATTGGACATTTTCTTCCAGAAATGCCACATTTCTCCCAAATATATCACATCTTCTCCAAGAAATACCAGCTTTTCCCCTTGAAATAGGACCTTTTCACCCACAAATACCTCTTTTATCCCCAAAATAGGACATTTCCTTCCAGAAATGCCACATTTCTCCCAAATATATCACATCTTCTCCAAGAAATACCAGGTTTCCCCCTTCAAATAGGACCTTTTCACCCACAAGTACCTCTTTTATCCCCAAAAGAGGACATTATCTTCTAGAAATGCCAGATTTCTCCCAAATATATCACATCTTCTCCAAGAAATACCAGCTTTCCCCCTTCAAATAGGACCTTTTCTCCCACAAATACCTCTTTTATCCCCCAAATTGGACATTTTCCTCCAGACATGCCACATTTCTCCCAAATATACCACATCTTCTCCAAGAAATACCAGGGTTCCCCCTTCAAATAGGACCTTTTCACCCACTAATACCTCCTTTATCCCCAAAAGAGGACAGTTTCTTCCAGAAATGCCACATTTCTCCCAAATATATCACAGCTTCTCCAAGAAATACCAGGATTCCTCCTGAAATACGACCTTTTCACCCACAAATACCAGACTTCTTCCCCCAGATTTGACAGTTTCTTCCAGAAATGCCACATTTCTCCCAAATATATCACATCTTCTCCAAGAAATACCAGCTTTCCCCCTTCAAATAGGACCTTTTCACCCACAAATACCTCTTTTATCCCCAAAATAGGACAGTTTATTCCAGAAATGCCAAATTTCTCCCAAATATAACACATCTTCTCCAAGAAATACCAGCTTTCCCCCTTCAAATAGGACCTTTTCACCCACAAGTACCTGCCTTCAGCAACCAAATTGGACATTTTCTTCCAGAAATGCCAGATTTCTCCCAAATATATCACATCTTCTCCAAGAAATACCAGCTTTCCCCCGTCAAATAGGACCTTTTTTCCCACAAATACCTCTTTTATCCCCAAAAGAGGACATTATCATCCTGACTTGCCAGATTTCTCCCAAATAGATCACATCTTCTCCAAGAAATACCAGGGTTCCCCCTTCAAATAGGACCTTGTCACCCACAAGTACCTGTTCTATCCCCAAAAGAGGACATTTTCTTCAAGAAATGCCACATTTCTCCCAAATAGATCACATCTTTTCCAAGAAATACCACGTTTCCCCCTTCAAATAGGACCTTTTCTCCCACAAATACCTCTTTTATCCCCAAAATTGGACATTTTCCTCCAGACATGCCACATTTCTCCCAAATATATCACATCTTCTCCAAGAAATACCAGGGTTCCCCCTTCAAATAGGACCTTATCACCCACAAATACCTCCTTTATCCCCAAAGTAGATCAGTTACTTCCAGAAATGCCAGATTTCTCCCAAATAGATCACAGCTTCTCCAAGAAATACCAGCTTTCCCCCTTGAAATACGACCTTTTCACCCACAAATACCAGACTTCTTCCCCCAGATTGGAGAGTTTCTTCCAGAAATGCCACATTTCTCCCAAATATAGAACATCTTCTCCATGAAATACCAGCTTTCCCCCTTCAAATAGGACCTTTTCACCCACAAATACCTGCTTTATCCCCAAAATTGGACAGTTTCTTCCAGAACTGCCAGATTTCTCCCAAATATATCACATCTTCTCCAAGAAATACCAGCTTTCCCCCTTCAAATAGGACCTTTTCACCCACAAATACCTCTTTTATCCCCAAAATAGGACATTTTCTTCCAGAAATGCCACATTTCTCCTAAATATATCACATCTTCTCCAAGAAATACCAGCTTTCCCCCTTGAAATAGGATCCTTTCACCCACAAATACCTCTTTTATCCCCAAAAGAGGACATTTTCTACCAGAAATGCCACATTTCTCCCAAATAGATCACATCTTCTCCAAGAAATACCAGCTTTCCCCCTCGAAATAGGACCTCTTCACCCACAAATACCTCTTTTATCCCCAGAAGAGGACAGTTTCTTCCAGAAATGCCACATTTCTCCCAAATATACCACATCTTCTTCAAGAAATACCAGCTTTCCCCCTTCAAATAGGACCTTTTCACCCACAAATACCTGTTCTATCCCCAAAATTGGAAGTTTTCTTACAGAAATGCCAAATTTCTTCCAAATTTATCACATCTTCTCCAAGGAATACCAGCTTTCCCCCTTCAAATAGGACCTTTTCACCGACAAGTACCTCTTTTATCCCCAAAAGAGGACATTTTCTTCCAGAAATGCCACATTTCTCCCAAATGTATCACATCTTCTCCAAGAAATACCAGGTTTCCCCCTTCAAATAGGACCTTTTCACACACAAGTACCTCTTTTATCCCCAAAATAGGACAGTTTCTTCCAGAAATGCCAGATTTCTCCCAAATAGATCACATCTTCTCCAAGAAATACCAGCGTTCCCCCTTTAAATAGGACCTTTTCACCCACAAATGCCTGTTTTATACCCAAAATAGGACAGTTTCTTCCAGACATGCCACATTTCTCCCAAATATATCACATCTTCTCCAAGAAATACCAGGATTCCACCTGAAATAGGACATTTCTCCCACAAATACCTCTTTTATCCCCAAAAGAGGACAGTTTCTTCCAGAAATGCCAGATTTCTCCCAAATAGATCACATCTTCTCCAAGAAATACCAGGGTTTCCCCTTCAAATAGGACCTTTTCACCCACAAATACCTCTTTTATCCCCAAAATAGGACAGTTTCTTCCGGAAATGTCACATTTCTCCCAAATATATCACATCTTCTCCAAGAAATACCAGGTTTCCCCCTTCAAATAGGACCTTTTCACCCACAAGTACCTCTTTTATCCCCAAAATAGGACAGTTTCTTCTTCCAGAAATGCCACATTTCTCCCAAATATATCACATCTTCTCCAAGAAATACCAGCTTTCCCCCTTCAAATAGGACCTTTTCACCCACAAATACCTCTTTTATCCCCAAGATAGGACATTTTCTTCCAGAAATGCCACATTTCTCCCAAATATATCACATCTTCTGCAAGAAATACCAGGGTTCCCACTTCAAATAGGAACTTTTCAGCCACAAATACCTGTTTGATCCCCAAAAGGGGACATTTTCTTCCAGAAATACCACATTTCTCCCAAATATATCACATCTTCTCCAAGAAATACCAGGGTTCCCCCTTCAAATAGGACCTTTTCACCCACAAATACCTGTTTGATCCCCAAAAGAGGACATTTTCTTCCAGAAATGCCACATTTCTCCCAAATATATCACATCTTCTCCAAGAAATACCAGCTTTTCCCCTTCAAATAGGACCTTTTCTCCCACAAATACCTCTTTTATCCCCAAAATAGGACATTTCCTTCCAGAAATGCCAGATTTCTCCCAAATATGTCACATCTTCTCCGAGAAATACCAGGTTTCCCCCTTCAAATAGGACCTTTTCACCCACAAGTACCTCTTTTATCCCCAAAAGAGGACATTTTCTTCCAGAAATGCCACATTTCTCCTAAATATATCACATCTTCTCCAAGAAATACCAGCTTTCCCCCTTCAAATAGGACCTTTTCTCCCACAAATACCTCTTTTATCCCCCAAATTGGACATTTTCCTCCAGACATGCCACATTTCTCCCAAATATACCACTTCTTCTCCAAGAAATACCAGGGTTCCCCCTTCAAATAGGACCTTTTCACCCACAAATACCTGTTTTATCCCCAAAAGAGGACAGTTTCTTCCAGAAATGCCACATTTCTCCCAAATATATCACAGCTTCTCCAAGAAATACCAGGATTCCTCCTGAAATACGGCCTTTTCACCCACAAATACCAGACTTCTTCCCCCAGTTTTGACAATTTCTTCCAGAAATGCCACATTTCTCCCAAATATAGAACATCTTCTCCAAGTAATACAGGCTTTCCCCCTTGAAATAGGACCTTTTCACCCACAAATACCTCTTTTATCCCCAAAATAGGACAGTTTCTTCCAGAAATGCCACATTTCTCCCAAATATAACACATCTTCTCCAAGAAATACCAGCTTTCCCCCTTCAAATAGGACCTTTTCACCCACAAATACCTGCCTTCTGCAACCAAATTGGACATTTTCTTCCAGAAATGCCACATTTCTCCCAAATGTATCACATCTTCTCCAAGAAATACCAGCTTTCCCCCTTCAAATAGGACCTTTTTTCCCACAAATACCTCTTTTATCCCCAAAAGAGGACATTATCATCCTGACATGCCAGATTTCTCCCAAATATATCACATCTTCTCCAAGAAATACCAGGGTTCCCCCTTCAAATAGGACCTCGTCACCCACAAGTACCTGTTCTATCCCCAAAAGAGGACATTTTCTTCCAGAAATGCCACATTTCTCCCAAATAGATCACATCTTTTCCAGGAAATACCTGCTTTTCCCCGTCAAATAGGACCTTTTCTCCAACAAATACCTCTTTTATCCCCAAAATTGGACATTTTCCTCCAGACATGCCACATTTCTCCCAAATATATCACATCTTCTCCAAGAAATACCAGCTTTCCCCCTTAAATAGGACCTTATCACCCACAAATACCTCCTTTATCCCCAAAGTAGATCAGTTACTTCCAGAAATGCCCGATTTCTCCCAAATAGATCACAGCTTCTCCAAGAAATACCAGGATTCCTCCTGAAATACGACCTTTTCACCCACAAATACCAGACTTCTTCCCCAGATTTGACAATTTCTTCCAGAAATGCCACATTTCCCCCTAAATTTAGAACATCTTCTCCAAGAAATACCAGGTTTCCCCCTTCAAATAGGACCTTTTCACCCACAAATACCTGTTTGATCCCCAAAATTGGACAGTTTCTTCCAGAACTGCCAGATTTCTCCCAAATATATCACAGCTTCTCCAAGAAATACCAGCTTTCCCCCTTCAAATAGGACCTTTTCACCCACAAATACCTCTTTTATCCCCAAAATAGGACATTTTCTTCCAGAAATGCCACATTTCTCCCAAATATATCACAGCTTCTCCAAGAAATACCAGCTTTCCCCCTTGAAATAGGATCCTTTCACCCACAAATACCTCTTTTATCCCCAAAAGAGGACATTTTCTACGAGAAATGCCACATTTCTCCCAAATAGATCACATCTTCTCCAAGAAATACCAGCTTTCCCCCTCGAAATAGGACCTCTTCACCCACAAATACCTCTTTTATCCCCAGAAGAGGACAGTTTCTTCCAGAAATGCCACATTTCTCCCAAATATACCACATCTTCTCCAAGAAATACCAGCTTTCCCCCTTCAAATAGGACCTTTTCACCCACAAATACCTGTTCTATCCCCAAAATTGGAAGTTTTCTTACAGAAATGCCAAATTTCATCCAAATTTATCACATCTTCTCCAAGGAATACCAGCTTTCCCCCTTCTAATAGGACCTTTTCACCCACAAATACCTCTTTTATCCCCAAAAGAGGACATTTTCTTCCAGAAATGCCACATTTCTCCCAAATGTATCACATCTTCTCCAAGAAATACCAGCTTTCCCCCTTCAAATAGGACCTTTTCACCCACAAATACCTCTTTGATCCCCAAAAGAGGACATTTTCTACCAGAAATGCCACATTTCTCCCAAATATATCACATCTCCTTCAAGAAATACCAGCTTTCAACCTTCAAATAGGACCTTTTCTCCCACAAATACCTGTTTTATCCCCAAAATAGGACATTTCCTTCCAGAAATGCCAGATTTCTCCCAAATATATCACATCTTCTCCAAGAAATACCACGTTTCCCCCTTCAAATAGGACCTTTTCACCCACAAGTACCTCTTTTATCCCCAAAAGAGGACATTTTCTTCCAGAAATGCCAGATTTCTCCCAAATATATCACATCTTCTCCAAGAAATACCAGCTTTCCCCCTTCAAATAGGACCTTTTCTCCCACAAATACCTCTTTTATCCCCCAAATTGGACATTTTCCTCCAGACATGCCACATTTCTCCCAAATATACCACATCTTCTCCAAGAAATACCAGGGTTCCCCCTTCAAATAGGACCTTTTCACCCACAAATACCTGTTTTATCCCCAAAAGAGGACAGTTTCTTCCAGAAATGCCACATTTCTCCCAAATATATCACAGCTTCTCCAAGAAATACCAGGATTCCTCCTGAAATACGGCCTTTTCACCCACAAATACCAGACTTCTTCCCCCAGATTTGACAATTTCTTCCAGAAATGCCACATTTCTCCCAAATGTATCACATCTTCTCCAAGAAATACCAGGTTTCCCCCTTCAAATAGGACCTTTTCACCCACAAATACCTCTTTTATCCCCAAAATAGGACAGTTTCTTCCAGAAATGCCACATTTCTCCCAAATATAACACATCTTCTCCAAGAAATACCACGTTTCCCCCTTCAAATAGGACCTTTTCACCCACAAATACCTGCCTTCTGCAACAAAATTGGACATTTTCTTCCAGAAATGCCACATTTCTCCCAAATGTATCACATCTTCTCCAAGAAATACCAGCTTTCCCCCTTCAAATAGGACCTTTTTTCCCACAAATACCTCTTTTATCCCCAAAAGAGGACATTATCATCCTGACATGCCAGATTTCTCCCAAATATATCACATCTTCTCCAAGAAATACCAGCTTTCCCCCTTCAAATAGGACCTTGTCACCCACAAGTACCTGTTCTATCCCCAAAAGAGGACATTTTCTTCCAGAAATGCCACATTTCTCCCAAATAGATCACATCTTTTCCAAGAAATACCTGCTTTCCCCCGTCAAATAGGACCTTTTCACCCACAAATACCTCTTTTATCCCCAAAATAGGACAGTTTCTTCCAGAAATGCCACATTTCTCCCAAATATAACACATCTTCTCCAAGAAATACCACGTTTCCCCCTTCAAATAGGACCTTTTCACCCACAAATACCTGCCTTCTGCAACAAAATTGGACATTTTCTTCCAGAAATGCCACATTTCTCCCAAATGTATCACATCTTCTCCAAGAAATACCAGCTTTCCCCCTTCAAATAGGACCTTTTTTCCCACAAATACCTCTTTTATCCCCAAAAGAGGACATTATCATCCTGACATGCCAGATTTCTCCCAAATATATCACATCTTCTCCAAGAAATACCAGCTTTCCCCCTTCAAATAGGACCTTGTCACCCACAAGTACCTGTTCTATCCCCAAAAGAGGACATTTTCTTCAAGAAATGCCACATTTCTCCCAAATAGATCACATCTTTTCCAAGAAATACCACGTTTCCCCCTTCAAATAGGACCTTTTCTCCCACAAATACCTCTTTTATCCCCAAAATAGGACATTTTCCTCCAGACATGCCACATTTCTCCCAAATATATCACATCTTCTCCAAGAAATACCAGGGTTCCCCCTTCAAATAGGACCTTATCACCCACAAATACCTCCTTTATCCCCAAAGTAGATCAGTTACTTCCAGAAATGCCAGATTTCTCCCAAATAGATCACAGCTTCTCCAAGAAATACCAGCTTTCCCCCTTGAAATACGACCTTTTCACCCACAAATACCAGACTTCTTCCCCCAGATTGGAGAGTTTCTTCCAGAAATGCCACATTTCTCCCAAATATAGAACATCTTCTCCATGAAATACCAGCTTTCCCCCTTCAAATAGGACCTTTTCACCCACAAATACCTGCTTTATCCCCAAAATTGGACAGTTTCTTCCAGAACTGCCAGATTTCTCCCAAATATATCACATCTTCTCCAAGAAATACCAGCTTTCCCCCTTCAAATAGGACCTTTTCACCCACAAATACCTCTTTTATCCCCAAAATAGGACAGTTTCATCCAGAAATGCCACATTTCTCCTAAATATATCACATCTTCTACAAGAAATACCAGCTTTCCCCCTTGAAATAGGATCCTTTCACCCACAAATACCTCTTTTATCCCCAAAAGAGGACATTTTCTACCAGAAATGCCACATTTCTCCCAAATAGATCACATCTTCTCCAGGAAATACCAGCTTTCCCCCTCGAAATAGGACCTCTTCACCCACAAATACCTCTTTTATCCCCAGAAGAGGACAGTTTCTTCCAGAAATGCCACATTTCTCCCAAATATACCACATCTTCTCCAAGAAATACCAGCTTTCCCCCTTCAAATAGGACCTTTTCACCCACAAATACCTGTTCTATCCCCAAAATTCGAAGTTTTCTTACAGAAATGCCAAATTTCTTCCAAATTTATCACATCTTCTCCAAGGAATACCAGCTTTCCCCCTTCAAATAGGACCTTTTCACCGACAAGTACCTCTTTTATCCCCAAAAGAGGACATTTTCTTCCAGAAATGCCACATTTCTCCCAAATGTATCACATCTTCTCCAAGAAATACCAGGTTTCCCCCTTCAAATAGGACCTTTTCACACACAAGTACCTCTTTTATCCCCAAAATAGGACAGTTTCTTCCAGAAATGCCAGATTTCTCCCAAATAGATCACATCTTCTCCAAGAAATACCAGCGTTCCCCCTTTAAATAGGACCTTTTCACCCACAAATGCCTGTTTTATACCCAAAATAGGACAGTTTCTTCCAGACATGCCACATTTCTCCCAAATATATCACATCTTCTCCAAGAAATACCAGGATTCCACCTGAAATAGGACATTTCTCCCACAAATACCTCTTTTATCCCCAAAAGAGGACAGTTTCTTCCAGAAATGCCAGATTTCTCCCAAATAGATCACATCATCTCCAAGAAATACCAGGGTTTCCCCTTCAAATAGGACCTTTTCACCCACAAATACCTCTTTTATCCCCAAAATAGGACAGTTTCTTCCGGAAATGTCACATTTCTCCCAAATATATCACATCTTCTCCAAGAAATACCAGGTTTCCCCCTTCAAATAGGACCTTTTCACCCACAAGTACCTCTTTTATCCCCAAAATAGGACAGTTTCTTCTTCCAGAAATGCCACATTTCTCCCAAATATATCACATCTTCTCCAAGAAATACCAGCTTTCCCCCTTCAAATAGGACCTTTTCACCCACAAATACCTCTTTTATCCCCAAGATAGGACATTTTCTTCCAGAAATGCCACATTTCTCCCAAATATATCACATCTTCTGCAAGAAATACCAGGGTTCCCACTTCAAATAGGAACTTTTCAGCCACAAATACCTGTTTGATCCCCAAAAGGGGACATTTTCTTCCAGAAATACCACATTTCTCCCAAATATATCACATCTTCTCCAAGAAATACCAGGGTTCCCCCTTCAAATAGGACCTTTTCACCCACAAATACCTGTTTGATCCCCAAAAGAGGACATTTTCTTCCAGAAATGCCACATTTCTCCCAAATATATCACATCTTCTCCAAGAAATACCAGCTTTTCCCCTTCAAATAGGACCTTTTCTCCCACAAATACCTCTTTTATCCCCAAAATAGGACATTTCCTTCCAGAAATGCCAGATTTCTCCCAAATATATCACATCTTCACCAAGAAATACCAGGTTTCCCCCTTCAAATAGGACCTTTTCACCCACAAGTACCTCTTTTATCCCCAAAAGAGGACATTTTCTTCCAGAAATGCCACATTTCTCCCAAATATATCACATCTTCTCCAAGAAATACCAGCTTTCCCCCTTCAAATAGGACCTTTTCTCCCACAAATACCTCTTTTATCCCCCAAATTGGACATTTTCCTCCAGACATGCCACATTTCTCCCAAATATACCACTTCTTCTCCAAGAAATACCAGGGTTCCCCCTTCAAATAGGACCTTTTCACCCACAAATACCTGTTTTATCCCCAAAAGAGGACAGTTTCTTCCAGAAATGCCACATTTCTCCCAAATATATCACAGCTTCTCCAAGAAATACCAGGATTCCTCCTGAAATACGGCCTTTTCACCCACAAATACCAGACTTCTTCCCCAGTTTTGACAATTTCTTCCAGAAATGCCACATTTCTCCCAAATATAGAACATCTTCTCCAAGTAATACAGGCTTTCCCCCTTGAAATAGGACCTTTTCACCCACAAATACCTCTTTTATCCCCAAAATAGGACAGTTTCTTCCAGAAATGCCACATTTCTCCCAAATATAACACATCTTCTCCAAGAAATACCAGCTTTCCCCCTTCAAATAGGACCTTTTCACCCACAAATACCTGCCTTCTGCAACCAAATTGGACATTTTCTTCCAGAAATGCCAGATTTCTCCCAAATAGATCACATCTTCTCCAAGAAATACCAGCTTTCCCCCTTCAAATAGGACCTTTTTTCCCACAAATACCTCTTTTATCCCCAAAAGAGGACATTATCATCCTGACATGCCAGATTTCTCCCAAATATATCACATCTTCTCCAAGAAATACCAGGGTTCCCCCTTCAAATAGGACCTTGTCACCCACAAGTACCTGTTCTATCCCCAAAAGAGGACATTTTCTTCCAGAAATGCCACATTTCTCCCAAATAGATCACATCTTTTCCAGGAAATACCTGCTTTTCCCCGTCAAATAGGACCTTTTCTCCCACAAATACCTCTTTTATCCCCAAAATTGGACATTTTCCTCCAGACATGCCACATTTCTCCCAAATATATCACATCTTCTCCAAGAAATACCAGCTTTCCCCCTTAAATAGGACCTTATCACCCACAAATACCTCCTTTATCCCCAAAGTAGATCAGTTACTTCCAGAAATGCCCGATTTCTCCCAAATAGATCACAGCTTCTCCAAGAAATACCAGGATTCCTCCTGAAATACGACCTTTTCACCCACAAATACCAGACTTCTTCCCCCAGATTTGACAATTTCTTCCAGAAATGCCACATTTCCCCCTAAATTTAGAACATCTTCTCCAAGAAATACCAGGTTTCCCCCTTCAAATAGGACCTTTTCACCCACAAATACCTGTTTGATCCCCAAAATTGGACAGTTTCTTCCAGAACTGCCAGATTTCTCCCAAATATATCACAGCTTCTCCAAGAAATACCAGCTTTCCCCCTTCAAATAGGACCTTTTCACCCACAAATACCTCTTTTATCCCCAAAATAGGACATTTTCTTCCAGAAATGCCACATTTCTCCCAAATATATCACAGCTTCTCCAAGAAATACCAGCTTTCCCCCTTCAAATAGGATCCTTTCACCCACAAATACCTCTTTTATCCCCAAAAGAGGACATTTTCTACCCGAAATGCCACATTTCTCCCAAATAGATCACATCTTCTCCAAGAAATACCAGCTTTCCCCCTCGAAATAGGACCTCTTCACCCACAAATACCTCTTTTATCCCCAAAATAGGACAGTTTCTTCCAGAAATGCCACATTTCTCCCAAATATACCACATCTTCTCCAAGAAATACCAGCTTTCCCCCTTCAAATAGGACCTTTTCACCCACAAATACCTGTTCTATCCCCAAAATTGGAAGTTTTCTTACAGAAATGCCAAATTTCATCCAAATTTATCCCATCTTCTCCAAGGAATACCAGCTTTCCCCCTTCTAATAGGACCTTTTCACCCACAAATACCTCTTTTATCCCCAAAAGAGGACATTTTCTTCCAGAAATGCCACATTTCTCCCAAATGTATCACATCTTCTCCAAGAAATACCAGCTTTCCCCCTTCAAATAGGACCTTTTCACCCACAAATACCTCTTTGATCCCCAAAATACGACAGTTTCTTCCAGAAATGCCACATTTCTCCCAAATATATCACATCTCCTTCAAGAAATACCAGCTTTCAACCTTCAAATAGGACCTTTTCTCCCACAAATACCTGTTTTATCCCCAAAATAGGACATTTCCTTCCAGAAATGCCAGATTTCTCCCAAATATATCACATCTTCTCCAAGAAATACCACGTTTCCCCCTTCAAATAGGACCTTTTCACCCACAAGTACCTCTTTTATCCCCAAAAGAGGACAGTTTCTGCCAGAAATGCCACATTTCTCCCAAATATATCACATCTTCTCCAAGAAATACCAGCTTTCCCCCTTCAAATAGGACCTTTTCTCCCACAAATACCTCTTTTATCCCCCAAATTGGACATTTTCCTCCAGACATGCCACATTTCTCCCAAATATACCACATCTTCTCCAAGAAATACCAGGGTTCCCCCTTCAAATAGGACCTTTTCACCCACAAATACCTGTTTTATCCCCAAAAGAGGACAGTTTCTTCCAGAAATGCCACATTTCTCCCAAATATATCACAGCTTCTCCAAGAAATACCAGGATTCCTCCTGAAATACGGCCTTTTCACCCACAAATACCAGACTTCTTCCCCCAGATTTGACAATTTCTTCCAGAAATGCCACATTTCTCCCAAATGTATCACATCTTCTCCAAGAAATACCAGCTTTCCCCCTTCAAATAGGACCTTTTCACCCACAAATACCTCTTTTATCCCCAAAATAGGACAGTTTCTTCCAGAAATGCCACATTTCTCCCAAATATAACACATCTTCTCCAAGAAATACCACGTTTCCCCCTTCAAATAGGACCTTTTCACCCACAAATACCTGCCTTCTGCAACAAAATTGGACATTTTCTTCCAGAAATGCCACATTTCTCCCAAATGTATCACATCTTCTCCAAGAAATACCAGCTTTCCCCCTTCAAATAGGACCTTTTTTCCCACAAATACCTCTTTTATCCCCAAAAGAGGACATTATCATCCTGACATGCCAGATTTCTCCCAAATATATCACATCTTCTCCAAGAAATACCAGCTTTCCCCCTTCAAATAGGACCTTGTCACCCACAAGTACCTGTTCTATCCCCAAAAGAGGACATTTTCTTCCAGAAATGCCACATTTCTCCCAAATAGATCACATCTTTTCCAAGAAATACCTGCTTTCCCCCGTCAAATAGGACCTTTTCACCCACAAATACCTCTTTTATCCCCAAAATAGGACAGTTTCTTCCAGAAATGCCACATTTCTCCCAAATATAACACATCTTCTCCAAGAAATACCACGTTTCCCCCTTCAAATAGGACCTTTTCACCCACAAATACCTGCCTTCTGCAACAAAATTGGACATTTTCTTCCAGAAATGCCACATTTCTCCCAAATGTATCACATCTTCTCCAAGAAATACCAGCTTTCCCCCTTCAAATAGGACCTTTTTTCCCACAAATACCTCTTTTATCCCCAAAAGAGGACATTATCATCCTGACATGCCAGATTTCTCCCAAATATATCACATCTTCTCCAAGAAATACCAGCTTTCCCCCTTCAAATAGGACCTTGTCACCCACAAGTACCTGTTCTATCCCCAAAAGAGGACATTTTCTTCCAGAAATGCCACATTTCTCCCAAATAGATCACATCTTTTCCAAGAAATACCTGCTTTCCCCCGTCAAATAGGACCTTTTCTCCCACAAATACCTCTTTTATCCCCAAAATAGGATATTTTCCTCCAGACATGCCACATTTCTCCCAAATATATCACATCTTCTCCAAGAAATACCAGGGTTCCCCCTTAAATAGGACCTTATCACCCACAAATACCTCCTTTATCCCCAAAGTAGATCAGTTACTTCCAGAAATGCCACATTTCGCCCAAATAGATCACAGCTTCTCCAAGAAATACCAGGATTCCACCTGAAATACGACCTTTTCACCCACAAATACCAGACTTCTTCCCCCAGATTTGACAATTTCTTCCAGAAATGCCACATTTCTCCCAAATATAGAACATCTTCTCCAAGAAATACCAGGTTTCCCCCTTCAAATAGGACCTTTTCACCCACAAATACCTCTTTTATCCCCAGAAGAGGACAGTTTATTCCAGACATGCCTCATTTCTCCCAAATATATCACATCTTCACCAAGAAATACCAGCTTTCCCCCTTCAAATAGGACCTTTTCACCCACAAATACCTCTTTTATCCCCAAAATAGGACATTTTCTTCCAGAAATGCCACATTTCTCCCAAATATATCACAGCTTCTCCAAGAAATACCAGCTTTCCCCCTTGAAATAGGATCCTTTCACCCACAAATACCTCTTTTATCCCCAAAAGAGGACATTTTCTACGAGAAATGCCACATTTCTCCCAAATAGATCACATCTTCTCCAAGAAATACCAGCTTTCCCCCTCGAAATAGGACCTCTTCACCCACAAATACCTCTTTTATCCCCAAAATAGGACAGTTTCTTCCAGAAATGCCATATTTCTCCCAAATATACCACATCTTCTCCAAGAAATACCAGCTTTCCCCCTTCAAATAGGACCTTTTCACCCACAAATACCTGTTCTATCCCCAAAATTGGAAGTTTTCTTACAGAAATGCCAAATTTCTTCCAAATTTATCACATCTTCTCCAAGGAATACCAGCTTTCCCCCTTCAAATAGGACCTTTTCACCCACAAATACCTCTTTGATCCCCAAAAGAGGACATTTTCTTCCAGAAATGCCACATTTCTCCCAAATGTATCACATCTTCTCCAAGAAATACCAGCTTTCCCCCTTCAAATAGGACCTTTTCACCCACAAGTACCTCTTTTATCCCCAAAATAGGACAGTTTCTTCCAGAAATGCCAGATTTCTCCCAAATAGATCACATCTTCTCCAAGAAATACCAGCGTTCCCCCTTTAAATAGGACCTTTTCACCCACAAATGCCTGTTTTATCCCCAAAATAGGACAGTTTCTTCCAGAAATGCCAGATTTCTCCCAAATATATCACATCTTCTCCAAGAAATACCAGGATTCCACCTGAAATAGGACATTTCTCCCACAAATACTTCCTTTATCCCCAAAATAGGACAGTTTCTTCCGGAAATGTCACATTTCTCCCAAATATATCACATCTTCTCCAAGAAATACCAGGTTTCCCCCTTCAAATAGGACCTTTTCACCCACAAATACCTCTTTTATCCCCAAAAGAGGACAGTTTCTTCCAGAAATGCCACATTTCTCCCAAATAAATCACATCTTCTCCAAGAAATACCAGCTTTCCCCCTTCAAATAGGACCTTTTCACCCACAAATACCTCTTTTATCCCCAAGATAGGACAGTTTCTTCCAAAAATGCCACATTTCTCCCAAATATATCACATCTTCTCCAAGAAATACCAGGGTTCCCCCTTCAAATAGGAACTTTTCACCCACAAATACCTGTTTGATCCCCAAAAGAGGACATTTTCTTCCAGAAATACCACATTTCTCCCACATATATCACATCTTCTCCAAGAAATACCAGGGTTCCCCCTTCAAATAGGACCTTTTCACCCACAAATACCTGTTTGATCCCCAAAAGAGGACATTTTCTTCCAGAAATGTTACATTTCTCCCAAATATATCACATCTTCTCCAAGAAATACCAGCTTTTCCCCTTCAAATAGGACCTTTTCACCGACAAATACCTCTTTTATCCCCAAAATAGGACATTTCCTTCCAGAAATGCCAGATTTCTCCCAAATATATCACATCTTCTCCAAGAAATACCAGGTTTCCCCCTTCAAATAGGACCTTTTCACCCACAAGTACCTCTTTTATCCCCAAAAGAGGACATTTTCTTCCAGAAATGCCAGATTTCTCCCAAATAGATAACATCTTCTCCAAGAAATACCAGCTTTCCCCCTTCAAATAGGACCTTTTCACCCACAAATACCTCTTTTATCCCTCAAATAGGACATTTTCCTCCAGACATGCCACATTTCTCCCAAATATACCACATCTTCTCCAAGAAATACCAGCTTTCCCCCTTCAAATAGGACCTTTTCACCCACAAATACCTGTTTTATCCCCAAAAGAGGACAGTTTCTTCCAGAAATGCCACATTTCTCCCAAATAGATCACAGCTTCTCCAAGAAATACCAGGATTCCTCCTGTAATACGACCTTTTCACCCACAAATACCAGACTTCTTCCCCCAGATTAGACAATTTCTTCCAGAAATGCCACATTTCTCTCAAATATAGAACATCTTCTCCAAGAAATACCAGCTTTCCCCCTTCAAATAGGACCTTTTCACCCACAAATACCTCTTTTATCCCCAAAATAGGACAGTTTCTTCCAGAAATGCCACATTTCTCCCAAATATAACACATCTTCTCCAAGAAATACCAGCTTTCCCCCTTCAAATAGGACCTTTTCACCCACAAATACCTGCCTTCTGCAACCAAATTGGACATTTTCTTCCAGAAATGCCAGATTTCTCCCAAATAGATCACATCTTCTCCAAGAAATACCAGCTTTCCCCCTTCAAATAGGACCTTATTTCCCACAAATACCTCTTTTATCCCCAAAATTGGACATTTTCCTCCAGACATGCCACATTTCTCCCAAATAGATCACATCTTCTCCAAGAAATACCAGGGTTCCCCCTTCAAATAGGACCTTTTCACCCACAAATACCTGTTTTATCCCCAAAAGAGGACATTTTCTTCCAGAAATGCCAGATTTCTCCCAAATAGATAACATCTTCTCCAAGAAATACCAGCTTTCCCCCTTCAAATAGGACCTTTTCTCCCACAAATACCTCTTTTATCCCCAAAATTGGACATTTTCCTCCAGACATGCCACATTTCTCCCAAATAGATCACATCTTCTCCAAGAAATACCAGGGTTCCCCCTTCAAAAAGGACCTTTTCACCCACAAATACCTGCTTTATCCCCAAAATTGGACATTTTCTTCCAGAAATGCCACATTTCTCCCAAATATAACACATCTTCTCCAAGAAATACCAGGATTCCTCCTGAAATACGACCTTTTCACCCACAAATACCAAACTTCTTCCCCCAGATTTGACAGTTTCTTCCAGAAATGCCACATTTCTCCCAAATATAACACATCTTCTCCAAGAAATACCAGCTTTCCCCCTTCAAATAGGACCTTTTCACCCACAAATACCTGCCTTCTGCAACCAAATTGGACATTTTCTTCCAGAAATGCCAGATTTCTCCCAAATAGATCACATCTTCTCCAAGAAATACCAGCTTTCCCCCTTGAAATTGGACCTTTTCACCCACAAGTACCTCTTTTATCCCCAAAATAGGACATTTTCTTCCAGAAATGCCACATTTCTCCCAAATAGATCACATCTTCTCCAAGAAATACCAGCTTTCCCCCTCGAAATAGGACCTCTTCACCCACAAATACCTCTTTTATCCCCAAAATACGACAGTTTCTTCCAGAAATGCCACATTTCTCCCAAATATACCACATCTTCTCCAAGAAATACCAGCTTTCCCCCTTCTAATAGGACCTTTTCACCCACAAATACCTGTTCTATCCCCAAAATTGGAAGTTTTCTTACAGAAATGCCACATTTCTTCCAAATATATCACAGCTTCTCCAAGGAATACCAGCTTTCCCCCTTCAAATAGGACCTTTTCACGCACAAATACCTCTTTTATAGCAAAAGAGGACAGTTTCTTCCAGAAATGCCACATTTCTCCCACATATATCACATCTTCTCCAAGAAATACCAGGTTTCCCCCTTCAAATGGGACCTTTTCACCCACAAATACCTCTTTGATCCCCAGAATAGGACAGTTTCTTCCAGAAATGTTACATTTCTCCCAAATATATCACATCTTCTCCAAGAAATACCAGCTTTCCCCCTTCAAATAGGACCTTTTCACCCACAAATACCTCTTTTATCCCCAAAATAGGACAGTTTCTTCCAGAAATGCCCGATTTCTCCCAAACATATCACATCTCCAAGAAATACCAGGATTCCTCCTGAAATAGGACCTTTTCTCCCACAAATACCTGCCTTCTCCCCCGAAAATAGGATATCTTCTACCATAAATGCCACATTTCTCCCACATATATCACAGCTTCATCAAGAAATACCAGCTTTCCCCCTTGAAATAGGACCTTTTCACCCACAAATACCTGTTTGATCCCCAAAATAGGACAGTTTCTTCCAGAAATGCCCGATTTCTCCCAAATAGATCACATCTTCTCCAAGAAATACCAGCTTTCCCCCTTCAAATAGGACCTTTTCACCCACAAATACCTGTTTGATCCCCAAAAGAGGACAGTTTCTTCCAGAAATGCTACATTTCTCCCAAACATATCACATCTCCAAGAAATACCAGGATTCCTCCTGAAATAGAACATTTCTTCCACAAATACCAGCCTTCTCCCCCGAAAATAGGACATTTTCTTCCTGAAAGGTCGGATTTCTCCCAAATATATCACATCTTCTCCAAGAAATACCAGGGTTCCCCCTTCAAATTGGACCTTTTCACCCACAAATGCCTCTTTTATCCCCTAAATAAGACAGTTTCTTCCAGAAATGCCATATTTCTCCCAAATAGATCACATCTTCTCCAAGAAATACCAGGCTTTCCCCCTTCAAATAGGACATATCTCCCACAAATACCTCTTTTATCCCCAAAATAGGACAGTTTCTTCCAGAAATGCCCGATTTCTCCCAAATATATCTCATCTTCTCCAAGAAATACCAGCTTTCCCCCTTGAAATAGGATCCTTTCACCCACTAATACCTCTTTTATCCCCAAAAGAGGACAGTTTCATCCAGAAATGCCACATTTCTCCCAAATATATCACATCTTCTCCAAGAAATACCAGGTTTCCCCCTTCAAATAGGACCTTATCACCCACAAATACCTCTTTTATCCCCAAAAAGGACAGTTTCTTCCAGAAATGCCACATTTCTCCCACATATATCACATCTTCTCCAAGAAATACCAGGGTTCCCCCTTCAAATAGGACCTTTTCACCCACAAATACCTGCTTTATCCCCAAAAGAGAACATTTTCTTCCAGAAATGCCACATTTCTCCCAAATGTATCACATCTTCTCCAAGAAATACCACGTTTCCCCCTTCAAATAGGACCTTTTCACCCGCAAATACCTCTTTTATCCCCAAAAGAGGACAGTTTCCTCCAGACATGCCACATTTCTCCCAAATATATCACATCTTCTCCAAGAAATACCAGGGTTCCCCCTTCAAATAGGACCTTTTCACCCACAAATACCTCCTTTATCCCCAAAGTAGATCAGTTACTTCCAGAAATGCCACATTTCTCCCAAATATATCACAGCTTCTCCAAGAAATACCAGGATTCCTCCTGAAATACGACCTTTTCACCCAGAAATACCTGCTTTATCCCCAAAATTGGACATTTTCTTCCAGAAATGCCACATTTCTCCCAAATATATCACATCTTCTCCAAGAAATACCAGCTTTCCCCCTTCAAATAGGACCTTTTCACCCACAAATACCTCTTTTATCCCTCAAATAGGACAGTTTATTCCAGACATGCCACATTTCTCCCAAATATATCACATCTTCTCCAAGAAATACCAGGGTTCCCCCTTCAAATAGGACCTTTTCACCCACAAATACCTTTTTTATCCCCAAAATAGGACATTTTCTTCCAGAAATGCCACATTTCTCCCAAATATATCACATCTTCTCCAAGAAATACCAGGATTCCTCCTGAAATACGACCTTTTCACCCACAAATACCAGACTTCTTCCCCCAGATTTGACAGTTTCTTCCAGAAATGCCAGATTTCTCCCAAATATAGAACATCTTCTCCAAGAAATAGCAGGTTTCCCCCTTCAAATAGGACCTTTTCACCCACAAATACCTCTTTTATGCCCAAAATTGGACATTTTCTTGCAGAAATGCCACATTTCTCCCAAATATAACACATCTTCTCCAAGAAATACCAGGTTTCCCCCTACAAATAGGACCTTTTCACCCACAAATACCAGCCTTCTGCCCCCAGATTGGACATTTTCTTCCAGAAATGCCAGATTTCTCCCAAATAGATCACATCTTCTCCAAGAAATACCAGCTTTCCCCCTTCAAATAGGTCCTTTATTCCCACAAATACCTCTTTTATCCCCAAAAGAGAACATTATCATCCTGACATGCCAGATTTCTCCCAAATATATCACATCTTCTCCAAGAAATACCAGCTTTCCCCCTTCAAATAGGACCTCTTCACCCACAAATACCTCTTTTATCCCCAAAATAGGACAGTTTCTTCCAGAAATGTCACATTTCTCCCAAATACACCACATCTTCTCCAAGAAATACCAGGGTTCCCCGTTCAAATAGGACCTTTTCACCCACAAATACCTCCTTTATCCCCAAAAGAGGACAGTTTCTTCCATAAAAGCCAGATTTCTCCCAAATATATCACATCTTCTCCAAGAAATACCAGCTTTCCCCCTTCAAATAGGACCTTTTCACCCACAAATACCTCTTTTATCCCCAAAATAGGACATTTTCTTCCAGAAATGCCACATTTCTCCCAAATAGATCACATCTTCTCCAAGAAATACCAGCTTTCCCCCTCGAAATAGGACCTCTTCACCCACAAATACCTCTTTTATCCCCAAAATAGGACAGTTTCTTCCAGAAATGCCACATTTCTCCCAAATATACCACATCTTCTCCAAGAAATACCAGCTTTCCCCCTTCTAATAGGACCTTTTCACCCACAAATACCTGTTCTATCCCCAAAATAGGAAGTTTTCTTACAGAAATGCCACATTTCTTCCAAATATATCACATCTTCTCCAAGGAATACCAGCTTTCCCCCTTCAAATAGGACCTTTTTACCCACAAATACCTCTTTTATCCCCAGAAGAGGACAGTTTCTTCCAGAAATGCCACATTTCTCCAAAATAGATCACATCTTCTCCAAGAAATACCAGGTTTCCCCCTTCAAATGGGACCTTTTCACCCACAAATACCTCTTTGATCCCCAGAATAGGACAGTTTCTTCCAGAAAGGCCACATTTCTCCCAAATATATCACATCTTCTCCAAGAAATACCAGGGTTCCCCCTTCAAATAGGACCTTTTCACCCACAAATACCTCCTTTATCCCCAAAGTAGATCAGTTACTTCCAGAAATGCCAGATTTCTCCCAAATATATCACAGCTTCTCCAAGAAATACCAGGATTCCTCCTGAAATACGACCTTTTCACACACAAATACCTGCTTTATGCCCAAAATTGGACATTTTCTTGCAGAAATGCCACATTTCTCCCAAATAGATCACATCTTCTCCAAGAAATACCAGGTTTCCCCCTTCAAATAGGACCTTTTCACCCACAAATACCTCTTTTATCCCCAGAAGAGGACAGTTTATTCCAGACATGCCACATTTCTCCCAAATAGATCACATCTTCTCCAAGAAATACCAGGGTTCCCCCTTCAAATAGGACCTTTTCACCCACAAATACCTGCTTTATCCCCACAATAGGACATTTTCTTCCTGACATGCCAGATTTCTCCCAAATATATCACATCTTCTCCATGAAATACCAGCTTTCCCCCTTGAAATAGGAACTTTTCACCCACAAATACCTGTTCTATCCCCAAAAGAGGACAGTTTCTTCCAGAAAGGCCACATTTCTCCCAAATAGATCACATCTTCTCCAAGAAATACCAGGATTCCCCCTTCAAATAGGACATTTTCACCCACAAATACCTCTTTTATCCCCAAAAGAGGACAGTTTCTTCCAGAAATGCCACATTTCTCCCAAATATACCACATCTTCTCCAAGAAATACCAGGATTCCTCCTGAAATAGGACATTTCTCCCACAAATACCTGTTTTATCCCCAAAAGACGACAGTTTCTTCCAGAAATGCCACATTTCTCCCAAATATAGCACATCTTCTCCAAGAAATACCAGGTTTCCCCCTTCAAATAGGACCTTTTCACCCACAAATACCTCTTTTATCCCCAAAAGAGGACATTTTCTTCCAGAAATGCCACATTTCTCCCACATATAGAACATCTTCTCCAAGAAATACCAGGTTTCCCCCTTCAAATAGGACCTTTTCACCCACAAATACCATCCTACTCCCCCCAAATTGGACATTTTCTTGCAGAAATGCCACATTTCTCCCAAATAGATCACATCTTCTCCAAGAAATACCAGGTTTCCCCCTTCAAATAGGACCTTTTCACCCACAAATACCTCTTTTATCCTTAAAAGAGGACATTTTCTTCAAGAAAGGCCAGATTTCTCCCAAATATATCACATCTTCTCCAAGAAATACCAGCTTTCCCCCTTGAAATAGGACCTTTTCACCCACAAATACCTGTATGATCCCCAAAATAGGACAGTTTCTTCCAGAAATGCCCGATTTCTCCCAAATAGATCACATCTTCTCCAAGAAATACCAGGTATCCCCCTTCAAATAGGACCTTTTCACCCACAAATACCTGTTCTATCCCCAAAAGAGGACAGTTTCTTCCAGAAATGCCAGATTTCTCCCAAATAGATCACATCTTCTCCAAGAAATACCAGGTATCCCCCTTCAAATAGGACCTTTTCACCCACAAATACCTGTTCTATCCCCAAAAGAGGACAGTTTCTTCCAGATAGGTCACATTTCTCCCAAATATATCACATCTTCTCCAAGAAATACCAGGTATCCCCCTTCAAATAGGACCTTTTCACCAACAAATACCTCTTTTATCCCCAGAAGAGGACAGTTTCTTCCAGAAATGGCACATTTCTCCCAAATATATCACATCTTCTCCAAGAAATACCAGGGTTCCCCCTTCAAATAGGACCTTTTCACCCACAAATACCTGCTTTATCCCCAAAATAGGACATTTTCTTCCTGACATGCCAGATTTCTCCCAAATATATCACATCTTCTCCATGAAATACCAGCTTTCCCCCATTAAATAGGACCTTTTCACCCACAAATACCTGTTCTATCCTCAAAACTGGAAATTTTCTTCCAGAAATGCCAGATTTCTCCCAAATATATCACATCTTCTCCAAGAAATACCAGCTTTCCCCCTTCAAATAGGACCTTTTCACCCACAAATACCTCTTTTATCCCCAAAAGAGGACAGTTTCTTCCAGGAATGCCACATTTCTCCCAAATAGATCACATCTTCTCCAAGAAATACCCGCTTTCCCCCTGGAAATTGGACCTTTTCACCCACAAGTACCTGTTCTATCCCCAAAAGAGGACAGTTTCTTCCAGAAAGGCCACATTTCTCCCAAATTGATCACATCTTCTCCTAGAAATACCCGGATTCCCCCTTCAAATAGGACATTTTCACCCACAAATACCTCTTTTATCCCCAAAAGAGGACAGTTTCTTCCAGAAATGCCACATTTCTCCCAAATAGATCACATCTTCTCCAATAAATACCAGGATTCCTCCTGAAATAGGACATTTCTCCCACAAATACCTGTTTTATCGCCAAAAGACGACAGTTTCTTCCAGAAATGCCACATTTCTCCCAAATATATCACATCTTCTCCAAGAAATACCAGCTTTCCCCCTTCAAATAGGACCTTTTCACCCACAAATACCTCTTTTATCCCCAAAATAGGACAGTTTCTGCCAGAAATGCCACATTTCTCCCAAATATATCACATCTTCTCCAAGAAATACCAGGTTTCCCCCTTCAAATAGGACCTTTTCACCCACAAATACCATCCTACTCCCCCCAAATTGGACATTTTCTTGCAGAAATGCCACATTTCTCCCAAATAGATCACAGCTTCTCCAAGAAATACCAGCTTTCCCCCTTCAAATAGGACGTTTTCACGCACAAATACCTCTTTTATCCCCAAAAGATGACATTTTCTTCAAGAAAGGCCAGATTTCTCCCAAATAGATCACATCTTCTCCTAGAAATACCAGCTTTCCGCCTTCAAATAGGACCTTTTCACCCACAAATATCTGTTTTATCCCCACAATAGGACAGTTTCTTCCAGAAATGCCCGATTTCTCCCAAATATATCACATCTTCTCCAAGAAATACCACGTTTCCCCCTTCAAATAGGACCTTTTCACCCACAAATACCTCTTTTATCCCCAAAAGAGGACAGTTTCTTCCAGAAATGCCACATTTCTCCCAAACAGATCACATCTCCAAGAAATAACAGGATTCCTCCTGAAATAGGACCTTTTCTCCCACAAATACCAGCCTTCTCCCCAGAAAATAGGACTTTTTCTTCCAGAAATGCCAGATTTCTCCCAAATATATCACATCTTCTCCAAGAAATACCAGCTTTCCCCCTTCAAATAGGACCTTTTCACGCACAAAAACCTGTTTGATCCCCAAAATAGGAAATTTTCTTCAAGAAATGCCAGATTTCTCCCAGATAGATCACATCTTCTCCAAGAAATACCAGCGTTCCCCCTTCAAATAGGATCCTTTCACCCACAAATACCTCTTTTATCCCCAAAATAGGACAGTTTCTTCCAGAAATGCCACATTTCTCCCAAACATATCACATCTCCAAGAAATAACCGGATTCCTCCTGAAATAGGACCTTTTCTCCCACAAATACCTCTTTTATCCCCAAAATAGGACAGTTTCTTCCAGAAATGCCACATTTCTCCCAAACATATCACATCTCCAAGAAATAACAGGATTCCTCCTGAAATAGGACCTTTTCTCCCACAAATACAAGCTTTCTCCCCAGAAAATAGGACTTTTTCTTCCAGAACGGCCACATTTCTCCCAAATAGATCACATCTTCTCCAAGAAATACCAGGTTTCCCCCTTCAAATAGGACCTTTTCACCCACAAATACCATCCTACTCCCCCCAAATTGGACATTTTCTTGCAGAAATGCCACATTTCTCCCAAATAGACCACATCTTCTCCAAGAAATACCAGGTTTCCCCCTTCAAATAGGACCTTTTCACCCACAAATATCTGTTTTATCCCCACAATAGGACAGTTTCTTCCAGAAATGCCCGATTTCTCCCAAATAGATCACATCTTCTCCAAGAAATACCAGGGTTCCCCCTTCAAATAGGACCTTTTCACCCACAAATACCTCTTTTATCCCCAAAAGAGGACAGTTTCTTCCAGAAATGCCACATTTCTCCCAAACATATCACATCTCCAAGAAATAACAGGATTCCTCCTGAAATAGAACATTTCTCCCACAAATACCAGCCTTCTCCCCCGAAAGTAGGACATTTTCTTCCAGAAATGCCCGATTTTTCCCAAATATATCACATCTTCTTCAAGAAATACCAGCTTTCCCCCTTCAAATAGGACCTTTTCACCCAGAAATATCTGTTTTATCCCCAAAAGAGGACAGTTTCTTCCAGAAATGCCCGATTTCTCCCAAATATATCACATCTTCTCCAAGAAATACCACGTTTCCCCCTTCAAATAGGACCTTTTCACCCACAAATACCTCTTTTATCCCCAAAAGAGGACAGTTTCTTCCAGACATGCCACATTTCTCCCAAATAGATCACATCTTCTCCAAGAAATACCAGGGTTCCCCCTTCAAATAGGACCTTTTCACCCACAAGTACCTGTTCTATCCCCAAAATAGGACAGTTTGTGCCAGAAATGCCACATTTCTCCCAAATAGATCACATCTTCTCCAAGAAATACCAGGTTTCCCCCTTCAAATAGGACCTTTTCACCCACAAATACCATCCTACTCCCCCCAAATTGGACATTTTCTTGCAGAAATGCCACATTTCTCCCAAATAGATCACAGCTTCTCCAAGAAATACCAGCTTTCCCCCTTCAAATAGGACCTTTTCACCCACAAATAACTGTTTTATCCCCAAAATAGGACAGTTTCTTCCATACATGCCCGATTTCTCCCAAATAGATCACATCTTCTCCAAGAAATACCAGGTATCCCCCTTCAAATAGGACCTTTTCACCCACAAATACCTCTTTTATCCCCAAAAGAGGACAGTTTCTTCCAGAAATGCCACATTTCTCCCAAACATATCACATCTCCAAGAAATAACAGGATTCCTCCTGAAATAGGACCTTTTCTCCCACAAATACCAGCCTTCTCCCCAGAAAATAGGACTTTTTCTTCCAGAACGGCCAGATTTCTCCCAAATATATCACATCTTCTCCAAGAAATACCAGCTTTCCCCCTTCAAATAGGACCTTTTCACGCACAAAAACCTGTTTGATCCCCAAAATAGGAAATTTTCTTCAAGAAATGCCAGATTTCTCCCAAATAGATCACATCTTCTCCAAGAAATACCAGCTTTCCCCCTTCAAATAGGACCTTTTCACGCACAAAAACCTGTTTGATCCCCAAAATAGGAAATTTTCTTCAAGAAATGCCAGATTTCTCCCAAATATATCACATCTTCTCCAAGAAATACCAGCGTTCCCCCTTCAAATAGGATTCTTTCACCCACAAATACCTCTTTTATCCCCAAAATAGGACAACAGTTTCTTCCAGACATGCCACATATCTCCCAAATATATCACAGCTCTCCAAGAACTATCAGATTTCCTCCTTCAAATAGGACCTTTTTACCCACAAATACCTCTTTTATCCCCAAAATAGGACAGTTTCTTCCGGAAATGCCAGATTTCTCCCAAATATATCACATCTTCTCCTAGAAATACCAGGATTCCTCCTGAAATACGACCTTTTCACCCACAAATACCAGACTTTTTCCCCCGGATTTTACAGTTTCTTCCAGAAATGCCACATTTCTCCCAAATAGATCACATCTTCTCCAAGAAATACCAGGTTTCCCCCTTCAAATAGGACCTTTTCACCCACAAATACCATCCTACTCCCCCCAAATTGGACATTTTCTTGCAGAAATGCCACATTTCTCCCAAATAGATCACAGCTTCTCCAAGAAATACCAGCTTTCCCCCTTCAAATAGGACCTTTTCACCCACAAATATCTGTTTTATCCCCACAATAGGACAGTTTCTTCCAGAAATGCCCGATTTCTCCCAAATATATCACATCTTCTCCAAGAAATACCACGTTTCCCCCTTCAAATAGGACCTTTTCACCCACAAATACCTCTTTTATCCCCAAAAGAGGACAGTTTCTTCCAGAAATGCCACATTTCTCCCAAACATATCACATCTCCAAGAAATAACAGGATTCCTCCTGAAATAGGACCTTTTCTCCCACAAATACCAGCCTTCTCCCCAGAAAATAGGACTTTTTCTTCCAGAACGGCCAGATTTCTCCCAAATATATCACATCTTCTCCAAGAAATACCAGCTTTCCCCCTTCAAATAGGACCTTTTCACGCACAAAAACCTGTTTGATCCCCAAAATAGGAAATTTTCTTACAGAAATGCCAGATTTCTCCCAAATAGATCACATCTTCTCCAAGAAATACCAGCGTTCCCCCTTCAAATAGGATCCTTTCACCCACAAATACCTCTTTTATCCCCAAAAGAAGACAGTTTCTTCCAGAAATGCCACATTTCTCCCAAATATATCACAGCTTCTCCAAGAACTACCAGATTTCCTCCTTCAAATAGGACCTTTTCACCCACAAATACCTGTTTTATCCCCAAAAGAGGACATTTTCTTCCAGAAATGCCAGATTTCTCCCAAATATATCACATCTTCTCCAAGAAATACCAGGGTTCCCACTTCAAATAGGACCTTTTCACCCACAACTACCTCTTTTATCCCCAAAGTAGGACAGTTTCTTCCAGAAATGCCAGATTTCTCCCAAATATATCACATCTTCTCCAAGAAATACCAGGATTCCTCCTGAAATACGACCTTTTCACCCACAAATACCAGACTTTTTCCCCCGGATTTTACAGTTTCTTCCAGAAATGCCACATTTCTCCCAAATAGATCACATCTTCTCCAAGAAATACCAGGTTTCCCCCTTCAAATAGGACCTTTTCACCCACAAATACCATCCTACTCCCCCCAAATTGGACATTTTCTTGCAGAAATGCCACATTTCTCCCAAATAGATCACAGCTTCTCCAAGAAATACCAGCTTTCCCCCTTCAAATAGGACCTTTTCACCCACAAATATCTGTTTTATCCCCACAATAGGACAGTTTCTTCCAGAAATGCCACATTTCTCCCAAATATATCACATCTTCTCCAAGAAATACCACGTTTCCCCCTTCAAATAGGACCTTTTCACCCACAAATACCTCTTTTATCCCCAAAAGAGGACAGTTTCTTCCAGAAATGCCACATTTCTCCCAAACATATCACATCTCCAAGAAATAACAGGATTCCTCCTGAAATAGGACCTTTTCTCCCACAAATACCAGCCTTCTCCCCAGAAAATAGGACTTTTTCTTCCAGAACGGCCAGATTTCTCCCAAATATATCACATCTTCTCCAAGAAATACCAGCTTTCCCCCTTCAAATAGGACCTTTTCACGCACAAAAACCTGTTTGATCCCCAAAATAGGAAATTTTCTTCAAGAAATGCCAGATTTCTCCCAAATATATCACATCTTCTCCAAGAAATACCAGCGTTCCCCCTTCAAATAGGATTCTTTCACCCACAAATACCTCTTTTATCCCCAAAAGACAACAGTTTCTTCCAGACATGCCACATATCTCCCAAATATATCACAGCTCTCCAAGAACTATCAGATTTCCTCCTTCAAATAGGACCTTTTTACCCACAAATACCTCTTTTATCCCCAAAATAGGACAGTTTCTTCCGGAAATGCCAGATTTCTCCCAAATATATCACATCTTCTCCAAGAAATACCAGCTTTCCCCCTTCAAATAGGACCTTTTCACCCACTAATACCTGTTTTATCCCCAATAGAGGACATTTTCTGAAAGACAGGCCAGATTTCTCCCAAACATATCACATCTCCAAGAAATACCAGGATTCCTCCTGAAATAGGACCTTTTCTCCCACAAATACCAGCCTTCTCCCCCGAAAATAGGACATCTTCTACCATAAATGCCACATTTCTCCCACATATATCACAGCTTCACCAAGAAATACCAGCTTTCCCCCTTGAAATAGGACCTTTTCACCCACAAATACCTCTTTTATCCCCAAAATAGGACAGTTTCTTCCAGAAATGCCCGATTTCTCCCAAATAGATCACATCTTCTCCAAGAAATACCAGGTATCCCCCTTCAAATAGGACCTTTTCACCCACAAATACCTGTTTGATCCCCAATATAGGACATTTTCTTCCAGAAATGCCACATTTCTCCCAGACATATCACATCTCCAAGAAATACCAGGATTCCTCCTCAAATACGACATTTCTCCCACAAATACCAGCCTTCTCCCCCGAAAATAGGATATTTTCTTCCTGAAAGGTCAGATTTCTCTCAAATATATCACATCTTCTCCAAGAAATACCAGGGTTCCCCCTGGAAATAGGACCTTTTCACCCACAAACACTTCTTTTATCCCCAAAATAGGACAGTTCCTTCCAGAAATGCCATATTTCTCCCAAATAGATCACATCTTCTCCAAGAAATACCAGGTTTCCCCCTTCAAATAGGACATTTCTCCCACAAATACCTCTTTCATCCCCAGAATAGGACAGTTTCTTCCAGAAATGCCACATTTCTCCCAAATATATCACATCTTCTCCAACAAATACCACGTTTCCCCCTTCAAATAGGATCCTTTCACCCACAAATACCTCTTTTATCCCCAAAAGAGGACAGTTTCATCCAGAAATGCCACTTTTCTCCCAAATAGATCACATCTTCTCCAGTAAATACCACGTTTCCCCCTTCAAATAGGACCTTTTCACCCACAAATACCTGCTTTATCCCCAAAAGAGGACATTTTCTTCCAGAAAGGCCACATTTCTCCCAAATATATCACATCTTCTCCAAGAAATACCACGTTTCCCCCTTCAAATAGGACCTTTTCACCCTCAAATACCTCTTTTATCCCCAAAAGAGGGCAGTTTCCTGCAGACATGCCACATTTCTCCGAAATATATCACATCTTCTCCAAGAAATACCAGGGTTCCCCCTTCAAATAGGACCTTTTCACCCACAAATACCTCTTTTATCCCCAAAATAGGACAGTTTCTTCCAGAAATGCCACATTTCTCCCAAATAGATCACAGCTTCTCCAAGAAATACCAGGGTTCCTCCTTCAAATAGGACCTTTTCACCCACAAATACCTCTTTTATCCCCAAAATAGGACAGTTTCTTCCAGAAATGCCACATTTCTCCCAAATATATCACATCTGCACCAGGAAATACCAGCTTTCCCCCTTCAAAAAGGACCTTTTCACCCACAAATACCTCTTTTATCCCCAAAAGAGGACGGTTTATTCCAGACATGCCACATTTCTCCCAAATAGATCACATCTTCTCCAAGAAATACCAGGGTTCCCCCTTCAAATAGGACCTTTTCACCCACAAATACCTGCTTTATCCACAAAATAGGACATTTTCTTCCTGACATGCCAGATTTCTCCCAAATAGATCACATCTTCTCCAAGAAATACCAGCTTTCCCCCTTCAAATAGGACCTTTTCACCCACAAGTACCTGTTCTATCCCCAAAAGAGGACAGTTTCTTCCAGAAATGCCAGATTTCTCCCAAATAGATCACATCTTCTCCAAGAAATACCAGGATTCCCCCTTCAAATAGGACCTTTTCACCCACAAATACCTCTTTTATCCCCAAAATAGGACAGTTTCTTCCAGAAATGCCACATTTCTCCCAAATAGATCACTGCTTCTCCAAGAAATACCAGGGTTCCTCCTTCAAATAGGACCTTTTCAACCAAAAGTACCTGTTCTATCTCCAAAAGAGGACAGTTTCTTCCAGAAATGCCACATTTCTCCCAAATAGATCACTGCTTCTCCAAGAAATACCAGCTTTCCCCCTTCAAATAGGACCTTTTAACCCACAAATACCTCTTTTATCCCCAGAAGAGGACAGTTTATTCCAGACATGCCACATTTCTCCCAAATATATCACATCTTCTCCAAGAAATACCAGGGTTCCCCCTTCAAATAGGACCTTTTCACCCACAAATACCTGCTTTATCCCCAAAAGAGGACAGTTTCTTCCTGACATGCCACATTTCTCCCAAATATATCACATCTTCTCCAAGAAATACCAGCTTTCCCCCTTGAAATAGGACCTTTTCACCCACAAATGCCTGTTCTATCCTCAAAACTGGAAATTTTCTTACAGAAATGCCAGATTTCTTCCAAATATATCACATCTTCTCCAAGAAATACCAGCTTTCCCCCTTCAAATAGGACCTTTTCACCCACAAATACCTCTTTTATCCCCAGAAGAGGACAGTTTATTCCAGACATGCCACATTTCTCCAAAATATATCACATCTTCTCCAAGAAATACCAGGGTTCCCCCTTCAAATAGGACCTTTTCTCCCACAAATACCTGCTTTATCCCCAAAATAGGACATTTTCATCCTGACATGCCAGATTTCTCCCAAATATATCACATCTTCTCCAAGAAATACCAGCTTTCCCCCTTCAAATAGGACCTTTTCACCCACAAATACCTGTTCTATCCTCAAAATTGAAAATTTTCTTACAGAAATGCCAGATTTCTCCAAATATATCACATCTTCTCAAAGAAATACCAGGGTTTCCCCTTCAAATAGGACCTTTTCACCCACAAATACCTCTTTTATCCCCAAAATAGGACAGTTTCTTCCAGAAATGCCACATTTCTCCCAAATAGATCACAGCTTCTCCAAGAAATACCAGGGTTCCCCCTTCAAATAGGACCTTTTCACCCACAAGTACCTGTTCTATCCCCAAAAGAGGACAGTTTCTTCCAGAAATGCCCGATTTCTCCCAAATAGATCACATCTTCTCCAAGAAATACCAGGTTTCCCCCTTCAAATAGGACCTTTTCACCCACAAATACCATCCTACTCCCCCCAAATTGGACATTTTCTTGCAGAAATGCCACATTTCTCCCAAATAGATCACAGCTTCTCCAAGAAATACCAGCTATCCCCCTTCAAATAGGACCTTTTCACCCACAAATACCTACTTTATCCCCAAAAGAGGACATTTTCTTCAAGAAAGGCCAGATTTCTCCCAAATAGATCACGTCATCTCCAAGAAATACCAGCTTTCCCCCTCAAATAGGACCTTTTCACCCACAAATATCTGTTTTATCCCCACAATAGGACAGTTTCTTCCATACATGCCATATTTCTCCCAAATATATCACATCTTCTCCAAGAAATACCAGCTTTCCCCCTTCAAATAGGACCTTTTCAACCACAAATACCTCTTTTATCCCCAAAAGAGGACAGTTTCTTCCAGAAATGCCACATTTCTCCCAAACAGATCACATCTCCAAGAAATACCAGGATTCCTCCTGAAATAGGTCCTTTTCTCCCACAAATACCAGCCTTCTCCCCAGAAAATAGGACTTTTTCTTCCAGAACGGCCAGATTTCTCCCAAATATATCACATCTTCTCCAAGAAATACCAGCTTTCCCCCTTCAAATAGGACCTTTTCACGCACAAAAACCTGTTTGAACCCCAAAATAGGAAATTTTCTTCAAGAAATGCCAGATTTCTCCCAAATATATCACATCTTCTCCAAGAAATACCAGCGTTCCCCCTTCAAATAGGATCCTTTCACCCACAAATACCTCTTTTATCCCCAAAATAGGACAGTTTCTTCCAGAAATGCCACATTTCTCCCAAATAGATCTCATCTTCTCCAAGAAATACCAGATTTCCTCCTTCAAATAGGAACTTTTCACCCACAAATTCCTCTTTTATCCCCAATAGAGGACATTTTCTTCCAGAAATGCCAGATTTCTCCCAAATATATCACATCTTCTCCAAGAAATACCAGCTTTCCCCCTTCAAATAGGACCTTTTCACCCACAAATACCTGTTTTATCCCCAATAGAGGACATTTTCTGAAAGACAGGCCAGATTTCTCCCAAACATATCACATCTCCAAGAAATACCAGGATTCCTCCTGAAATAGGACCTTTTCTCCCACAAATACCAGCCTTCTCCCCCGAAAAAAGGACAGTTTCTTCCAGAAATGCCACATTTCTCCCAAATAGATCACATCTTCTCCAATAAATACCTTGATTCCTCCTGAAATAGGACATTTCTCCCACAAATACCTGTTTTAACCCCTAAAGACGACAGTTTCTTCCAGAAATGCCCGATTTCTCCCAAATATATCACATCTTCTCCAAGAAATACCAGGTTTCCCCCTTCAAATAAAACCTTTTCACCCACAAATACCTCTTTTATCCCCAAAATTGGACATTTTCTTCCAGAAATGCCACATTTCTCCCAAATATATCACAGCTTCTCCAAGAAATACCAGCTTTCCCCCTTCAAATAGGACCTTTTAACCCACAAATACCTCTTTTATCCCCAGAAGAGGACAGTTTCTTCCAGACATGCCACATTTCTCCCAAATAGATCACATCTTCTCCAAGAAATACCAGGGTTCCCCCTTCAAATAGGACCTTTTCACCCACAAATACCTGCTTTATCCCCAAAAGAGGACAGTTTCTTCCTGACATGCCACATTTCTCCCAAATATATCACATCTTCTCCAAGAAATACCAGCTTTCCCCCTTGAAATAGGACCTTTTCACCCACAAATGCCTGTTCTATCCTCAAAACTGGAAATTTTCTTACAGAAATGCCAGATTTCTTCCAAATATATCACATCTTCTCCAAGAAATACCAGCTTTCCCCCTTCAAATAGGACCTTTTCACCCACAAATACCTCTTTTATCCCCAGAAGAGGACAGTTTATTCCAGACATGCCACATTTCTCCCAAATATATCACATCTTCTCCAAGAAATACCAGGGTTCCCCCTTCAAATAGGACCTTTTCACCCACAAATACCTGCTTTATCCCCAAAATAGGACATTTTCATCCTGACATGCCAGATTTCTCCCAAATATATCACATCTTCTCCAAGAAATACCAGCTTTCCCCCTTCAAATAGGACCTTTTCACCCACAAATACCTGTTATATCCTCAAAATTGGAAATTTTCTTACAGAAATGCCAGATTTCTCCAAATATATCACATCTTCTCCAAGAAATACCAGGGTTTCCCCTTCAAATAGGACCTTTTCACCCACAAATACCTCTTTTATCCCCAAAATAGGACAGTTTCTTCCAGAAATGCCACATTTCTCCCAAATAGATCACAGCATCTCCAAGAAATACCAGGGTTCCCCCTTCAAATAGGACCTTTTCACCCACAAATACCTGTTCTATCCCCAAAAGAGGACAGTTTCTTCCAGAAATGCCCGATTTCTCCCAAATAGATCACATCTTCTCCAAGAAATACCAGCTTTCCCCCTTCAAATAGGACCTTTTCACCCACAAATACCATCCTACTCCCCCCAAATTGGACATTTTCTTGCAGAAATGCCAGATTTCTCCCAAATATATCACAGCTTCTCCAAGAAATACCAGTTATCCCCCTTCAAATAGGACCTTTTCACCCACAAATACCTACTTTATCCCCAAAAGAGGACATTTTCTTCAAGAAAGGCCAGATTTCTCCCAAATAGATCACGTCTTCTCCAAGAAATACCAGCTTTCCCCCTCAAATAGGACCTTTTCACCCACAAATATCTGTTTTATCCCCACAATAGGACAGTTTCTTCCATACATGCCATATTTCTCCCAAATATATCACATCTTCTCCAAGAAATACCAGCTTTCCCCCTTCAAATAGGACCTTTTCAAACACAAATACCTCTTTTATCCCCAAAAGAGGACTGTTTCTTCCAGAAATGCCACATTTCTCCCAAACATATCACATCTCCAAGAAATACCAGGATTCCTCCTGAAATAGGACCTTTTCTCCCACAAATACCAGCTTTCTCCCCAGAAAATAGGACAGTTTCTTCCAGAACGGCCAGATTTCTCCCAAATATATCACATCTTCTCCAAGAAATACCAGCTTTCCCCCTTCAAATAGGACCTTTTCACGCACAAAAACCTGTTTGAACCCCAAAATAGGAAATTTTCTTACAGAAATGCCAGATTTCTCCCAAATATATCACATCTTCTCCAAGAAATACCAGCGTTCCCCCTTCAAATAGGATCCTTTCACCCACAAATACCTCTTTTATCCCCAAAAGAGGACAGTTTCTTCCAGAAATGCCACATTTCTCCCAAATAGATCTCATCTTCTCCAAGAAATACCAGCTTTCCTCCTTCAAATAGGACCTTTTCACCCAGAAATACCTCTTTTATCCCCAATAGAGGACATTTTCTTCCAGAAATGCCAGATTTCTCCCAAATATATCACATCTTCTCCAAGAAATACCAGCTTTCCCCATTCAAATAGGACCTTTTCACCCACTAATACCTGTTTTATCCCGAATAGAGGACATTTTCTGAAAGACAGGCCAGATTTCTCCCAAACATATCACATCTCCAAGAAATACCAGGATTCCTCCTGAAATAGGACCTTTTCTCCCACAAACACCAGCCTTTTCCCCCGAAAATAGGACATTTTCTACCAGAAATGCCACATTTCTCCCACATATATCACAGCTTCACCAAGAAATACCAGCTTTCCCCCATTAAATAGGACCTTTTCACCCACAAATACCTGTTTGATCCCCAAAAGAGGACAGTTTCTTCCAGAAATGCCACATTTCTCCCAATCATATCACATCTCCAAGAAATACCAGGATTCCTCCTGAAATAGAACATTTCTCCCACAAATACCAGCCTTCTCCCCCGAAAATAGGACATTTTCTTCCTGAAAGGTCAGATTTCTCCCAAATATATCACATCTTCTCCAAGAAATACCAGGGTTCCCCCTTCAAATAGGACCTTTTCACCCACGAATGCCTCTTTAATCCCCAAAATTGGACATTTTCTTCCGGAAATGCCACATTTCTCCCAAATATATCACATCTTCTCCAAGAAATACCAGCTTTCCCCCTTCAAATAGGACCTTTTCACCCACAAATACCTCCTTTATCCCCAAAGTAGATCAGTTACTTCCAGAAATGCCAGATTTCTCCCAAATATATCACAGCTTCTCCAAGAAATACCGGGATTCCTCCTGAAATACGACCTTTTCACCCACAAATACCTGCTTTATCCCCAAAATTGGACATTTTCTTCCAGAAATGCCACATTTCTCCCACATATATCACATATTCTCCAAGAAATACCAGGGTTCCCCCTTCAAATAGGACCTTTTCACCCACAAATACCTGCTTTATCCCCAAAATAGGACAGTTTCATCCTGACATGCCACATTTCTCCAAAATATATCACATCTTCTCCAAGAAATACCAGGATTCCTCCTGAAATACGACCTTTTCACCCACAAATACCTCTTTTATCCCCAGAATAGGACATTTTCTTCCAGAAATGCCACATTTCTCCCAAATAGATCACATCTTCTCCAAGAAATACCAGCTTTCTCCCTTCAAATAGGACCTTTTCACCCACAAATACCTGTTCTATCCTCAAAATTGGAAATTTTCTTACAGAAATGCCAGATTTCTCCAAATATATCACATCTTCTCCAAGAAATACCAGGGTTCCCCCTTCAAATAGGACCTTTTCACCCACAAATACCTCTTTTATCCCCAAAATAGGACAGTTTCTTCCAGAAATGCCACATTTCTCCCAAATAGATCACTGCTTCTCCAAGAAATACCAGGGTTCCTCCTTCAAATAGGACCTTTTCAACCAAAAGTACCTGTTCTATCTCCAAAAGAGGACAGTTTCTTCCAGAAATGCCACATTTCTCCCAAATATATCACATCTTCTCCAGGAAATACCAGCTTTCCCCCTTCAAATAGGACATTTTTACCCACAAATAACTCTTTTATCCCCAAAAGAGGACAGTTTCTTCCAGACATGCCACATTTCTCCCAAATATATCACATCTGCTCCAAGAAATACCAGCTTTCCCCCTTCAAATAGGATCTTTTCACCCACAAATACCTGTTTGATCCCCAAAAGAGGACAGTTTCTTCCAGAAATGCCACATTTCTCCCAAATATATCACATCTTCTCCAAGAAATACCAGCTATCCCCCTTCAAATAGGACCTTTTCACCCACAAATACCTCTTTTATCCCCGAAATAGGACAGTTTCTTCCGGAAAAGCCAGATTTCTCCCAAATAGATCACATCTTCTCCAAGAAATACCAGGTTTCCCCCTTCAAATAGGAACTTTTCTCCCACAAATACCTCTTTTATCCCCAAAAGAGGACAGTTTCTTCCAGAAATGCCACATTTCTCCCAAATAGATCACATCTTCAGCAAGAAATACCACGTTTCCCCCTTCATATAGGACCATTTCACCCACAAATACCTGTTTTATCACCAAAATAGGACATTTTCTTCCAGAAATGCCACATTTCTCCCAAATATATCACATCTTCTCCAGGAAATACCAGGTTTCCCCCTTGAAATAGGACCTTTTCACCCACAAATACCTCTTTTATCCCCAAAAGAGGACAGTTTCTGCCAGAAATGCCACATTACTCCCAAAAATATCACATCCCCAAGAAATACCAGGATTCCTCCTGAAATAGGAAATTTCTTCCACAAATACCAGTCTTCTCCCCAGAAAATAGGACATTTTCTTCCAGACATGCCACATTTCTCCCAAATAAATCACATCTTCTCCAAGAAATACCAGCTTTCCCCCTTCAAATAGATCCTTTCACCCACAAATACCTCTTTTTTCCCCAAAATAGGACAGTTTCATCCAGAAATGCCACATTTCTTCCAAATATATCACATCTTCTCCAAGAAATACCAGGTTTCCCCCTTCAAATAGGACCTTTTCAACCACAAATACCTCTTTTATCCCCAAAATAGGACATTTCCTTCCAGAAATGCCACATTTCTCCCAAATAGATCACATCTTCTCCAAGAAATACCAGGGTTCCCCCTTCAAATAGGACCTTTTCAACCACAAATACCTCTTTTATCCCCAAAATAGGACATTTCCTTCCAGAAATGCCACATTTCTCCCAAATAGATCACATCTTCTCCAAGAAATACCAGGGTTCCCCCTTCAAATAGGACCTTTTCACCCACAAATACCTCTTTTATCCCCAAAATAGGACAGTTTCTTCCAAAAAGGCCACATTTCTCCCAAATAGATCACATCTTCTCCAAGAAATACCAGCTATCCCCCTTCAAATAGGACCTTTTCTCCCACAAATACCTCTTTTATCCCCAAAATTGGACATTTTCTTCCAGACATGCCAGATTTCTCCCAAATAGATCACATCTTCTCCAAGAAATACCAGGTTTCGCCCTGGAAATAGGACCTTTTCACCCACAAATACCTCTTTTATCCCCAAAATAGTACAGTTTCTTCCAGAAATGCCACATTTCTCCCAAATAGATCACATCTTGTCCAAGAAATACCAGGGTTCCTCCTGAAATAGGACCTTTTCTCCCACAAATACCAGCCTTCTGCCCCCAAATTGGACATTTTCTTCCAGAAATGCCCGATTTCTCCCAAATATATCACATCTTCTCCAAGAAATACCAGGGTTCCCCCTTCAAATAGGACCTTTTCACCCACAAATACCTCTTTTATTCCCAATATAGGACATTTTCTTCCAGATATTACACATTACTCCAAAACATATCACATCTCCAAGAAATACCAGGATTCCTCCTGAAATAGGACCTTTTCAACCACAAATACCAGCCTTCTCCCCGGAAAATAGCATATTGTCTTCCAGAAAGGCCACATTTCACCCAAATAGATCACATCTTCTCCAAGAAATACCAGCTTTCCCCCTTGTAATAGAAACTTTTCACCCACAAATACCTCTTTTATCCCCAAAATTGGACAGTTTCTTCCAGAAATGCCACATTTCTCCCAAATAGATCACATCTTCTCCAAGAAATACCAGCTTTCCCCCTTCAAATAGGACCTTTTCACCCACAAATACCTCTTTAATTCCCAAAATAGTATATTTTCTTCCAGAAAGGCCAGATTTTTCCCAAATTTATCACATCTTCTCCAAGAAATACCAGGTTTCCCCCTTCAAATAGAACCTTTTCACCCACATATACCTCTTTTATCCCCAAAATAGGACAGTTTCTTCCAGAAATGCCACATTTCTCCCAAATAGATCACATCTTCTCCAAGAAATACCACGTTTCCCCCTTCAAATAGGACCTTTTCAACCACAAATACCTCTTTTATCCCCAAAATAGGACAGTTTCTTCCAGACATGCCAGATTTCTCACAAATTGATCACATCTTCTCCAAGAAATACCTGCTTTCCCCCTTGAAATAGGACATTTTTAACCACAAATAACTCTTTTATCCCCAAAATAGGACAGTTTCGTCCAGACATGCCACATTTCTCCCAAACATATCACATCTGCTCCAAGAAATACCAGGTTTCCCCCTTCAAATAGAACCTTTTCACCCACAAATACCTCTTTTATCCCCAAAACAGGACACTTTCTTCTAGAAATGTCCGATTTCTCCCAAATATATCACATCTTCTCCAAGAAATACCACGTTTCCCCCTTCAAATAGGACCTTTTCACCCACAAATACCTGTTTGATCCCCAAAAGAGGACAGTTTCTTCCAGAAATAACATATTTCTCCCAAATATAGAACATCTTCGCCAAGAAATACCAGCTTTCCCCCTTCAAATAGGAACTTTTCACCCACAAATACCTCTTTTATCCCCAAAATAGGACATTTCCTTCCAGAAATGCCACATTTCTCCCAAATATATCACATCTTCTCCAAGAAATACCAGGGTTCCCCCTTCAAATAGGACCTTTTCACCCACAAATACCTCTTTTATCCCCAAAATAGGACAGTTTCTTCCAAAAAGGCCACATTTCTCCCAAATAGATCACATCTTCTCCAAGAAATACCAGCTATCCCCCTTCAAATAGGACCTTTTCTCCCACAAATACCTCTTTTATCCCCAAAAGAGGACAGTTTCTTCCAGACATGCCACATTTCTCCCAAATATATCACATCTTCTACAAGAAATACCAGGATTCCCCCTTCAAATAGGACCTTTTCACCCACAAATACCTGCTTTATCCCCAAAATAGGACAGTTTCTTCCTGGAATGCCAGATTTCACCCAAATATATCACATCTTCTACAAGAAATACCAGCTTTCCCCCTTCAAATAGGACCTTTTCACCCCCAAATACCTGCTTTATCCCCAAAATAGGATATTTTCTTGCAGAAATGCCACATTTCTCCCAAATATATCACATCTTCTCCAAGAAATACCAGCTTTCCCCCTTCAAATAGAACCTTTTCTCCCTCAAATACCTGCTTTATCCCCAAAATAGGACATTTTCTTCCAGAAATGCCCAATTTCTCCCAAATATATCACATCTTCTCCAAGAAATACCAGCTTTCCCCCTTCAAATAGGACCTTTTCACCCACAAATACCTCTTTTATCCCCAAAAGAGAACATTTTCTGCCAGAAATGCCACATTTCTCCCAAATAGATCACATTTTCTCCAAGAACTACCAGATTTCCCCCTTCTAATAAGACCTTATCAGCCAGAAACACCTGTTTTATCCCCAAAAGCGGGCATTTTCTTCCAGAAATGCCAGATTTCTCCCAAATATATCACATCTTCTCCAAGAAATACCAGCTTTCCCCCTTCAAATAGGTCATTTCTCCTCGAAATGCCTCTTTTATCCCCAAAAGAGGACATTTTCTTCCAGAAATGCCAGATTTCTCCCAAATATATCACATCTTCTCCAAGAAATACCAGGGTTCCCCCTTCAAATAGGACCTTTTCACCCAGAAATACCTCTTTTATCCCCAAAATAGGACAGTTTCTTCCAGAAATGCCAGATTTCTCCCTAATATATCACATCTTACCCAAGAAATACCAGGATTCCTCCTGAAATACGACTTTTTCACCCACAAATATCAGCCTTCTTCCCCCAGATTGGACATTTTCTTCCAGAAATGCCACATTTCTCCCAAATAGATCAGATCTTCTCCAAGAAATACCAGCTTTCCCCCTAAAAATAGGACCTTTTCACCCACAAATACCTCTTTTATCCCCAAAATAGGACAGTTTCTTCCAGACATGCCACATTTCTCCCAATTATATCACATCTTCTCCAAGAAATACCAGGGTTCCCCCTTCAAATAGGACCTTTTCACCCACAAATACCAGCCTTCTGCCCCCAGATAGGACATTTTCTTCCAGACATGCTAGATTTCTCCCAAATATATCACATCTTCTCCAAGAAATACCAGGGTTCCCCCTTCAAATAGGACCTTTTCACCCACAAATATCTGTTTTATCCCCACAATAGGACAGTTTCTTCCAGAAATGCCCGATTTCTCCCAAATATATCACATCTTCTGCAATAAATACCACGTTTCCCCCTTCAAATAGGACCTTTTCACCCACAAATACCTCTTTTATCCCCAAAAGAGGACATTTTCTTCCAGAAAGGCCAGATTTCTCCCAAACATATCACATCTCCAAGAAATACCAGGATTCCTCGTGAAATAGGACCTTTTCAACCACAAATACCAGCCTTCTCCCCGGAAAATAGGATATTGTCTTCCAGAAAGGCCACATTTCACCCAAATAGATCACATCTTCTCCAAGAAATACCAGCTTTCCCCCTTGAAATAGAAACTTTTCACCCACAAAAAGCTCTTTTATCCCCAAAATTGGACAGTTTCTTCCAGAAATGCCACATTTCTCCCAAATAGATCACATCTTCTCCAAGAAATACCAGCTTTCCCCCTTCAAATAGGACCTTTTCACCCACAAATACCTCTTTTATCCCCAAAATAGGACAGTTTCTTCCAGAAATGCCACATTTCTCCCAAATATATCACATCTTCTCCAAGAAATACCAGCTTTCCCCCTTCAAATAGGACCTTTTCAACCACGAATACCTCTTTTATCCCCAAAATAGGACAGGTTCATCCGGACATGCCAGATTTCTCCCAAATATATCACATCTTCTCCAAGAAATACCAGGGTTCCTCCTGAAATAGGACCTTGTCACCCACAAATACCAGCCTTCTTCCCCCAGATTGGACATTTTCTTCCAGAAATGCCAGATTTCTCCCAAATATATCACATCTTCTCCAAGAAATACCAGGGTTCCCCCTTCAAATAGGACCTTTTCACCCACAAATACCTCTTTTATCCCCAAAATAGGACAATTTATTCCAGACATGCCACATTTCTCCCAAACAGATCACATCTTCTCCAAGAAATGCCAGGGTTCCCCCTACAAATAGGACCTTTTCACCCACAAATACCTGTTTTATCCCCAAAAGAGGACAGTTTCTTCCAGAAATGCCACATTTCTCCCAAATATAGCACAGCTTCTCCAAGAAATACCACGTTTCCCCCTTCAAATAGGACCTTTTCACCCACAAATACCTGTTCTATCCCCACAATTGGAAATTTTCTTACAGAAATGCCAGATTTCTTCCGAATATATCACATCTTCTCCAAGAAATACCAGGTTTCCCCCTTCAAATAGGACCTTTTCACCCACAAATAACTGTTTTATCCCCAAAATAGGACAGTTTCTTCCAGAAATGCCACATTTCTCCCAAATGTATCTCATCTTCCCCAAGAAATACCAGGATTCCCCCTTCAAATAGGACCTTTTCACCCACAAATTCCTCTTTGATCCCCAAAACAGGACAGTTTCTTCCAGAAATGCCACATTTCTCCCAAATATATCACATCTTCTCCAAGAAATACCAGGGTTCCCCCTTCAAATAGGACCTTTTCTCCCCGAAATACATCTTTTATCCCCAAAGAGGACAGTTTCTTCCAGAAGTGCCACATTACTCCCAAACATATCACATCTCCAAGAAATACCAGAATTCCTCCTGAAATAGGACATTTCTCCCACAAATTCCTCTTTTATCCCCAAAATAGGACATTTTCTTCCAGAAATGCCACATTTCTCCCAAATAGATCACATCTTCTCCAAGAAATACCAGCTTTCCCCCTAAAAATAGGACCTTTTCACCCACAAATACCTCTTTTATCCCCAAAATAGGACAGTTTCTTCCAGAACTGCCAGATTTCTCCCAATTATATCACATCTTCTCCAAGAAATACCAGGGTTCCCCCTTCAAATAGGACCTTTTCACCCACAAATACCAGCCTTCTGCCCCCAGACTGGACATTTTCTTCCAGACATGCCAGATTTCTCCCAAATATATCACATCTTCTCCAAGAAATACCAGGTTTCGCCCTGGAAATAGGACCTTTTCACCCACAAATATCTGTTTTATCCCCACAATAGGACAGTTTCTTCCAGAAATGCCACATTTCTCCCAAATATATCACATCTTCTGCAATAAATACCACGTTTCCCCATTCAAATAGGACCTTTTCACCCACAAATACCTCTTTTATCCCCAAAAGAGGACATTTTCATCCAGAAAGGCCAGATTTCTCCCAAACATATCACATCTCCAAGAAATACCAGGATTCCTCGTGAAATAGGACCTTTTCAACCACAAATACCAGCCTTCTCCCCGGAAAATAGGATATTGTCTTCCAGAAAGGCCACATTTCACCCAAATAGATCACATCTTCTCCAAGAAATACCAGCTTTCCCCCTTGAAATAGAAACTTTTCACCCACAAAAAGCTCTTTTATCCCCAAAATTGGACAGTTTCTTCCAGAAATGCCACATTTCTCCCAAATAGATCACATCTTCTCCAAGAAATACCAGCTTTCCCCCTTCAAATAGGACCTTTTCACCCACAAATACCTCTTTAATTCCCAAAATAGTATATTTTCTTCCAGAAATGCCAGATTTCTCCCAAATATATCACATCTTCTCCAAGAAATACCAGGTTTCACCCTTGAAATAGGACCTTTTCACCCACAAATACCTCTTTTATCCCCAAAATAGGACAGTTTCTTCCAGAAATGCCACATTTCTCCCAAATATATCACATCTTCTCCAAGAAATACCACGTTTCCCCCTTGAAATAGGACCTTTTCACCCACTAATACCTCTTTTATCCCCAAAAGAGGACAGTTTCTTCCAGACATGCCAGATTTCTCCCAAATATATCACATCTTCTCCAAGAAATACCAGCTTTCCCCCTTCAAATAGGACCTTTTCAACCACAAATACCTCTTTTATCCCCAAAATAGGACAGGTTCATCCGGACATGCCAGATTTCTCCCAAATATATCACATCTTCTCCAAGAAATACCAGGGTTCCTCCTGAAATAGGACCTTGTCACCCACAAATACCAGCCTTCTTCCCCCAGATTGGACATTTTCTTCCAGAAATGCCAGATTTCTCCCAAATATATCACATCTTCTCCAAGAAATACCAGGGTTCCCCCTTCAAATAGGACCTTTTCACCCACAAATACCTCTTTTATCCCCAAAAGAGGACAATTTATTCCAGACATGCCACATTTCTCCCAAACAGATCACATCTTCTCCAAGAAATGCCAGGGTTCCCCCTACAAATAGGACCTTTTCACCCACAAATACCTCTTTTATCCCCAAAAGAGGACAGTTTCTTCCAGAAATGCCACATTTCTCCCAAATATAGCACAGCTTCTCCAAGAAATACCAGGTTTCCCCCTTCAAATAGGACCTTTTCACCCACAAATACCTGTTCTATCCCCAAAATTGGAAAGTTTCTTACAGAAATGCCAGATTTCTTCCGAATATATCACATCTTCTCCAAGAAATACCAGGTTTCCCCCTTCAAATAGGACCTTTTCACCCACAAATACCTCTTTTATCCCCAAAATAGGACAGTTTCTTCCAGAAATGCCACATTTCTCCCAAATGTATCTCATCTTCCCCAAGAAATACCAGGATTCCCCCTTCAAATAGGACCTTTTCACCCACAAATTCCTCTTTGATCCCCAAAACAGGACAGTTTCTTCCAGAAATGCCACATTTCTCCCAAATATATCACATCTGCTCCAAGAAATACCAGGGTTCCCCCTTCAAATAGGACCTTTTCTCCCCGAAATACATCTTTTATCCCCAAAGAGGACAGTTTCTTCCAGAAGTGCCACATTACTCCCAAACATATCACATCTCCAAGAAATACCAGAATTCCTCCTGAAATAGGACATTTCTCCCACAAATTCCTCTTTTATCCCCAAAATAGGACATTTTCTTCCAGAAAGGCCACATTTCTCCCAAATAGATCACATCTTCTCCAAGAAATACCAGCTTTCCCCCTAAAAATAGGACCTTTTCACCCACAAATACCTCTTTTATCCCCAAAATAGGACAGTTTCTTCCAGAACTGCCAGATTTCTCCCAATTATATCACATCTTCTCCAAGAAATACCAGGGTTCCCCCTTCAAATAGGACCTTTTCACCCACAAATACCAGCCTTCTGCCCCCAGACTGGACATTTTCTTCCAGACATGCCAGATTTCTCCCAAATATATCACATCTTCTCCAAGAAATACCAGGTTTCGCCCTGGAAATAGGACCTTTTCACCCACAAATATCTGTTTTATCCCCACAATAGGACAGTTTCTTCCAGAAATGCCCGATTTCTCCCAAATATATCACATCTTCTGCAATAAATACCACGTTTCCCCATTCAAATAGGACCTTTTCACCCACAAATACCTCTTTTATCCCCAAAAGAGGACATTTTCATCCAGAAAGGCCAGATTTCTCCCAAACATATCACATCTCCAAGAAATACCAGGATTCCTCGTGAAATAGGACCTTTTCAACCACAAATACCAGCCTTCTCCCCGGAAAATAGGATATTGTCTTCCAGAAAGGCCACATTTCACCCAAATAGATCACATCTTCTCCAAGAAATACCAGCTTTCCCCCTTGAAATAGAAACTTTTCACCCACAAAAAGCTCTTTTATCCCCAAAATTGGACAGTTTCTTCCAGAAATGCCACATTTCTCCCAAATAGATCACATCTTCTCCAAGAAATACCAGCTTTCCCCCTTCAAATAGGACCTTTTCACCCACAAATACCTCTTTAATTCCCAAAATAGTATATTTTCTTCCAGAAATGCCAGATTTCTCCCAAATATATCACATCTTCTCCAAGAAATACCAGGGTTCCCCCTTCAAATAGGACCTTTTCACCCACAAATACCTCTTTTATCCCCAGAAGAGGTCAGTTTCTTCCAGAAATGCCACATTTCTCCCAAATAGATCACATCTTCTCCAAGAAATACCAGGGTTCCCCCTTCAAATAGGACCTTTTCACCCACAAATACCTGTTCTATCCTCAAAATTGGAAATTTTCTTACAGAAATGCCAGATTTCTTCCAAATATACCACATCTTCTCCAAGAAATACCAGGGTTACCCCTTGAAATAGGACCTTTTCACCCACTAATACCTCTTTTATCCCCAAAAGAGGACAGTTTCTTCCAGACATGCCAGATTTCTCCCAAATATATCACATCTTCTCCAAGAAATACCAGAATTCCTCCTAAAATAGGAACTTTTCTCCCACAAATATCAGCCTTTTCCCCCCAAATTTGACTTTTTCTTCCAGAAATGCCAGATTTCTCCCACATATATCACATCTTCTCCAAGAAATACCACGTTTCCCCCTTGAAATAGGACCTTTTCACCCACAAATACCTCTTTTATCCCCAAAATAGGACAGGTTCATCCGGACATGCCAGATTTCTCCCAAATATATCACATCTTCTCCAAGAAATACCAGGGTTCCTCCTGAAATAGGACCTTGTCACCCACAAATACCAGCCTTCTTCCCCCAGATTGGACATTTTCTTCCAGAAATGCCAGATTTCTCCCAAATATATCACATCTTCTCCAAGAAATACCAGGGTTCCCCCTTCAAATAGGACCTTTTCACCCACAAATACCTCTTTTATCCCCAAAAGAGGACAATTTATTCCAGACATGCCACATTTCTCCCAAACAGATCACATCTTCTCCAAGAAATGCCAGGGTTCCCCCTACAAATAGGACCTTTTCACCCACAAATACCTCTTTTATCCCCAAAAGAGGACAGTTTCTTCCAGAAATGCCACATTTCTCCCAAATATAGCACAGCTTCTCCAAGAAATACCAGGTTTCCCCCTTCAAATAGGACCTTTTCACCCACAAATACCTGTTCTATCCCCAAAATTGGAAAGTTTCTTACAGAAATGCCAGATTTCTTCCGAATATATCACATCTTCTCCAAGAAATACTAGGGTTCCCCCTTCAAATAGGACCTTTTCACCCACAAATACCTCTTTTATCCCCAGAAGAGGACAGTTTATTCCAGACATGCCACATTTCTCCCAAATGTATCACATCTTCTCCAAGAAATGCCAGGGTTCCCCCTTCAAATAGGACCTTTTCTCCCACAAATACCTCTTTTATCCCCAAAAGAGGACATTTTCCTCCAGACATGCCACATTTCTCCCAAATATATCACATCTTCTCCAAGAAATACCAGGTTTCCCCCTTCAAATAGGACCTTTTCACCCACAAATACCTGCTTTATCCCCAAAATTGGACAGTTTCTTCCAGAAATGCCACATTTCTCCCAAATAGATCACATCTTCTCCAAGAAATACCAGGGTTCCCCCTTCAAATATGACCTTTTCACCCACAAATACCTGCTTTATCCCCCAAATTGGACATTTTCCTCCAGACATGCCACATTTCTCCCAAATATATCACATCTTCTCCAAGAAATACCAGGGTTCCCCCTTCAAATAGGACCTTTTCACCCACAAATACCTCTTTTATCCCCAAAATAGGACAGTTTCTTCCAGAAATGCCAGATTTCACCCAAATATATCACAGCTTCTCCAAGAAATACCAGGATTCCTCCTGAAATAGGACCTTTTCACCCACAAATACCTGTTTGATCCCCAAAAGAGGACAGTTTCTTCCAGACATGCCAGATTTCTCCCAAATAGATCACAGCTTCTCCAAGAAATACCAGCTTTCCCCCTTCAAATAGGACCTTTTCACCCACAAATACCTCTTTTATCCCCAAAAGAGGACATTTTCTTCCAGAAATGCCACATTTCTCCCGAATAGATCACATCTTCTCCAAGAAATACCAGGTTTCCCCTTTCAAATAGGACCTTTTCACCCACAAATACGTCTTTTATCCCCAAAAGAGGACATTTTCTTCCAGAAATGCCACATTGCTCACAAATAGATCACATCTTCTCCAAGAAATACCAGCTATCCCCCTTAAAATAGGACCTTTTCTAACACAAATACCTGTTTTATCCCCAGAATAGGACATTTTCTTCCAGACATGCCACATTTCCCCCAAATAGATCACATCTTCACCAAGAAATACCACGTTTCCCCCTTCAAATAGGACCTTTTCACCCACAAATACCTGCTTTATCCCCAAAATTGGACATTTTCTTGAAGAAATGCCACATTTCTCCCAAATAGATCACATCTTCTCCAAGAAATACCAGGGTTCCCCCTTCAAATAGGACCTTTTCACCCACAAATACCTGCTTTGTCCCCTAAAGAGGACAGTTTCTTCCAGAAATGCCACATTTCTCCAAAATATACCACATCTTCTCCAAGAAATACCAGGTTTCCCCCTTCAAATAGGACCTTGTCACCCACAAATACCTCCTTTATCCCCAAAATTGGACAGTTTCTTCCAGAACTGCCACATTTCTCCCAAATAGATCACATCTTCTCCAAGAAATACCAGGTTTCCCCCTTCAAATAGGACCTTTTCACCCACAATTACCGGCCTACTGCCCGCAGATTGGACATTTTCTTCCAGACATGCCACATTTCTCCCAAATATATCACATCTTCTCCAAGAAATACCAGGTTTCCCCCTTCAAATAGGACCTTTCCACCCACAAATACCTCCTTTATCCCCAAAATAGGACAGTTTCTTCCAGAAATGCCACATTTCTCCCAAACAGATCACATCTCCAAGAAATACCAGGATTCCTCCTGAAATAGGGCCTTTTCACCCACAAATACCAGCCTTCTCCCCCAAAATTGGACTTTTTCTTCCAGAAATGCCAGATTTCTCCCAAATATAGCACATCTTCTCCAAGAAATACCAGGTTACCCCCTGGAAATAGGACCTTTTCACCCACAAACACTTCTTTTATCCCCAAAATAGGACAGTTTCTTCCAGAAATGCCAGATTTCTCCCAAATAGATCACATCTTCTCCAAGAAATACCAGGTTTCCCCCTCGGAATAGGACCTTTTCACCCACAGATACCTGTTTTATCCCCAAAATAGGACATTTTCTTCCAGAAATGCCAGATTTCTCCCAAATAGATCACATCTTCTCCAAGAAATACCAGGGTTCCCCCTGGAAATGGGACCTTTTCACCCACAAGTACCTCTTTTATCCCCAAAATAGGACAGTTTCTTCCAGAAAGGCCACATTTCTCCCAAATATATCACATCTTCTCCAAGAAATACCAGTTTTCCCCCTTCAAATAGGACCTTTTCACCCACAAATACCATCCTACTCCCCCCAAATTGGACATTTTCTTCCAGAAATGCCACATTTCTCCCAAACATATCACATCTTCTCCAAGAAATACCAGGTTTCCCCCTTCAAATAGGACCTTTTCAAACACAAATACCTCTTTCATCCCCAAAATAGGACTGTTTCCTGCAGACATGCCACATTTCTCCCAAATATATCACATCTTCTCCAAGAAATACCAGCTTTCCCCCTTCAAATAGGACATTTTCACCCAGAAATAACTCTTTTATCCCCAAAATACGACAGTTTCTAGCAGACATGCCAGATTTCTCCCAAATATATCACATCTGCTCCAAGAAATACCAGCTTTCCCCCTTCAAATAGGACCTTTTCACCCACAAATACCTGTTTGATCCCCAAAAGAGGACAGTTTCTTCCAGAAATACCACATTTCTTCCAAATATATCACATCTTCTCCAAGAAATACCAGCTTTCCCCCTTCAAATAGGACCTTTTCACCCACAAATACCTGTTTGATCCCCAAAAGAGGACAGTTTCTTCCAGAAATAACACATTTCTCCCAAATAGATCACATCTTCTCCAAGAAATACCAGGGTTCCCCCTTCAAATAGGACCTTTTCACCCGCAAATCCCAGCCTTCTGCCCCCAGATTGGACATTTTCTTCCAGAAAGGCCAGATTTCTCCCAAATATATCACATCTTCTCCAAGAAATGCCAGGGTTCCCCCTTCAAATAGGACCTTTTCTCCCACAAATACCTCTTTTATCCCCAAAAGAGGACATTTTCCTCCAGACATGCCACATTTCTCCCAAATATATCACATCTTCTCCAAGAAATACCAGGTTTCCCCCTTCAAATAGGACCTTTTCACCCACAAATACCTGCTTTATCCCCAAAATTGGACAGTTTCTTCCAGAAATGCCACATTTCTCCCAAATAGATCACATCTTCTCCAAGAAATACCAGGGTTCCCCCTTCAAATATGACCTTTTCACCCACAAATACCTGCTTTATCCCCCAAATTGGACATTTTCCTCCAGACATGCCACATTTCTCCCAAATATATCACATCTTCTCCAAGAAATACCAGGGTTCCCCCTTCAAATAGGACCTTTTCACCCACAAATACCTCTTTTATCCCCAAAATAGGACAGTTTCTTCCAGAAATGCCAGATTTCACCCAAATATATCACAGCTTCTCCAAGAAATACCAGGATTCCTCCTGAAATAGGACCTTTTCACCCACAAATACCTGTTTGATCCCCAAAAGAGGACAGTTTCTTCCAGACATGCCAGATTTCTCCCAAATAGATCACAGCTTCTCCAAGAAATACCAGCTTTCCCCCTTCAAATAGGACCTTTTCACCCACAAATACCTCTTTTATCCCCAAAAGAGGACATTTTCTTCCAGAAATGCCACATTTCTCCCGAATAGATCACATCTTCTCCAAGAAATACCAGGTTTCCCCTTTCAAATAGGACCTTTTCACCCACAAATACGTCTTTTATCCCCAAAAGAGGACATTTTCTTCCAGAAATGCCACATTGCTCACAAATAGATCACATCTTCTCCAAGAAATACCAGCTATCCCCCTTAAAATAGGACCTTTTCTAACACAAATACCTGTTTTATCCCCAGAATAGGACATTTTCTTCCAGACATGCCACATTTCCCCCAAATAGATCACATCTTCACCAAGAAATACCACGTTTCCCCCTTCAAATAGGACCTTTTCACCCACAAATACCTGCTTTATCCCCAAAATTGGACATTTTCTTGAAGAAATGCCACATTTCTCCCAAATAGATCACATCTTCTCCAAGAAATACCAGGGTTCCCCCTTCAAATAGGACCTTTTCACCCACAAATACCTGCTTTGTCCCCTAAAGAGGACAGTTTCTTCCAGAAATGCCACATTTCTCCAAAATATACCACATCTTCTCCAAGAAATACCAGGTTTCCCCCTTCAAATAGGACCTTGTCACCCACAAATACCTCCTTTATCCCCAAAATTGGACAGTTTCTTCCAGAACTGCCACATTTCTCCCAAATAGATCACATCTTCTCCAAGAAATACCAGGTTTCCCCCTTCAAATAGGACCTTTTCACCCACAATTACCGGCCTACTGCCCGCAGATTGGACATTTTCTTCCAGACATGCCACATTTCTCCCAAATATATCACATCTTCTCCAAGAAATACCAGGTTTCCCCCTTCAAATAGGACCTTTCCACCCACAAATACCTCCTTTATCCCCAAAATAGGACAGTTTCTTCCAGAAATGCCACATTTCTCCCAAACAGATCACATCTCCAAGAAATACCAGGATTCCTCCTGAAATAGGGCCTTTTCACCCACAAATACCAGCCTTCTCCCCCAAAATTGGACTTTTTCTTCCAGAAAGGCCAGATTTCTCCCAAATATAGCACATCTTCTCCAAGAAATACCAGGTTACCCCCTGGAAATAGGACCTTTTCACCCACAAACACTTCTTTTATCCCCAAAATAGGACAGTTTCTTCCAGACATGCCACATTTCTCCCAAATAGATCACATCTTCTCCAAGAAATACCACGTTTCCCCCTCGGAATAGGACCTTTTCACCCACAGATACCTGTTTTATCCCCAAAATAGGACATTTTCTTCCAGAAATGCCAGATTTCTCCAAAATATATCACATCTTCTCCAAGAAATACCAGGGTTCCCCCTGGAAATGGGACCTTTTCACCCACAAGTACCTCTTTTATCCCCAAAATAGGACAGTTTCTTCCAGAAAGGCCACATTTCTCCCAAATATATCACATCTTCTCCAAGAAATACCAGTTTTCCCCCTTCAAATAGGACCTTTTCACCCACAAATACCATCCTACTCCCCCCAAATTGGACATTTTCTTCCAGAAATGCCACATTTCTCCCAAATAGATCACATCTTCTCCAAGAAATACCACGTTTACCCCTTCAAATAGGACATTTTCACCCACAAATACCTCTTTTATCCCCAAAAGAGGACATTTTCTTCCAGAAATGCCACATTTCTCACAAATAGATCACATCTTCTCCAAGAAATACCAGCTTTCCCCCTTCAAATAGGACCTTTTCAACCACAAATACCTCTTTTATCCCCAAAATAGGACATTTTCTTCCAGAAATGCCACATTTCTCCCAAACAGATCACATCTCCAAGAAATACCAGGATTTCTCCTGAAATAGGACCTTTTCTCCCACAACTACCAGCCTTCTCCCCCGAAAATAGTACTTTTTCTTCCAGAACGGCCAGATTTCTCCCAAATATATCACATCTTCTACAAGAAATACCAGCTTTCTCCCTTGAAATAGGACCTTTTGACGCACAAAAACCTGTTTGATCCCCAAAATAGGAAATTTTCTTCAAGAAATGCCAGATTTCTCCCAAATATATCACATCTTCTCCAAGAAAAGCCAGCGTTCCCACTTAAAATAGGATCCTTTCACCCACCAATACCTCTTTTATCCCCAAAATAGGACAGTTTCTTCCAGAAATGCCACATTTCTCCCAAATATATCACATCTTCTCCAAGAAATACCAGCTTTCCCCCTTCAAATAGGACCTTTTCACCCACAAATACCTCCTTTATCCCCAAAAGAGGACAGTTTCTTCCAGAAATGCCACATTTCTCCCAAATAGATCAAATCTTCTCCAAGAAATACCAGCTTTCCCCCTTCAAATAGGACCTTTTCACCCACAAATACCTGTTTTATCCCCAAAATAGGACAGTTTCTTCCAGAAATGCCACATTTCTCCCAAATAGATCACATCTTCTCCAAGAAATACCAGGATTCCTCCTGAAATAAGAACTTTTCACCCACAAATACAAGCCTTCTCCCCCCAGTTTGGACATTTTCTTGCAGACATGCCAGATTTCTCCCAAATATATCACATATTCTCCAAGAACTACCAGGGTTCCCCCTGGAAATAGGACCTTTTCACCCACAAATACCTCTTTTATCCCCAAAAGAGGACATTTTCTGAAAGACAGGCCAGATTTCTCCCAAACATATCACATCTCCAAGAACTACCAGATTTCCTCCTTCAAATAGGACCTTTTCTCCCACAAATACCTCTTTTATCCCCAAAATAGGACAGTTTCTTCCAGAAATGCCACATTTCTCCCAAATAGATCACAGCTTCACAAAGAAATACCAGCTTTCCCCCTTGAAATAGGACCTTTTCACCCACAAGTACCTCCTTTATCCCCAAAAGAGGACAGTTTCTTCCAGAAATGCCCGATTTCTCCCAAATATATCACATCTTCTCCAAGAAATACCTGCTTTCCCCCTTCAAATAGGACCTTTTCACCCACAAGTACCTCTTTTAACCCCAATATAGGACATTTTCATCCAGATATGACACATTTCTCCCAAACATATCACATCTCCAAGAAATACCAGGATTCCTCCTGAAATAGAACATTTCTCCCACAAATACCAGCCTTCTCCCCCGAAAATAGGACATTTTCTTCCAGAAAGGTCAGATTTCTCCCAAATATATCACATCTTCTCCAAGAAATACCAGGGTTCCCCCTTTAAATACGTCCTTTTCACCCACAAATGCCTCTTTTATCCCCAAAATAGGACATTTTCTTCCAGAACTGCCAGATTTCTCCCAAATATATCACATCTGCTCCAAGAAATACAAGGATTCCTCCTGAAATAGGACATTTCACCCACAAATACCTCTTTTATCCCCAAAATATTACAGTTTCATCCAGAAATGCCACATTTCTCCCAAATATATCACATCTTCTCCAAGAAATACCAGCTTTCCCCCTTCAAATAGGACCTTTTCACCCACAAATACCTCTTTTATCCCCAAAATAGAACATTTTCTTCCAGAAATGCCACATTTCTCCCAAATATATCACATCTTCTCCAAGAAATACCAGATTTCCCCCTTCAAATAGGACCTTTTCAAACACAAATACCAGCCTTCTGCCCCCAGATTGGACATTTTCTTCCAGAAAGGCCAGATTTCTCCCAAATATATCACATCTTCTGCAAGAAATAACACGTTTCCCCCTTCAAATAGGACCTTTTCAACCACAAATACCTCTTTTATCCCCAAAATTGGACATTTTCCTCCAGACATGCCACATTTCTTCCAAATATATCACATCTTCTCCAAGAAATACCAGCTTTCCCCCTTCAAATAGGACCTTTTCACCCACAAATACCTGCTTTATCCCCAAAAGAGGACATTTTCTTCCAGGAATGCCAGATTTCTCCCAAATATATCACATCTTCCCCAAGAAATACCACGTTTCCCCCTTCAAATAGGACCTTTTCACCCACAAATACCTCTTTTATCCCCAAAAGAGGACAGTTTCCTCCAGACATGCCACATTTCTCCGAAATATATCACATCTTCTCCAAGAAATACCAGGGTTCGCCCTTCAAATAGGACCTTTTCACCCACAAATACCTCCTTTATCCCCAAAGTAGATCAGTTTCTTCCAGAAATGCCAGATTTCTCCCAAATAGATCACATCTTCTCCAAGAAATATCAGCTTTCCCCCTTCAATTAGGACCTTTTCACCCACAAATACCTGCTTTATCCCCAATATTGGACATTTTCTTCCAGAAATGCCACATTTCTCCCATATATATCACAGACTCTCCAAGAAATACCAGCTTTCCACCTTCAAATAGGACCTTATCACCCACAAATACCTCTTTTATCCCCAAAATAGGACAGGTTCATCCGGACATGCCAGATATCTCCCAAATATATCACATCTTCTCCAAGAAATACCAGGTTTCCCCCTTCAAATAGGACCTTTTCTCCCACAAATACCTCTTTTATCCCCAAAATTGGACATTTTCCTCCAGACATGCCACATTTCTCCCAAATATATCACATCTTCTCCAAGAAATACCAGCTTTCCCCCTTCAAATAGGACCTTTTCACCCACAAATACCTGCTTTATCCCCAGAAGAGGACATTTTCTTGCAGAAATGCCACATTTCTCCCAAATATACCACATCTTCTCCAAGAAATACCAGGTTTCCCCCTTCAAATAGGAACTTTTCACCCACAAATACCTCTTTTATCCGCAAAATAGGACAGTTTCCTCCAGGCATGCCACATTTCTCCCAAATATATCACATCTTCTCCAAGAAATACCAGCTTTCCCCCTTCAAATAGGACCTTTTCACCCACAAATACCTGCTTTATCCCCAAAGTAGATCAGTTACTTCCAGAAATGCCAGATTTCTCCCAAATATATCACAGCTTCTCCAAGAAATACCAGGATTCCTCCTGAAATACGACCTTTTCATCCACAAATACCTCTTTTTTTTCCCAAAATAGGACATTTTCTTCCGGAAATGCCAAATTTTTCCCAAATATATCACAGCTTCTCCAAGAAATACCAGCTTTCCCCCTTCAAATAGGACCTTTTCACCCACAAATACCTCTTTTATCCCCAAAAGAGGACATTTTCTTCCAGAAATGCCACATTGCTCACAAATAGATCACATCTTCTCCAAGAAATACCAGCTATCCCCCTTAAAATAGGACCTTTTCTAACACAAATACCTGTTTTATCCCCAGAATAGGACATTTTCTTCCAGACATGCCACATTTCCCCCAAATAGATCACATCTTCACCAAGAAATACCACGTTTCCCCCTTCAAATAGGACCTTTTCACCCACAAATACCTGCTTTATCCCCAAAATTGGACATTTTCTTGAAGAAATGCCACATTTCTCCCAAATATATCACATCTTCTCCAAGAAATACCAGGGTTCCCCCTTCAAATAGGACCTTTTCACCCACAAATACCTGCTTTGTCCCCTAAAGAGGACAGTTTCTTCCAGAAATGCCACATTTCTCCAAAATATACCACATCTTCTCCAAGAAATACCAGGTTTCCCCCTTCAAATAGGACCTTGTCACCCACAAATACCTCCTTTATCCCCAAAATTGGACAGTTTCTTCCAGAACTGCCACATTTCTCCCAAATAGATCACATCTTCTCCAAGAAATACCAGGTTTCCCCCTTCAAATAGGACCTTTTCACCCACAATTACCGGCCTACTGCCCGCAGATTGGACATTTTCTTCCAGACATGCCACATTTCTCCCAAATATATCACATCTTCTCCAAGAAATACCAGGTTTCCCCCTTCAAATAGGACCTTTCCACCCACAAATACCTCCTTTATCCCCAAAATAGGACAGTTTCTTCCAGAAATGCCACATTTCTCCCAAACAGATCACATCTCCAAGAAATACCAGGATTCCTCCTGAAATAGGGCCTTTTCACCCACAAATACCAGCCTTCTCCCCCCAGATTGGAATTTTTCTTCCAGAAATGCCAGATTTCTCCCAAATATAGCACATCTTCTCCAAGAAATACCAGGTTACCCCCTGGAAATAGGACCTTTTCACCCACAAACACTTCTTTTATCCCCAAAAGAGGACATTTTCTTCCAGAAATGCCAGATTTCTCCCAAATAGATCACATCTTCTCCAAGAAATACCAGGTTTCCCCCTCGGAATAGGACCTTTTCACCCACAGATACCTGTTTTATCCCCAAAATAGGACATTTTCTTCCAGAAATGCCAGATTTCTCCAAAATAGATCACATCTTCTCCAAGAAATACCAGGGTTCCCCCTGGAAATGGGACCTTTTCACCCACAAGTACCTCTTTTATCCCCAAAGTAGGACAGTTTCCTCCAGAAATGCCACATTTCTCTCAAATATATCACATCTTCTCCAAGAAATACCAGGTTTCCCCCTTCAAATAGGACCTTTTCACCCACAAATACCATCCTACTCCCCCCAAATTGGACATTTTCTTCCAGAAATGCCACATTTCTCCCAAATAGATCACATCTTCTCCAAGAAATACCACGTTTCCCCCTTCAAATAGGACATTTTCACCCACAAATACCTCTTTTATCCCCAAAAGAGGGCATTTTCTTCCAGAAATGCCACATTTCTCCCAAATAGATCACATCTTCTCCAAGAAATACCAGCTTTCCCCCTTCAAATAGGACCTTTTCACCCACAAATACCTCTTTTATCCCCAAAAGAGGACAGTTTCTTCCAGAAATGCCACATTTCTCCCAAACAGATCACATCTCCAAGAAATACCAGGATTCCTCCTGAAATAGGACCTTTTCTCCCAAAACTACCAGCCTTCTCCCCCAAAAATAGTACTTTTTCTTCCAGAACGGCCAGATTTCTCCCAAATATATCACATCTTCTACAAGAAATACCAGCTTTCTCCCTTGAAATAGGACCTTTTGACGCACAAAAACCTGTTTGATCCCCAAAATAGGAAATTTTCTTCAAGAAATGCCAGATTTCTCCCAAATATATCACATCTTCTCCAAGAAAAGCCAGCGTTCCCCCTTCAAATAGGATCCTTTCACCCACCAATACCTCTTTTATTCCCAAAGTAGGACAGTTTCTTCCAGAAATGCCACATTTCTCCCAAATAGATCACATCTTCTCCAAGAAATACCAGCTTTCCCCCTTCAAATAGGACCTTTTCACCCACAAATACCTCCTTTATCCCCAAAAGAGGACAGTTTCTTCCAGAAATGCCACATTTCTCCCAAATAGATCAAATCTTCTCCAAGAAATACCAGCTTTCCCCCTTCAAATAGGACCTTTTCACCCACAAATACCTGTTTTATCCCCAAAATAGGACAGTTTCTTCCAGAAATGCCACATTTCTCCCAAATAGATCACATCTTCTCCAAGAAATACCGGGATTCCTCCTGAAATAAGAACTTTTCACCCACAAATACAAGCCTTCTCCCCCCAGTTTGGACATTTTCTTGCAGACATGCCAGATTTCTCCCAAATATATCACATATTCTCCAAGAACTACCAGGTTTCCCCCTGGAAATAGGACCTTTTCACCCACAAATACCTCTTTTATCCCCAAAAGAGGACATTTTCTGAAAGACAGGCCAGATTTCTCCCAAACATATCACATCTCCAAGAACTACCAGATTTCCTCCTTCAAATAGGACCTTTTCTCCCACAAATACCTCTTTTATCCCCAAAATAGGACAGTTTCTTCCAGAAATGCCACATTTCTCCCAAATAGATCACAGCTTCACAAAGAAATACCAGCTTTCCCCCTTGAAATAGGACCTTTTCACCCACAAGTACCTCCTTTATCCCCAAAAGAGGACAGTTTCTTCCAGAAATGCCCGATTTCTCCCAAATATATCACATCTTCTCCAAGAAATACCTGCTTTCCCCCTTCAAATAGGACCTTTTCACCCACAAGTACCTCTTTTAACCCCAATATAGGACATTTTCATCCAGATATGACACATTTCTCCCAAACATATCACATCTCCAAGAAATACCAGGATTCCTCCTGAAATAGAACATTTCTCCCACAAATACCAGCCTTCTCCCCCGAAAATAGGACATTTTCTTCCAGAAAGGTCAGATTTCTCCCAAATACATCACATCTTCTCCAAGAAATACCAGGGTTCCCCCTTCAAATACGTCCTTTTCACCCACAAATGCCTCTTTTATCCCCAAAATAGGACATTTTCTTCCAGAACTGCCAGATTTCTCCCAAATATATCACATCTGCTCCAAGAAATACCAGGATTCCTCCTGAAATAGGACATTTCACCCACAAATACCTCTTTTATCCCCAAAATAGGACAGTTTCTTCCAGAAATGCCACATTTCTCCCAAATATATCACATCTTCTCCAAGAAATACCAGCTTTCCCCCTTCAAATAGGACCTTTTCACCCACAAATACCTCTTTTATCCCCAAAATAGAACATTTTCTTCCAGAAATGCCACATTTCTCCCAAATATATCACATCTTCTCCAAGAAATACCAGATTTCCCCCTTCAAATAGGACCTTTTCAAACACAAATACCAGCCTTCTGCCCCCAGATTGGACATTTTCTTCCAGAAAGGCCAGATTTCTCCCAAATATATCACATCTTCTGCAAGAAATAACACGTTTCCCCCTTCAAATAGGACCTTTTCAACCACAAATACCTCTTTTATCCCCAAAATTGGACATTTTCCTCCAGACATGCCACATTTCTTCCAAATATATCACATCTTCTCCAAGAAATACCAGCTTTCCCCCTTCAAATAGGACCTTTTCACCCACAAATACCTGCTTTATCCCCAAAAGAGGACATTTTCTTCCAGGAATGCCAGATTTCTCCCAAATATATCACATCTTCCCCAAGAAATACCACGTTTCCCCCTTCAAATAGGACCTTTTCACCCACAAATACCTCTTTTATCCCCAAAAGAGGACAGTTTCCTCCAGACATGCCACATTTCTCCGAAATATATCACATCTTCTCCAAGAAATACCAGGGTTCGCCCTTCAAATAGGACCTTTTCACCCACAAATACCTCCTTTATCCCCAAAGTAGATCAGTTTCTTCCAGAAATGCCAGATTTCTCCCAAATAGATCACATCTTCTCCAAGAAATATCAGCTTTCCCCCTTCAATTAGGACCTTTTCACCCACAAATACCTGCTTTATCCCCAATATTGGACATTTTCTTCCAGAAATGCCACATTTCTCCCATATATATCACAGACTCTCCAAGAAATACCAGCTTTCCACCTTCAAATAGGACCTTATCACCCACAAATACCTCTTTTATCCCCAAAATAGGACAGGTTCATCCGGACATGCCAGATATCTCCCAAATATATCACATCTTCTCCAAGAAATACCAGGTTTCCCCCTTCAAATAGGACCTTTTCAACCACAAATACCTCTTTTATCCCCAAAATAGGACATTTTCCTCCAGACATGCCACATTTCTCCCAAATAGATCACATCTTCTCCAAGAAATACCAGCTTTCCCCCTTCAAATAGGACCTTTTCACCCACAAATACCTGCTTTATCCCCAGAAGAGGACATTTTCTTCCAGAAATGCCTGATTACTCCCAAATATACCACATCTTCTCCAAGAAATACCAGGTTTCCCCCTTCAAATAGGAACTTTTCACCCACAAATACCTCTTTTATCCGCAAAATAGGACAGTTTCCTCCAGGCATGCCACATTTCTCCCAAATATATCACATCTTCTCCAAGAAATACCAGCTTTCCCCCTTCAAATAGGACCTTTTCACCCACAAATACCTGCTTTATCCCCAAAGTAGATCAGTTACTTCCAGAAATGCCAGATTTCTCCCAAATATATCACAGCTTCTCCAAGAAATACCAGGTTTCCCCCTTCAAATAGGACCTTCTCACCCACAAATACCTCTTTTATCCCCAAAAGAGGACAGTTTCTTCCAGAAATGCCACATTTCTCCCAAATATATCACATCTTCTCCAAGAAATACCAGGTTTCCCCCTTCAAATAGGACCTTTTCACCCACAAATACCTCTTTTATCCCCAGAAGAGGACAGTTTCTTCAAGAAATGCCACATTTCTCCCAAATATATCACATCTTCTCCAAGAAATACCAGGTTTCCCCCTTCAAATAGGACCTTTTCACCCACAAATACCTGCTTTATCCCCAAAATAGGACATTTTCTTCCAGAAATGCCACATTTCTCCCAAATATAGCACATCTTCTCTAAGAAATACCAGGGTTCCCCCTTCAAATAGGACCTTTTCACCCACAAATACCTGTTCTATCCTCAAAATTGGAAATTTTCTTACAGAAATGCCAGATTTCTTCCAAATATATCACATCTTCTCCAAGAAATACCAGGGTTCCCCCTGGAAATAGGACCTTTTCACCCACAAATGCCTCTTTTATCCCCAGAAGAGGACAGTTTCTTCCGGAAATGCCACATTTCTCCCAAATATAGCACATCTTCTCCAAGAAATACCAGGTTTCCCCCTTGAAATAGGACCTTTTCACCCACAAATACCTCTTTCAAACCCAAAAGACGACAGTTTCTTCCGGAAATGCCAGATTTCTCCCAAATAGATCACATCTTCTCCAAGAAATACCACGTTTCCCCCTTCAAATAGGACCTTTTCACCCACAAATACCTGCTTTATCCCCAAAAGAGGACATTTTCTTCCAGGAATGCCAGATTTCTCCCAAATATATCACATCTTCTCCAAGAAATACCAGGTTTCCCCCTACAAATAGGACCTTTTCACCCACAAATACCTGCTTTATCCCCAAAATTGGACATTTTCCTCCAGACATGCACATTTCTCCCAAATATATCACATATTCTCCAAGAAATACCAGCTTTCCCCCTTCAAATAGGACCTTTTCACCCACAAATACCTCTTTGATCCCCAAAAGAGGACAGTTTCTTCCAGAAATGCCAGATTTCACCCAAATATATCACAGCTTCTCCAAGAAATACCAGGATTCCTCCTGAAATAGGACCTTTTCACCCACAAATACCTGTTTGATCCCCAAAATAGGACAGTTTCTTCCAGACATGCCAGATTTCTCCCAAATAGATCACAGCTTCCCCAAGAAATACCAGGTTTCCCCCTTCAAATAGGACCTTTTCACCCACAAATACCTCTTTTATCCCCAAAAGAGGACAGTTTCTTCCAGAAATGCCACATTTCTCCCGAATAGATCACATCTTCTCCAAGAAATACCTGGTTTCCCCCTTCAAATAGGACCTTTTCACCCACAAATACCTCTTTTATCCCCAAAAGAGGACATTTTCTTCCAGAAATGCCACATTGCTCACAAATAGATCACATCTTCTCCAAGAAATACCAGCTATCCCCCTTCAAATAGGACCTTTTCTCCCACAAATACCTGTTTTATCCCCAGAATAGGACATTTTCTTCCAGACATGCCACATTTCTCCCAAATAGATCACATCTTCTCCAAGAAATACCACGTTTCCCCCTTCAAATAGGACCTTTTCACCCACAAATACCTGCTTTATCCCCAAAATTGGACATTTTCTTGAAGAAATGCCACATTTCTCCCAAATATATCACATCTTCTCCAAGAAATACCAGGGTTCCCCCTTCAAATAGGACCTTTTCACCCACAAATACCTGCTTTGTCCCCTAAAGACGACAGTTTCTTCCAGAAATGCCACATTTCTCCAAAATATACCACATCTTCTCCAAGAAATACCAGGTTTCCCCCTTCAAATAGGACCTTGTCACCCTCAAATACCTCCTTTATCCCCAAAATTGGACAGTTTCTTCCAGAACTGCCACATTTCTCCCAAATAGATCACATCTTCTCCAAGAAATACCAGGTTTCCCCCTTCAAATAGGACCTTTTCACCCACAATTACCGGCCTACTGCCCGCAGATTGGACATTTTCTTCCAGACATGCCACATTTCTCCCAAATATATCACATCTTCTCCAAGAAATACCAGGTTTCCCCCTTCAAATAGGACCTTTTCACCCACAAATACCTCCTTTATCCCCAAAATACGACAGTTTCTTCCAGAAATGCCACATTTCTCCCAAACAGATCACATCTCCAAGAAATACCAGGATTCCTCCTGAAATAGGGCCTTTTCACCCACAAATACCAGCCTTCTCCCCCCAGATTGGACTTTTTCTTCCAGAAATGCCAGATTTCTCCCAAATATAGCACATCTTCTCCAAGAAATACCAGGTTACCCCCTGGAAATAGGAACTTTTCACCCACAAACACTTCTTTTATCCCCAAAATAGGACAGTTTCTTCCAGAAATGCCAGATTTCTCCCAAATAGATCACATCTTCTCCAAGAAATACCAGGTTTCCCCCTCGGAATAGGACCTTTTCACCCACAGATACCTGTTTTATCCCCAAAATAGGACATTTTCTTCCAGAAATGCCACATTTCTCCAAAATAGATCACATCTTCTCCTAGAAATACCAGGGTTCCCCCTGGAAATGGGACCTTTTCACCCACAAGTACCTCTTTTATCCCCAAAGTAGGACAGTTTCTTCCAGAAATGCCACATTTCTCCCAAATATATCACATCTTCTCCAAGAAATACCAGTTTTCCCCCTTCAAATAGGACCTTTTCACCCACAAATACCATCCTACTCCCCCCAAATTGGACATTTTCTTCCAGAAATGCCACATTTCTCCCAAGTAGATCACATCTTCTCCAAGAAATACCACGTTTCCCCCTTCAAATAGGACATTTTCACCCACAAATACCTCTTTTATCCCCAAAAGAGGACAGTTTCTTCCAGAAATGCCACATTTCTCACAAATAGATCACATCTTCTCCAAGAAATACCAGCTTTCCCCCTTCAAATAGGACCTTTTCAACCACAAATACCTCTTTTATCCCCAAAAGAGGACAGTTTCTTCCAGAAATGCCACATTTCTCCCAAACAGATCACATCTCCAAGAAATACCAGGATTCCTCCTGAAATAAGACCTTTTCTCCCACAACTACCAGCCTTCTCCCCCGAAAATAGTACTTTTTCTTCCAGAACGGCCAGATTTCTCCCAAATATATCACATCTTCTACAAGAAATACCAGCTTTCTCCCTTGAAATAGGACCTTTTGACGCACAAAAACCTGTTTGATCCCCAAAATAGGAAATTTTCTTCAAGAAATGCCAGATTTCTCCCAAATATATCACATCTTCTCCAAGAAAAGCCAGCGTTCCCCCTTCAAATAGGATCCTTTCACCCACCAATACCTCTTTTATTCCCAAAGTAGGACAGTTTCTTCCAGAAATGCCACATTTCTCCCAAATAGATCACATCTTCTCCAAGAAATACCAGCTTTCCCCCTTCAAATAGGACCTTTTCACCCACAAATACCTCCTTTATCCCCAAAAGAGGACAGTTTCTTCCAGAAATGCCACATTTCTCCCAAATAGATCAAATCTTCTCCAAGAAATACCAGCTTTCCCCCTTCAAATAGGACCTTTTCACCCACAAATACCTCTTTTATCCCCAAAATAGGACAGTTTCTTCCAGAAATGCCACATTTCTCCCAAATATATCACATCTTCTCCAAGAAATACCAGGATTCCTCCTGAAATAGGACCTTTTCACCCACAAATACAAGCCTTCTCCCCCCAGTTTGGACATTTTCTTGCAGATATGCCAGATTTCTCCCAAATATATCACATATTCTCCAAGAACTACCAGGTTTCCCCCTGGAAATAGGACCTTTTCACCCACAAATACCTCTTTTATCCCCAAAAGAGGACATTTTCTGAAAGACAGGCCAGATTTCTCCCAAACATATCACATCTCCAAGAACTACCAGATTTCCTCCTTCAAATAGGACCTTTTCTCCCACAAATACCTCTTTTATCCCCAAAATAGGACAGTTTCTTCCAGAAATGCCACATTTCTCCCAAATAGATCACAGCTTCACAAAGAAATACCAGCTTTCCCCCTTGAAATAGGACCTTTTCACCCACAAGTACCTCCTTTATCCCCAAAAGAGGACAGTTTCTTCCAGAAATGCCCGATTTCTCCCAAATATATCACATCTTCTCCAAGAAATACCTGCTTTCCCCCTTCAAATAGGACCTTTTCACCCACAAGTACCTCTTTTAACCCCAATATAGGACATTTTCATCCAGATATGACACATTTCTCCCAAACATATCACATCTCCAAGAAATACCAGGATTCCTCCTGAAATAGAACATTTCTCCCACAAATACCAGCCTTCTCCCCCGAAAATAGGACATTTTCTTCCAGAAAGGTCAGATTTCTCCCAAATATATCACATCTTCTCCAAGAAATACCAGGGTTCCCCCTTTAAATACGTCCTTTTCACCCACAAATGCCTCTTTTATCCCCAAAATAGGACATTTTCTTCCAGAACTGCCAGATTTCTCCCAAATATATCACATCTGCTCCAAGAAATACCAGGATTCCTCCTGAAATAGGACATTTCACCCACAAATACCTCTTTTATCCCCAAAATAGGACAGTTTCATCCAGAAATGCCACATTTCTCCCAAATATATCACATCTTCTCCAAGAAATACCAGCTTTCCCCCTTCAAATAGGACCTTTTCACCCACAAATACCTCTTTTATCCCCAAAATAGAACATTTTCTTCCAGAAATGCCACATTTCTCCCAAATATATCACATCTTCTCCAAGAAATACCAGATTTCCCCCTTCAAATAGGACCTTTTCAAACACAAATACCAGCCTTCTGCCCCCAGATTGGACATTTTCTTCCAGAAAGGCCAGATTTCTCCCAAATATATCACATCTTCTGCAAGAAATAACACGTTTCCCCCTTCAAATAGGACCTTTTCAACCACAAATACCTCTTTTATCCCCAAAATTGGACATTTTCCTCCAGACATGCCACATTTCTTCCAAATATATCACATCTTCTCCAAGAAATACCAGCTTTCCCCCTTCAAATAGGACCTTTTCACCCACAAATACCTGCTTTATCCCCAAAAGAGGACATTTTCTTCCAGGAATGCCAGATTTCTCCCAAATATATCACATCTTCCCCAAGAAATACCACGTTTCCCCCTTCAAATAGGACCTTTTCACCCACAAATACCTCTTTTATCCCCAAAAGAGGACAGTTTCCTCCAGACATGCCACATTTCTCCGAAATATATCACATCTTCTCCAAGAAATACCAGGGTTCGCCCTTCAAATAGGACCTTTTCACCCACAAATACCTCCTTTATCCCCAAAGTAGATCAGTTTCTTCCAGAAATGCCAGATTTCTCCCAAATAGATCACATCTTCTCCAAGAAATATCAGCTTTCCCCCTTCAATTAGGACCTTTTCACCCACAAATACCTGCTTTATCCCCAATATTGGACATTTTCTTCCAGAAATGCCACATTTCTCCCATATATATCACAGACTCTCCAAGAAATACCAGCTTTCCACCTTCAAATAGGACCTTATCACCCACAAATACCTCTTTTATCCCCAAAATAGGACAGGTTCATCCGGACATGCCAGATATCTCCCAAATATATCACATCTTCTCCAAGAAATACCAGGTTTCCCCCTTCAAATAGGACCTTTTCAACCACAAATACCTCTTTTATCCCCAAAATAGGACATTTTCCTCCAGACATGCCACATTTCTCCCAAATAGATCACATCTTCTCCAAGAAATACCAGCTTTCCCCCTTCAAATAGGACCTTTTCACCCACAAATACCTGCTTTATCCCCAGAAGAGGACATTTTCTTCCAGAAATGCCTGATTACTCCCAAATATACCACATCTTCTCCAAGAAATACCAGGTTTCCCCCTTCAAATAGGAACTTTTCACCCACAAATACCTCTTTTATCCGCAAAATAGGACAGTTTCCTCCAGGCATGCCACATTTCTCCCAAATATATCACATCTTCTCCAAGAAATACCAGCTTTCCCCCTTCAAATAGGACCTTTTCACCCACAAATACCTGCTTTATCCCCAAAGTAGATCAGTTACTTCCAGAAATGCCAGATTTCTCCCAAATATATCACAGCTTCTCCAAGAAATACCAGGATTCCTCCTGAAATACGACCTTTTCATCCACAAATACCTCTTTTTTTTCCCAAAATTGGACATTTTCTTCCGGAAATGCCAAATTTCTCCCAAATATACCACAGCTTCTCCAAGAAATACCAGCTTTCCCCCTTCAAATAGGACCTTTTCACCCACAAATACCTCTTTTATCCCCAGAAGAGGACAGTTTATTCCACACATGCCACATTTCTCCCAAATATATCACATCTTCCCCAAGAAATACCAGCATTCCCCCATCAAATAGGACCTTTTCACCCACAAATACCTGCTTTATCCCCAAAATAGGACATTTTCTTCCAGAAATGCCACATTTCTCCCAAATATAGCACATCTTCTCTAAGAAATACCAGGGTTCCCCCTTCAAATAGGACCTTTTCACCCACAAATACCTGTTCTATCCTCAAAATTGGAAATTTTCTTACAGAAATGCCAGATTTCTTCCAAATATATCACATCTTCTCCAAGAAATACCAGGGTTCCCCCTGGAAATAGGACCTTTTCACCCACAAATGCCTCTTTTATCCCCAGAAGAGGACAGTTTCTTCCGGAAATGCCACATTTCTCCCAAATATAGCACATCTTCTCCAAGAAATACCAGGTTTCCCCCTTGAAATAGGACCTTTTCACCCACAAATACCTCTTTCAAACCCAAAAGACGACAGTTTCTTCCGGAAATGCCAGATTTCTCCCAAATAGATCACATCTTCTCCAAGAAATACCACGTTTCCCCCTTCAAATAGGACCTTTTCACCCACAAATACCTGCTTTATCCCCAAAAGAGGACATTTTCTTCCAGGAATGCCAGATTTCTCCCAAATATATCACATCTTCTCCAAGAAATACCAGGTTTCCCCCTACAAATAGGACCTTTTCACCCACAAATACCTGCTTTATCCCCAAAATTGGACATTTTCCTCCAGACATGCACATTTCTCCCAAATATATCACATATTCTCCAAGAAATAGCAGCTTTCCCCCTTCAAATAGGACCTTTTCACCCACAAATACCTCTTTGATCCCCAAAAGAGGACAGTTTCTTCCAGAAATGCCAGATTTCACCCAAATATATCACAGCTTCTCCAAGAAATACCAGGATTCCTCCTGAAATAGGACCTTTTCACCCACAAATACCTGTTTGATCCCCAAAATAGGACAGTTTCTTCCAGACATGCCAGATTTCTCCCAAATAGATCACAGCTTCCCCAAGAAATACCAGGTTTCCCCCTTCAAATAGGACCTTTTCACCCACAAATACCTCTTTTATCCCCAAAAGAGGACAGTTTCTTCCAGAAATGCCACATTTCTCCCGAATAGATCACATCTTCTCCAAGAAATACCTGGTTTCCCCCTTCAAATAGGACCTTTTCACCCACAAATACCTCTTTTATCCCCAAAAGAGGACATTTTCTTCCAGAAATGCCACATTGCTCACAAATAGATCACATCTTCTCCAAGAAATACCAGCTATCCCCCTTCAAATAGGACCTTTTCTCCCACAAATACCTGTTTTATCCCCAGAATAGGACATTTTCTTCCAGACATGCCACATTTCTCCCAAATAGATCACATCTTCTCCAAGAAATACCACGTTTCCCCCTTCAAATAGGACCTTTTCACCCACAAATACCTGCTTTATCCCCAAAATTGGACATTTTCTTGAAGAAATGCCACATTTCTCCCAAATATATCACATCTTCTCCAAGAAATACCAGGGTTCCCCCTTCAAATAGGACCTTTTCACCCACAAATACCTGCTTTGTCCCCTAAAGACGACAGTTTCTTCCAGAAATGCCACATTTCTCCAAAATATACCACATCTTCTCCAAGAAATACCAGGTTTCCCCCTTCAAATAGGACCTTGTCACCCTCAAATACCTCCTTTATCCCCAAAATTGGACAGTTTCTTCCAGAACTGCCACATTTCTCCCAAATAGATCACATCTTCTCCAAGAAATACCAGGTTTCCCCCTTCAAATAGGACCTTTTCACCCACAATTACCGGCCTACTGCCCGCAGATTGGACATTTTCTTCCAGACATGCCACATTTCTCCCAAATATATCACATCTTCTCCAAGAAATACCAGGTTTCCCCCTTCAAATAGGACCTTTTCACCCACAAATACCTCCTTTATCCCCAAAATACGACAGTTTCTTCCAGAAATGCCACATTTCTCCCAAACAGATCACATCTCCAAGAAATACCAGGATTCCTCCTGAAATAGGGCCTTTTCACCCACAAATACCAGCCTTCTCCCCCCAGATTGGACTTTTTCTTCCAGAAATGCCAGATTTCTCCCAAATATAGCACATCTTCTCCAAGAAATACCAGGTTACCCCCTGGAAATAGGAACTTTTCACCCACAAACACTTCTTTTATCCCCAAAATAGGACAGTTTCTTCCAGAAATGCCAGATTTCTCCCAAATAGATCACATCTTCTCCAAGAAATACCAGGTTTCCCCCTCGGAATAGGACCTTTTCACCCACAGATACCTGTTTTATCCCCAAAATAGGACATTTTCTTCCAGAAATGCCACATTTCTCCAAAATAGATCACATCTTCTCCTAGAAATACCAGGGTTCCCCCTGGAAATGGGACCTTTTCACCCACAAGTACCTCTTTTATCCCCAAAGTAGGACAGTTTCTTCCAGAAATGCCACATTTCTCCCAAATATATCACATCTTCTCCAAGAAATACCAGTTTTCCCCCTTCAAATAGGACCTTTTCACCCACAAATACCATCCTACTCCCCCCAAATTGGACATTTTCTTCCAGAAATGCCACATTTCTCCCAAGTAGATCACATCTTCTCCAAGAAATACCACGTTTCCCCCTTCAAATAGGACATTTTCACCCACAAATACCTCTTTTATCCCCAAAAGAGGACAGTTTCTTCCAGAAATGCCACATTTCTCACAAATAGATCACATCTTCTCCAAGAAATACCAGCTTTCCCCCTTCAAATAGGACCTTTTCAACCACAAATACCTCTTTTATCCCCAAAAGAGGACAGTTTCTTCCAGAAATGCCACATTTCTCCCAAACAGATCACATCTCCAAGAAATACCAGGATTCCTCCTGAAATAGGACCTTTTCTCCCACAACTACCAGCCTTCTCCCCCGAAAATAGTACTTTTTCTTCCAGAACGGCCAGATTTCTCCCAAATATATCACATCTTCTACAAGAAATACCAGCTTTCTCCCTTGAAATAGGACCTTTTGACGCACAAAAACCTGTTTGATCCCCAAAATAGGAAATTTTCTTCAAGAAATGCCAGATTTCTCCCAAATATATCACATCTTCTCCAAGAAAAGCCAGCGTTCCCCCTTCAAATAGGATCCTTTCACCCACCAATACCTCTTTTATTCCCAAAGTAGGACAGTTTCTTCCAGAAATGCCACATTTCTCCCAAATAGATCACATCTTCTCCAAGAAATACCAGCTTTCCCCCTTCAAATAGGACCTTTTCACCCACAAATACCTCCTTTATCCCCAAAATAGGACAGTTTCTTCCAGAAATGCCACATTTCTCCCAAATATATCACATCTTCTCCAAGAAATACCAGCTTTCCCCCTTCAAATAGGACCTTTTCACCCACAAATACCTCTTTTATCCCCAAAATAGGACAGTTTCTTCCAGAAATGCCACATTTCTCCCAAATATATCACATCTTCTCCAAGAAATACCAGGATTCCTCCTGAAATAGGACCTTTTCACCCACAAATACAAGCCTTCTCCCCCCAGTTTGGACATTTTCTTGCAGATATGCCAGATTTCTCCCAAATATATCACATATTCTCCAAGAACTACCAGGGTTCCCCCTGGAAATAGGACCTTTTCACCCACAAATACCTCTTTTATCCCCAAAAGAGGACATTTTCTGAAAGACAGGCCAGATTTCTCCCAAACATATCACATCTCCAAGAACTACCAGATTTCCTCCTTCAAATAGGACCTTTTCTCCCACAAATACCTCTTTTATCCCCAAAATAGGACAGTTTCTTCCAGAAATGCCACATTTCTCCCAAATAGATCACAGCTTCACAAAGAAATACCAGCTTTCCCCCTTGAAATAGGACCTTTTCACCCACAAGTACCTCCTTTATCCCCAAAAGAGGACAGTTTCTTCCAGAAATGCCCGATTTCTCCCAAATATATCACATCTTCTCCAAGAAATACCTGCTTTCCCCCTTCAAATAGGACCTTTTCACCCACAAGTACCTCTTTTAACCCCAATATAGGACATTTTCATCCAGATATGCCACATTTCTCCCAAACATATCACATCTCCAAGAAATACCAGGATTCCTCCTGAAATAGAACATTTCTCCCACAAATACCAGCCTTCTCCCCCGAAAATAGGACATTTTCTTCCAGAAAGGTCAGATTTCTCCCAAATATATCACATCTTCTCCAAGAAATACCAGGGTTCCCCCTTTTAATACGTCCTTTTCACCCACAAATGCCTCTTTTATCCCCAAAATAGGACATTTTCTTCCAGAACTGCCAGATTTCTCCCAAATATATCACATCTGCTCCAAGAAATACCAGGATTCCTCCTGAAATAGGACATTTCACCCACAAATACCTCTTTTATCCCCAAAATATTACAGTTTCATCCAGAAATGCCACATTTCTCCCAAATATATCACATCTTCTCCAAGAAATACCAGCTTTCCCCCTTCAAATAGGACCTTTTCACCCACAAATACCTCTTTTATCCCCAAAATAGAACATTTTCTTCCAGAAATGCCACATTTCTCCCAAATATATCACATCTTCTCCAAGAAATACCAGATTTCCCCCTTCAAATAGGACCTTTTCAAACACAAATACCAGCCTTCTGCCCCCAGATTGGACATTTTCTTCCAGAAAGGCCAGATTTCTCCCAAATATATCACATCTTCTGCAAGAAATAACACGTTTCCCCCTTCAAATAGGACCTTTTCAACCACAAATACCTCTTTTATCCCCAAAATTGGACATTTTCCTCCAGACATGCCACATTTCTTCCAAATATATCACATCTTCTCCAAGAAATACCAGCTTTCCCCCTTCAAATAGGACCTTTTCACCCACAAATACCTGCTTTATCCCCAAAAGAGGACATTTTCTTCCAGGAATGCCAGATTTCTCCCAAATATATCACAGCTTCTCCAAGAAATACCAGCTTTCCCCCTTCAAATAGGACCTTTTCACCCACAAATACCTCTTTTATCCCCAAAATAGGACAGGTTCATCCGGACATGCCAGATATCTCCCAAATATATCACATCTTCTCCAAGAAATACCAGGTTTCCCCCTTCAAATAGGACCTTTTCACCCACAAATACCACTTTTATCCGCAAAATAGGACATTTTCTTGCAGAAATGCCACATTTCTCCCAAATGTATCACATCTTCTCCAAGAAATACCAGGGTTCCCCCTTTAAATAGGACCTTTTCACCCACAAATGCCTGTTTTATCCCCAAAATAGGACAGTTTCTTCCAGAAATGCCACATTTCTCCCAAATAGATCACATCTTCTCCAAGAAATACCAGGATTCCTCCTGAAACAGGACATTTCTCCCACAAATACCTCTTTTATCCCCAAAATAGGACAGTTTCTTCCAGAAAGGCCAGATTTCTCCCAAATATATCACATCTTCTCCAAGAAATACCAGCTTTCCCCCTTCAAATAGGACCTTTTCACCCACAAATACCACTTTTATCCCCAAAAGAGGACAGTTTCTTCCGGAAATGCCACATTTCTCCCAAAAAGATCACATCTTCTCCAAGAAATACCAGCTTTCCCCCTTCAAATAGGAACTTTTCACCCACTAATACCTCTTTCATCCCCAAAATAGGACAGTTTCTTCCAGACATGCCAGATTTCTCCCAAATAGACCACATCTTCTCCAAGAAATACCAGCTATCCCCCTTCAAATAGGACCTTTTCACCCACAAATACCTGTTTGATCCCCAAAATAGGACTGTTTCTGCCAGGAATGCCACATTTCTCCCAAATATATCACATCTTCTCCAGGGAATACCAGCTTTCCCCCTTAAAATAGGACCTTTTCACCCACAAATACCTCTTTTATCCCCAAAAGAGGACAGTTTCTTCCAGACATGCCACATTTCTCCCAAATAGATCACATCTTCTCCAAGAAATACGTGCTTTCCCCCTTCAAATAGGACCTTTTCAACCACAAATACCTCTTTCATCCCCAAAATAGGACAGTTTCTTCCAGACATGCCACATTACTCCCAAACATATCACATCTCCAAGAAATACCAGGATTCCTCCTGAAATAGGACATTTCTCCCACAAATACCAGCCTTCTCCCCCAAAGATAGGACATTTTCTTCCAGAAATGCCACATTTCTCCCAAATATATCACATCTTCTCCAAGAAATACCAGGGTTCCTCCTTGAAATAGGACCTTTTCACCCACAAATACCTCTTTTATCCCCAAAAGAGGACATTTTCTTCCAGACATGACACATTTCTCCCAAATAAATCACATCTTCTCCAAGAAATACCAGGTTTCGCCCTTCAAATAGGAAGTTATCACCCACAAATACCTCTTTAATCCCCAAAATAGGACAGTTTCTTACAGAAAGGCCACATTTCTCCCAAATAGATCACATCTTCTCCAAGAAATACCAGGTTTCCCCCTTCAAATAGGACCTTTTCACCCACAAATACCTCTTTTATCCCCAAAAGAGGACAGTTTCTTCCAGACATGCCACATTTCTCCCAAATAGATCACATCTGCTCCAAGAAATACAAGCTTACCCCCTTCAAATAGGACCTTTTCACCCACAAATACCTCTTTTATCCCCAAAAGAGGACAGTTTCTACCAGAAATGCCACATTTCTCCCAAATATATCACATCTTCTCAAGGGAATACCAGGTTTCCCCCTTGAAATAGGACCTTTTCACCCACAAATACCTCTTTTATCCCCAAAATTGGACAGTTTCTTCCAGAAATGCCACATTTCTCCCAAATATATCACATCTTCTCCAAGAAATACCAGGGTTCCCCCTTCAAATAGGACCTTTTCTCCACAAATACCTCTTTTATCCCCAAAATAGGACATTTCTTTCCAGAAATGCCACATTTCTCCCAAATAGATCACATCTTCTCCAAGAAATACCAGGTTTCCCCCTTCAAATAGGACCTTTTCACCCACAAATACCTCTTTTATCCCCAAAAGAGGACAGTTTCTTCCAGAAATGCCACATTTCTCCCAAATAGATCTCATCTTCTCCTAGAAGTACCACGTTTCTCCCTTCAAATAGGACCTTTTCACCCACAAATACCTGTTTTATCCCCAAAAGAGGACATTTTCTGCCAGAAATGCAAGATTTCACCCAAATATATCACAGCTTCTCCAAGAAATACCAGGTTTCCCCCTTCAAATAGGACCTTTTCAAGCACAAATACCTCTTTTATCCCCAAAATAGGACATTTTCTTTCAGAAATGCCACATTTCTCCCAAATAGATCACATCTTCTCCAAGAAATACCAGCTATCCCCCTTGAAATAGGACCTTTTCACCCACAAATACCTCTTTTATCCCCAAAAGAAGACAGTTTCTTCCAGAAATGCCACATTTCTCCCAAATGTATCACATCTTCTCCAAGAAATACCACGTTTCCCCCTTCAAATAGGACCTTTTCACCCACAAATACCTGCTTTATCCCCAAAATTGGACATTTTCTTGCAGAAATGCCACATTTCTCCCAAATATATCACATCTTCTCCAAGAAATACCAGGGTTCCCCCTTCAAATAGGACCTTTTCACCCACAAATACCTGCTTTGTCCCCAAAAGAGGACAGTTTCTTCCAGAAATGCCCGATTTCTCCCAAATATACCACATCTTCTCCAAGAAATACCAGGTTTCCCCCTTCAAATAGGACCTTGTCACCCACAAATACCTCCTATATCCCCAAAATAGGACATTTTCTTGCAGAAATGCCACATTTCTCCCAAATATATCACATCTTCTCCAAGAACTACCAGATTTCCCCCTTCTAATAGGACCTTATCAGCCAGAAATACCTTTTTTATCCCTAAAAGAGGACATTTTCTTCCAGATATGCCAGATTTCTCCCAAATATATCACATCTTCTCCAAGAAATACCAGCTTTCCCCCTCGAAATAGGACCTTTTCACCCACAAATACCTCTTTTTTTCCCCAAATAGGACAGTTTCTTCCAGAAAGGCCACATTTCTCCCAAATATATCACATCTTCTCCAAGAAATACCAGCTTTCCCCCTTCAAATAGGACCTTTTCACCCACAAATACCTGTTTTATCCCCAAAATAGGACAGTTTCTTCCAGAAATGCCACATTTCTCCCAAATATATCACATCTTCTCCAAGAAATACCAGGATTCCCCCTGAAATAGGACCTTTTCACCCACAAATACAAGCCTTCTCCCCCGAAAATAGGACAGTTTCTTCCAGAAATGCCAGATTTCTCCCAAATATAGAACATCTTCTCCAAGAAATACCAGGTTTCCCCTTTCTGATAGGACCTTTTCACCCACAAATGCCTCCTTTATCCCCAAAAGAGGACAGTATCTTCCAGAAATGCCACATTTCTCCCAAACAGATCACATCTCCAAGAAATACCAGGATTCCTCCTGAAATAGGACCTTTTCACCCACAAATACCAGCCTTCTGCCCCCAGATTGGACATTTTCTTCCAGAAATGCCAGATTTCACCCAAATATAGCACATCTTCACCAAGAAATACCAGGGTTCCTCCTGAAATATGACCTTTTCACCCACAAATACCAGCCTTCTGCCCTCAGATTGGACATTTTCTTCCAGAAATGCCAGATTTCTCCCAAATATATCACAGCTTCTCCAAGAAATACCAGCTTTCCCCCTTCAAATAGGACCTTATCACCCACAAATACCTCTTTTATCCCCAAAATAGGACAGGTTCATCCGGACATGCCAGATATCTCCCAAATATATCACATTTTCTCCAAGAAATACCAGCTTTCCCCCTTGAAATAGGACCTTTTCTCCCACAAATACCACTTTTATCCGCAAAATAGGACATTTTCTTGCAGAAATGCCACATTTCTCCCAAATGTATCACATCTTCTCCAAGAAATTCCACGTTTCCCCCTTCAAATAGGACCTTTTCACCCACAAATACCTGCTTTATCCCCAAAATTGGACATTTTCTTCCAGAAATGCCACATTTCTCCCAAATAGATCACATCTTCTCCAAGAAATACCAGCTTTCCCCCATTAAATAGGACCTTTTCACCCACAAATGCCTGTTTTATCCCCACAATAGGACAATTTCTTCCAGAAATGCCACATTTCTCCCAAATATATCACATCTTCTCCAAGAAATACCAGGATAGCTCCTGAAATAGGACATTTCTCCCACAAATACCTCTTTTATCCCCAAAAGAGGACAGTTTCTTCCACAAATGCCACATTTCTCCCAAATATATCACATCTTCTCCAAGAAATACCAGGGTTCCCCCTTCAAATAGGAACTTTTCACCCACAAATACCTCTTTTATCCCCAAAATAGGACAGTTTCTCCCAGAAATGCCACATTTCTCCCAAATAGATCTCATCTTCTCCTAGAAATACCAGCTTTCCCCCTTCAAATAGGACCTTTTCACCCACAAATACCTCTTTTATCCCCAAAATAGGACAGTTTCTTCCAGAAATGCCACATTTCTCCCAAATATATCACATCTTCTCCAAGAAATACCAGCTATCCCCCTTCAAATAGGACCTTTTCTCCCACAAATACCTCTTTTATCCCCAAAATTGGACATTTTCCTCCAGACATGCCACATTTCTCCCATATATATCACATCTTCTCCAAGAAATACCACGTTTCCCCCTTCAAATAGAACCTTTTCACCCACAAATACCTGCTTTATCCTCAAAAGAGGCCGTTTTCTTCCAGGAATGCCAGATTTCTCCCAAATATATCACATCTTCTCCAAGAAATACCAGCTTTCCCCCTTCAAATAGGAACTTTTCACCCACAAATACCTCTTTTATCCCCAAAAGAGGACAGTTTCCTCCAGACATGCCACATTTCTCCGAAATATATCACATCTTCCCCAAGAAATACCAGGGTTCCCCCTTCAAATAGGACCTTTTCACCCACAAATACCTGCTTTATCCTCAAAAGAGGGCGTTTTCTTCCAGGAAAGCCAGATTACTCCCAAATATATCACATCTTCTCCAAGAAATACCAGGGTTCCCCCTTCAAATAGGACCTTTTCACCCACAAATACCTCTTTTATACCCAAAATAGGACAGTTTCTTCCAGAAATGCCATATTTCTCCCAAATATATCACATCTTCCCCAAGAAATACCAGGGATCCCCCTTCAAATAGGACCTTTTCACCCACAAATACCTCCTTTATCCCAAAAATAGAACAGTTTCTTCCAGAAATGCCACATTTCTCCCAAATATATCACATCTTCTCCAAGAAATACCAGGATTCCTCCTGAAATACGACCTTTTCACCCACAAATATCTGCTTTATCCCCAAAATTGGACATTTTCTTCCAGAAATGCCACATTTCTCCCAAATATATCACATCTTCTCCAAGAAATACCAGGGTTCCCCCTTCAAATAGGACCTTTTCACCCACAAATACCTCTTTTATCCCCAAAATAGGACATTTCCTTCCAGAAATGCCACATTTCTCCCAAATATATCACAGCTTCTCCAAGAAATACCAGGGTTCCTCCTGAAATAGGACCTTTTCTCCCACAAATACCAGACTTCTCCCCCAAAATTGGACATTTTCTTCCAGAAATGCCACATTTCTCCCAAATAGATCACATCTTCGCCAAGAAATACCAGCTTTCCCCCTTCAAATAGGACCTTTTCACCCACAAATACCTCTTTTATCCCCAAAAGAGGACATTTCCTTCCAGAAATGCCACATTTCTCCCAAATATATCACATCTTCTCCAAGAAATACCAGGATTCCTCCTTCAAATAGGACCTTTTCACACACAAATACCTCTTTTATACCCAAAAGAGGACAGTTTCTTCCAGAAATGCCACATTTCTCCCAAATAGATCACATCTGCTCCAAGTAATACCAGGTTTCCCCCTTCAAATAGGACCTTTTCACCCACAAATACCTCTTTTATCCCCAAAAGAGGACAGTTTCTTCCAGAAATGCCACATTTCTCCCAAATATATCACATCTTCTTCAAGAAATACCAGGATTCCTCCTGAAATAGGACCTTTTCACCCACAAATACAAGCCTTCTCCCCCCAATTTGGACATTTTCTTGCAGATATGCCAGATTTCTCCCAAATATATCACATATTCTCCAAGAACTACCAGGGTTCCCCCTGGAAATAGGACCTTTTCACCCACTAATACCTCTTTTATCCCCAAAAGAGGACATTTTCTGAAAGACAGGCCAGATTTCTCCCAAACATATCACATCTCCAAGAAATACCAGGATTCCTCCTGAAATAGGACCTTTTCTCCCACAAATACCAGCCTTCTCCCCCAAAAATAGGACATTTTCTTCCAGAAAGGCCAGATTTCTCCAAAATATATCACAGCTTCACCAAGAAATACCAGCTTTCCCCCTTCAAATAGGACCTTTTCACCCACAAATACCTCTTTTATCCCCAAAATAGGACATTTTCTTGCAGACATGCCACATTTCTCCCAAATAAATCACATCTTCTCCAAGAAATACCAGCTTTCCCCCTTCAAATAGGACCTTTTCACCACAAATACATCTTTTTTCCCCAAAATAGGACAGTTTCTTCCGGAAATGCCACATTTCTCCCAAATAGATCACATCTTCTCCAAGAAATACCACGTTTCCCCCTTCAAATAGGACCTTATCACCCACAAATACCTCTTTTATCCCCAAAAGAGGACAGTTTCTTCCAGAAAGGCCACATTTCTCCCAAATATATCACATCTTCTCCAAGAAATACCAGCTTTCCCCCTTCAAATAGGACCTTTTCACCCACAAGTAACTCTTATATCCCCAAAATAGGACAGTTTCTTCCAGACATGCCACATTTCTCCCAAATATATCACATCTGCTCCAAGAAATACCAGCTTTCCCCCTTCAAATAGGACCTTTTCACCCACAAATACCTGTTTGATCCCCAAAAGAGGACAGTTTCTTCCAGAAATGCCACATTTCTCCCAAATATATCACATCTTCTCCAAGAAATACCAGTTCTCCCCCTTCAAATAGGACCTTTTCACCCACAAATACCTCTTTTATCCCCATAAGAGGACAGTTTCTTCCAGAAATGCCACATTTCTCCCAAATAGATCACATCTTCTCCTAGAAGTACCAGGTTTCCCCCTTCAAATAGGACCTTTTCACCCACAAATACCTCTTTTATCCCCAAAAGAGGACAGTTTCTGCCAGAAATGCCAGATTTCTCCCAAATATATCACATCTTCTCCAAGAAATACCAGGTTTCCCCCTTCAAATAGGACCTTTTCACCCACAAATACCTCTTTTATCCCCAAAAGAGGACAGTTTCTTCCAGAAATGCCACATTTCTCCCAAATAGATCACATCTTCTCCAAGAAATACCAGCTATCCCCCTTCAAATAGGACCTTTTCTCCCACAAATACCTCTTTTATCCCCAAAATAGGACATTTTCTGAAAGACAGGCCAGATTTCTCCCAAACATATCACATCTCCAAGAATTACCAGGATTCCTCCTGAAATAGGACCTTTTCTCCCACAAATACCAGCCTTCTCCCCTGAAAATAGGACATTTTCTTCCAGAAATGCCACATTTCTCCAAAATATATCACAGCTTCACCAAGAAATACCAGCTTTCCCCCTTCAAATAGGACCTTTTCACCCACAAGTACCTCCTTTATCCCCAAAAGAGGACAGTTTCTTCCAGAAATGCCCGATTTCTCCCAAATAGATCACATCTTCTCCAAGAAATACCTGCTTTCCCCCTTCAAATAGGACCTTTTCACCCACAAGTACCTCTTTTAACCCCAATATAGGACATTTTCTTCCAGATATGACACATTACTCCCAAACATATCACATCTCCAAGAAATACCATGATTCCTCCTGAAATAGAATATTTCTCCCACATATACCAGCCTTCTCCCCCCAAAATAGGACATTTTCTTCCAGAAAGGTCAGATTTCTCCCAAATATATCACATCTTCTCCAAGAAATACCAGGGTTCCCTCTTCAAATACGTCCTTTTCACCCACAAATGCCGCTTTTATCCCCAAAATAGGACATTTTCTTCCAGACATGCCAGATTTCTCCCAAATATAACTCATCTTCTCCAAGAAATACCAGGATTCCTCCTGAAATAGGACATTTCACCCACAAATACCTCTTTTATCCCCAAAAGAGGACAGTTTCATCCAGAAATGCCACATTTCTCCAAAATATATCACATCTTCTCCAAGAAATACCAGGTTTCAACCTTCAAATAGGACCTTATCACCCACAAATACCTCTTTTATCCCCAAAATAGGACAGGTTCATCCGGACATGCCAGATATCTCCCAAATATATCACATTTTCTCCAAGAAATACCAGCTTTCCCCCTTGAAATAGGACCTTTTCTCCCACAAATACCACTTTTATCCGCAAAATAGGACATTTTCTTGCAGAAATGCCACATTTCTCCCAAATGTATCACATCTTCTCCAAGAAATTCCACGTTTCCCCCTTCAAATAGGACCTTTTCACCCACAAATACCTGCTTTATCCCCAAAATTGGACATTTTCTTCCAGAAATGCCACATTTCTCCCAAATAGATCACATCTTCTCCAAGAAATACCAGCTTTCCCCCATTAAATAGGACCTTTTCACCCACAAATGCCTGTTTTATCCCCACAATAGGACAATTTCTTCCAGAAATGCCACATTTCTCCCAAATATATCACATCTTCTCCAAGAAATACCAGGATAGCTCCTGAAATAGGACATTTCTCCCACAAATACCTCTTTTATCCCCAAAAGAGGACAGTTTCTTCCACAAATGCCACATTTCACCCAAATATATCACATCTTCTCCAAGAAATACCAGGGTTCCCCCTTCAAATAGGAACTTTTCACCCACAAATACCTCTTTTATCCCCAAAATAGGACAGTTTCTCCCAGAAATGCCACATTTCTCCCAAATAGATCTCATCTTCTCCTAGAAATACCAGCTTTCCCCCTTCAAATAGGACCTTTTCACCCACAAATACCTCTTTTATCCCCAAAATAGGACAGTTTCTTCCAGAAATGCCACATTTCTCCCAAATATATCACATCTTCTCCAAGAAATACCAGCTATCCCCCTTCAAATAGGACCTTTTCTCCCACAAATACCTCTTTTATCCCCAAAATTGGACATTTTCCTCCAGACATGCCACATTTCTCCCATATATATCACATCTTCTCCAAGAAATACCACGTTTCCCCCTTCAAATAGAACCTTTTCACCCACAAATACCTGCTTTATCCTCAAAAGAGGCCGTTTTCTTCCAGGAATGCCAGATTTCTCCCAAATATATCACATCTTCTCCAAGAAATACCAGCTTTCCCCCTTCAAATAGGAACTTTTCACCCACAAATACCTCTTTTATCCCCAAAAGAGGACAGTTTCCTCCAGACATGCCACATTTCTCCGAAATATATCACATCTTCCCCAAGAAATACCAGGGTTCCCCCTTCAAATAGGACCTTTTCACCCACAAATACCTGCTTTATCCTCAAAAGAGGGCGTTTTCTTCCAGGAAAGCCAGATTACTCCCAAATATATCACATCTTCTCCAAGAAATACCAGGGTTCCCCCTTCAAATAGGACCTTTTCACCCACAAATACCTCTTTTATACCCAAAATAGGACAGTTTCTTCCAGAAATGCCATATTTCTCCCAAATATATCACATCTTCCCCAAGAAATACCAGGGATCCCCCTTCAAATAGGACCTTTTCACCCACAAATACCTCCTTTATCCCAAAAATAGAACAGTTTCTTCCAGAAATGCCACATTTCTCCCAAATATATCACATCTTCTCCAAGAAATACCAGGATTCCTCCTGAAATACGACCTTTTCACCCACAAATATCTGCTTTATCCCCAAAATTGGACATTTTCTTCCAGAAATGCCACATTTCTCCCAAATATATCACATCTTCTCCAAGAAATACCAGGGTTCCCCCTTCAAATAGGACCTTTTCACCCACAAATACCTCTTTTATCCCCAAAATAGGACATTTCCTTCCAGAAATGCCACATTTCTCCCAAATATATCACAGCTTCTCCAAGAAATACCAGGGTTCCTCCTGAAATAGGACCTTTTCTCCCACAAATACCAGACTTCTCCCCCAAAATTGGACATTTTCTTCCAGAAATGCCACATTTCTCCCAAATAGATCACATCTTCGCCAAGAAATACCAGCTTTCCCCCTTCAAATAGGACCTTTTCACCCACAAATACCTCTTTTATCCCCAAAAGAGGACATTTCCTTCCAGAAATGCCACATTTCTCCCAAATATATCACATCTTCTCCAAGAAATACCAGGATTCCTCCTTCAAATAGGACCTTTTCACACACAAATACCTCTTTTATACCCAAAAGAGGACAGTTTCTTCCAGAAATGCCACATTTCTCCCAAATAGATCACATCTGCTCCAAGTAATACCAGGTTTCCCCCTTCAAATAGGACCTTTTCACCCACAAATACCTCTTTTATCCCCAAAAGAGGACAGTTTCTTCCAGAAATGCCACATTTCTCCCAAATATATCACATCTTCTTCAAGAAATACCAGGATTCCTCCTGAAATAGGACCTTTTCACCCACAAATACAAGCCTTCTCCCCCCAATTTGGACATTTTCTTGCAGATATGCCAGATTTCTCCCAAATATATCACATATTCTCCAAGAACTACCAGGGTTCCCCCTGGAAATAGGACCTTTTCACCCACTAATACCTCTTTTATCCCCAAAAGAGGACATTTTCTGAAAGACAGGCCAGATTTCTCCCAAACATATCACATCTCCAAGAAATACCAGGATTCCTCCTGAAATAGGACCTTTTCTCCCACAAATACCAGCCTTCTCCCCCAAAAATAGGACATTTTCTTCCAGAAAGGCCAGATTTCTCCAAAATATATCACAGCTTCACCAAGAAATACCAGCTTTCCCCCTTCAAATAGGACCTTTTCACCCACAAATACCTCTTTTATCCCCAAAATAGGACATTTTCTTGCAGACATGCCACATTTCTCCCAAATAAATCACATCTTCTCCAAGAAATACCAGCTTTCCCCCTTCAAATAGGACCTTTTCACCACAAATACATCTTTTTTCCCCAAAATAGGACAGTTTCTTCCGGAAATGCCACATTTCTCCCAAATAGATCACATCTTCTCCAAGAAATACCACGTTTCCCCCTTCAAATAGGACCTTATCACCCACAAATACCTCTTTTATCCCCAAAAGAGGACAGTTTCTTCCAGAAAGGCCACATTTCTCCCAAATATATCACATCTTCTCCAAGAAATACCAGCTTTCCCCCTTCAAATAGGACCTTTTCACCCACAAGTAACTCTTATATCCCCAAAATAGGACAGTTTCTTCCAGACATGCCACATTTCTCCCAAATATATCACATCTGCTCCAAGAAATACCAGCTTTCCCCCTTCAAATAGGACCTTTTCACCCACAAATACCTGTTTGATCCCCAAAAGAGGACAGTTTCTTCCAGAAATACCACATTTCTCCCAAATATATCACATCTTCTCCAAGAAATACCACGTTTCCCCCTTGAAATAGGACCTTTTCACCCACAAATACCTGTTTGATCCCCAAAATTGGACAGTTTCTTCCAGAAATGCCACATTTCTCCCAAATAGATCACATCTTCTCCAAGAAATACCAGCTATCCCCCTTCAAATAGGACCTTTTCTCCCACAAATACCTCTTTTATACCCAAAATAGGACATTTCGTTCCAGAAATGCCACATTTCTCCCAAATATATCACATCTTCTCCAAGAAATACCAGTTCTCCCCCTTCAAATAGGACCTTTTCACCCACAAATACCTCTTTTATCCCCATAAGAGGACAGTTTCTTCCAGAAATGCCACATTTCTCCCAAATAGATCACATCTTCTCCTAGAAGTACCAGGTTTCCCCCTTCAAATAGGACCTTTTCACCCACAAATACCTCTTTTATCCCCAAAAGAGGACAGTTTCTGCCAGAAATGCCAGATTTCTCCCAAATATATCACATCTTCTCCAAGAAATACCAGGTTTCCCCCTTCAAATAGGACCTTTTCACCCACAAATACCTCTTTTATCCCCAAAAGAGGACAGTTTCTTCCAGAAATGCCACATTTCTCCCAAATAGATCACATCTTCTCCAAGAAATACCAGCTATCCCCCTTCAAATAGGACCTTTTCTCCCACAAATACCTCTTTTATCCCCAAAATAGGACATTTTCTGAAAGACAGGCCAGATTTCTCCCAAACATATCACATCTCCAAGAATTACCAGGATTCCTCCTGAAATAGGACCTTTTCTCCCACAAATACCAGCCTTCTCCCCTGAAAATAGGACATTTTCTTCCAGAAATGCCACATTTCTCCAAAATATATCACAGCTTCACCAAGAAATACCAGCTTTCCCCCTTCAAATAGGACCTTTTCACCCACAAGTACCTCCTTTATCCCCAAAAGAGGACAGTTTCTTCCAGAAATGCCCGATTTCTCCCAAATAGATCACATCTTCTCCAAGAAATACCTGCTTTCCCCCTTCAAATAGGACCTTTTCACCCACAAGTACCTCTTTTAACCCCAATATAGGACATTTTCTTCCAGATATGACACATTACTCCCAAACATATCACATCTCCAAGAAATACCATGATTCCTCCTGAAATAGAATATTTCTCCCACATATACCAGCCTTCTCCCCCCAAAATAGGACATTTTCTTCCAGAAAGGTCAGATTTCTCCCAAATATATCACATCTTCTCCAAGAAATACCAGGGTTCCCTCTTCAAATACATCCTTTTCACCCACAAATGCCGCTTTTATCCCCAAAATAGGACATTTTCTTCCAGACATGCCAGATTTCTCCCAAATATAACTCATCTTCTCCAAGAAATACCAGGATTCCTCCTGAAATAGGACATTTCACCCACAAATACCTCTTTTATCCCCAAAATATTACAGTTTCATCCAGAAATGCCACATTTCTCCCAAATATATCACATCTTCTCCAAGAAATACCAGGTTTCAACCTTCAAATAGGACCTTATCACCCACAAATACCTCTTTTATCCCCAAAAGAGGACATTTTCTTCCAGAAATGCCCGATTTCTACAAATAGATCACATCTTCTCCAAGAAATACCAGGTTTCAACCTTCAAATAGGACCTTCTCACCCACAAATACCTCTTTTATCCCCAAAAGAGGACAGTTTCTTCCAGAAAGGCAACATTTCTCCCACATATATCACATCTTCTCCAAGAAATACCAGGTTTCCCCCTTCAAATAGGACCTTATCACCCACAAATATAAGCCTTCTGCCCCCAGATTGGACATTTTCTTAGAGAAATGCCAGATTTCTCATAATTAGATCACATCTTCTCCAAGAAATAACACGTTTCCCCCTTCAAATAGGACATTTTCAACCACAAATACCTCTTTTATCCCCAAAATTGGACATTTTCCTCCAGACATGCCACATTTCTCCTAAATAGATCACATCTTCTCCAAGAAATACCAGGTTTCCCCTTTCAAATAGGACCTTTTCACCCACAAATACCTCTTTTATCCCCAAAAGAGGACATTTTCTTACAGGAATGCCAGATTTCTCCCAAATATATCACATCTTCTCCAAGAAATACCACGTTTCCCCCTTCAAATAGGACCTTTTCACCCACAAATACCTCATTTATCCCCAAAAGAGGACAGTTTCCTCCAGACATGCCACATTTCTCCGAAATATATCAAATCTTCTCCAAGAAATACCAGGGTTCCTCCTTGAAATAGGATCTTTTCACCCACAAATGCCTGTTTTATCCCCTAAATAGGACAGTTTCTTCCAGAAATGCCACAGTTCTCCCAAATAGATCACAGCTTCTCCAAGAAATACCAGCTTTCCCCCTTCAAATAGGACCTTATCACCCACAAATACCTCTTTTATCCCCAAAATAGGACAGGTTCATCCGGACATGCCAGATATCTCCCAAATATATCACATCTTCTCCAAGAAATACCAGCTTTCCCCCTTCAAATAGGACCTTTTCTCCCACAAATACCACTTTTATCCGCAAAATAGGACATTTTCTTGCAGAAATGCCACATTTCTCCCAAATGTATCACATCTTCTCCAAGAAATTCCACGTTTCCCCCTTCAAATAGGACCTTTTCACCCACAAATACCTGCTTTATCCCCAAAATTGGACATTTTCTTCCAGAAATGCCACATTTCTCCCAAATAGATCACATCTTCTCCAAGAAATACCAGCTTTCCCCCATTAAATAGGACCTTTTCACCCACAAATGCCTGTTTTATCCCCAAAATAGGACAGTTACTACCAGAAATGCCAGATTTCTCCCAAATATATCACATCTTCTCCAAGAAATACCAGGATAGCTCCTGAAATAGGACATTTCTCCCACAAATACCTCTTTTATCCCCAAAAGAGGACAGTTTCTTCCAGAAATGCCACATTTCTCCCAAATATATCACATCTTCTCCAAGAAATACTAGGGTTCCCCCTTCAAATAGGACCTTTTCTCCATGAAATACCACTTTTATACCCAAAATAGGACATTTCGTTCCAGAAATGCCACATTTCTCCCAAATATATCACATCTTCTCCAAGAAATACCAGGGTTCCCCCTTCAAATAGGACCTTTTCACCCACAAATACCTCTTTTATCCCCAAAATAGGACAGTTTCTCCCAGAAATGCCACATTTCTCCCAAATAGATCTCATCTTCTCCTAGAAATACCACGTTTCCCCCTTCAAATAGGACCTTTTCTCCCACAAATACCTCTTTTATGCCCATAATTGGACATTTTCCTCCAGACATGCCACATTTCTCCCAAACATATCACATCTTCTCCAAGAAATACCACGTATCCCCCTTCAAATAGGACCTTTTCACCCACAAATACCTGCTTTATCCTCAAAAGAGGCCGTTTTCTTCCAGGAATGCCAGATTTCTCCCAAATACATCACATCTTCTCCAAGAAATACCAGCTTTCCCCCTTCAAATAGGACCTTTTCACCCACAAATACCTCTTTTATCCCCAAAAGAGGACAGTTTCCTCCAGACATGCCACATTTCTCCGAAATATATCACATCTTCCCCAAGAAATACCAGGGTTCCCCCTTCAAATAGGACCTTTTCACCCACAAATACCTGCTTTATCCTCAAAAGAGGGCGTTTTCTTCCAGGAATGCCAGATTACTCCCAAATATATCACATCTTCTCCAAGAAATACCAGCTTTCCCCCTTCAAATAGGACCTTTTCACCCACAAATACCTCTTTTATACCCAAAATAGGACATTTTCTTCCAGAAATGCCACATTTCTCCCAAATAGATCACATCTTCCCCAAGAAATACCAGGGATCCCCCTTCAAATAGGACCTTTTCACCCACAAATACCTCTTTTATACGCAAAATAGGACATTTCCTTCCAGAAATGCCACATTTCTCCCAAATATATCACATCTTCTCCAAGAAATACCAGGGTTCCTCCTGAAATAGGACCTTTTCTCCCACAAATACCAGCCTTCTCCCCCCAAATTGGACATTTTCTTCCAGAAATGCCACATTTCTCCCAAATAGATCACATCTTCGCCAAGAAATACCAGCTTTCCCCCTTCAAATAGGACCTTTTCACCCACAAATACCTCTTTTATCCCCAAAAGAGGACATTTCCTTCCAGAAATGCCACATTTCTCCCAAATATATCACAGCTTCTCCAAGAAATACCAGGATTCCTCCTTCAAATAGGACCTTTTCACACACAAATACCTCTTTTATCCCCAAAAGAGGACAGTTTCTTCCAGAAATGCCACATTTCTCCCAAATAGATCACATCTGCTCCAAGAAATACCAGGTTTCAACCTTCAAATAGGACCTTTTCACCCACAAATACCTCTTTTATCCCAAAATAGAACATTTTCTTCCAGACATGCCACATTTCTCCCAAATATATCACATCTTCTCCAAGAAATACCAGCTTTCCCCCTTCAAATAGGACCTTTTCACCCACAAATACCAGCCTTCTGCCCCCAGATAGGACATTTTCTTCCAGAAATGCCAGATTTCTCCCAATTAAATCACATCTTCTCCAAGAAATAACACGTTTCCCCCTTCAAATAGGACCTTTTCAACCACAAATACCTCTTTTATCCCCAAAACTGGACATTTTCCTCCAGACATGCCACATTTCTCCCAAATATATCACATCTTCTCCAAGAAATACCAGGGTTCCCCCTTCAAATAGGACCTTTTCACCCACAAATACCTGCTTTATCCCCAAAAGAGGACATTTTCTTCCAGAAATGCCACATTTCTCCCAAATATATCACATCTTCTCCAAGAAATACCAGGGTTCCTCCTTGAAATAGGATCTTTTCACCCACAAATACCTCTTTTATCCCCAAAATAGGACAGTTTCTTCCAGAAATGCCACAGTTCTCCCAAATATATCACAGCTTCTCCAAGAAATACCAGCTTTCCCCCTTCAAATAGGACCTTATCACCCACAAATACCTCTTTTATCCCCAAAATAGGACAGGTTCATCCGGACATGCCAGATATCTCCCATATATATCACATCTTCTCCAAGAAATACCAGGGTTCCCCCTTCAAATAGGACCTTTTCACCCACAAATACCTGCTTTATCCCCCAAATTGGACATTTTCCTCCAGACATGCCACATTTCTCCCAAATAGATCACATCTTCTCCAAGAAATACCAGGGTTCCCCCTTCAAATAGGACCTTTTCACCCACAAATACCTCTTTTATCCCCAAAATAGGACAGGTTCATCCGGACATGCCAGATATCTCCCATATATATCACATCTTCTCCAAGAAATACCAGGGTTCCCCCTTCAAATAGGACCTTTTCACCCACAAATACCACTTTTATCCCCAAAATAGGACATTTTCTTGCAGAAATGCCACATTTCTCCCAAATGTATCACATCTTCTCCAAGAAATACCAGCTTTCCCCCTTCAAATAGGACCTTTTCACCCACAAATACCTCTTTTATCCCCAAAACAGGACAGTTTCATCCAGAAATGCCACATTTCTCCCAAATAGATCACATCTTCTCCTAGAAGTACCAGGTTTCCCCCTTCAAATAGGACCTTTTCACCCACAAATACCTCTTTATCCCCAAAAGAGGACAGTTTCTGCCAGAAATGCAAGATTTCTCCCAAATAGATCACATCTTCTCCAAGAAATACCAGGTTTCCCCCTTCAAATAGGACCTTTTCACCCACAAATACCTGTTTTATCCCCAAAAGAGGACAGTTTCTGCCAGAAATGCCAGATTTCTCCCAAATGTAGCACATCTTCTCCAAGAAATACCAGGATTCCTCCTGAAATAGGACCTTTTCACCCTCAAATACAAGCCTTCTCCCCCCAATTTGGACATTTTCTTGCAGATATGCCAGATTTCTCCCAAATATATCACATATTCTCCAAGAACTACCAGGGTTCCCCCTGGAAATAGGACCTTTTCACCCACAAATACCGCTTTTATCCCCAAAAGAGGACATTTTCTGAAAGACAGGCCAGATTTCTCCCAAACATATCACATCTCCAAGAAATACCAGGATTCCTCCGGAAATAGGACCTTTTCTCCCACAAATACCAGCCTTCTCCCCCGAAAATAGGACATTTTCTACCAGAAATGCCACATTTCTCCCAAATATATCACATCTTCTCCAAGAAATACCACCTTTCCCCCTTGAAATAGGACCTTTTCACCCACAAGTACCTCCTTTATCCCCAAAAGAGGACAGTTTCTTCCAGAAATGCCCGATTTCTCCCAAATATATCACATCTTCTCCAAGAAATACCTGCTTTCCCCCTTCAAATAGGACCTTTTCACCCACAAGTACCTCTTTTAACCCCAGTATAGGACATTTTCTTCCAGATATGACACATTACTCCCAAACATATCACATCTCCAAGAAATACCAGGATTCCTCCTGAAATAGAACATTTCTCCCACAAATACCAGCCTTCTCCCCCGAAAATAGGACATTTTCTTCCAGAAAGGTCAGATTTCTCCCAAATATATCACATCTTCTCCAAGAAATACCAGGGTTCCCCCTTTAAATACGTCCTTTTCACCCACAAATGCCTCTTTTATCCCCAAAATAGGACATTTTCTTCCAGAAATGCCACATTTCTCCCAAATATATCACATCTTCTCCAAGAAATACCAGGGTTCCCCCTTCAAATAGGACCTTTTCACCCACAAATACCACTTTTATCCCCAAAATAGGACATTTTCTTGCAGAAATGCCAGATTTCTCCCAAATGTATCACATCTTCTCCAAGAAATACCACGTTTCCCCCTTCAAATAGAACCTTTTCACCCACAAATACCTCTTTTATCCCCAAAAGAGGACAGTTTCTTCCAGAAATGCCACATTTCTCCCAAATAGATCACATCTTCTCCAAGAAATACCAGCTTTCCCCCTTTAAATAGGACCTTTTCACCCACAAATGCCTGTTTTATCCCCAAAATAGGACAGTTTCTTCCAGAAATGCCACAGTTCTCCCAAATATATCACATCTTCTCCAAGAAATACCAGGATTCCTCCTGAAATAGGACATTTCACCCACAAATACCTCTTTTATCCCCAAAAGAGGACAGTTTCATCCAGAAATGCCACATTTCTCCAAAATATATCACATCTTCTCCAAGAAATACCAGGTTTCAACCTTCAAATAGGACCTTATCACCCACAAATACCTCTTTTATCCCCAAAATAGAACATTTTCTTCCAGAAATGCCACATTTCTCCCAAATATATCACATCTTCTCCAAGAAATACCAGGGTTCCCCCTTCAAATAGGACCTTTTCACCCACAAATACCACTTTTATCCCCAAAATAGGACATTTTCTTGCAGAAATGCCACATTTCTCCCAAATGTATCACATCTTCTCCAAGAAATACCACGTTTCCCCCTTCAAATAGGACCTTTTCACCCACAAATACCTCTTTTATCCCCAAAAGAGGACAGTTTCTTCCAGAAATGCCACATTTCTCCCAAATAGATCACATCTTCTCCAAGAAATACCAGCTTTCCCCCTTTAAATAGGACCTTTTCACCCACAAATGCCTGTTTTATCCCCAAAATAGGACAGTTTCTTCCAGAAATGCCACAGTTCTCCCAAATATATCACATCTTCTCCAAGAAATACCAGGATTCCTCCTGAAATAGGACATTTCTCCCACAAATACCTCTTTTATCCCCAAAATAGGACAGTTTCTTCCAGAAAGGGCAGATTTCTCCCAAATATATCACATCTTCTCCAAGAAATACCAGCTTTCCCCCTTCAAATAGGACCTTTTCACCCACAAATACCTCTTTTATCCCCAAAAGAGGACAGTTTCTTCCGGAAATGCCACATTTCTCCCAAATATATCACATCTTCTCCAAGAAATACCAGCTTTCCCCCTTCAAATAGGAACTTTTCACCCACTAATACCTCTTTCATCCCCAAAATAGGACAGTTTCTTCCAGACATGCCAGATTTCTCCCAAACAGTTCACATCTTCTCCAAGAAATACCAGCTATCCCCCTTCAAATAGGACCTTTTCACCCACAAATACCTGTTTGATCCCCAAAATAGGACTGTTTCTGCCAGAAAGGCCAGATTTCTCCCAAGTATATCACATCTTCTCCAGGGAATACCAGCTTTCCCCCTTCAAATAGGACCTTTTCACCCACTAATACCTGTTTGATCCACAAAAGAGGACATTTTCTTCCAGAAATGCCACATTTCTCCCAAATATATCACATCTGCTCCAAGAAATACCAGCTTTCCCCCTTCAAATAGGACCTTTTCACCCACAAATACCTCTTTCATCCCCAAAAGACGACAGTTTCTTCCAGACATGCCACATTACTCCCAGACATATCACATCTCCAAGAAATACCAGGATTCCTCCTGAAATAGGACATTTCTCCCACAAATACCAGCCTTCTCCCCCAAAAATAGGACATTTTCTTCCAGAAATGCCACATTTCTCCCAAATATATCACATCTTCTCCAAGAAATACCTGGTTTCCCCCTTCAAATAGGACCTTTTCACCCACAAATACCTCTTTTATCCCCAAAATAGGACACTTTCTTGCAGACATGCCACATTTCTCCCAAATAAATCACATCTTCTCCAAGAAATACCAGCTTTCCCCCTTCAAATAGGACATTTTCACCCACAAATGCCTGTTTTATCCCCAAAATAGGACAGTTTCTTCCAGAAATGCCACATTTCTCCCAAATATATCACATCTTCTCCAAGAAATACCAGGGTTCCCCCTTCAAATAGGACCTTTTCACCCACAAATACCTCTTTTATCCCCAAAAGAGGACAGTTTCTTCCAGAAAGGCCACATTTCTCCCAAATATATCACATCTTCTCCAAGAAATACCAGCTTTCCCCCTTCAAATAGGACCTTTTCACCCACAAGTAACTCTTATATCCCCAAAATAGGACAGTTTCTTCCAGACATGCCACATTTCTCCCAAATATATCACATCTTCTCCAAGAAATACCAGCTTTCCCCCTTCAAATAGGACCTTGTCACCCACAAATACCTGTTTGATCCCCAAAAGAGGACAGTTTCTTCCAGAAATACCACATTTCTCCCAAATATATCACATCTTCTCCAAGAAATACCAGGTTTCCCCCTTGAAATAGGACCTTTTCACCCACAAATACCTGTTTGATCCCCAAAATTGGACATTTTCTTCCAGAAATGCCACATTTCTCCCAAATAGATCACATCTTCTCCAAGAAATACCAGCTATCCCCCTTGAAATAGGACCTTTTCTCCCACAAATACCTCTTTTATTCCCAAAATAGGACATTTCGTTCCAGAAATGCCACATTTCTCCCAAATATATCACATCTTCTCCAAGAAATACCCGCTTTCCCCCTTCAAATAGGACCTTTTCACCCACAAATACCTCTTTTATCCCCAAAAGAGGACAGTTTCTTCCAGAAATGCCACATTTCTCCCAAATATATCACATCTTCTCCTAGAAGTACCAGGTTTCCCCCTTCAAATAGGACCTTTTCACCCACAAATACCTCTTTTATCCCCAAAAGAGGACAGTTTCTGCCAGAAATGCAAGATTTCTCCCAAATAGATCACATCTTCTCCAAGAAATACCAGGTTTCCCCCTTCAAATAGGACCTTTTCACCCACAAATACCTCTTTTATCCCCAAAAGAGGACAGTTTCTTCCAGAAAGGCCACATTTCTCCCAAATAGATCACATCTTCTCCAAGAAATACCAGCTATCCCCCTTCAAATAGGACCTTTTCTCCCACAAATACCTCTTTTATCCCCAAAATTGGACATTTTCTTCCAGAAATGCCACATTTCTCCCAAATAGATCACATCTGCTCCAAGAAATACCAGGGTTCCCCCTTCAAATAGGACCTTTTCACCCACAAATACCTGTTTTATCCCCAAAAGAGGACAGTTTCTGCCAGAAATGCCACATTTCTCCCAAATATAGCACATCTTCTCCAAGAAATACCAGGATTCCTCCTGAAATAGGACCTTTTCACCCACAAATACAAGCCTTCTCCCCCCAATTTGGACATTTTCTTGCAGATATGCCACATTTCTCCCAAATATATCACATATTCTCCAAGAACTACCAGGGTTCCCCCTGGAAATAGGACCTTTTCACCCACAAATACCTCTTTTATCCCCAAAGAGGACATTTTCTGAAAGACAGGCCAGATTTCTCCCAAACATATCACATCTCCAAGAAATACCAGGATTCCTCCTGAAATAGGACCTTTTCTCCCACAAACACCAGCCTTCTCCCCCGAAAATAGGACATTTTCTACCAGAAATGCCACATTTCTCGCAAATAGATCACAGCTTCACAAAGAAATACCAGCTTTCCCCCTTGAAATAGGACCTTTTCACCCACAAGTACCTCCTTTATCCCCAAAAGAGGACAGTTTCTTCCAGAAATGCCCGATTTCTCCCAAATATATCACATCTTCTCCAAGAAATACCTGCTTTCCCCCTTCAAATAGGACCTTTTCACCCACAAGTACCTCATTTAACCCCAATATAGGACATTTTCTTCCAGATATGACACATTACTCCCAAACATATCACATCTCCAAGAAATACCAGGATTCCTCCTGAAATAGAACATTTCTCCCACAAATACCAGCCTTCTCCCCCAAAAATAGGACATTTTCTTCCAGAAAGGTCAGATTTCTCCCAAATATATCACATCTTCTCCTAGAAATACCAGGGTTCCCCCTTCAAATACGTCCTTTTCACCCACAAATGCCGCTTTTATCCCCAAAATAGGACATTTTCTTCCAGACATGCCAGATTTCTCCCAAATATATCTCATCTTCTCCAAGAAAAACCAGTATTCCTCCTGAAATAGGACATTTCACCCACAAATACCTCTTTTATCCCCAAAAGAGGACAGTTTCATCCAGAAATGCCACATTTCTCCCAAATATATCACATCTTCTCCAAGAAATACCAGGTTTCAACCTTCAAATAGGACCTTTTCACCCACAAATACCAGTCTTCTGCCCCCAGATTGGACATTTTCTTCCAGAAATGCCAGATTTCTCCCAAATATATCACATCTTCTCCAAGAAATACCACGTTTCCCCCTTCAAATAGGACCTTTTCACCCACAAATACCTCTTTTATCCCCAAAAGAGGACAGTTTCCTCCAGACATGCCACATTTCTCCGAAATATATCACATCTTCTCCAAGAAATACCAGGGTTCGCCCTTCAAATAGGACCTTTTCACCCACAAATACCTCCTTTATCCCCAAAGTAGATCAGTTACTTCCAGAAATGCCAGATTTCTCCCAAATATATCACAGCTTCTCCAAGAAATACCAGCTATCCCCCTTCAAATAGGACCTTTTCACCCACAAATACCTGCTTTATCCCCAATATTGGACATTTTCTTCCATACATGCCACATTTCTCCCATATATATCACATCTTCTCCAAGAAATACCACGTTTCCCCCTTCAAATAGGACCTTTTCACCCACAAATACCTCTTTTATCCCCAAAATAGGACAGTTTATTCCACACATGCCACATTTCTCCCAAATAGATCACATCTTCTCCAAGAAATACCAGGTTTCAACCTTCAAATAGGACCTTATCACCCACAAATACCTCTTTTATCCCCAAAATAGAACATTTTCTTCCAGAAATGCCACATTTCTCCCAAATATATCACATCTTCTCCAAGAAATACCAGCTTTCCCCCTTCAAATAGGACCTTTTCACCCACAAATACCACTTTTATCCCCAAAATAGGACATTTTCTTGCAGAAATGCCACATTTCTCCCAAATGTATCACATCTTCTCCAAGAAATACCACGTTTCCCCCTTCAAATAGGACCTTTTCACCCACAAATACCTCTTTTATCCCCAAAAGAGGACAGTTTCTTCCACAAATGCCACATTTCTCCCAAATAGATCACATCTTCTCCAAGAAATACCAGCTTTCCCCCTTTAAATAGGACCTTTTCACCCACAAATGCCTTTTTTATCCCCAAAATAGGACAGTTTCTTCCAGAAATGCCACAGTTCTCCCAAATATATCACATCTTCTCCAAGAAATACCAGGATTCCTCCTGAAATAGGACATTTCTCCCACAAATACCTCTTTTATCCCCAAAATAGGACAGGTTCTTCCAGAAAGGCCAGATTTCTCCCAAATATATCACATCTTCTCCAAGAAATACCAGCTTTCCCCCTTCAAATAGGACCTTTTCACCCACAAATACCTCTTTTATCCCCAAAAGAGGACAGTTTCTTCCGGAAATGCCACATTTCTCCCAAATATATCACATCTTCTCCAAGAAATACCAGCTTTCCCCCTTCAAATAGGAACTTTTCACCCACTAATACCTCTTTCATCCCCAAAATAGGACAGTTTCTTCCAGACATGCCAGATTTCTCCCAAACAGTTCACATCTTCTCCAAGAAATACCAGCTATCCCCCTTCAAATAGGACCTTTTCACCCACAAATACCTGTTTGATCCCCAAAATAGGACTGTTTCTGCCAGAAAGGCCAGATTTCTCCCAAGTATATCACATCTTCTCCAGGGAATACCAGCTTTCCCCCTTCAAATAGGACCTTTTCACCCACTAATACCTGTTTGATCCACAAAAGAGGACAGTTTCTTCCAGAAATGCCACATTTCTCCCAAATATATCACATCTGCTCCAAGAAATACCAGCTTTCCCCCTTCAAATAGGACCTTTTCACCCACAAATACCTCTTTCATCCCCAAAAGACGACAGTTTCTTCCAGACATGCCACATTACTCCCAGACATATCACATCTCCAAGAAATACCAGGATTCCTCCTGAAATAGGACATTTCTCCCACAAATACCAGCCTTCTCCCCCCAAAATAGGACATTTTCATCCAGAAATGCCACATTTCTCCCAAATATATCACATCTTCTCCAAGAAATACCTGGTTTCCCCTTTCAAATAGGACCTTTTCACCCACAAATACCTCTTTTATCCCCAAAATAGGACACTTTCTTGCAGACATGCCACATTTCTCCCAAATAAATCACATCTTCTCCAAGAAATACCAGCTTTCCCCCTTCAAATAGGACATTTTCACCCACAAATGCCTGTTTTATCCCCAAAATAGGACAGTTTCTTCCAGACATGCCACATTTCTCCCAAATATATCACATCTTCTCCAAGAAATACCAGGGTTCCCCCTTCAAATAGGACCTTTTCACCCACAAATACCTCTTTTATCCCCAAAAGAGGACAGTTTCTTCCAGAAATGCCACATTTCTCCCAAATATATCACATCTTCTCCAAGAAATACCAGCTTTCCCCCTTCAAATAGGACCTTTTCACCCACAAGTAACTCTTATATCCCCAAAATAGGACAGTTTCTTCCAGACATGCCACATTTCTCCCAAATATATCACATCTGCTCCAAGAAATACCAGCTTTCCCCCTTCAAATAGGAACTTTTCACCCACAAATACCTGTTTGATCCCCAAAAGAGGACAGTTTCTTCCAGAAATACCACATTTCTCCCAAATATATCACATCTTCACCAAGAAATACCAGCTTTCCCCCTTCAAATAGGACCTTTTCACCCACAAATACCTGTTTGATCCCCAAAATTGGACATTTTCTTCCAGAAATGCCACATTTCTCCCAAATAGATCACATCTTCTCCAAGAAATACCAGCTATCCCCCTTGAAATAGGATCTTTTCTCCCACAAATACCTCTTTTATCCCCAAAATAGGACATTTCGTTCCAGAAATGCCACATTTCTCCCAAATATATCACATCTTCTCCAAGAAATACCAGGTTTCCCCCTTGAAATAGGACCTTTTCACCCACAAATACCTCTTTTATCCCCAAAATACGACAGTTTCTTGCAGAAATGCCACATTTCTCCCAAATATATCACATCTTCTCCAGGACATACCAGGTTTCCCCCTAAAAATAGGACCTTTTCACCCACACATACCTCTTTTATCCTTAAAATACGACAGTTTCTTCCTGACATGCCTGATTTCTCCCAAGTATAGAATAACTTCCCCAAGAAATACCAGGATTCCCCCTTGAAATAGGAACTTTTCTCCCACAAATACCAGCCTTCTCCCCCCAAATTGCACATATTCTTCCAGAAATACAACATTTCTCTCAAACATATCACATCTTCTCCAAGAAATACCAGGTTCCCCCTTCAAATAGGACCTTTTCACCCACAAATACCTGTTTTATCCCCAAAAGAGGACAGTTTCTTCCAGACATGCCACATTTCTCCCAAATATATCAAATCTTCTCCAAGAAATACCAGGTTTCCCCCTTCAAAGAGGACCATTTCACCCACAAATACCTCTTTTATCCCCAAAATAGGACAGTTTCTTCCAGACATGCCAGATTTCTCCCAAATATATCACATCCTCTCCAAGAAATACCTGGTTTCCCCCTTCAAATAGGACCCCTTCACCCACAAACTTGGGGATAAAACAGGCATTTGTGGGAGAAAAGGTCCTATTTGAAGGGGGAACCCTGGTATTTCTTGGAGAAGATGTGATATATTTGGGAGAAATGTTGCATTTCTGGTAGAAAAAGTCCTCTTTTGGGGATAAAAGAGGTATTTGTGGGTGAAAAGGTCCTATTTCCAGGGGGAGAACTGGTATATCTTGGAGAACATGTGATATATTTCGGAGAAATCTGGCATTTCTGTAAGAAAATGTCCTACTTTGGGGATAAAAGAGGTATTTGTGGGTGAAAAGGTCCTATGTGAAGGGGGAAACCTGGTATTTCTTGGAGGTGATGTGGTATATTTGGGAGATATGTGGCATGTCTGGAAGAAACTGTCCTATTTCGGGGATAAAAGATGTATTTGTGGGTGAAAAGGTCCTATTTGAAGGGGGAAAGCTGGTATTTCTTGGAGAAGATGTGATCTATTTGGGAGAAATGTGGCATGTCAGGAAGAAACTGTCCTATTTTGGGGATAAAAGAGGTATTTGTGGGTGAAAAGGTCCTCTTTCAAGGGGGAACCCTGGTATTTCTTGTAGAAGCTGTGATATATTTGGGAGAAATGTGGCATTTCTGGAAGGAAATGTCCTGTTTTGGGGATAAAAGAGGTATTTGTGGGTGAAAAGGTCCTATTTGAAGGGGGAAACGTGGTATTTGTTGGAGAAGATGTGATCTATTTGGGAGAAATGTGGCATTTCTGGAAGAAACCGTCGTCTTTTGGGCATCAAAATGGTATTTGTGGGTGAAAAGGTCCTATTTCAAGGGGGATACGTGGTGTTTCTTGGAGAATATGTGATATATATGGGAGAAATGTGGCATGTCTGGAAGAAACTGTCCTATTTTGGAGATAAAAGAGGTATTTGTGTTTGAAAAGGTCCTATTTGAAGGGGGAAAGCTGGTATTTCTTGGAGAAGATGTGATCTATTTGGGAGAAATGTGGCATTTTTGGAAGAAACTGTCCTGTTTGGGGGATAAAAGAGTTATTTGTGGGTGAAAATGTCCTATTTGAAGGGGGAAACCTGGTATTTCTTGGAGAAGATGTGATATATTTGGGAGAAATGTGGCCTTTCTGGAAGAAACTGTCCTCTTTTGGGGATCAAAGAGGTATTTGAGGGTGAAAAGGTCCTATTTGAAGGGGGAAAGCTGGTATTTCTTGGAGAAGATGTGATCTATTTGTGAGAAATGTGGCATTTCTGGAAGAAAATGTGAAATTTGGGGGGAGAAGGCTGGTACTTGTGGGTGAAAAGTTCCTATTTCTGGAGGAATCCTGGTATTTCTTGGAGAAGATGTGATCTATTTGGGAGAAATGTGGCATTTCTGGAAGAAACTGTCCTCTTTTGGGAATAAAAGAGGTATTTGTGGGTGAAAAGGTCCTATGTCGATGGGGAAAGCTGGTATTTCTTGGAGAAGATGTGATCTATTTGGGAGAAATGTGGCATGTCTGGAGGAAAATGTTGTATTTTGGGGATAAAAGAGGTATTTGTGGGAGAAAAGGTCCTATTTGAAGGGGGAAAGCTGGTATTTCTTGGAGAAGATGTGATATATTTGGGAGAAATGTGGCATGTCTGGAAGAAAATGTCCTATTTTGGGGATAAAAGAGGTATTTGTGGGTGAAAAGGTCCTATTTGAAGGGGGAAACGTGGTATTTCTTGGAGAAGATGTGATCTATTTGGGAGAAATGTGGCCTTTCTGGAAGAAAATGTCCTATTTTGGGGATAAAAGAGGTATTTGTGGGTGAAAAGGTCCTATTTGAAGGGCGAAACCTGGTATTTCTTGGAGAAGATGTGATCTATTTGGGAGAAATGTGGCATTTCTGGAGGAAAATGTCGTATTTTGGGGATAAAAGAGGTATTTGTGGGAGAAAAGGTCCTATTTGAGGGGGGAAAGCTGGTATTTCTTGGAGAATATGTGATCTATTTGGGAGAAATCTGGCATTTCTTGAAGAAAATGTCCAATCTGGGGGCTGAAGGCTGGTATTTGTGGGTGAAAAGGTCCTATTTGAAGGGGGAAAGCTGGTATTTCTTGGAGAAGATGTGATCTATTTGGGAGAAATGTGGCATTTCTGGAAGAAACTGTACTCTTTTGGGGATAAAAGAGGTATTCGTGGTGAAAAGGTCCTATTTCGAGGGGGAAACCTGGTATTTCTTGGAGAAGATGTGATATATTTGGGAGAAATCTGGCATTTCTGGAAGAAACTGTCCTATTTTGGGGATAAAACAGGCATTTGTGGGTGAAAAGGTCCTATTTGAAGGGGGAAAGCTGGTATTTCCTGGAGAAGATGTGATGTATTTGGGAGAAATCTGGCATTTCTGGAAGAATCTGTCCTATTGTGGGAATAAACAGGTATTTGTGGGTGAAAAGGTCCTATTTGAAGGGGGAAACCTGGTATTTCTTGGAGAAGATGTGATATATTTGGGAGAAATGTGGCATTTCTGGAAGAAAAAGTACAATTTGCGGGGAGAAGGCTGGTATTTGTGGGTGAAAAGGTCCTATTTGAAGGGGGAAACCTGGTATTTCTTGGAGTAGATGTGATATATTTGGGAGAAATCTGGCTTTTATGGAAGAAACTGTCCTCTTTTGGGGATAAAGCAGGTATTTGTGTGTATAAAGGTCCTATTTGAAGGGGGAAACCTGGTATTTCTTGGAGAAGATGTGATATATTTGGGAGAAATGTGGCATTTCTGCAAGAAAATGTCCAATTTGGGGTGAGTAGGATGGTATTTGTGGGTGAAAAGGTCCTATTTGAAGGGGGAAACGTGGAATTTCATGGAGAAGATGTGATCTATTTGGGAGAAATGTGGCATGTCTGGAAGAAACTGTCCTATTTTGGGGATAAAAGAGGTATTTGTGGGTGAAAAGTTCCTATTTGAAGGGGGAAACCTGGTATTTCTTGGAGAAGATGTGATATATTTGGGAGAAATCTGGCCTATCTGGATGAAAATATCCTATTTTGGGAATAAAAGAGGTATTTGTGGGTGAAAAGGTCCTATCTGAAGGGGTAAACCTTGTATTTCTTGGAGAAGCTGTGATATATTTGGGAGAAATGTGGCATTTCTGGAAGACACTGTCCTCTTTTGGGGATAAAATAGGTATTTGTGGGTGAGAAGTTTCTATTTCAAGGGGGAAAGCTGGTATTTCTTGGAGAAGATGTGGTCTATTTCGGAGAAATCTGGCCTTTCTGGAAGACAATTTCCTATTTTCCGGGGAGAAGGCTGATATTTGTGGTTGAATAGGTCCTATTTGAAGGAGGAATCCTGGTATTTCTTGGAGATGAGATATGTTTGGGAGAAATCTGGACTTTCTGGAAGAAACTGTCCTCTTTTGGGGATAAAAGAGGTATTTGTGGGTGAAAAGGTCCTATTTGAATGGGGAAACGTGATATTTCTTGGAGAAGATGTGATATATTTGGGAGAAATCTGGCATTTCTGGAAGAAAATGTCCAATTTGGGGGGAGAAGGCTGGTATTTGAGGGAGAAATGACCTATTTCAGGAGGAACCCTGGTATTTCTTGGAGAAGATGTGATATATTTGGGAGAAATCTGGCATTTCTGGAAGAAACTGTTCTATTTTGGGGATCAAACTGGTATTTTCCCCAAAAGAGGACAGTTTCCTCCAGACATGCCACATTTCTCCGAAATATATCACATCTTCTCCAAGAAATACCAGCTTTCCCCCTTCAAATAGGACCTTTACACCCACAAATACCTCTTTTATCCCCAAAATAGAACATTTTCTTCCAGAAATGCCACATTTCTCCCAAATATATCACATCTTCTCCAACAAATACCAGCTTTCCCCCTTCAAATAGGACCTTTTCACCCACAAATACCAGCCTTCTGCCCCCAGATTGGACATTTTCTTCCAGAAATGCCAGATTTCTCCCAAATAGATCACATCTTCTCCAAGAAATACCAGGTTTCCCCCTTCAAATAGGACCTTTTCTCCCACAAATACCTCTTTTATCCCCAAAATAGGACAGTTTCCTCCTGACATGCCACATTTCTCCCAAATATATCACATCTTCTCCAAGAAATACCTGGGTTCCCCCTTCAAATAGGACCTTTTCACCCACAAATACCTCCTTTATCCCCAAAGTAGATCAGTTACTTCCGGAAATGCCAGATTTCTCCCAAATATATCACTGCTTCTCCAAGAAATACCAGAATTCCTCCTGAAATACGACCTTTTCAAACACAAATACCTCTTTTTTTTCCAAAATTGGACATTTTCTTCCAGAAATGCCACATTTCTCCCAAATATATCACATCTTCTCCAAGAATTACCAGCTTTCCCCCTTCAAATAGGGCCTTTTCACCCACAAATACCTGTTCTATCCTCAAAATTGGAAATTTTCTTACAGAAATGCCAGATTTCTTCCAAATATATCACATCTTCTCCAAGAAATTCCAGGGTTCACCCTTCGAATAGGACCTTTTCACCCACAAATACCTCTTTTATCCCCAAAAGAGGACATTTTCTTCCAGACATGCCACATTTCTCCCAAATATATCACATCTTCTCCAAGAAATACCAGCTTTCCCCCTTCAAATAGGACCTTTTCACCCACAAGTAGTGGTTCTATCCCCAAAAGAGGACAGTTTCTTCCAGAAAGGCCACATTTCTCCCAAATAGATCACATCTTCTCCAAGAAATACCAGGGTTCCCCCTTTAAATATGACCTTTTCACCCACAAATGCCTCTTTTATCCCCAAAATAGGACAGTTTCTTCCAGAAATGCCACATTTCTCCCAAATATATCACATCTTCTCCAAGAAATACCAGGATTCCTCCTTCAAATAGGACATTTCTCCCACAAATACCTCTTTTATCCCCAAAAGAGGACAGTTTCTTCCAGAAAGGCCACATTTCTCCCAAATATATCACATCTTCTCCAAGAAATACCAGGTTTCCCCCTTCTAATAGGACCTTTTCACCCACAAATACCTCTTTTATCCCCAAAATAGGACAGTTTCTTCCAGACATGCCACATTTCTCCCAAATAGATCACATCTTCTCCAAGAAATACCAGGTTTCCCCCTTGAAATAGGACCTTTTCACCCACAAATACCTCTTTTATCCCCAAAATACGACAGTTTCTTGCAGAAATGCCACATTTCTCCCAAATATATCACATCTTCTCCAGGACATACCAGGTTTCCCCCTAAAAATAGGACCTTTTCACCCACACATACCTCTTTTATCCTTAAAATACGACAGTTTCTTCCTGACATGCCTGACTTCTCCCAAGTATAGAATAACTTCCCCAAGAAATACCAGGATTCCCCCTTGAAATAGGAACTTTTCTCCCACAAATACCAGCCTTCTCCCCCCAAATTGCACATATTCTTCCAGAAATACAACATTTCTCTCAAACATATCACATCTTCTCCAAGAAATACCAGGTTCCCCCTTCAAATAGGACCTTTTCACCCACAAATACCTGTTTTATCCCCAAAAGAGGACAGTTTCTTCCAGACATGCCACATTTCTCCCAAATATATCAAATCTTCTCCAAGAAATACCACGTTTCCCCCTTCAAATAGGACCATTTCACCCACAAATACCTCTTTTATCCCCAAAATAGGACAGTTTCTTCCAGACATGCCAGATTTCTCCCAAATATATCACATCCTCTCCAAGAAATACCTGGTTTCCCCCTTCAAATAGGACCCCTTCACCCACAAATTTGGGGATAAAACAGGCATTTGTGGGAGAAAAGGTCCTATTTGAAGGGGGAACCCTGGTATTTCTTGGAGAAGATGTGATATATTTGGGAGAAATGTTGCATTTCTGGTAGAAAAAGTCCTCTTTTGGGGATAAAAGAGGTATTTGTGGGTGAAAAGGTCCTATTTCCAGGGGGAGAACTGGTATATCTTGGAGAACATGTGATATATTTCGGAGAAATCTGGCATTTCTGTAAGAAAATGTCCTACTTTGGGGATAAAAGAGGTATTTGTGGGTGAAAAGGTCCTATGTGAAGGGGGAAACCTGGTATTTCTTGGAGGTGATGTGGTATATTTGGGAGATATGTGGCATGTCTGGAAGAAACTGTCCTATTTTGGGGATAAAAGATGTATTTGTGGGTGAAAAGGTCCTATTTGAGGGGGGAAAGCTGGTATTTCTTGGAGAAGATGTGATCTATTTGGGAGAAATGTGGCATGTCAGGAAGAAACTGTCCTATTTTGGGGATAAAAGAGGTATTTGTGGGTGAAAAGGTCCTCTTTCAAGGGGGAACCCTGGTATTTCTTGGAGAAGCTGTGATATATTTGGGAGAAATGTGGCATTTCTGGAAGGAAATGTCCTGTTTTGGGGATAAAAGAGGTATTTGTGGGTGAAAAGGTCCTATTTGAAGGGCGAAACCTGGTATTTCTTGGAGAAGATGTGATCTATTTGGGAGAAATGTGGCATTTCTGGAGGAAAATGTCGTATTTTGGGGATAAAAGAGGTATTTGTGGGAGAAAAGGTCCTATTTGAGGGGGGAAACCTGGTATTTCTTGGAGAAGATGTGATCTACTTGGGAGAAATCTGGCATTTCTGGAAGAAAATGTCCAATCTGGGGGCTGAAGGCTGGTATTTGTGGGTGAAAAGGTCCTATTTGAAGGGGGAAAGCTGGTATTTCTTGGAGAAGATGTGATCTATTTGGGAGAAATGTGGCATTTCTGGAAGAAACTGTACTCTTTTGGGGATAAAAGAGGTATTTGAGGTGAAAAGGTCCTATTTCGAGGGGGAAACCTGGTATTTCTTGGAGAAGATGTGATATATTTGGGAGAAATGTGGCCTTTCTGGAAGAAACTGTCCTCTTTTTGGGATCAAAGAGGTATTTGAGGGTGAAAAGGTCCTATTTGAAGGGGGAAAGCTGGTATTTCTTGGAGAAGATGTGATCTATTTGTGAGAAATGTGGCATTTCTGGAAGAAAATGTGAAATTTGGGGGGAGAAGGCTGGTACTTGTGGGTGAAAAGTTCCTATTTCTGGAGGAATCCTGGTATTTCTTGGAGAAGATGTGATCTATTTGGGAGAAATGTGGCATTTCTGGAAGAAACTGTCCTCTTTTGGGAATAAAAGAGGTATTTGTGGGTGAAAAGGTCCTATTTGAAGGGGGAAAGCTGGTATTTCTTGGAGAAGATGTGATCTATTTGGGAGAAATGTGGCATGTCTGGAGGAAAATGTTGTATTTTGGGGATAAAAGAGGTATTTGTGGGAGAAAAGGTCCTATTTGAAGGGGGAAAGCTGGTATTTCTTGGAGAAGATGTGATATATTTGGGAGAAATGTGGCATGTCTGGAAGAAAATGTCCTATTTTGGGGATAAAAGAGGTATTTGTGGGTGAAAAGGTCCTATTTGAAGGGGGAAACGTGGTATTTCTTGGAGAAGATGTGATCTATTTGGGAGAAATGTGGCCTTTCTGGAAGAAAATGTCCTATTTTGGGGTTAAAAGAGGTATTTGTGGGTGAAAAGGTCCTATTTGAAGGGCGAAACCTGGTATTTCTTGGAGAAGATGTGATCTATTTGGGAGAAATGTGGCATTTCTGGAGGAAAATGTCGTATTTTGGGGATAAAAGAGGTATTTGTGGGAGAAAAGGTCCTATTTGAGGGGGGAAACCTGGTATTTCTTGGAGAAGATGTGATCTATTTGGGAGAAATCTGGCATTTCTGGAAGAAAATGTCCAATCTGGGGGCAGAAGGCTGGTATTTGTGGGTGAAAAGGTCCTATTTGAAGGGGGAAACCTGGTATTTCTTGGAGAAGATGTGATCTATTTGGGAGAAATGTGGCATGTCTGGAGGAAAATGTTGTATTTTGGGGATAAAAGAGGTATTTGTGGGAGAAAAGGTCCTATTTGAAGGGGGAAAGCTGGTATTTCTTGGAGAAGATGTGATATATTTGGGAGAAATGTGGCATGTCTGGAAGAAAATGTCCTATTTTGGGGATAAAAGAGGTATTTGTGGGTGAAAAGGTCCTATTTGAAGGGGGAAACGTGGTATTTCTTGGAGAAGATGTGATCTATTTGGGAGAAATGTGGCCTTTCTGGAAGAAAATGTCCTATTTTGGGGTTAAAAGAGGTATTTGTGGGTGAAAAGGTCCTATTTGAAGGGCGAAACCTGGTATTTCTTGGAGAAGATGTGATCTATTTGGGAGAAATGTGGCATTTCTGGAAGAAACTGTACTCTTTTGGGGATAAAAGAGGTATTTGAGGTGAAAAGGTCCTATTTCGAGGGGGAAACCTGGTATTTCTTGGAGAAGATGTGATATATTTGGGAGAAATCTGGCATTTCTGGAAGAAACTGTCCTATTTTGGGGATAAAACAGGCATTTGTGGGTGAAAAGGTCCTATTTGAAGGGGGAAAGCTGGTATTTCTTGGAGAAGATGTGATCTATTTGGGAGAAATGTGGCCTTTCTGGAAGAAACTGTCCTCTTTTGGGGATAGAACCACTACTTGTGGGTGAAAAGGTCCTATTTGAAGGGGGAAAGCTGGTATTTCTTGGAGAAGATGTGATCTATTTGGGAGAAATGTGGCATGTCTGGAAGAAAATGTCCTCTTTTGGGGATAAAAGAGGTATTTGTGGGTGAAAAGGTCCTATTCGAAGGGTGAACCCTGGAATTTCTTGGAGAAGATGTGATATATTTGGAAGAAATCTGGCATTTCTGTAAGAAAATTTCCAATTTTGAGGATAGAACAGGTATTTGTGGGTGAAAAGGCCCTATTTGAAGGGGGAAACCTGGTATTTCTTGGAGAAGATGTGATCTATTTGGGAGAAATCTGGCATTTCTGGAAGAAAATGTCCAATCTGGGGGCAGAAGGCTGGTATTTGTGGGTGAAAAGGTCCTATTTGAAGGGGGAAACCTGGTATTTCTTGGAGAAGATGTGATCTATTTGGGAGAAATCTGGCATTTCTGGAAGAAAATGTCCAATCTGGGGGCAGAAGGCTGGTATTTGTGGGTGAAAAGGTCCTATTTGAAGGGGGAAACCTGGTATTTCTTGGATAAGATGTGATATATTTGGGAGAAATGTGGCATTTCTGGAAGAAAATGTTCTATTTTGGGGATAAAAGAGGTATTTGTGGGTGAAAAGGTCCTATTTGAAGGGGGATACCTGGTATTTCTTGGAGAAGATGTTCTATATTTGGAGAAATGTGGCTTTTCTGGCAGGAAATGTTCTCTTATGGGGATAAAAGAGATATTTGTGGGTGAAAAGGTCCTATTTGAAGGGGGAAAGCTGGTATTTCTTGGAGAAGATGTGATCTATTTGGGGGAAATGTGGCCTTTCTGGAAGAAACTGTCCTATTTTGGGGATACAAGAGGTATTTTTGGGTGGTATATTTGGGAGAAATGTGGCATTTCTGGCAGAAACTGTCCTATTTTGGGGATAAAAGAGGTATTTCTGGGTGAAAATGTCCTATTTGAAGGGGGAAACGTGGTATTTCTTGGAGAAGATGTGATCTATTTGGGAGAAATGTGGCATGTCAGGATGAAACTGTCCTATTTTGGGAAAAAAAGAGGTATTTGTGGGTGAAAAGGTCCTATTTCGAGGGGGAAAGCTGGTATTTCTTGGAGAAGATGTGATCTATTTGGGAGAAATGTGGCATTTCTGGCAGAAACTGTCCTCTTTTGGGGATCAAAGAGGTATTTGTGGGTGAAAAGGTCCTATTTGAAGGGGGAAACGTGGTATTTCTTGGAGAAGATGTGATGTATTTGGGAGAAATGTGGCATGTCAGGAAGAAACTGTCCTATTTTCCGGGGATAAAAGAGGTATTTGTGGGTGAAAAGGTTCTATTTGAAGGGGGAAACGTGGTATTTCTTGGAGAAGATGTGATATATATGGGAGAAATGTGGCATGTCTGGAGGAAACTGTCCTCTTTTGGGGATAAAAGAGGTATTTGTGGGTGAAAAGGTCCTATTTGAAGGGGGAAACGTGGTATTTCTTGGAGAAGATGTGATCTATTTGGGAGAAATGAGGCCTTTCTGGCAGAAACTGTCATATTTTGGGGATAAAAGAGGTATTTGTGGGTGAAAAGGTCCTATTTGAAGGGGGAATCCTGGTATTTCTTGGAGAAGATGTGATCTATTTGGGAGAAATGTGGCATTTCTGGAAGAAACTGTCCTATTTTGGGAAAAAAAGAGGTATTTGTGGGTGAAAAGGTCCTATTTCGAGGGGGAAAGTTGGTATTTCTTGGAGAAGATGTGATCTATTTGGGAGAAATGTGGCATTTCTGGCAGAAACTGACCTCTTTTGGGGATAAAAGAGGTATTTGTGGGTGAAAAGGTCCTATTTGAAGGGGGAAACCTGGTATTTCTTGGAGAAGATGTGATCTATTTGGGAGAAATGTGGCATGTCGGGAAGAAACTGTCCTATTTTCCGGGGATAAAACAGGTATTTGTGGGTGAAAAGGTCCTATTTCGAAGGGGAAACGTGGTATTTCTTGGAGAAGATGTGATATATTTGGAAGAAATCAGGCGTTTCCGGCAGAAACGGTCCTCTTTTGGGGATAAAAGAGGTATTTGTGGGTGAAAAGGTTCTATTTGAAGGGGGAAACGTGGTATTTCTTGGAGAAGATGTGATATATTTGGGAGAAATGTGGCCTTTCTGTAAGAAACTGTCCTCTTTTGGGGATAAAAGAGGTATTTGTGTGTGAAAAGGTCCTATTTCGAGGGGGAAACGTGGTATTTCTTGGAGAAGATGTGATATATTTGGAAGAAATCTGGCGATTCCGGCAGAAAATGTCCTATTTTGGGGATAAAACAGGTATTTGTGGGTGAAAAGGTCCTATTTGAAGGGGGAATCGTGGTATTTCTTGGAGAAGATGTGATATATTTGGGAGAAATGTGGCATTTCTGGAAGAAAAAGTCCAATTTGGTGGGAGAAGGCAGGTATTTGTGGGAGAAAAGTTCCTATTTCAGGAGGAATCCTGGTATTTCTTGGAGAAGATGTGATCTATTTGGGAGAAATGTGGCATTTCTGGAAGAAACTGTCGTATTTTGGGGATAAAAGAGGTATTTGTGGGTGAAAAGGTCCTATTTGAAGGCGGAAAGCTGGTATTTCTTGGAGAAGATGTGATCTATTTGGGAGAAATGTGGCATGTCTGGAAGAAACTGTCCTATTTTGGGGATAAAAGAGGTATTTGTGGGTGAAAAGGTCCTATTTGAAGGGGGAATCCTGGTATTTCTTGGAGAAGATTTGCTATATTTGGGCGAAATGTGGCATTTCTGGCAGAAACTGTCCTCTTTTGGGGATAAAAGAGGTATTTGTGGGTGAAAAGGTCCTATTTGAAGGGGGAAACATGGTATTTCTTGGAGAAGATGTGATCTATTTGGGAGAAATGTGGCCTTTCTGGAAGAAACTGTCCTCTTTTTGGCGATAAAAGAGGTATTTGTGGGTGAAAAGGTCCTATTTGAAGGGGGAACCCTGGTATTTCTTGGAGAAGATGTGATCTATTTGGGAGAAATGTGGCATTTCTGCAGGAAACTGTCCTGATTTGGGGAAAAAAAAAGGTATTTGTGGGTGAAAAGGTCCTATTTCGAGGGGGTAAGCTGGTATTTCTTGGAGAAGATGTGATCTATTTGGGAGAAATGTGGCATTTCTGGAAGAAACTGTCCTCTTTTGGGGATAAAAGAGGTATTTGTGGGTGAAAAGTTCCTATTTGAAGGGGTAAACCTGGTAGGTCTTGGAGAAGCTGTGATATATTTGGGAGAAATGTGGCATGTCTGGAAGAAACTGTCCTCTTTTGGGGATAAAACAGGTATTTGTGGGTGAAAAGGTCCTATCTGAAGGGGGAAACCTGGTATTTCTTGGAGAAGATGTGATCTATTTGGGAGAAATGTGGCATGTCAGGAAGAAACTGTCCTATTTTGGGGATAAAAGAGGTATTTGTGGGTGAAAAGGTCCTATTTGAGGCGGAAACCTGGTATTTCTTGGAGAAGATGTGATATATTTGGGGGAAATGTGGCATTTCTGGAAGAAACTGTCATATTTTGGGGATAAAAGAGGTATTTGTGGGTGAAAAGGTCCTATTTCGAGGGGGAACCCTGGTATTTCTAGGAGAAGATGTGATCTATTTGGGAGAAATGTGGCCTTTCTGGAAGAAACTGTCCTCTTTTGGGGATAAAAGAGGTATTTGTTGGTGAAAAGGTCCTATTTCCAGGGGTAATCCTGGTATTTCTTGGAGAAGATGTGATCTATTTGGGAGAAATGTGGCATGTCAGGAAGAAACTGTCCTCTTTTGGGGATAAAGCAGGTATTTGTGGGTGAAAAGGTCCTATTTGAAGGGGGAAACCTGGTATTTCTTGGAGAAGATGATGTATATTTGGGAGAAATGTGGCATTTCTGGAAGAAAATGTCCAATCTGGGGGGAGAAGGCTGGTATTTGTGGGAGAAAGGGTCCTATTTCTGGAGGAATCCTGGTATTTCTTGGAGAAGATGTGATCTATTTGGGAGAAATGTGGCCTTTCTGGAAGAAACTGTCCTATTTTGGGGATAAAAGAGGTATTTGTGGGTGAAAAGGTCCTATTTGAAGGGGGAAACGTGGTATTTCTTGGAGAAGATGTGATATATTTGGGAGAAATGTGGCATTTCTGGAAGAAAATTTCCAATTAGAGGAATAAAAGAGGTATTTGTGGGTGAATAGGTCCTATTTGAAGGGGGAACCCTGGTATTTCTTGGAGAAGATGTGATATATTTGGAAGAAATCTGGCGTTTCCGGCAGAAAATGTCCTATTTTGGGGATAAAAGAGGTATTTGTGGGTGAAAAGGTTCAATTTGAAGGGGGAACCCTGGTATTTCTCGGAGAAGATGTGATCTATTTGGGAGAAATGTGGCATGTCTGGAAGAAACTGTCCTATTTTGGGGATAAAAGAGGTATTTGTGGGTGAAAAGGTCCTATTTGAAGGGGGAAACCTGGTATTTCTTGGAGAAGATGTGATTTATTTGTGAGAAATGTGCCATGTCTGGAAGAAACTGTCCTCTTTTGGGGATAAAAGAGGTATTTGTGGGTGAAAAGGTCCTATTTGAAGGGGGAAACGTGGTATTTCTTGGAGAAGATGTGATCTATTTGGGAGAAATGTGGCATTTCTGGAAGAAACTGTCCTCTTTTGGGGATAAAAGAGGTATTTGTGGGTGAAAAGGTCCTATCTGAAGGGGGAAAGCTGGTATTTCTTGGAGAAGATGTGATCTATTTGGGAGAAATGTGGCATTTCTGGAAGAATCTGTCCTATTTTCCGGGGATAAAAGAGGTATTCGTGGGTGAAAAGGTCCTATTTGAGGGGGAAAAGCTGGTATTTCTTGGAGAAGATGTGATCTATTTGGGGGAAATGTGGCATTTCTGGAAGAAACTGTCCTCTTTTGGGGATAAATGAGGTATTTGTGGGTGAAAAGGTTCTATTTGAAGGGGGAAACGTGGTATTTCTTGGAGAAGATGTGATCTATTTGGGAGAAATGTGGCATGCCTGGAAGAAACTGTCCTATTTTGGGGATAAAAGAGGTATTTGTGGGAGAAAAGGTCCTATTTGAAGGGGGAAACGTGATATTTCTTGGAGAAGATGTGATCTATTTGGGAGAAATGTGGCATTTCAGGAAGAAACTGTCCTATTTTGGGGATAAAACAGGCATTTGTGGGTGAAAAGATCCTATTTCGAGGGGGAAACCTGGTATTTCTAGGAGAAGATGTGATATATTTGGGAGAAATGTGGCATGTCTGGAAGAAACTGTCCTCTTTTGGGGATAAAAGAGGTATTTGTGGGTGAAAAGGTCCTATTTGAAGGGGGAAACGTGGTATTTCTTGGAGAAGATGTGATATATTTGGAAGAAATGTGGCATGTCAGGAAGAAACTGTCCTATTTTCCGGGGATAAAACAGGTATTTGTGGTTGAAAAGGTCCTATTTGAGGGGGAAACCTGGTATTTCTTGGAGAAGATGTGATCTATTTGGGGGAAATGTGGCATTTCTGGAAGAAACTGTCCTATTTTGGGGATAAAGAGGTATTTGTGGGTGAAAAGGTCCTAATTGAAGGGGGATAGCTGGTATTTCTTGGAGAAGATGTGATCTATTTGGGAGAAATGTGGCATGTCTGGAGGAAACTGTCTTCTTTTGGGGATCAAAGAGGTATTTGTGGGTGAAAAGGTCCTATTTCGAGGGGGAAACGTGGTATTTCTTGGAGAAGATGTGATCTATTTGGGAGAAATGTGGCATTTCTGGAAGAAACTGTCCTCTTTTGGGGATAAAAGAGGTATTTGTGGGTGAAAAGGTCCTATTTCGAGGGGGAAACATGGTATTTCTTGGAGAAGATGTGATATATTTGGGAGAAATGTGGCATTTCCGGAAGAAATAGTCCAATTTGGGGGGAGAAGGCAGGTATTTGTGGGAGAAAAGTTCCTATTTCAGGAGGAATCCTGGCATTTCTTGGAGAAGATGTGATCTATTTGGGAGAAATGTGGCTTTTCTGGCAGAAACTGTCGTATTTTGTGGATAAAAGAGGTATTTGTGGGTGAAAAGGTCCTATTTGAAGGGGGAAACGTGGTATTTCTTGGAGAAGATGTGATATATTTGGGAGAAATGTGGCCTTTCTGGAAGAAACTGTCCTCTTTTGGGGATAAAACAGGTATTTGTGGGTGAATAGGTTATATTTCAAGGGGGTAAGCTGGTATTTCTTGGAGAAGATGTGATCTATTTGGGAGAAATGTGGCATGTCAGGAAGAAACTGTCCTCCTTTGGGGATAAAAGAGGTATTTGTGGGTGAAAAGGTCCTGTTTGAGGGGGGAAAGCTGGTATTTCTTGGAGAAGATGTGCTATATTTGGGAGAAATGTGGCATTTCTGGAAGAAATAGTCCTCTTTTGGGGATAAAAGAGGTATTTGTGGGTGAAAAGGTCCTATTTGAAGGGGGAAACGTGGTATTTCTTGGAGAAGATGTGATCTATTTGGGAGAAATGTGGCAAGTCTGGAAGAAACTGTCGTATTTTGGGGATAAAAGAGGTATTTGTGGGTGAAAAGGTCCTATTTGAAGGGGGAAAGCTGGTATTTCTTGGAGAAGATGTGATATATTTGGGAGAAATGTGGCATTTCTGCAAGAAACTGTCCTGTTTTGGGAAAAAAAGAGGTATTTGTGGGTGAAAATGTCCTATTTGAAGGGGGAAACGTGGTATTTCTTGGAGAAGATGTGATCTATTTGGGAGAAATGTGGCCTTTCTGGAAGAAACTGTCCTCTTTTGGGGATAAAAGAGGTATTTGTGGGTGAAAAGGTCCTATTTCGAGGGGGAAACGTGGTATTTCTTGGAGAAGATGTGATATATTTGGGAGAAATGTGGCATTTCTGGCAGAAACTGTCCTATTTTGGGGATCAAAGAGGTATTTGTGGGTGAAAAGGTCCTATTTGAAGGGGGAAACGTGGTATTTCTTGGAGAAGATGTGATCTATTTGGGAGAAATGTGGCATGTCAGGAAGAAACTGTCCTAATTTACGGGGATTAAACAGGTACTTGTGGGTGAAAAGGTCCTATTTGAAGGGGGAATCCTGGTATTTCTTGGAGAAGATGTGATATATTTGGGAGAAATCTGGCGTTTCCGGCAGAAAATGTCCTATTTTGGGGATAAAACAGGTATTTGTGGGTGAAAAGTTTCTATTTGAAGGGGGAAAGCTGGTATTTCTTGGAGAAGATGTGATATATTTGGGAGAAATGTGGCATTTCTGGAAGAAACTGTCCTCTTTTGGGGATAAATAGGTATTTGTGGGTGAAAGTGTCCTATTTGAAGGGGGAACCCTGGTATTTCTTGGAGAAGATGTGATCTATTTGGGAGAAATGTGGCATTTCTGGAAGAAACTGTCCTCTTTTGGGGATAAAAGAGGTATTTGTGGGTGAAAAGGTCCTATTTGAAGGGGAAACGTGGTATTTCTTGGAGAAGATGTGATATATTTGGGAGAAATGTGGCATTTCTGCAAGAAACTGTCCTGTTTTGGGAAAAAAAAGCGGTATTTGTGGGTGAAAAGGTCCTATTTCGAGGGGGAAAGCTGGTATTTCTTGGAGAAGATGTGATATATTTGGGAGAAATGTGGCCTTTCTGGAAGAAACTGTCCTCTTTTGGGGATAAAAGAGGTATTTGTGGGTGAAAAGTTCCTATTTCCAGGGGTAATCCTGGTAGTTCTTGGAGAAGCTGTGATATATTTGGGAGAAATGTGGCATGTCTGGAAGAAACTGTCCTGTTTTGGGGATAAAAGAGGTATTTGTGGGTGAAAAGGTCCTATTTGAAGGGGGAAACCTGGTATTTCTTGGAGGAGATGTGATTTATTTGGGAGAAATGTGCCATGTCTGGAAGAAACTGTCCTCTTTTGGGGATAAAAGAGGTATTTGTGCGTGAAAAGGTCCTATTTGAAGGGGGAAACCTGGTATTTCTTGGAGAAGATGTGATCTATTTGGGAGAAATGTGGCATTTCTGGAAGAAACTGTCCTCTTTTCGGGATAAAAGAGGTATTTGTGGGTGAAAAGGTCCTATTTGAAGGGGGAAACGTGGTATTTCTTGGAGAAGATGAGATCTATTTGGGAGAAATGTGGCATGTCTGGAAGAAACTGTCCTATTTTCCGGGGATAAAAGAGGTATTCGTGGGTGAAAAGGTCCTATTTGAGGGGGGAAACGTGGTATTTCTTGGAGAAGATGTGATCTATTTGGGAGAAATGTGGCATGCCTGGAAGAAACTGTCCTATTGTGGGGATAAAACAGGTATTTGTGGGTGAAAACGTCCTATTTGAAGGGGGAAACGTGGTATTTCTTGGAGAAGATGTGATCTATTTGGGAGAAATGTGGCATTTCAGGAAGAAACTGTCCTATTTTGGGGATAAAACAGGCATTTGTGGGTGAAAAGGTCCTATTCCGAGGGGGAAACCTGGTATTTCTAGGAGAAGATGTGATATATTTGGGAGAAATGTGGCATGTCTGGAAGAAACTGTCGTATTTTGGGGATCAAAGAGGTATTTGTGGGTGAAAAGGTCCTATTTGAAGGGGGAAAGCTGGTATTTCTAGGAGAAGATGTGATATATTTGGGAGAAATGTGGCATGTCAGGAAGAAACTGTCCTATTTTCCGGGGATAAAACAGGTATTTGTGGGTGACAAGGTCCTATTTGAGGGGGAAACCTGGTATTTCTTGGAGAAGATGTGATCTATTTGGGGGAAATGTGGCATTTCTGGAAGAAACTGTCCTATTTTGGGGATAAAGAGGTTTTTGTGGGTGAAAAGGTCCTATTTGAAGGGGGAAACGTGGTATTTCCTGGAGAAGATGTGATATATTTGGGAGAAATGTGGCATGTCTGGAGGAAACTGTCCTCTTTTGGGGATCAAAGAGGTATTTGTGGGTGAAAAGGTCCTATTTGAAGGGGGAACCCTGGTATTTCTTGGAGAAGCTGTGATATATTTGGGAGAAATGTGGCATTTCTGGAAGAAACTGTCCTATTTTGGGGATAAAAGAGGTATTTGTGGGTGAAAAGGTCCTATTTCGAGGGGGAAACGTGGTATTTCTTGGAGAAGATGTGATATATTTGGGAGAAATGTGGCATTTCTGGAAGAAATAGTCCAATTTGGGGGGAGAAGGCAGGTATTTGTGGGAGAAAAGTTCCTATTTCAGGAGGAATCCTGGTATTTCTTGGAGAAGATGTGATCTATTTGGGAGAAATGTGGCATGTCTGGAAGAAACTGTCCTCTTTTGGGGATAAAAGAGGTACTTGTGGGTGAAAAGGTCCTATTTGAAGGGGGAAAGTTGGTATTTCTTGGAGAAGTTGTGATCTATTTGGGAGAAATGTGGCCTTTCTGGAAGAAACTGTCCTCTTTTGGGGATAAAACAGGTATTTGTGGGTGAAAAGGTCCTATTTGAAGGGGGAAACGTGGTATTTCTTGGAGAAGATGTGATATATTTGGGAGAAATGTGGCATTTCTGGAAGAAACTGTCCTCTTTTGGGGATAAAAGAGGTATTTGTGGTTGAAAAGGTCCTATTTCGAGGGGGAAACCTGGTATTTCTTGGAGAAGATGTGATCTATTTGGGAGAAATGTGGCCTTTCTGGAAGAAACTGTCCTATTTTGGGGATAAAAGAGGTATTTGTGGCTGAAAAGTTCCTATTTCCAGGGGTAATCCTGGTAGTTCTTGGAGAAGCTGTGATATATTTGGGAGAAATGTGGCATGTCTGGAAGAAACTGTCCTCTTTTGGGGATAAAAGAGGTATTTGTGGGTGAAAAGGTCCTATTTCAAGGGGGAAACCTGGTATTTCTTGGAGAAGATGTGATGTATTTGGGAGAAATGTGGCATGTCTGGAAGAAACTGTCCTCTTTTGGGGATAAAAGAGGTATTTGTGGGTGAAAAGGTCCTATTTGAAGGGGGAAACCTGGTATTTCTTGGAGAAGATGTGATATATTTGGGAGAAATGTGGCATTTCTGGAAGAAACTGTCCTCTTTTGGGGATAAAAGAGGTATTTGTGGGTGAAAAGGTCCTATTTGAAGGGGGAAAGCTGGTATTTCTTGGAGAAGATGTGATCTATTTGGGAGAAATGTGGCATGTCAGGAAGAATCTGTCCTATTTTCCTGGGATAAAAGAGGTATTCGTGGGTGAAAAGGTCCTATTTGAGGGGGAAAAGCTGGTATTTCTTGGAGAAGATGTGATCTATTTGGGGGAAATGTGGCATTTCTGGAAGAAACTGTCCTCTTTTGGGGATAAAAGAGGTATTTGTGGGTGAAAAGGTTCTATTTGAAGGGGGAAACGTGGTATTTCTTGGAGAAGATGTGATCTATTTGGGAGAAATGTGGCATGCCTGGAAGAAACTGTCCTATTTTGGGGATAAAAGAGGTATTTGTGGGTGAAAAGGTCCTATTTGAAGGGGGAAACGTGGTATTTCTTGGAGAAGATGTGATCTATTTGGGAGAAATGTGGCATTTCAGGAAGAAACTGTCCTATTTTGGGGATAAAACAGGCATTTGTGGGTGAAAAGGTCCTATTTCGAGGGGGAAACCTGGTAATTCTAGGAGAAGATGTGATGTATTTGGGAGAAATGTGGCATGTCTGGAAGAAACTGTCCTATTTTGGGGATAAAAGAGGTATTTTTGGGTGAAAAGGTTGTATTTGAAGGGGGAAACGTGGTATTTCTTGGAGAAGATGTGATCTATTTGGGAGAAATGTGGCATGTCAGGAAGAAAATGTCCTATTTTCCGGGGATAAAACAGGTATTTGTGGGTGACAAGGTCCTATTTGAAGGGGGAAACCTGGTATTTCTTGGAGAAGATGTGATCTATTTTGGGGGAAATGTGGCATTTCTGGAAGAAACTGTCCTATTTTGGGGATAAAAGAGGTATTTGTGGGTGAAAAGGTCCTATTTCAAGGGGGAACCCTGGTATTTCTTGGAGAAGATGTGATTTATTTGGGAGAAATGTGCCATGTCTGGAAGAAACTGTCCTATTTTGGGGAGAAAAGAGGTATTTGTGGGTGAAAAGGTCCTATTTGAAGGGGGAAACCTGGTATTTCTTGGAGAAGATGTGATCTATTTGGGAGAAATGTGGCATGTCAGGAAGAAACTGTCCTCTTTTGGGGATAAAACAGGTATTTGTGGGTGAAAAGGTCCTATCTGATGGGGGAAACCTGGTATTTCTTGGAGAAGATGTGATCTATTTGGGAGAAATGTGGCATGTCAGGAAGAATCTGTCCTATTTTCCGGGGATAAAAGAGGTATTCGTGGGTGAAAAGGTCCTATTTGAGGGGGAAAAGCTGGTATTTCTTGGAGAAGATGTGATCTATTTGGGGGAAATGTGGCATTTCTGGAAGAAACTGTCCTATTTTGGGGATAAAAGAGGTATTTGTGGGTGAAAAGGTTCTATTTGAAGGGGGAAACGTGGTATTTCTTGGAGAAGATGTGATCTATTTGGGAGAAATGTGGCATTTCTGGAAGAAACTGTCCTATTTTGGGGATAAAAGAGGTATTTGTGGGTGAAAAGGTCCTATTTGAAGGGGGAAACGTGGTATTTCTTGGAGAAGATGTGATCTATTTGGGAGAAATGTGGCATTTCAGGAAGAAACTGTCCAATTTTGGGGATAAAACAGGCATTTGTGGGTGAAAAGGTCCAATTTCGAGGGGGAAACCTGGTATTTCTAGGAGAAGATGTGATCTATTTGGGAGAAATGTGGCATGTCTGGAAGAAACTGTCCTATTTTGGGGATAAAAGAGGTATTTGTGGGTGAAAAGGTCCTATTTGAAGGGGGAATCCCGGTATTTCTTGGAGAAGATGTGATATATTTGGGAGAAATGTGGCATGTCAGGAAGAAACTGTCCTATTTTCCGGGGATAAAACAGGTATTAGTGGGTGACAAGGTCCTATTTGAGGGGGAACCCTGGTATTTCTTGGAGAAGATGTGATCTATTTTGGGGGAAATGTGGCATTTCTGGAAGAAACTGTCCTATTTTGGGGATAAAGAGGTATTTGTGGGTGAAAAGGTCCTATTTGAAGGGGGAAACGTGGTATTTCTAGGAGAAGATGTGATCTATTTGGGAGAAATGTGGCATTTCTGGAAGAAAATGTCCTCTTTTGGGGATCAAAGAGGTATTTGTGGGTGAAAAGGTCCTATTTGAAGGGGGAAACGTGGTATTTCTTGGAGAAGATGTGATATATTTGGGAGAAATGTGGCATTTCTGGAAGAAACTGTCCTCTTTTGGGGATAAAAGAGGTATTTGTGGGTGAAAAGGTCCTATTTGAAGGGGGAAACGTGGTATTTCTTGGAGAAGATGTGATCTATTTGGGAGAAATGTGGCATGTCTGGAAGAAACTGTCGTATTTTGGGGATAAAACAGGTATTTGTGGGTGAAAAGGTCCTATCTGAAGGGGGAAACGTGGTATTTCTTGGAGAAGATGTGATGTATTTGGGAGAAATGTGGCATGTCAGGAAGAAACTGTCCTAATTTACGGGGATTAAACAGGTATTTGTGGGTGAAAAGGTCCTTTTTGAAGGGGAAATCCTGGTATTTCTTGGAGAAGATGTGATATATTTGGAAGAAATCTGGCGATTCCGGCAGAAAATGTCCTATTTTGGGGATAAAAGAGGTATTTGTGGGTGAAAAGGTTCTATTTGAAGGGGGAAAGCTGGTATTTCTTGGAGAAGATGTGATCTATTTGGGAGAAATGTGGCATTTCTGGAAGAAAAAGTCCAATTTGGGGGGAGAAGGCAGGTATTTCTTGGAGAAAAGTTCCTATTTCAGGAGGAATCCTGGCATTTCTTGGAGAAGATGTGATCTATTTGGGAGAAATGTGGCATTTCTGGCAGAAACTGTCCTCTTTTGGGGATAAAAGAGGTATTTGTGGGTGAAAAGGTCCTATTTGAAGGGGGAAACCTGGTATTTCTTGGAGAAGATGTGATATATTTGGGAGAAATGTGGCATGTCTGGAAGAAACTGTCCTCTTTTGGGGATAAAAGAGGTATTTGTGGGTGAAAAGGTCCTATTTCGAGGGGGAAAGCTGGTATTTCTTGGAGAAGATGTGATCTATTTGGGAGAAATGTGGCATTTCTGCAAGAAACTGTCCTGTTTTGGGAAAAAAAAGCGGTATTTGTGGGTGATAAGGTCCTATTTGAAGGGGGAAAGCTGGTATTTCTTGGAGAAGATGTGATCTATTAGGGAGAAATGTGGCATGTCAGGAAGAAACTGTCCTATTTTGGGGATAAAAGAGGTATTTGTGGGTGAAAAGTTCCTATTTCGAGGGGTAATCCTGGTAGTTCTTGGAGAAGCTGTGATATATATGGGAGAAATGTGGCATTTCTGGAAGAAACTGTCCTCTTTTGGGGATAAAACAGGTATTTGTGGGTGAAAAGGTCCTATCTGAAGGGGGAAACCTGGTATTTCTTGGAGAAGATGTGATCTATTTGGGAGAAATGTGGCATGTCAGGAAGAAACTGTCCTATTTTCCGGGGATAAAAGAGGTATTCGTGGGTGAAAAGGTCCTATTTGAGGGGGAAAGCTGGTATTTCTTGGAGAAGATGTGATATATTTGGGAGAAATGTGGCCTTTCTGGCAGAAACTGTCCTATTTTGGGGATAAAAGAGGTATTTGTGGGTGAAAAGGTCCTATTTGAAGGGGGAAACGTGGTATTTCTTGGAGAAGATGTGATATATTTGGGAGAAATGTGGCATGTCAGGAAGAAACTGTCCTATTTTGGGGATAAAACAGGTATTTGTGGGTGAGAAGGTCCTATTTCAGGAGGAATCCTGGTATTTCTTGGAGAAGATGTGATCTATTTGGGAGAAATGTGGCATTTCTGGAAGAAACTGTCCTCTTTTGGGGATAAAAGAGGTATTTGTGGGTGAAAAGGTCCTATTTCAAGGGGGAACCTGGTATTTCTTGGAGAAAATGTGATATATTTGGGAGAAATGTGGCATGTCTGGAGGAAACTGTCCTCTTTTGGGGATAAAAGAGGTATTTGTGGGTGAAAAGGTCGTATTTGAAGGGGGAAAGCTGGTATTTCTAGGAGAAGATGTGATCTATTTGGGAGAAATGTGGCATTTCTGGAAGAAACTGTCCTATTTTGGGGATAAAAGAGGTATTTGTGGGTGAAAAGGTCCTATTTCCAGTTGTAATCCTGGTATTTCTTGGAGAAGATGTGATATATTTGGGAGAAATGTGGCATTTCTGGAAGAAACTGTCCTATTTTGGGGATAAAAGAGGTATTTGTGGGTGAAAAGGTCCTATTTCCAGGGGTAATCCTGGTAGTTCTTGGAGAAGCTGTGATATATTTGGGAGAAATGTGGCATTTCTGGAAGAAACTGTTGTATTCTGGGGATAAAAGAGGTATTTGTGGGAGAAAAGGTCCTATTTGAAGGGGAAATCCTGGTATTTCTTGGAGAAGATGTGATTTATTTGGGAGAAATGTGGCATTTCTGCAAGAAACTGTCCTGTTTTGGGAAAAAAAAGCGGTATTTGTGGGTGAAAAGGTCCTATTTCGAGGGGGAAAGCTGGTATTTCTTGGAGAAGATGTGATCTATTTGGGAGAAATGTGGCCTTTCTGGAAGAAACTGTCCTCTTTTGGGGATAAAAGAGGTATTCGTGGGTGAAAAGGTCCTATTTGAAGGGGGAATCCTGGTATTTCTTGGAGAAGATGTGATCTATTTGGGGGAAATGTGGCATTTCTGGAAGAAACTGTCGTATTTTGGGGATAAAAGAGGTATTTGTGGGTGAAAAGGTCCTATTTGAAGGGGGAAACGTGGTATTTCTTGGAGAAGATGTGATCTATTTGGGAGAAATGTGGCATGTCTGGAAGAAACTGTCCTATTTTCCAGGGATAAAACAGGTATTTGTGGATGAAAAGGTCCTATTTGAAGGGGGAATCCTGGTATTTCTTGGAGAAGATGTGATCTATTTGGGGGAAATGTGGCATTTCTGGAAGAAACTGTCCTATTTTGGGGATCAAAGAGGTATTTGTGGGTGAAAAGGTCCTATTTGAAGGGGGAAACGTGGTATTTCTTGGAGAAGATGTGATCTATTTGGGAGAAATGTGGCATGTCTGGAGGAAACTGTCCTCTTTTGGGGATAAAAGAGGTATTTGTGGGTGAAAAGGTCCTATTTGAAGGGGGAAACGTGGTATTTCTTGGAGAAGATGTGATCTATTTGGGAGAAATGTGGCATGTCTGGAAGAAACTGTCGTATTTTGGGGATAAAAGAGGTATTTGTGGGTGAAAAGGTCCTATTTCGAGGGGGAAAGCTGGTATTTCTTGGAGAAGATGTGCTATATTTGGGAGAAATGTGGCATGTCTGGAAGAAACTGTCCTCTTTTGGGGATAAAAGAGGTATTTGTGGGTGAAAAAGTCCTATTTGAAGGGGGAATCCTGGTATTTCTTGGAGAAGATGTGATCTATTTAGGAGAAATGTGGCCTTTCTGGAAGAAACTGTCCTCTTTTGGGGATAAAAGAGGTATTTGTGGGTGAAAAGTTCCTATTTGAAGGGGGAATCCTGGTATTTCTTGGAGAAGATGTGATCTATTTGGGAGAAATGTGGCATTTCTGGAAGAAACTGTCCTATTTTGGGGATAAAAGAGGCATTTGTGGGTGAAAAGGTCCTATTTGAAGGGGGAAACCTGGTATTTCTTGGAGAAGATGTGATATATTTGGGAGAAATGTGGCATTTCGGGCAGAAACTGACCTCGTTTGGGGATAAAAGAGGTATTTGTGGGTGAAAAGGTTCTATTTGAAGGGGGAAACGTGGTATTTCTTGGAGAAGATGTGATATATTTGGGAGAAATGTGGCATGTCTGGAAGAAAAAGTCCAATTTGGGGGGAGAAGGCAGGTATTTTTGGGAGAAAAGTTCCTATTTCAGGAGGAATCCTGGTATTTCTTGGAGAAGATGTGATCTATTTGGGAGAAATGTGGCATGTCAGGAAGAAACTGTCCTCTTTTGGGGATAAAAGAGGTATTTGTGGGTGAAAAGGTCCTATTTGAAGGGGGAAAGCTGGTATTTCTTGGAGAAGATGTGCTATATTTGGGAGAAATGTGGCATTTCTGGAAGAAACTGTCCTCTTTTGGGGATAAAAGAGGTATTTGTGGGTGAATATGTTATATTTCAAGGGGGTAATCCTGGTATTTCTTGGAGAAGATGTGATTTATTTGGGAGAAATGTGGCCTTTCTGGAAGAAACTGTCCTCTTTTGGGGATAAAAGAGGTATTTGTGGGTGAAAAGGTCCTATTTGAAGGGGGAATCCTGGTATTTCTTGGAGAAGATGTGATCTATTTGGGAGAAATGTGGCATTTCTGGAACAAACTGTCCTCTTTTGGGGATAAAAGAGGTATTTGTGGGTGAAAAGGTCCTGTTTGAGGGGGGAAAGCTGGTATTTCTTGGAGAAGATGTGCTATATTTGGGAGAAATGTGGCATTTCTGGCAGAAACTGTCCTCTTTTGGGGATAAAAGAGGTATTTGTGGGTGAAAAGGTCCTATTTGAAGGGGGAAACGTGGTATTTCTTGGAGAAGATGTGATCTATTTGGGAGAAATGTGGCATGTCAGGAAGAAACTGTCCTATTTTGGGGATAAAAGAGGTATTCGTGGGTGAAAAGGTCCTATTTGAAGGGGGAAACCTGGTATTTCTTGGAGAAGATGTGATCTATTTGGGAGAAATGTGCCATGTCTGGAAGAAACTGTCCTCTTTTGTGGATAAAAGAGGTATTTGTGGGTGAAAAGGTCCTATTACCAGGGGTAATCATGGTAGGTCTTGTAGAAGCTGTGATATATTTGGGAGAAATGTGGCATTTCTTGCAGAAACTGTCCTCTTTTGGGGATAAAACAGGTATTTGTGGGTGAAAAGGTCCTATTTGAAGGGGGAAACGTGGTATTTCTTGGAGGAGATGTGATCTATTTGGGAGAAATGTGGCATGTCAGGAAGAAACTGCCCTATTTTCCGGGGATAAAAGAGGTATTCGTGGGTGAAAAGGTCCTATTTGAGGGGGAAACCTGGTATTTCTTGGAGAAGATGTGATCTATCTGGGGGAAATATGGCCTTTCTGGAAGAAACTGTCCTCTTTTGGGGATAAAAGAGGTATTTGTGGGTGAAAAGGTCCTATTTGAAGGGGGAATCCTGGTATTTCTTGGAGAAGATGTGATCTATTTGGGAGAAATGTGGCATGTCAGGATGAAACTGTCCTATTTTGGGAAAAAAAGAGGTATTTGTGGGTGAAAAGGTCCTATTTCGAGGGGGAAAGCTGGTATTTCTTGGAGAAGATGTGATATATTTGGGAGAAATGTGGCATTTCAGGCAGAAACTGACCTCTTTTGGGGATAAAAGAGGTATGTGTGGGTGAAAAGGTCCTATTTGAAGGGGGAAACGTGGTATTTCTTGGAGAAGATGTGATCTATTTGGGAGAAATGTGGCATTTAAGGAAGAAACTGTCGTATTTTGCGGATAAAACAGGCATTTGTGGGTGAAAAGGTCCTATTTCGAGGGGGAAACCTGGTATTTCTAGGAGGAGATGTGATCTATTTGGGAGAAATGTGGCCTTTCTGGCAGAAACTGTCCTATTTTGGGGATAAAAGAGGTATTTGTGGGTGAAAAGGTCCTATTTGAAGGGGGAAACGTGGTATTTCTTGGAGAAGATGTGATATATTTGGGAGAAATGTGGTATTTCTGGAAGAAACTGTCCTCTTTTGGGGATCAAACAGGTATTTGTGGGTGAAAAGGTCCTATTTCGAGGGGGAAACCTGGTATTTCTAGGAGAAGATTGATATATTTGGGAGAAATGTGGCATTTCTGGAAGAAACTGTCCTATTTTGGGGATGAAAGAGGTATTTGTGGGTGAAAAGGTCCTATTTGAAGGGGGAAACCTGGTGTTTCTTGGAGAAGATGTGATCTATTTGGGAGAAATGTGGCATTTCTGGCAGAAACTGTTCTATTTCGGGGATAAAAGAGGTATTTGTGGGTGAAAAGGTTCTATTTGAAGGGGGAAACCAGGTATTTCTAGGACAAGATGTGATCTATTTGGGAGAAATGTGGCATGTCTGGAAGAAAAAGTGCAATTCGGGAGGAGAAGACATGTATTTGTGGGAGAAAAGTTCCTATTTCAGGAGGAATCCTGGTATTTCTTGGAGAAGATGTGATATATTTGGGAGAAATGTGGCATGTCTGGAAGAAACTGTCCTCTTTTGGGGATAAAAGAGGTACTTGTGGGTGAAAAGGTCCTATTTGAAGGGGGAAACGTGGTATTTCTTGGGGAAGATGTGATTTATTTGGGAGAAATGTGGCATGTCTGGAAGAAACTGTCCTATTTTGGGGAAAAAAGAGGTATTTGTGGGTGAAAAGGTCCTATTTGAAGGGGGAAAGCTAGTATTTCTTGGAGAAGATGTGATCTATTTGGGAGAAATGTGGCATTTCTGGCAGAAACTGTCCTCTTTTGGGGATAAAAGAGGTATTTGTGGGTGAAAAGGTCCTATTTGAAGGGGGAAACGTGGTATTTCTTGGAGAAGATGTGATCTATTTGGGAGAAATCTGGCATGTCTGGAAGAAACTGTCCTATTTTGGGGATAAAAGAGGTATTTGCTAGTGAAAAGGTCCTATTTGAAGGGGGAAAGCTGGTATTTCTTGGAGAAGATGTGATCTATTTGGGAGAAATGTGGCATGTCTGGAAGAAACTGTTTAATTTCGGGGATAAAAGAGGTATTTGTTGGTGAAAAGGTCCTATTTCAAGGGGGAAACCTGGTATATCTTGGAGAAGATGTGATCTATTTGGGAGAAATGTGGCATTTCTGGAAGAAACTGTCCTCTTTTGGGGATAAAAGAGGTATTTGTGGGTGAAAAGGTCCTATTTGAAGGGGGAATCCTGGTATTTCTTGGAGAAGATGTGATCTATTTGGGAGAAATGTGGCATGTCTGGAAGAAACTGTCGTATTTTGGGGATAAAAGAGGTATTTGTGGGTGAAAAGGTCCTATTTGAAGGGGGAACCCTGGTATTTCTTGGAGAAGATGTGATATATTTGGGAGAAATGTGGCATTTCTGGAAGAAAAAGTCCAATTTGGTAGCAGAAGGCTGGTATTTCTGGGAGAAAAGTTCCTATTCCAGGAGGAATCCTGGTATTTCTTGGAGAAGATGTGATATATTTGGGAGAAATGTGGCATTTCTGGAAGAAACTGTCCTCTTTTGGGGATAAAAGAGGTATTTGTGGGTGAAAAGGTCCTATTTGAAGGAGGAACCCTGGTATTTCTTGGAGAAGATGTGATCTATGTGGGAGAAATCTGGCTTTTCTGGAAGAAAATTTGCAATTTGAGGGATAAAAGATGTATTTGTGGGTGAAAAGATCCTATTTGAAGAGGGAACCCTGGTATTTCTTGGAGAAGATGTGATATATTTGGGAGAAATGTGGCATTTCTGGAAGAAACTGTCCTATTTTGGGGATGAAAGAGGTATTTGTGGGTGAAAAGGTCCTATTTGAGGGGGGAAACCTAGTGTTTCTTGGAGAAGATGTGATCTATTTGGGAGAAATGTGGCATTTCTGGCAGAAACTGTTCTATTTCGGGGATAAAAGAGGTATTTGTGGGTGAAAAGGTTCTATTTGAAGGGGGAAACCAGGTATTTCTAGGACAAGATGTGATCTATTTGGGAGAAATGTTGCATGTCTGGAAGAAAAAGTGCAATTCGGGAGGAGAAGACAGGTATTTGTGGGAGAAATGTTCCTATTTCAGGAGGAATCCTGGTATTTCTTGGAGAAGATGTGATGTATTTGGGAGAAATGTGGCATGTCTGGAAGAAACTGTCCTCTTTTGGGGATAAAAGAGGTACTTGTGGGTGAAAAGGTCCTATTTGAAGGGGGAAACGTGGTATTTCTTGGAGAAGATGTGATCTATTTGGGAGAAATGTGGCATTTCTGGCAGAAACTGTCCTCTTTTGGGGATAAAAGAGGTATTTGTGGGTGAAAAGGTCCTATTTGAAGGGGGAAAGCTGGTATTTCTTGGAGAAGATGCGATCTATTTGGGAGAAATCCGGCATGTCTGGAAGAAACTGTCCTATTTTGGGTATAAAAGAGGTATTTGCTAGTGAAAAGGTCCTATTTGAAGGGGGAAAGCTGGTATTTCTTGGAGAAGATGTGATCTATTTGGGAGAAATGTGGCATGTCTGGAAGAAACTGTTTAATTTCAGGGATAAAAGAGGTATTTGTTGGTGAAAAGGTCCTATTTCAAGGGGGAAACCTGGTATATCTTGGAGAAGATGTGATCTATTTGGGAGAAATGTGGCATTTCTTTTGGGGATAAAAGAGGTATTTGTGGGTGAAAAGGTCCTATTTGAAGGGGGAAACCTGGTATTTCTTGGAGAAGATGTGATCTATTTGGGAGAAATGTGGCATGTCTGGAAGAAACTGTCGTATTTTGGGGATAAAAGAGGTATTTGTGGGTGAAAAGGTCCTATTTGAAGGGGGAACCCTGGTATTTCTTGGAGAAGATGTGATATATTTGGGAGAAATGTGGCATTTCTGGAAGAAAAAGTCCAATTTGGTAGCAGAAGGCTGGTATTTCTGGGAGAAAAGTTCCTATTCCAGGAGGAATCCTGGTATTTCTTGGAGAAGATGTGATATATTTGGGAGAAATGTGGCCTTTCTGGAAGAAACTGTCCTATTTTGGGGATAAAAGAGGTATTTGTGGGTGAAAAGGTCCTATTAGAAGGGGGAACCCTGGTATTTCTTGGAGAAGATGTGATCTATTTGGGAGAAATCTGGCTTTTCTGGAAGAAAATTTGCAATTTGAGGGATAAAAGAGGTATTTGTGGGTGAAAAGGTCCTATTTGAAGAGGGAACCCTGGTATTTCTTGGAGAAGATGTGATATATTTGGGAGAAATGTGGCATGCCTGGAAGAAACTGTCGTATTGTGGGGATAAAAGAGGTATTTGTGGGTGAAAAGGTCCTATTTGAAGGGGGAAAGCTGGTATTTCTTGGAGAAGATATGATCTATTTGGGAGAAATGTGGCATTTCTGGAAGAAAAAGTCCAATTTGGTTGCAGAAGGCTGGTATTTCTGGGAGAAAAGTTCCTATTTCTGGAGGAATCCTGGTATTTCTTGGAGAAGATGTGATGTATTTGGGAGAAATGCGGCATGTCTGGAAGAAACTGTCCTCTTTTGGGGATAAAAGAGGTATTTGTGGGTGAAAAGGTCGTATTTGAAGGGGGAAACGTGGTATTTCATGGAGAAGATGTGATGTATTTGGGAGAAATGTGGCATGTCTGGAAGAAACTGTCCTCTTTTGGGGATAAAAGAGGTATTTGTGGGTGAAAAGGTCCTATTTGAAGGGGGAACCCTGGTATTTCTTGGAGAAGATGTGATATATTTGGGAGAAATCTGGCATTTCTGGAAGAAAATTTCCAATTTGAGGGATAAAAGAGGTATTTGTGGGTGAAAAGGTCCTATTTGAAGGGGGAACCCTGGTATTTCTTGGAGAAGATGTGATATATTTGGGAGAAATGTGGCATGTCAGGAAGAAAGTGTCCTCTTTTGGGGATAAAACAGGTATTTGTGGGTGAAAAGGTCCTATTTCCTGGGGAAAACCTGGTATTTCTTGGAGAAGATGTGATCTATTTGGGTGAAATCTGGCATTTGTGGAAGAAACTGTCCTATTTTGGGGATAGAACAGGCATTTGTGGGTGAAAAGGTCCTATTTCGAGGGGGAAACTTGGTATTTCTTGGAGAAGATGTGATCTATTTGGGAGAAATGTGGCATTTCTGGCAGAAACTGTCCTATTTTGGGGATAAAAGAGGTATTTGTGGGTGAAAAGGTCCTATTTCAAGGGGGAACCAGGTATTTCTTGGAGAAGATGTGATATATTTGGGAGAAATGTGGCCTTTCTGGAAGAAACTGTCCTATTCTGGGGATAAAACAGGTATTTGTGTTTGAAAAGGTCCTATTTGAAGGTGGAAACCTGGCATTTCTTGGAGAAGATGTGCTATATTTGGGAGAAATGTGGCATTTCTGGCAGAAACTGTCCTCTTTTGGGGATAAAAGAGGTATTTGTGGGTGAAAAGGTCCTATTTGAAGGGGGAAACGTGGAATTTCTTGGAGAAGATGTGATCTATTTGGGAGAAATGTGGCATGTCTGGAAGAAACTGTCCTATTTTGGGGATGAAAGAGGTATTTGTGGGTGAAAAGGTCCTATTTGAAGGGGGAAAGCTGGTATTTCTTGGAGAAGATGTGATCTATTTGGGAGAAATGTGGCATTTCTGCAAGAAACTGTCCTGTTTTGGGAAAAAAAAGAGGTATTTGTGGGTGAAAAGGTCCTATGTCGAGGGGGAAAGCTGGTATTTCTAGGAGAAGATGTGATCTATTTGGGAGAAATGTGGCCTTTCTGGAAGAAACTGTCCTCTTTTGGGGATAAAAGAGGTATTTGTGGGTGAAAAGTTCCTATTTCCAGGGGTAATCCTGGTATTTCTTGGAGAAGATGTGATCTATTTGGGAGAAATGTGGCATGTCAGGAAGAAACTGTCCTCTTTTGGGGATAAAAGAGGTATTTGTGGGTGAAAAGGTCCTATTTGAAGGGGGAAACCTGGTATTTCTTGGAGAAGATGTGATCTATTTGGGAGAAATGTGGCATGTCAGGAAGAAACTGTCCTATTTTGGGGATAAAAGAGGTATTTGTGGGTGAAAAGGTCCTATTTGAAGGGGGAAATGTGGTATTTCTTGGAGAAGATGTGATCTATTTGGGAGAAATGTGCCATGTCTGGAACAAACTGTCCTATTTTCCGGGGATAAAAGAGGTATTCGTGGGTGAAAAGGTCCTATTTGAAGGGGAAAAGCTGGTATTTCTTGGAGAAGATGTGATCTATTTGGGGGAAATGTGGCATTTCTGGAAGAAACTGTCCTCTTTTGGGGATAAAAGAGGTATTTTTGGGTGAAAAGGTCCTATTTGAAGGGGGAAACGTGGTATTTCTTGGAGAAGATGTGATCTATTTGGGAGAAATGTGGCATTTCTGGAAGAAACTGTCGTATTTTGGGGATAAAAGAGGTATTTGTGGGTGAAAAGGTCCTATTTGAAGGGGGAATCATGGTATTTCTTGGAGAAGATGTGATATATTTGGGAGAAATGTGGCATGTCTGGAAGAAAATGTCCTATTTTGGGGATAAAACAGGCATTTGTGGGTGAAAAGGTCCTATTTCGAGGGGGAAACCTGGTATTTCTTGGAGAAGATGTGATCTATTTGGGAGAAATGTGGCATTTCTGGAAGAAACTGTCGTATTTTGGGGATGAAAGAGGTATTTGTGGGTGAAAAGGTCCTATTTGAAGGGGGAATCCTAGTATTTCTTGGAGAAGATGTGATCTATTTGGGAGAAATGTGGCATTTCTGGAAGAAACTGTCCTATTTTGGGGATAAAAGAGGTATTTGTGGGTGAAAAGGTCCTATTTGAAGGGGGAAACGTGGTATTTCTTGGAGAAGATGTGATCTATTTGGGAGAAATGTGGCATGTCTGGAAGAAACTGTCCTATTTTGGGGATAAAAGAGGTATTTGTGGGTGAAAAGGTCCTATTTGAAGGGGGAAACGTGGTATTTCTTGGAGAAGATGTGATCTATTTGGGAGAAATGTGGCATTTCTGCTAGAAACTGTCCTGTTTTGGGAAAAAAAAGAGGTATTTGTGGGTGAAAAGGTCCTATTTCGAGGGGGAATGCTGGTATTTCTAGGAGAAGATGTGATCTATTTGGGAGAAATGTGGCCTTTCTGGAAGAAACTGTCCTCTTTTGGGGATAAAAGAGGTATTTGTGGGTGAAAAGGTCCTATTTCCAGGGGTAATCCTGGTATTTCTTGGAGAAGATGTGATCTATTTGGGAGAAATGTGGCATGTCAGGAAGAAACTGTCCTATTTTGGGGATAAAAGAGGTATTTGTGGGAGAAAAGGTCCTATTTGAAGGGGGAAAGCTGGTATTTCTTGGAGAAGATGTGATCTATTTGGGAGAAATGTGGCATTTCTGGAAGAAAAAGTCCAATTTGGGGGGAGAAGGCAGGTATTTCTTGGAGAAAAGTTCCTATTTGAAGGGGGAATCCTGGTATTTCTTGGAGAAGATGTGATCTATTTGGGAGAAATGTGGCATTTCTGGAAGAAACTGTCGTATTTTGGGGATAAAAGAGGTATTTGTGGGTGAAAAGGTCCTATTTGAAGGGGGAACCCTGGTATTTCTTGGAGAAGATGTGATCTATTTGGGAGAAATGTGGCATTTCTGGAAGAAAATTTCCAATTTGAGGGATAAAACTGGTATATGTGGGTGAATAGGTCCTATTTGAAGGGGGAAAGCTGGTATTTCTTGGAGAAGATGTGATATATTTGGAAGAAATCTGGCGTTTCCGACAGAAAATGTCCTATTTTGGGGATAAAACAGGTATTTGTGGGTGAAAAGGTCCTATTTGAAGGGGGAAACCTGGTATTTCTTGGAGAAGATGTGATATATTTGGGAGAAATGTGGCATGTCTGTTAGAAACTGTCCTCTTTTGGGGATAAAAGAGGTATTTGTGGGTGAAAAGTTCCTATTTGAAGGGGGAAACCTGGTATTTCTTGGAGAAGATGTGATTTATTTGGGAGAAATGTGCCATGTCTGGAAGAAACTGTCCTCTTTTGGGGATAAAAGAGGTATTTGTGGGTGAAAAGGTCCTATTTGAAGGGGGAAACCTGGTATTTCTTGGAGAAGATGTGATCTATTTGGGAGAAATGTGGCATTTCTGGAAGAAACTGTCCTCTTTTGGGGATAAAAGAGGTATTTGTGTTTGAAAAGGTCCTATCTGAAGGGGGAACCCTGGTATTTCTTGCAGAAGATGTGATATATTTGGGAGAAATGTGGCATGTCAGGAAGAAACTGTCCTATTTTCCGGGGATAAAAGAGGTATTTGTGGTTGAATAGGTCCTATTTGAGGGGGAAAAGCTGGTATTTCTTGGAGAAGATGTGATCTATTTGGGTGAAATCTGGCATTTCTGGAAGAAACTGTCCTCTTTTGGGGATAAAGGAGGTATTTGTGGGTGAAAAGGTTCTATTTGAAGGGGGAAACGTGGTATTTCTTGGAGAAGATGTGATCTATTTAGGAGAAATGTGGCATGTCTGGAAGAAACTGTCGTATTTTGGGGATAAAAGAGCTATTTGTGGGTGAAAAGGTCCTATTTGAAGGGGGAACCCTGGTATTTCTTGGAGAAGATGTGATCTATTTGGGAGAAATGTGGAATTTCAGGAAGAAACTGTCCTATTTTGGGGATAAAACAGGCATTTGTGGGTGAAAAGGTCCTATTTCGAGGGGGAAACCTGGTATTTCTAGGAAAAGATGTGATATATTTGGGAGAAATGTGGCATGTCTGGAAGAAACTGTCCTAATTTGGGGATAAAAGAGGTATTTGTGGGTGAAAAGGTCCTATTTGAAGGGGGAAACCTGGTATTTCATGGAGAAGATGTGCTATATTTGGGAGAAATGTGGCATTTCTGGAAGAAACTGTTGTATTCTGGGGATAAAAGAGGTATTTGTGGGAGAAAAGGTCCTATTTGAAGGGGAAATCCTGGTATTTCTTGGAGAAGATGTGATCTATTTGGGAGAAATGTGGCCTTTCTGGAAGAAACTGTCCTCTTTTGGGGATAAAAGAGGTATTTGTGGGTGAAAAGGTCCTATTTCCAGGGGTAATCCTGGTATTTCTTGGAGAAGATGTGATCTATTTGGGAGAAATGTGGCATGTCAGGAAGAAACTGTCCTATTTTGGGGATAAAAGAGGTATTTGTGGGAGAAAAGGTCCTATTTGAAGGGGGAAAGCTGGTATTTCTTGGAGAAGATGTGATCTATTTGGGAGAAATGTGGCATTTCTGGAAGAAAAAGTCCAATTTGGGGGGAGAAGGCAGGTATTTCTTGGAGAAAAGTTCCTATTTCAGGAGGAATCCTGGTATTTCTTGGAGAAGATGTGATCTATTTGGGAGAAATGTGGCATTTCTGGAAGAAACTGTCGTATTTTGGGGATAAAAGAGGTATTTGTGGGTGAAAAGGTCCTATTTGAAGGGGGAACCCTGGTATTTCTTGGAGAAGATGTGATCTATTTGGGAGAAATGTGGCATTTCTGGAAGAAAATTTCCAATTTGAGGGATAAAACTGGTATATGTGGGTGAATAGGTCCTATTTGAAGGGGGAAAGCTGGTATTTCTTGGAGAAGATGTGATATATTTGGAAGAAATCTGGCGTTTCCGACAGAAAATGTCCTATTTTGGGGATAAAACAGGTATTTGTGGGTGAAAAGGTCCTATTTGAAGGGGGAAACCTGGTATTTCTTGGAGAAGATGTGATATATTTGGGAGAAATGTGGCATTTCTGGAAGAAACTGTCCTCTTTTGGGGATAAAAGAGGTATTTGTGGGTGAAAAGTTCCTATTTGAAGGGGGAAACCTGGTATTTCTTGGAGAAGATGTGATTTATTTGGGAGAAATGTGCCATGTCTGGAAGAAACTGTCCTCTTTTGGGGATAAAAGAGGTATTTGTGGGTGAAAAGGTCCTATTTGAAGGGGGAAACCTGGTATTTCTTGGAGAAGATGTGATCTATTTGGGAGAAATGTGGCATTTCTGGAAGAAACTGTCCTCTTTTGGGGATAAAAGAGGTATTTGTGTTTGAAAAGGTCCTATCTGAAGGGGGAACCCTGGTATTTCTTGGAGAAGATGTGATATATTTGGGAGAAATGTGGCATGTCAGGAAGAAACTGTCCTATTTTCCGGGGATAAAAGAGGTATTTGTGGTTGAATAGGTCCTATTTGAGGGGGAAAAGCTGGTATTTCTTGGAGAAGATGTGATCTATTTGGGTGAAATCTGGCATTTCTGGAAGAAACTGTCCTCTTTTGGGGATAAAGGAGGTATTTGTGGGTGAAAAGGTTCTATTTGAAGGGGGAAACGTGGTATTTCTTGGAGAAGATGTGATCTATTTAGGAGAAATGTGGCATGTCTGGAAGAAACTGTCGTATTTTGGGGATAAAAGAGCTATTTGTGGGTGAAAAGGTCCTATTTGAAGGGGGAACCCTGGTATTTCTTGGAGAAGATGTGATCTATTTGGGAGAAATGTGGAATTTCAGGAAGAAACTGTCCTATTTTGGGGATAAAACAGGCATTTGTGGGTGAAAAGGTCCTATTTCGAGGGGGAAACCTGGTATTTCTAGGAAAAGATGTGATATATTTGGGAGAAATGTGGCATGTCTGGAAGAAACTGTCCTAATTTGGGGATAAAAGAGGTATTTGTGGGTGAAAAGGTCCTATTTGAAGGGGGAAACCTGGTATTTCATGGAGAAGATGTGCTATATTTGGGAGAAATGTGGCATTTCTGGAAGAAACTGTTGTATTCTGGGGATAAAAGAGGTATTTGTGGGAGAAAAGGTCCTATTTGAAGGGGAAATCCTGGTATTTCTTGGAGAAGATGTGATCTATTTGGGAGAAATGTGGCATTTCTGGAAGAAACTGTCCTCTTTTGGGGATCAAAGAGGTATTTGTGGGTGAAAAGGTCCTATTTGAAGGGGGAAAGCTGGTATTTCATGGAGAAGATGTGATCTATTTGGGAGAAATGTGGCCTTTCTTGCAGAAACTGTCCTCTTCTGGGCATAAAAGAGGTATTTTTGGGTGAAAAGGTCCTATTTGAAGGGGGAACCCTGGTATTTCTTGGAGAAGATGTGATCTATTTGGGAGAAATGTGGCATTTCTGGAAGAAACTGTCCTCTTTTGGGGATAAAAGAGGTATTTGTGGGAGAAAAGGTCCTATTTCGAGGGGGAAACGTGGTATTTCTTGGAGAAGATGTGATATATTTGGGAGAAATGTGGCATTTCTGGAAGAAATAGTCCAATTTGGGGGGAGAAGGCAGGTATTTGTGGGAGAAAAGTTCCTATTTTAGGAGGAATCCAGGTATTTCTTGGAGAAGATGTGATGTATTTGGGAGAAATGTGGCATGTCTGGAAGAAACTGTCCTCTTTTGGGGATAAAAGAGGTACTTGTGGGTGAAAAGTTCCTATTTGAAGGGGGAAACCTGGTATTTCTTGGAGAAGATGTGCTATATTTGGGAGAAATGTGGCATTTCTGGAAGAAACTGTCCTCTTTTGGGGATAAAACAGGTATTTGTGGGTGATAAGGTTATATTTCAAGGGGGTAAGCTGGTATTTCTTGGAGAAGATGTGATCTATTTGGGAGAAATGTGGCATTTCTGGAAGAAACAGTCGTATTTTGGGGATAAAAAAGGTATTTGTGGGTGAAAAGGTCCTATTTGAAGGGGGAATCCTGGTATTTCTTGGAGAAGATGTGATCTATTTGGGAGAAATCTGGCATTTCTGGAAGAAAATTTCCAGTTTTGAGGATAGAACAGGTATTTGTGGGTGAAAAGGTCCTATTTAATGGGGGAAAGCTGGTATTTCATGGAGAAGATGTGATATATTTGGGAGAAATCTGGCATGTCAGGAAGAAACTGTCCTCTTTTGGGCATAAAAGAGGTATTTGTGGGTGAAAAGGTCCTATTTGAAGGGGGAAACGTGGTATTTCTTGGAGAAGATGTGATCTATTTGGGAGAAATGTGGCATGTCTGGAAGAAACTGTCCTATTTTGGGGATAAAAGAGGTATTTGTGGGTGAAAAGGTCCTGTTTGAGGGGGGAAAGCTGGTATTTCTAGGAGAAGATGTGCTATTTTTGGGAGAAATGTGGCCTTTCTGGAAGAAACTGTCCTCTTTTGGGGATAAAAGAGGTATTTGTGGGTGAAAAGGTCCTATTTGAAGAGGGAAACGTGGCATTTCTTGGAGAAGATGTGATATATTTGGGAGAAATGTGGCATTTCTGGAAGAAAATTTCCAATTTGAGGGATAAAACAGGTATTTGTGGGTGAATAGGTCCTATTTGAAGAGGGAACCCTGGTATTTCTAGGAGAAGATGTGATATATTTGGAAGAAATCTGGCTTTTCCGGCAGAAAATGTCCTATTTTGGGGATAAAACAGGTATTTGTGGGTGAAAAGGTTCAATTTGAAGGGGGAACCCTGGGATTTCTTGGAGAAGATGTGATATATTTGGGAGAAATGTGGCATGTATGGAAGAAAATGTCCAATTTTGGGGATAAAAGAGGTATTTGTGGGTGAAAAGGTCCTATTTGAAGGGGGAAACCTGGTATTTCTTGGAGAAGATGTGATCTATTTGGGAGAAATGTGGCATTTCTGGAAGAAACTGTCCTATTTTGGGGATAAAACAGGCATTTGTGGGTGAAAAGGTCCTATTTGAAGGGGGAAACGTGGTATTTCTAGGAGAAGATGTGATCTATTTGGGAGAAATGTGGCATGTCTGGAAGAAACTGTCCTATTTTGGGGATAAAAGAGGTATTTGTGGGTGAAAAGGTCCTATTTGAAGGGGGAAACGTGGTATTTCTTGGAGAAGATGTGATCTATTTGGGAGAAATGTGGCATTTCTGCAAGAAACTGTCCTGTTTTGGGAAAAAAAAGAGGTATTTGAGGGTGAAAAGGTCCTATTTCGAGGGGGAAAGCTGGTATTTCTAGGAGAAGATGTGATCTATTTGGGAGAAATGTGGCATGTCTGGAAGAAACTGTCCTCTTTTGGGGATAAAAGAGGTATTTGTGGGTGAAAAGGTCCTATTTCCAGGGGTAATCCTGGTATTTCTTGGAGAAGATGTGATCTATTTGGGAGAAATGTGGCATGTCAGGAAGAAACTGTCCTATTTTGGGGATAAAAGAGGTATTTGTGGGTGAAAAGGTCCTATTTGAGGGGGAAAGCTGGTATTTCTTGGAGAAGATGTGATATATTTGGGAGAAATGTGGCATTTCTGGAAGAAAAAGTCCAATCTGGGGGGAGAAGGCTGGTATTTGTGGGAGAAAAGGTCCTATTTCAGGAGGAATCCTGGTATTTCTTGGAGAAGATGTGATCTATTTGGGAGAAATGTGGCATTTCTGGAAGAAACTGTCGTATTTTGGGGATAAAAGAGGTATTTGTGGGTGAAAAGGTCCTATTTGAAGGGGGAACCCTGGTATTTCTTGGAGAAGATGTGATCTATTTGGGAGAAATGTGGCATTTCCGGAAGAAAATTTCCAATTTGAGGGATAAAACAGGTATATGTGGGTGAATAGGTCCTATTTGAAGGGGGAAAGCTGGTATTTCTTGGAGAAGATGTGATATATTTGGAAGAAATCTGGCGTTTCCGGCTGAAAATGTCCTCTTTTGGGGATAAAACAGGTATTTGTGGGTGAAAAGGTCCTACTTGAAGGGGGAAACATGGTATTTCTTGGAGAAGATGTGATTTATTTGGGAGAAATGTGGCATTTCTGGAAGAAACTGTCCTATTTTGGGGAAAAAAGAGGTATTTGTGGGTGAAAAGTTCCTATTTGAAGGGGGAAACCTGGTATTTCTTGGAGAAGATGTGATTTATTTGGGAGAAATGTGCAATGTCTGGAAGAAACTGTCCACTTTTGGGGATCAAAGAGGTATTTGTGGGTGAAAAGGTCCTATTTGAAGGGGGAAACCTGGTATTTCATGGAGAAGATGTGATCTATTTGGGAGAAATGTGGCATTTCTGGAAGAAACTGTCCTCTTTTGGGGATAAAAGAGGTATTTGTGGGTGAAAAGGTCCTATCTGAAGGGGGAAACCAGGTATTTCTTGGAGAAGATGTGATATATTTGGGAGAAATGTGGCATGTCAGGAAGAAACTGTCCTATTTTCCGGGGATAAAACTGGTATTCGTTGGTGAAAATGTCCTATTTGAGGGGGAAAAGCTGGTATTTCATGGAGAAGATGTGATCTATTTGGGAGAAATGTGGCATTTCTGGAAGAAACTGTCCTCTTTTGGGGATAAAAGAGGTATTTGTGGGTGAAAAGGTCCTATTTGAAGGGGGAAAGCTGGTATTTCTTGGAGAAGATGTGATCTATTTGGGAGAAATGTGGCATGTCTGGAAGAAACTGTCGTATTTTGGGGATAAAAGAGGTATTTGTGGGTGAAAAGGTCCTATTTGAAGGGGGAACCCTGGTATTTCTTGGAGAAGATGTGATCTATTTGGGAGAAATGTGGCATTTCAGGAAGAAACTGTCCTATTTTGGGGATAAAACAGGCATTTGTGGGTGAAAATGTCCTATTTCGAGGGGGAAACCTGGTATTTCTAGGAAAAGATGTGATATATTTGGGAGAAATGTGGCATGTCTGGAAGAAACTGTCATATTTTGGGGATAAAAGAGGTATTTTTGGGTGAAAAGGTCCTATTTGAAGGGGGATAGCTGGTATTTCATGGAGAAGATGTGCTATATTTGGGAGAAATGTGGCATTTCTGAAAGAAACTGTCGTTTTCTGGGGATAAAAGAGGTATTTGTGGGTGAAAAGTTCCTATTTGAAGGGGAAATCCTGGTATTTCTTGGAGAAGATGTGATCTATTTGGGGGAAATGTGGCATTTCTGGAAGAAACTGTCCTCTTTTGGGGATCAAAGAGGTATTTGTGGGTGAAAAGGTCCTATTTGAAGGGGGAAAGCTGGTATTTCTTGGAGAAGATGTGATCTATTTGGGAGAAATGTGGCCTTTCTTGCAGAAACTGTCCTCTTTTGGGCATAAAAGAGGTATTTGTGGGTGAAAAGGTCCTATTTGAAGGGGGAACCCTGGTATTTCTTGGAGAAGATGTGATATATTTGGGAGAAATGTGGCATTTCTGGAAGAAACTGTCCTCTTTTGGGGATAAAAGAGGTATTTGTGGGAGAAAAGGTCCTATTTCGAGGGGGAAACGTGGTATTTCTTGGAGAAGATGTGATATATTTGGGAGAAATGTGGCATTTCTGGAAGAAATAGTCCAATTTGGGGGGAGAAGGCAGGTATTTGAGGGAGAAAAGGTCCTATATCATGAGGAATCCTGGTATTTCTTGGAGAAGATGTGATGTATTTGGGAGAAATGTGGCATGTCTGGAAGAAACTGTCCTCTTTTGGGGATAAAAGAGGTACTTGTGGGTGAAAAGTTCCTATTTGAAGGGGGAAAGCTGGTATTTCTTGGAGAAGATGTGATATATTTGGGAGAAATGTGGCATGTCAGGAAGAAACTGTCCTCTTTTGGGGATAAAACAGGTATTTGTGGGTGAATAGGTTATATTTCAAGGGGGTAAGCTGGTACTTCTTGGAGAAGATGTGATCTATTTGGGAGAAATGTGGCATGTCTGGAAGAAACTGTCGTATTTTGGGGATAAAAGAGGTATTTGTGGGTGAAAAGGTCCTATTTGAAGGGGGAATCCTGGTATTTCTTGGAGAAGATGTGATCTATTTGGGAGAAATGTGGCATTTCTGGAAGAAACTGTCCTCTTTTGGGGATAAAAGAGGTATTTGTGGGTGAAAAGGTCCTGTTTGAGGGGGGAAAGCTGGTATTTCTTGGAGAAGATGTGATCTATTTGGGAGAAATGTGGCATTTCTGGAAGAAACTGTCCTCTTTTGGGGATAAAAGAGGTATTTGTGGGTGAAAAGGTCCTATTTGAAGGGGGAAACGTGGTATTTCTTGGAGAAGATGTGATCTATTTGGGAGAAATGTGGCATTTCTGGAAGAAACTGTCGTATTTTGGGGATAAAAGAGGTATTTGTGGGTGAAAAGGTCCTATTTGAAGGGGGAACCCTGGTATTTCTTGGAGAAGATGTGATCTATTTGGGAGAAATGTGGCCTTTCTGGAAGAAACTGTCCTATTTTGGGGATAAAAGAGGTATTTGTGGGTGAAAAGGTCCTATTTCGAGGGGGAATCCTGGTATTTCTTGGAGAAGATGTGCTATATTTGGGAGAAATGTGGCATTTCAGGAAGAAACTGTCCTATTTTGGGGATAAAACAGGCATTTGTGGGTGAAAAGGTCATATTTCGAGGGGGAAACGTGGTATTTCTTGGAGAAGATGTGATATATTTGGGAGAAATGTGGCATGTCTGGAAGAAACTGTCCTATTTTGGGGATAAAAGAGGTATTTGTGGGTGAAAAGGTCCTATTTGAATGGGGAACCCTGGTATTTCTTGGAGAAGATGTGATATATTTGCGAGAAATGTGGCATTTCTGGTAGAAACTGTTCTATTTTTGGGATAAAAGAGGTATTTGTGGGTGAAAAGGTCCTATTTGAAGGGGGAAACCTGGTATTTCTTGGAGAAGATGTGATCTATTTAGGAGAAATGTGGCATTTCTGGAAGAAACTGTCCTCTTTTGGGGATAAAAGAGGTGTTTGTTTGTGAAAAGGTCATATTTGCAGGGGGAACCCTGGTATTTCTTGGAGAAGATGTGATCTATTTGGGAGAAATGTGGCATTTCTGGAAGAAACTGTCCTCTTTTGGGGATCAAAGAGGTATTTTTGGGTGAAAAGGTCCTATTTGAAGGGGGAACCCTGGTATTTCTTGGAGAAGATGTGATATATTTGGGAGAAATGTGGCATTTCTGGAAGAAAATTTCCAATTTGAGGGACAAAACAGGTATTTGTGGGTGAATAGGTCCTATTTGAAGGGGGAACCCTGGTATTTCTTGGAGAAGATGTGATATATTTGGAAGAAATCTGGCGTTTCCGACAAAAAATGTCCTATTTTGGGGATAAAAGAGGTATTTGAGGGTGAATAGGTCCTATTTGAAGGGGGAATCCTGGTATTTCTTGGAGAAGATGTGATATATTTGGGAGAAATGTGGCATTTCTGGAAGAAACTGTCCTCTTTTGGGGATAAAAGTGGTATTTGTGGGTGAAAAGGTCCTATTTGAAGGGGGAAAGCTGGAATTTCTTGGAGAAGATGCGATCTATTTGGGAGAAATGTGGCCTTTCCTGCAGAAACTCTCCTCTTTTGGGCATAAAAGAGGTATTTGTGGGTGAAAAGTTCTTATTTCCAGGGGGAAACCTGGTATTTCTTGGAGAAGATGTGATCTATTTGGGAGAAATGTGGCATTTCTGGAAGAAACTGTCCTCTTTTGGGGATAAAAGAGGTATTTGTGGGTGAAAAGGTCCTATTTGAAGGGGGAAACCTGGTATTTCATGGAGAAGATGTGATATATTTGGGAGAAATGTGGCATTTCTGGAAGAAACTGTCCTCTTTTGGGGATAAAACAGGTATTTGTGGTTGAAAAGGTCCTATTTGAGGGGGAAAAGCTGGTATTTCTTGGAGAAGATGTGATCTATTAGGGAGAAATGTGGCATGTCAGGAAGAAACTGTCCTATTTTGGGGATAAAACAGGCATTTGTGGGTGAAAAGGTCCTATTTCGAGGGGGAAACCTGGTATTTCATGGAGAAGATGTGATATATTTGGGAGAAATGAGGCATGACAGGATGAAACTGTCCTATTTTCCGGGGATAAAAGAGGTATTCGTGGGTGAAAAGGTCCTATTTGAGGGGGAAAAGCTGGTATTTCTTGGAGAAGATGTGATCTATTTGGGGGAAATGTGGCATTTCTGGAAGAAACTGTCCTCTTTTGGGGATAAAAGAGGTATTTGTGGGTGAAAACGTTCTATTTGAAGGGGGAAACGTGGTATTTCTTGGAGAAGATGTGATCTATTTGGGAGAAATGTGGCATGCCTGGAAGAAACTGTCCTCTTTTTGGGATAAAAGAGGTATTTGTGGGTGAAAAGGTCCTATTTGAAGGCGGAATCCTGGTATTTCTTGGAGAAGATGTGATCTATTTGGGAGAAATGTGACATTTCTGGAAGAAACTGTCCTCTTTTGGGGATAAAAGAGGCATTTGTGGGTGAAAAGGTCCTATTTCGAGGGGGAAAGCTGGTATTTCTTGGAGGAGATGTGCTATATTTGGGAGAAATGTGGCATTTCTGGCAGAAACTGTCCTCTTTTGGGGATAAAAGAGGTATTTGTGGGTGAAAAGGTCCTATTTGAAGGGGGAAAGCTGGTATTTCTTGGAGAAGATGTGATCTATTTGGGAGAAATGTGGCATTTCTGGAAGAAACTGTCCTCTTTTGGGGATAAAAGAGGTATTTGTGGGTGAAAAGGTCCTATTTTTAGGGGGAAAGCAGGTATTTCTTGGAGAAGATGTGATATACTTGGGAGAAATGTGGCCTTTCTGGAAGAAACTGTCCTATTTTGGGGATGAAAGAGGTATTTGTGGGTGAAAAGGTCCTATTTGAAGGGGGAAACTTGGTATTTCTTGGAGAAGATGTGATCTATTTGGGAGAAATGTGGCATTTCTGGAAGAAACTGTCCTCTTTTGGGGATCAAAGAGGTATTTGTGGGTGAAAAGGTCCTATTTGAAGGGGGAACCCTGGTATTTCTTGGAGAAGATGTGATATATTTGGGAGAAATGTGGCCTTTCTTGCAGAAACTGTCCTATTTTGGGGATAAAAGAGGTATTTGTGGGTGAAAAGGTCCTGCTTGAAGGGGGAATCCTGGTATTTCTTGGAGAAGATGTGATATATTTGGGAGAAATGTGGCCTTTCTTGCAGAAACTGTCCTCTTTTGGGGATAAAAGAGGTATTTGTGGTTGAAAAGGTCCTATTTCGAGGGGGAAACGTGGTATTTCTTGGAGAAGATGTGATCTATTTGGGGGAAATGTGGCATTTCTGGAAGAAAAAGTGCAATTTGGGAGGAGAAGACAGGTATTTGTGGGAGAAAAGTTCCTATTTCAGGAGGAATCCTGGTATTTCTTGGAGAAGATGTGATATATTTGGGAGAAATCTGGCATGTCTGAAAGAAACTGTCCTATTTTTGGGATTAAAGAGGTACTTGTGGGTGAAAAGGTCCTATTTGAAGGGGGAAACGTGGTATTTCTTGGGGAAGATGTGATATATTTGGGAGGAATGTGGCATGTCTGGAAGAAACTGTCCTCTTTTGGGGATAAAAGAGGTATTTGTGGGTGAAACGTTCCTATTTGAAGGGGGAAAGCTGGTATTTCTTGGTGAAGATGTGATCTATTTGCGAGAAATGTGGCATGTCAGGAAGAAACTGTCCTCTTTTGGGGATCAAAGAGGTATTTGTGGGTGAAAAGGTCCTATTTGAAGGGGGAAACGTGGTATTTCTTGGAGAAGATGTGATATATTTGGGAGAAATGTGGCCTTTCTGGAAGAAACTGTCCTCTTTTGGGGATAAAAGAGGTATTTGTGGGTGAAAAGGTCCTATTTGAAGGGAGAAAGCTGGTATTTCTTGGAGAAGATGTGATATACTTGGGAGAAATGTGGCATTTCTGGAAGAAACTGTCGTATTTTGGGGAAAAAAGAGGTATTTGTGGGTGAAAAGGTCCTATTTGAAAGGGGAAACCTGGTATTTCTTGGAGAAGATGTGATATATTTGGGAGAAATGTGGCATTTCTGGAAGAAACTGTCCTCTTTTGGGGATAAAAGAGGTATTTGTGGGTGAAAAGGTCCTATTTGAAGGGGGAAAGCTGGTATTTCTTGGAGAAGGTGTGATCTATTTGGGAGAAATGTGGCATTTCTGGAAGAAACTGTCGTATTGTGGGGATATAAGAGGTATTTGGGGTGAAAGGTTCCTATTTGAAGGGGGAAAGCTGGTATTTCTTGGAGAAGATGTGATATATTTGGGAGAAATGTGGCATTTCTGGAAGAAAAAGTTCAATCTGGGGGGAGAAGGCAGGTATTTGCGGGAGAAAAGTTCCTATTTCAGGAGGAATCCTGGAACATCTTGGAGAAGATGTGATCTATTTGGGAGAAATGTGGCATGTCTGGAAGAAACTGTCCTCTTTTGGGGATAAAAGAGGTATTTGTGGGTGAAAAGGTCCTATTTGAAGGGGGAAAGCTGGTATTTCTTGGAGAAGATGTGATATATTTGGGAGAAATGTGGCATGTCTGGAAGAAACTGTCCTCTTTTGGGGATCAAAGAGGTATTTGTGGGTGAAAAGGTCCTATTTGAAGGGGGAACCCTGGTATTTCTTGGAGAAGATGTGATATATTTGGGAGAAATGTGGCATTTCTGGAAGAAAAAGTCCAATTTGGTTGCAGAAGGCTGGTATTTCTGGGAGAAAAGTTCCTATTTCAGGAGGAATCCTGGTATTTCTTGGAGAAGATATGATCTATTTGGGAGAAATGTGGCCTTTCTTGCAGAAACTGTCCTCTTTTGGGGATAAAAGAGGTACTTGTGGGTGAAAAGGTCCTATTTGAAGGGGGAATCCTGGTATTTCTTGGAGAAGATGTGATATATTTGGGAGAAATGTGGCCTTTCTGGAAGAAACTGTCCTCTTTTGGGGATAAAACAGGTGTTTGTGGGTGAAAAGGTCCTATTTGAAGGGGGAAAGCTGGTATTTCCTGGAGAAGATGTGATCTATTTGGGAGAAATGTGGCATTTCTGGCAGAAACTGTCGTATTTTGGGGATAAAAGAGGTATTTGTGGGTGAAAAGGTCCTATTTGAAGGGCGAAACCTGGTATTTCTTGGAGAAGATGTGATATATTTGGGAGAAATGTGGCATGTCTGGAAGAAACTGTCCTATTTTGGGGATAAAACAGGCATTTGTGGGTGAAAAGGTCCTATATGAAGGGGGAATCCTGGTATTTCTTGGAGAAGATGTGATCTATTTGGGAGAAATGTGGCATTTCTGGAAGAAACTGTCCTCTTTTGGGGATAGAAGAGGTATTTGTGGGTGAAAAGGTCCTATTTGAAGGGGGAAAGCTGGTATTTCTTGGAGAAGATGTGATATATTTGGGAGAAATCTGGCATTTCTGGAGGAAAATGCCCTATCTGGGGGGAGATAAGAGGTATTTGTGGGTGAAAAGGTCCTATTTGAAGGGGGAGACCTGGTATTTCTTGGAGAAGATGTGATATATTTGGGAGAAATGTGGCATTTCTGGCAGAAAATGTCCTATTTTGGGGATGAAAGAGGTATTTGTAAGTGAAAAGTTCCTATTTCCAGGGGTAATCCTGGTAATTCTTGGAGAAGATGTGATATATTTGGGAGAAATGTGGCATGTCAGGAAGAAACTGACCTCTTTTGGGGATGAAAGAGGTATTTGTGGGTGAAAAGGTCCTATTTGAAGGGGGAAAGCTGGTATTTCTTGGAGAAGATGTGATATATTTGGGAGAAATGTGGCATGTCTGGAAGAAACTGTCCTATTTTGGGAAAAAAAGAGGTATTTGTGGGTGAAAAGGTCCTATTTCGAGGGGGAAAGCTGGTATTTCTTGGAGAAGATGTGATCTATTTGGGAGAAATGTGGCATTTCAGGAAGAAACTGTCCTCTTTTGGGAAAAAAAGAGGTATTTGTGGGTGAAAAGGTCCTATTTGAAGGGGGAAACCTGGTATTTCATGGAGAAGATGTGATCTATTTGGGAGAAATGTGGCATTTCTGGAAGAAACTGTCGTATTGTGGGGATAAAAGAGGTATTTGGGGTGAAAAGTTCCTATTTGAAGGGGGAATCCTGGTATTTCCTGGAGAAGATGTGATATATTTGGGAGAAATGTGGCATTTCTGGAAGAAAAAGTTCAATTTCGGTGGAGAAGGCTGGTATTTGCGGGTGAAAAGTTCCTATTTCAGGAGGAATCCTGGTATATCTTGGAGAAGAAGTGTTATATTTGGGAGAAATGTGGCATTTCTGGCAGAAAATGTCCTCTTTTGGGGATAAAAGAGGTATTTGTGGGTGAAAAGGTCCTATTTGAAGGGGGAAAGCTGGTATTTCTTGGAGAAGATGTGATATATTTGGGAGAAATGTGGCATGTCTGGAAGAAAAAGTCCAATTTGGTAGCAGAAGGCTGGTATTTCTGGGAGAAAAGTTCCTATTTCAGGAGGAATCCTGGAATTTCTTGGAGAAGATGTGATATATTTGGGAGAAATGTGGCCTTTCTTGCAGAAACTGTCCTCTTTTGGGGATAAAAGAGGTATTTGTGGGTGAAAAGGTCCTATTTGAAGGGGGAACACTGGTATTTCTTGGAGAAGATGTGGTATATTTGGGCGAAATGTGGCATTTCTGGAAGATATTGTTCTATTTCGGCGATAAAAGAGGTATTTGTGGGTGAAAAGGTCCTATTTGAAGGGGGAACCCTGGTATTTCTTGGAGAAGATGTGATATATTTGGGAGAAATGTGGCATTTCTGGAAGAAACTGTCCTATTTTGGGGATAAAAGAGGTATTTGTGGGTGAAAAGGTCCTATTTGAAGGGGGAATCCTGGTATTTCCTGGAGAAGATGTGATCTATTTGGGAGAAATGTGGCATTTCTGGAAGAAACTGTCCTCTTTTGGGGATAAAAGAGGTATTTGTGGGTGAAAAGGTCCTATTTGAAGGGGGAAAGCTGGTATTTCTTGGAGAAGATGTGATATATTTGGGAGAAATGTGGCATTTCTGGAAGAAACTGTCCTTTTAGGGGATAAAAGAGGTATTTGTGGGTGAAAATGTCCTATTTGAAGGGGGAACCCTGGTATTTCTTGGAGAAGATGTGATCTATTTGGGAGAAATGTGGCATTTCTGGAAGAAACTGTCGTATTTTGGGGATAAAAGAGGTATTTGTGGGTGAAAAGGTCCTATTTGAAGGGGGAATCCTGGTATTTCTTGGAGAAGATGTGATATATTTGGGAGAAATGTGGCCTCTCTGGAAGAAAAAGTCCAATTTGGTTGCAGAAGGCTGGTATTTCTGGGAGAAAAGTTCCTATTTCAGGAGGAATCCTGGAATTTCTTGGAGAAGATGTGATATATTTGGGAGAAATGTGGCATGTCTGGAAGAAACTGTCCTCTTTTGGGGATAAAAGAGGTATTTGTGGGTGAAAAGGTCCTATTTGAAGGGGGAAACGTGGTATTTCTCGGAGAAGATGTGGTATATTTGGGAGAAATGTGGCATTTCTGGAAGATATTGTTCTATTTCGGGGATAAAAAAGGTATTTGTGGGTGAAAAGGTCCTATTTGAAGGGGGAACCCTGGTATTTCTTGGAGAAGATGTGATATATTTGGGAGAAATGTGGCATGTCTGGAAGAAAATGTCCTCTTTTGGGGATAAAAGAGGTATTTGTGGGTGAAAAGGTCCTATTTGAAGGGGGAAAGCTGGTATTTCTTGGAGAAGATGTGATCTATTTGGGAGAAATGTGGCATTTCTGGAAGAAACTGTCCTCTTTTGGGGATAAAAGAGGTATTTGTGGGTGAAAAGGTCCTATTTGAAGGGGGAAAGCTGGTATTTCTTGGAGAAGATGTGATATATTTGGGAGAAATGTGGCATTTCTGGAAGAAACTGTCCTTTTTGGGGATAAAAGAGGTATTTGTGGGTGAAAATGTCCTATTTGAAGGGGGAACCCTGGTATTTCATGGAGAAGATGTGATCTATTTGGGAGAAATGTGGCCTTTCTGGAAGAAACTGTCCTCTTTTGGGGATAAAAGAGGTATTTTTGGGTGAAAAGGTCCTATTTGAAGGGGGAATCCTGGTATTTCTTGGAGAAGATGTGATATATTTGGGAGAAATGTGGCATTTCTGGAAGAAACTGTCCTATTTTGGGAAAAAAAGAGGTATTTGTGGGTGAAAAGGTCCTATTTGAAGGGGGAAAGCTGGTATTTCTTGGAGAAGATGTGATATATTTTTAGGAGAAATCGGGCATTTCTGGAAGAAACTGTCCTCTATTGGGGATGAAAGAGGTATTTGTGGGTGAAAAGGTCCTATTTGAAGGGGGAAACGTGGTATTTCTTGGAGAAGATGTGCTATATTTGGGAGAAATGTGGCATTTCTGGAAGAAACTGTCCTATTTTGGGGATAAAAGAGGTATTTGTGGGTGAAAAGGTCCTATTTGAAGGGGGAAACGTGGTATTTCTTGGAGAAGATGTGATATATTTGGGAGAAATGTGGCATTTCTGGAAGAAACTGTCCTCTTTTGGGGATAAAAGAGGTATTTATGGGTGATAAGGTCCTATTTGAAGGGGGAATCGTGGTATTTCTTGGAGAAGATGTGATCTATTTGGGAGAAATGTGGCATTTCTGGAAGAAACTGTACTATTTTTGGAAAAAATGAGGTATTTGTGGTTGAAAAGGTCCTATTTGAAGGGGGAAAGCTGGTATTTCTAGGAGAAGATGTGATTTATTTGGGAGAAATGTGGCATGTCTGGAAGAAACTGTCCTCTTTTGGGGATAAAAGAGGTATTTGTGGGTGAAAAGGTCCTATTTGAAGGGGGAAACGTGGTATTTCTTGGAGAAGATGTGATCTATTTGGGAGAAATGTGGCCTTTCTGGAAGAAACTGTCCTCTTTTGGGGATAAAAGAGGTATTTGTGGGTGAAAAGGTCCTATTTGAAGGGGGAAACGTGGTATTTCTTGGAGAAGATGTGATATATTTGGGAGAAATGTGGCATTTCTGGAAGAAACTGTCCTATTTTGGGGATAAAAGAGGTATTTGTGGGTGAAAAAGTCGTATTTGAAGGGGGAAAGCTGGTATTTCTTGGAGAAGATGTGATATATTTGGGAGAAATGTGGCATTTCTGGAGGAAACTGTCCTATTTTGGGAAAAAAAGAGGTATTTGTTGGTGAAAAGGTCCTATTTCCAGGGCGAAAGCTGGTATTTCATGGAGAAGATGTGATCTATTTGGGAGAAATGTGGCATTTCTGGAAGAAAAAGTCCAATTTGGGGGGAGAAGGCAGGTATTTGTGGGAGAAAAGTTCGTATTTCAGGAGGAATCCTGGTATTTCTTGGAGAAGATGTGCTATATTCGGGAGAAATGTGTCATTTCTGGAAGCCAATGTCCTCTTTTGGGGATAAAAGAGGTATTTGTGGGTGAAAAGGTCCTATTTGAAGGGGGAAACGTGGTATTTCATGGAGAAGATGTGATATATTTGGGAGAAATGTGGCATGTCTGGAAGAAACTGTCCTCTTTTGGGGATGAAAGAGGTATTTGTGGGTGAAAAGTTCCTATTTCCAGGGGTAATCCTGGTATTTCTTGGAGAAGATGTGATCTATTTGGGAGAAATGTGGCATGTCAGGAACAAACTGTCATATTTTGGGGATAAAACAGGTATTTGTGGGAGAAAAGTTTCTATTTCAAGGGGGAAAGCTGGTATTTCTTGGAGAAGATGTGATCTATTTGGGAGAAATGTGGCATGTCTGGAAGAAACAGTCCTCTTTTGGGAAAAAAAGGAGGTATTTGTGGGTGAAAAGGTCCTACTTCGGGGGGAAAAGCTGGTATTTCTTGGAGAAGATGTGATCTATTTGGGAGAAATGTGGCATGTCTGGAAGAAACTGTCCTCTTTTGGGGATAAAAGAGGTATTTGTGGGTGAAAAGGTCCTATTTGAAGGGGGAATCGTGGTATTTCTTGGAGAAGATGTGATCTATTTGGGAGAAATGTGGCATTTCTGGAAGAAACTGTCCTATTTTGGGAAAAAAAGAGGTATTTGTGGGTGAAAAGGTCCTATTTTTAGGGGGAAAGCTGGTATTTCTTGGAGAAGATGTGATATATTTTGGAGAAATCGGGCATTTCTGGAATAAACTGTCCTATTCTGGGAATAAAAGAGGTATTTGTGGGTGAAAAGGTCCTATTTGAAGGGGGAAAGCTGGTATTTCTTGGAGAAGATGTGATATATTTGGGAGAAATGTGGCATTTCTGGAAGAAATTTTCCAATTTGAGGGATAAAAGAGGTATTTGTGGGTGAAAAGGTCCTATTTGAAGGGGGAAAGCTGGTATTTCTTGGAGAAGATGTGATATATTTGGGAGAAATGTGGCATTTCTGGAAGAAACTGACCTCTTTTGGGGATAAAACAGGTATTTGTGGGTGAAAATGTCCTATTTGAAGGGGGAAAGCTGGTATTTCTTGGAGAAGATGTGATATATTTGGGAGAAATGTGGCCTTTCTGGAAGAAACTGTCCTATTTTGGGGATAAAGGAGGTATTTGTGGGTGAAAAGGTCCTATTTGATGGGGGAAAGCTGGTATTTCTTGGAGAAGATGTGATATATTTGGGAGAAATGTGGCATTTCTGGAAGAAACTGTCCTCTTTTGGGTATAAAAGAGGTATTTGTGGGTGAAAAGGTCCTATTTGAAGGGGGAAACCTGGTATTTCATGGAGAAGATGTGATCTATTTGGGAGAAATGTGGCATTTCTGGAAGAAAAAGTCCAATTTGGGGGGAGAAGGCAGGTATTTGTGGGAGAAAAGTTCGTATTTCAGGAGGAATCCTGGTATTTCTTGGAGAAGATGTGCTATATTTGGGAGAAATGTGTCATTTCTGGAAGCCAATGTCCTCTTTTGGGGATAAAAGAGGTATTTGTGGGTGAAAAGGTCCTATTTGAAGGGGGAAACGTGGTATTTCATGGAGAAGATGTGATATATTTGGGAGAAATGTGGCATGTCTGGAAGAAACTGTCCTCTTTTGGGGATGGAAGAGGTATTTGTGGGTGGAAAGTTCCTATTTCCAGGGGTAATCCTGGTATTTCTTGGAGAAGATGTGATCTATTTGGGAGAAATGTGGCATGTCAGGAAGAAACTGTCATATTTTGGGGATAAAACAGGTATTTGTGGGAGAAAAGTTTCTATTTCAAGGGGGAAAGCTGGTATTTCTTGGAGAAGATGTGATCTATTTGGGAGAAATGTGGCATGTCTGGAAGAAACTGTCCTCTTTTGGGAAAAAAAGGAGGTATTTGTGGGTGAAAAGGTCCTATTTCGAGGGGGAAAGCTGGTATTTCTTGGAGAAGATGTGATATATTTGGGAGAAATGTGGCATGTCTGGAAGAAACTGTCCTCTTTTGGGGATAAAAGAGGTATTTGTGGGTGAAAAGGTCCTATTTCGAGGGGAAAAGCTGGTATTTCTTGGAGAAGATGTGATCTATTTGGGAGAAATGTGGCATGTCTGGAAGAAGCTGTCCTCTTTTGGGGATAAAAGAGGTATTTGTGGGTGAAAAGGTCCTATTTGAAGGGGGAATCGTGGTATTTCTTGGAGAAGATGTGATCTATTTGGGAGAAATGTGGCATTTCTGGAAGAAACTGTCCTATTTTGGGAAAAAAAGAGGTATTTGTGGGTGAAAAGGTCCTATTTTTAGGGGGAAAGCTGGTATTTCTTGGAGAAGATGTGATATATTTTGGAGAAATCGGGCATTTCTGGAATAAACTGTCCTATTCTGGGAATAAAAGAGGTATTTGTGGGTGAAAAGGTCCTATTTGAAGGGGGAAAGCTGGTATTTCTTGGAGAAGATGTGATATATTTGGGAGAAATGTGGCATTTCTGGAAGAAATTTTCCAATTTGAGGGATAAAAGAGGTATTTGTGGGTGAAAAGGTCCTATTTGAAGGGGGAAAGCTGGTATTTCTTGGAGAAGATGTGATATATTTGGGAGAAATGTGGCATTTCTGGAAGAAACTGACCTCTTTTGGGGATAAAACAGGTATTTGTGGGTGAAAATGTCCTATTTGAAGGGGGAAAGCTGGTATTTCTTGGAGAAGATGTGATATATTTGGGAGAAATGTGGCCTTTCTGGAAGAAACTGTCCTATTTTGGGGATAAAGGAGGTATTTGTGGGTGAAAAGGTCCTATTTGATGGGGGAAAGCTGGTATTTCTTGGAGAAGATGTGATATATTTGGGAGAAATGTGGCATTTCTGGAAGAAACTGTCCTCTTTTGGGTATAAAAGAGGTATTTGTGGGTGAAAAGGTCCTATTTGAAGGGGGAAACCTGGTATTTCATGGAGAAGATGTGATCTATTTGGGAGAAATGTGGCATTTCTGGAAGAAAAAGTCCAATTTGGGGGGAGAAGGCAGGTATTTGTGGGAGAAAAGTTCGTATTTCAGGAGGAATCCTGGTATTTCTTGGAGAAGATGTGCTATATTTGGGAGAAATGTGTCATTTCTGGAAGCCAATGTCCTCTTTTGGGGATAAAAGAGGTATTTGTGGGTGAAAAGGTCCTATTTGAAGGGGGAAACGTGGTATTTCTTGGAGAAGATGTGATATATTTGGGAGAAATGTGGCATGTCTGGAAGAAACTGTCCTCTTTTGGGGATGGAAGAGGTATTTGTGGGTGGAAAGTTCCTATTTCCAGGGGTAATCCTGGTATTTCTTGGAGAAGATGTGATCTATTTGGGAGAAATGTGGCATGTCAGGAAGAAACTGTCATATTTTGGGGATAAAACAGGTATTTGTGGGAGAAAAGTTTCTATTTCAAGGGGGAAAGCTGGTATTTCTTGGAGAAGATGTGATCTATTTGGGAGAAATGTGGCATGTCTGGAAGAAACTGTCCTCTTTTGGGAAAAAAAGGAGGTATTTGTGGGTGAAAAGGTCCTATTTCGAGGGGGAAAGCTGGTATTTCTTGGAGAAGATGTGATATATTTGGGAGAAATGTGGCATGTCTGGAAGAAACTGTCCTCTTTTGGGGATAAAAGAGGTATTTGTGGGTGAAAAGGTCCTATTTCGAGGGGAAAAGCTGGTATTTCTTGGAGAAGATGTGATCTATTTGGGAGAAATGTGGCATGTCTGGAAGAAACTGTCCTCTTTTGGGGATAAAAGAGGTATTTGTGGGTGAAAAGGTCCTATTTGAAGGGGGAAAGCTGGTATTTCTTGGAGAAGATGTGATATATTTGGGAGAAATGTGGCATGTCTGGAAGAAACTGTCCTATTTTGGGAAAAAAAGAGGTATTTGTGGGTGAAAAGGTCCTATTTTTAGGGGGAAAGCTGGTATTTCTTGGAGAAGATGTGATATATTTGGGAGAAATCGGGCATTTCTGGAATAAACTGTCCTATTCTGGGAATAAAAGAGGTATTTGTGGGTGAAAAGGTCCTATTTGAAGGGGGAAAGCTGGTATTTCTTGGAGAAGATGAGATATATTTGGGAGATATCTGGCATTTCTGGAAGAAAATTTCCAATTTGAGGGATAAAAGAGGTATTTGTGGGCGAAAAGGTCCTATTTGAAGGGGGAAAGCTGGTATTTCTTGGAGAAGATGTGATATATTTGGGAGAAATGTGGCATTTCTGGAAGAAACTGACCTCTTTTGGGGATAAAAGAGGTATTTGTGGGTGAAAATGTCCTATTTGAAGGGGGAAAGCTGTTATTTCTTGGAGAAGATGTGATCTATTTGGGAGAAATGTGGCCTTTCTGGAAGAAACTGTCCTATTTTGGGGATAAAAGAGGTATTTGTGGGTGAAATGGTCCTATTTGAAGGGGGAAAGCTGGTATTTCTTGGAGAAGATGTGATCTATTTGGGAGAAATGTGGCATTTCTGGAAGAAACTGTCCTCTTTTGGGAAAAAAAGAGGTATTTGTGGGTGAAAAGGTCCTATTTCGAGGGGGAAACCTGGTATTTCATGGAGAAGATGTGGTCTATTTGGGAGAAATGTGGCATTTCTGGAAGAAAAAGTCCAATTTGGGGGGAGAAGGCAGGTATTTGTGGGAGAAAAGTTCGTATTTCAGGAGGAATCCTGGTATTTCTTGGAGAAGATGTGATCTATTTGGGAGAAATGTGGCATTTCTGGAAGAAACTGTCCTATTTTGGGGAAAAAAGAGGTATTTGTGGGTGAAAAGTTCCTATTTGAAGGGGGAACCGTGGTATTTCTTGGAGAAGATGTGATATATTTGGGAGAAATGTGGCATTTCTGGAAGAAACTGTCCTCTTTTGGGGATAAAAGAGGTATTTGTGGGTGAAAAGGTCCTATTTCGAGGGGGAAAGCTGGTATTTCTAGGAGAAGATGTGATCTATTTGGGAGAAATGAGGCATTTCTGGAAGTAAGTGTCCTATTTTGGGGATAAAAGAGGTATTTGTGGGTGAAAAGGTCCTATTTGAAGGGGGAAAGCTGGTATTTCTTGGAGAAGATGTGATATATTTGGGAGAAATGTGGCCTTTCTGGGAGAAACTGCCCTCTTTTGGGGATAAAACAGGTGTTTGTGGGTGAAAAGGTCCTATTTGAAGGGGGAAAGCTGGTATTTCTTGGAGAAGATGTGATATATCTGGGAGAAATGTGGCATTTCTGGAAGAAACTGTCGTATTGTGGGGATAAAAGAGGTATGTGTGGGTGAAAAGGTCCTATTTGAAGGGGGAAACGTGGTATTTCTTGGAGAAGATGTGATCTATTTGGGAGAAATGTGGCATTTCTGGAAGAAACTGTCCTATTTAGGGGAAAGAAGAGGTATTTGTGGGTTAAAAGTTCCTATTTGAAGGGGGAACCCTGGTATTTCTTGGAGAAGATATGATATATTTGGGAGAAATGTGGCATTTCTGGAAGAAACTGTCCTCTTTTGGGGATAAAAGAGGTATTTGTGGGTGAAAATGTCCTATTTCGAGGAGGAAAGCTGGTATTTCTTGGAGAAGATGTGATCTATTTGGGAGAAATGAGGCATTTCTGGAAGTAAGTGTCCTATTTTGGGGATAAAAGAGGTATTTGTGGGTGAAAAGGTCCTATTTGAAGGGGGAAAGCTGGTATTTCTTGGAGAAGATGTGATATATTTGGGAGAAATGTGGCATGTCTGGAAGAAACTGTCCTCTTTTGGGGATAAAACAGGTGTTTGTGGGTGAAAAGGTCCTATTTGAAGGGGGAAACGTGGTATTTCTTGGAGAAGATGTGATATATCTGGGAGAAATGTGGCATTTCTGGAAGAAACTGTCCTATTTTGGGGATAAAAGAGGTATTTGTGGGTGAAAAGGTCCTATTTGAAGGGGGAAACCTGGTATTTCTTGGAGAAGATGTGATCTATTTGGGAGAAATGTGGCATGTCTGGAAGAAACTGTCCTATTTTGGGGATGAAAGAGGTATTTGTGGGTGAAAAGTTCCTATTTCAGGAGGAATCCTGGTATTTCTTGGAGAAGATGTGATATATTTGGGAGAAATGTGGCATGTCAGGAAGAAACTGTCCTATTTTGGGGATAAAACAGGTATTTGTGGATGAAAGGTTCTATTTCAAGGGGGAAAGCTGGTATTTCTTGGAGAAGATGTGATCTATTTGGGAGAAATGTGGCATGTCTGGAAGAAACTGTCCTATTTTGGGAAAAAAAGGAGGTATTTGTGGGTGAAAAGGTCCTATTTCGAGTGGGAAAGCTGGTATTTCTTGGAGAAGATGTGATCTATTTGGGAGAAATGTGGCATTTCTGGAAGAAACTGTCCTCTTTTGGGGATCAAAGAGGTATTTGTGGGTGAAAAGGTCCTATTTCGAGGGGGAAAGCTGGTATTTCTTGGAGAAGATGTGATATATTTGGGAGAAATGTGGCCTTTCTTGCAGAAACTGTCCTCTTTTGGGGATCAAAGAGGTATTTGTGGGTGAAAAGGTCCTATTTGAAGGGGGAATCCTGGTATTTCTTGGAGAAGATATGATATATTTGGGAGAAATGTGGCATGTCTGGAAGAAACTGTCCTCTTCTGGGGATAAAATAGGTATTTGTGGGTGAAAAGGTCCTATTTGAAGGGGGAAACGTGGTATTTCTTGGAGAAGATGTGATATATTTGGGAGAAATGTGGCATTTCTGGAAGAAACTGTCCTATTTTGGGAAAAAAAGAGGTATTTGTGGGTGAAAAGGTCCTATTTGAAGGGGGAATCCTAGTATTTCTTGGAGAAGATGTGATATAATTGGGAGAAATGTGGCATTTCTGGAAGAAACTATCCTCTTTTGGGAAAAAAAGAGGTATTTGTGGGTGAAAAGGTCCTATTTCCAGGGGGAAAGCTGGTATTTCTTGGAGAAGATGTGATATATTTGGGAGAAATCTGGCATTTCTGGAAGAAAATGTCCTATTTTGGGGATAAAAGAGGTATTTGTGGGTGAAAAGGTCCTATTTGAAGGGGGAAAGCTGGTATTTCTTGGAGAAGATGTGATATATTTGGGAGAAATGTGGCCTTTCTGAAAGAAACTGTCCTATTCTGGGGATCAAAGAGGTATTTGTGGTTGAAAAGGTCCTATTTGAAGGGGGAAAGCTGGTATTTCTTGGAGAAGATGTGATGTATTTGGGAGAAATCGGGCATTTCTGTAAGAAACTGTCCTATTATGGGAAAAAAAGAGGTATTTGTGGGTGAAAAGGTCCTATTTGAAGGGGGAAACGTGGTATTTCTTGGAGAAGATGTGATATATTTGGGAGAAATGTGGCATTTCTGGAAGAAACTGTTCTATTTCGGGGGTAAAGGAGGTATTTGTGGGTGAAAAGGTCCTATTTGAAGGGCGAAACCTGGTATTTCTTGGAGAAGATGTGATATATTTGGGAGAAATGTGGCATTTCTGGAAGAAACTGTTCTATATCGGGGATAAAGGAGGTATTTGTGGGTGAAAAGGTCCTATTTGAAGGGCGAAACCTGGTATTTCTTGGAGAAGATGTGATATATTTGGGAGAAATGTGGCATTTCTGGCAGAAACTGTCGTATTTTGGGGATAAAAGAGGTATTTGTGGGTGAAAAGGTCCTATTTGAAGGGGGAAACCTGGTATTTCATGGAGAAGATGTGATATATTTGGGAGAAATGTGGCATGTCAGGAAGAATCTGTCCTCTTTTGGGGATAAAACAGGTGTTTGTGGGTGAAAAGGTCCTATTTGAAGGGGGAAACCTGGTATTTCTTGGAGAAGATGTGATATATGTGGGAGAAATGTGGCATTTCTGGAAGAAACTGTCCTATTTTGGGAAAAAAAGAGGTATTTGTGGGTGATAAGGTCCTATTTGAAGGGGGAAAGCTGGTATTTCTTGGAGAAGATGTGATATATTTTTAGGAGAAATCTGGCATTTCTGGAAGAAACTGTCCTCTTTTGGGGATGAAAGAGGTATTTGTGGGTGAAAAGGTCCTATTTGAAGTGGAAAACCTGGTATTTCTTGGAGAAGATGTGCTATATTTGGGAGAAATGTGGCATTTCTGGAAGAAAATGTCCTCTTTTGGGGATAAAAGAGGTATTTGTGGGTGAAAAGGTCCTATTTGAAGGGGGAAACGTGGTATTTCTTGGAGAAGATGTGATATATTTGGGAGAAATGTGGCATTTCTGGAAGAAACTGTCCTCTTTTGGGGATCAAAGAGGTATTTGTGGGTGAAAAGGTCCTATTTGAAGGGGGAAACGTGGTATTTCTTGGAGAAGATGTGATATATTTGGGAAAATCGGGCATTTCTGGAAGAAACTGTCCTATTTTGGTAAAAAAAGAGGTATTTGTGGGTGAAAAGGTCCTATGTCGAGGGGGAAAGCTGGTATTTCTAGGAGAAGATGTGATATATTTGGGAGAAATCGGGCATTTCTGGAAGAAACTGTCCTCTTTTGGGGATATAAGAGGTATTTGTGGGTGAAAAGGTCCTATTTGAAGGGGGAAAGCTGGTATTTCTTGGAGAAGATGTGATCTATTTGGGAGAAATGTGGCATGTCTGGAAGAAACTGTCCTCTTTTGGGGATCAAAGAGGTATTTGTGGGTGAAAAGGTCCTATTTGAAGGGGGAACCGTGGTATTTCTTGGAGAAGATGTGATGTATTTGGGAGAAATGTGGCATGTCTGGAAGAAACTGTCCTATTTTGGGAAAAAAAGAGGTATTTGTGGGTGAAAAGTTCCTATTTCCAGCGGTAATCCTGGTATTTCTTGGAGAAGATGTGATCTATTTGGGAGAAATCGGGCATGTCAGGAAGAAACTATCCTCTTTTGGGGATAAAACAGGTATTTGTGGGTGAAAAGGTTCTATTTCAAGGGGGAAAGCTGGTATTTCTTGGAGAAGATGTGATCTATTTGGGAGAAATGTGGCATGTCTGGAAGAAACTGTCCTATTTTGGGAAAAAAAGGAGGTATTTGTGGGTGAAAAGGTCCTATTTCGAGGGGGAAAGCTGGTATTTCTTGGAGAAGATGTGATCTATTTGGGAGAAATGTGGCATGTCTGGAAGAAACTGTCCTCTTTTGGGGATAAAAGAGGTATTTGTGGGTGAAAAGGTCCTATTTGAGGGGGAAAAGCTGGTATTTCTTGGAGAAGATGTGATATATTTGGGAGAAATGTGGCATTTCTGGAAGAAACTGTCCTCCTTTGGGGATAAAACAGGTATTTGTGGGTGAAAATGTCGTATTTGAAGGGGGAATCCTGGTATTTCTTGGAGAAGATGTGATATATTTGGGAGAAATGTGGCATTTCTGGAAGAAACTGTCCTATTTTGGGAAAAAAAGAGGTATTTGTGGTTGAAAAGGTCCTATTTGAAGGGGGAAAGCTGGTATTTCTTGGAGAAGATGTGCTATATTTGGGAGAAATGTGGCATTTCTGGAAGAAACTGTCCTATTTTGGGGATAAAAGAGGTATTTGTGGGTGAAAAGGTCTTATTTGAAGGGGGAAAGCTGGTATTTCTTGGAGAAGATGTGATCTATTTGGGAGAAATGTGGCATGTCTGGAAGAAACTGTCCTCTTTTGGGGATAAAAGAGGTATTTGTGGGTGAAAATGTCCTATTTGAAGGGGGAACCCTGGTATTTCTTGGAGAAGATGTGCTATATTTGGGAGAAATGTGGCATTTCTGGAAGAAACTGTCGTATTTTGGGGATAAAAGAGGTATTTGTGGGTGAAATGGTCCTATTTGAAGGGGAAAAGCTTGTATTTCTTGGAGAAGATGTGATCTATTTGGGAGAAATGTGGCATTTCAGGAAGAAACTGTCCTCTTTTGGGAAAAAAAGAGGTATTTGTGGGTGAAAAGGTCCTATTTCCAGGGGGAAAGCTGGTATTTCATGGAGAAGATGTGATCTATTTGGGAGAAATGTGGCATTGCTGGAAGAAAAAGTCCAATTTGGGGGGAGAAGGCAGGTATTTGTGGGAGAAAAGGTCCTATTTGAAGGGGGTAACGTGGTATTTCATGGAGAAGATGTGATATATTTGGGAGAAATGTGGCATGTCTGGAAGAAACTGTCCTATTTTGGGAATGAAAGAGGTATTTGTGGGTGAAAAGTTCCTATTTCCAGGGGTAATCCTGGTATTTCTTGGAGAAGATGTGATCTATTTGGTAGAAATGTGGCATGTCAGGAAGAAACTGTCATATTTTGGGGATAAAACAGGTATTTGTGGGAGAAAAGTTTCTATTTGAAGGGGGAAAGCTGGTATTTCTTGGAGAATATGTGATATGTTTGGGAGAAATGTGGCATGTCTGGAAGAAACTGTCCTATTTTGGGAAAAAAAGGAGGTATTTGTGGGTGAAAAGGTCCTATTTCCAGGGGGAAAGCTGGTATTTCTTGGAGAAGATGTGATATATTTGGGAGAAATGTGGCCTTTCTGGACGAAAGTGTCCTCTTTTGGGGATAAAAGAGGTATTTGTGGGTGAAAAGGTCCTATTTCGAGGGGGAAAGCTGGTATTTCTTGGAGAAGATGTGATCTATTTGGGAGAAATGTGGCATGTCTGGAAGAAACTGTCCTCTTTTGGGGATAAAAGAGGTATTTGTGGGTGAAAAGGTCCTATTTGAAGGGGGAATCATGGTATTTCTTGGAGAAGATGTGATATATTTGGGAGAAATGTGGCATTTCTGGAAGAAACTGTCTTATTTTGGGGATAAAAGAGGTATTTGTGGGTGAAAAGTTCCTATTTGAAGGGGGAAAGCTGGTATTTCTTGGAGAAGATGTGATATATTTGGGAGAAATGTGGCATGTCTGGAAGAAACTGTCCTATTTTGGGAAAAAAAGAGGTATTTGTGGGTGAAAAGGTCCTATTTGAAGGGGGAAAGCTGGTATTTCTTGGAGAAGATGTGATATATTTGGGAGAAATGTGGCATTTCTGGAATAAACTGTCCTATTCTGGGAATAAAAGAGGTATTTGTGGGTGAAAAGGTCCTATTTGAAGGGGGAAAGCTGGTATTTCTTGGAGAAGATGAGATATATTTGGGAGAAATGTGGCATTTCTGGAAGAAACTGTCCTCTTTTGGGGATAAAAGAGGTATTTGTGGGTGAAAAGGTCCTATTTGAAGGGGGAAAGCTGGTATTTCTTGGAGAAGATGTGATATATTTGGGAGAAATGTGGCCTTTCTGGAAGAAACTGTCCTATTCTGGGGATAAAAGAGGTATTTGTGGGTGAAAATGTCCTATTTGAAGGGGGAAACGTGGTATTTCTTGGAGAAGATGTGATATATTTGGGAGAAATGTGGCCTTTCGGGAAGAAACTGTCCTATTTTGGGGATAAAAGAGGTATTTGTGGGTGAAATGGTCCTATTTGAAGGGGGAAAGCTGGTATTTCTTGGAGAAGATGTGATATATCTGGGAGAAATGTGGCATTTCTGGAAGAAACTGTCGTATTGTGGGGATAAAAGAGGTATGTGTGGGTGAAAAGGTCCTATTTGAAGGGGGAAACGTGGTATTTCTTGGAGAAGATGTGATCTATTTGGGAGAAATGTGGCATTTCTGGAAGAAACTGTCCTATTTAGGGGAAAGAAGAGGTATTTGTGGGTTAAAAGTTCCTATTTGAAGGGGGAACCCTGGTATTTCTTGGAGAAGATATGATATATTTGGGAGAAATGTGGCATTTCTGGAAGAAACTGTCCTCTTTTGGGGATAAAAGAGGTATTTGTGGGTGAAAATGTCCTATTTCGAGGAGGAAAGCTGGTATTTCTTGGAGAAGATGTGATCTATTTGGGAGAAATGAGGCATTTCTGGAAGTAAGTGTCCTATTTTGGGGATAAAAGAGGTATTTGTGGGTGAAAAGGTCCTATTTGAAGGGGGAAAGCTGGTATTTCTTGGAGAAGATGTGATATATTTGGGAGAAATGTGGCATGTCTGGAAGAAACTGTCCTCTTTTGGGGATAAAACAGGTGTTTGTGGGTGAAAAGGTCCTATTTGAAGGGGGAAACGTGGTATTTCTTGGAGAAGATGTGATATATCTGGGAGAAATGTGGCATTTCTGGAAGAAACTGTCCTATTTTGGGGATAAAAGAGGTATTTGTGGGTGAAAAGGTCCTATTTGAAGGGGGAAACCTGGTATTTCTTGGAGAAGATGTGATCTATTTGGGAGAAATGTGGCATGTCTGGAAGAAACTGTCCTATTTTGGGGATGAAAGAGGTATTTGTGGGTGAAAAGTTCCTATTTCAGGAGGAATCCTGGTATTTCTTGGAGAAGATGTGATATATTTGGGAGAAATGTGGCATGTCAGGAAGAAACTGTCCTATTTTGGGGATAAAACAGGTATTTGTGGATGAAAGGTTCTATTTCAAGGGGGAAAGCTGGTATTTCTTGGAGAAGATGTGATCTATTTGGGAGAAATGTGGCATGTCTGGAAGAAACTGTCCTATTTTGGGAAAAAAAGGAGGTATTTGTGGGTGAAAAGGTCCTATTTCGAGTGGGAAAGCTGGTATTTCTTGGAGAAGATGTGATCTATTTGGGAGAAATGTGGCATTTCTGGAAGAAACTGTCCTCTTTTGGGGATAAAACAGGTATTTGTGGGTGAAAAGGTCCTATTTCGAGGGGGAAAGCTGGTATTTCTTGGAGAAGATGTGATATATTTGGGAGAAATGTGGCCTTTCTTGCAGAAACTGTCCTCTTTTGGGGATCAAAGAGGTATTTGTGGGTGAAAAGGTCCTATTTGAAGGGGGAATCCTGGTATTTCTTGGAGAAGATATGATATATTTGGGAGAAATGTGGCATGTCTGGAAGAAACTGTCCTCTTCTGGGGATAAAATAGGTATTTGTGGGTGAAAAGGTCCTATTTGAAGGGGGAAACGTGGTATTTCTTGGAGAAGATGTGATATATTTGGGAGAAATGTGGCATTTCTGGAAGAAACTGTCCTATTTTGGGAAAAAAAGAGGTATTTGTGGGTGAAAAGGTCCTATTTGAAGGGGGAATCCTAGTATTTCTTGGAGAAGATGTGATATAATTGGGAGAAATGTGGCATTTCTGGAAGAAACTATCCTCTTTTGGGAAAAAAAGAGGTATTTGTGGGTGAAAAGGTCCTATTTCCAGGGGGAAAGCTGGTATTTCTTGGAGAAGATGTGATATATTTGGGAGAAATCTGGCATTTCTGGAAGAAAATGTCCTATTTTGGGGATAAAAGAGGTATTTGTGGGTGAAAAGGTCCTATTTGAAGGGGGAAAGCTGGTATTTCTTGGAGAAGATGTGATATATTTGGGAGAAATGTGGCCTTTCTGAAAGAAACTGTCCTATTCTGGGGATCAAAGAGGTATTTGTGGTTGAAAAGGTCCTATTTGAAGGGGGAAAGCTGGTATTTCTTGGAGAAGATGTGATGTATTTGGGAGAAATCGGGCATTTCTGTAAGAAACTGTCCTATTATGGGAAAAAAAGAGGTATTTGTGGGTGAAAAGGTCCTATTTGAAGGGGGAAACGTGGTATTTCTTGGAGAAGATGTGATATATTTGGGAGAAATGTGGCATTTCTGGAAGAAACTGTTCTATTTCGGGGGTAAAGGAGGTATTTGTGGGTGAAAAGGTCCTATTTGAAGGGCGAAACCTGGTATTTCTTGGAGAAGATGTGATATATTTGGGAGAAATGTGGCATTTCTGGAAGAAACTGTTCTATATCGGGGATAAAGGAGGTATTTGTGGGTGAAAAGGTCCTATTTGAAGGGCGAAACCTGGTATTTCTTGGAGAAGATGTGATATATTTGGGAGAAATGTGGCATTTCTGGCAGAAACTGTCGTATTTTGGGGATAAAAGAGGTATTTGTGGGTGAAAAGGTCCTATTTGAAGGGGGAAACCTGGTATTTCATGGAGAAGATGTGATATATTTGGGAGAAATGTGGCATGTCAGGAAGAATCTGTCCTCTTTTGGGGATAAAACAGGTGTTTGTGGGTGAAAAGGTCCTATTTGAAGGGGGAAACCTGGTATTTCTTGGAGAAGATGTGATATATTTGGGAGAAATGTGGCATGTCAGGAAGAAACTGACCTCTTTTGGGGATGAAAGAGGTATTTGTGGGTGAAAAGGTCCTATTTGAAGGGGGAAAGCTGGTATTTCTTGGAGAAGATGTGATATATTTTTAGGAGAAATCTGGCATTTCTGGAAGAAACTGTCCTCTTTTGGGGATGAAAGAGGTATTTGTGGGTGAAAAGGTCCTATTTGAAGTGGAAAACCTGGTATTTCTTGGAGAAGATGTGCTATATTTGGGAGAAATGTGGCATTTCTGGAAGAAAATGTCCTCTTTTGGGGATAAAAGAGGTATTTGTGGGTGAAAAGGTCCTATTTGAAGGGGGAAACGTGGTATTTCTTGGAGAAGATGTGATATATTTGGGAGAAATGTGGCATTTCTGGAAGAAACTGTCCTCTTTTGGGGATCAAAGAGGTATTTGTGGGTGAAAAGGTCCTATTTGAAGGGGGAAACGTGGTATTTCTTGGAGAAGATGTGATATATTTGGGAAAATCGGGCATTTCTGGAAGAAACTGTCCTATTTTGGTAAAAAAAGAGGTATTTGTGGGTGAAAAGGTCCTATGTCGAGGGGGAAAGCTGGTATTTCTAGGAGAAGATGTGATATATTTGGGAGAAATCGGGCATTTCTGGAAGAAACTGTCCTCTTTTGGGGATATAAGAGGTATTTGTGGGTGAAAAGGTCCTATTTGAAGGGGGAAAGCTGGTATTTCTTGGAGAAGATGTGATCTATTTGGGAGAAATGTGGCATGTCTGGAAGAAACTGTCCTCTTTTGGGGATCAAAGAGGTATTTGTGGGTGAAAAGGTCCTATTTGAAGGGGGAACCGTGGTATTTCTTGGAGAAGATGTGATGTATTTGGGAGAAATGTGGCATGTCTGGAAGAAACTGTCCTATTTTGGGAAAAAAAGAGGTATTTGTGGGTGAAAAGTTCCTATTTCCAGCGGTAATCCTGGTATTTCTTGGAGAAGATGTGATCTATTTGGGAGAAATCGGGCATGTCAGGAAGAAACTATCCTCTTTTGGGGATAAAACAGGTATTTGTGGGTGAAAAGGTTCTACTTCAAGGGGGAAAGCTGGTATTTCTTGGAGAAGATGTGATCTATTTGGGAGAAATGTGGCATGTCTGGAAGAAACTGTCCTATTTTGGGAAAAAAAGGAGGTATTTGTGGGTGAAAAGGTCCTATTTCGAGGGGGAAAGCTGGTATTTCTTGGAGAAGATGTGATCTATTTGGGAGAAATGTGGCATGTCTGGAAGAAACTGTCCTCTTTTGGGGATAAAAGAGGTATTTGTGGGTGAAAAGGTCCTATTTGAGGGGGAAAAGCTGGTATTTCTTGGAGAAGATGTGATATATTTGGGAGAAATGTGGCATTTCTGGAAGAAACTGTCCTCCTTTGGGGATAAAACAGGTATTTGTGGGTGAAAATGTCGTATTTGAAGGGGGAATCCTGGTATTTCTTGGAGAAGATGTGATATATTTGGGAGAAATGTGGCATTTCTGGAAGAAACTGTCCTATTTTGGGAAAAAAAGAGGTATTTGTGGTTGAAAAGGTCCTATTTGAAGGGGGAAAGCTGGTATTTCTTGGAGAAGATGTGCTATATTTGGGAGAAATGTGGCATTTCTGGAAGAAACTGTCCTATTTTGGGGATAAAAGAGGTATTTGTGGGTGAAAAGGTCTTATTTGAAGGGGGAAAGCTGGTATTTCTTGGAGAAGATGTGATCTATTTGGGAGAAATGTGGCATGTCTGGAAGAAACTGTCCTCTTTTGGGGATAAAAGAGGTATTTGTGGGTGAAAATGTCCTATTTGAAGGGGGAACCCTGGTATTTCTTGGAGAAGATGTGCTATATTTGGGAGAAATGTGGCATTTCTGGAAGAAACTGTCGTATTTTGGGGATAAAAGAGGTATTTGTGGGTGAAATGGTCCTATTTGAAGGGGAAAAGCTTGTATTTCTTGGAGAAGATGTGATCTATTTGGGAGAAATGTGGCATTTCAGGAAGAAACTGTCCTCTTTTGGGAAAAAAAGAGGTATTTGTGGGTGAAAAGGTCCTATTTCCAGGGGGAAAGCTGGTATTTCATGGAGAAGATGTGATCTATTTGGGAGAAATGTGGCATTGCTGGAAGAAAAAGTCCAATTTGGGGGGAGAAGGCAGGTATTTGTGGGAGAAAAGGTCCTATTTGAAGGGGGTAACGTGGTATTTCATGGAGAAGATGTGATATATTTGGGAGAAATGTGGCATGTCTGGAAGAAACTGTCCTATTTTGGGAATGAAAGAGGTATTTGTGGGTGAAAAGTTCCTATTTCCAGGGGTAATCCTGGTATTTCTTGGAGAAGATGTGATCTATTTGGTAGAAATGTGGCATGTCAGGAAGAAACTGTCATATTTTGGGGATAAAACAGGTATTTGTGGGAGAAAAGTTTCTATTTGAAGGGGGAAAGCTGGTATTTCTTGGAGAATATGTGATATGTTTGGGAGAAATGTGGCATGTCTGGAAGAAACTGTCCTATTTTGGGAAAAAAAGGAGGTATTTGTGGGTGAAAAGGTCCTATTTCCAGGGGGAAAGCTGGTATTTCTTGGAGAAGATGTGATATATTTGGGAGAAATGTGGCCTTTCTGGACGAAAGTGTCCTCTTTTGGGGATAAAAGAGGTATTTGTGGGTGAAAAGGTCCTATTTCGAGGGGGAAAGCTGGTATTTCTTGGAGAAGATGTGATCTATTTGGGAGAAATGTGGCATGTCTGGAAGAAACTGTCCTCTTTTGGGGATAAAAGAGGTATTTGTGGGTGAAAAGGTCCTATTTGAAGGGGGAATCATGGTATTTCTTGGAGAAGATGTGATATATTTGGGAGAAATGTGGCATTTCTGGAAGAAACTGTCTTATTTTGGGGATAAAAGAGGTATTTGTGGGTGAAAAGTTCCTATTTGAAGGGGGAAAGCTGGTATTTCTTGGAGAAGATGTGATATATTTGGGAGAAATGTGGCATGTCTGGAAGAAACTGTCCTATTTTGGGAAAAAAAGAGGTATTTGTGGGTGAAAAGGTCCTATTTGAAGGGGGAAAGCTGGTATTTCTTGGAGAAGATGTGATATATTTGGGAGAAATGTGGCATTTCTGGAATAAACTGTCCTATTCTGGGAATAAAAGAGGTATTTGTGGGTGAAAAGGTCCTATTTGAAGGGGGAAAGCTGGTATTTCTTGGAGAAGATGAGATATATTTGGGAGAAATGTGGCATTTCTGGAAGAAACTGTCCTCTTTTGGGGATAAAAGAGGTATTTGTGGGTGAAAAGGTCCTATTTGAAGGGGGAAAGCTGGTATTTCTTGGAGAAGATGTGATATATTTGGGAGAAATGTGGCCTTTCTGGAAGAAACTGTCCTATTCTGGGGATAAAAGAGGTATTTGTGGGTGAAAATGTCCTATTTGAAGGGGGAAACGTGGTATTTCTTGGAGAAGATGTGATATATTTGGGAGAAATGTGGCCTTTCGGGAAGAAACTGTCCTATTTTGGGGATAAAAGAGGTATTTGTGGGTGAAATGGTCCTATTTGAAGGGGGAAAGCTGGTATTTCTTGGAGAAGATGTGATATATTTGGGAGAAATGTGGCATTTCTGGAAGAAACTGTCCTCTTTTGGGAAAAAAAGAGGTATTTGTGGGTGAAAAGGTCCTATTTGAAGGGGGAAAGCTGGTATTTCATGGAGAAGATGTGATCTATTTGGGAGAAATGTGGCATTTCTGGAAGAAATAGTCCAATTTGGGGGGAGAAGGCAGGTATTTGTGGGAGAAAAGTTCGTATTTCAGGAGGAATCCTGGTATTTCTTGGAGAAGATGTGATCTATTTGGGAGAAATGTGGCATTTCTGGAAGAAACTGTCCTATTTTGGGGAAAAAAGAGGTATTTGTGGGTTAAAATGTCCTATTTGAAGGGGGAAAGCTGGTATTTCTTGGAGAAGATGTGATATATTTGGGAGAAATGAGGCATTTCTGCAAGAAACTGTCCTCTTTTGGGGATAAAAGAGGTATTTGTGGGTGAAAAGGTCCTATTTCGAGGGGGAAAGCTGGTATTTCTTGGAGAAGATGTGATATATTTGGGAGAAATGAGGCATTTCTGGAAGTAAGTGTCCTATTTTGGGGATAAAAGAGGTATTTGTGGGTGAAAAGGTCCTATTTGAAGGGGGAATCCTGGTATTTCTTGGAGAAGATGTGATCTATTTGGGAGAAATGTGGCCTTTCTGGAAGAAACTGCCCTCTTTTGGGGATAAAACTGGTGTTTGTGGGTGAAAAGGTCCTATTTGAAGGGGGAAAGCTGGTATTTCTTGGTGAAGATGTGATATATCTGGGAGAAATTTGGCATTTCTGGAAGAAACTGTCGTATTGAGGGGATAAAAGAGGTACTTGTGGGTGAAAAGGTCCTATTTGAAGGGGGAAACGTGGTATTCCTTGGAGAAGATGAGATATATTTGGGAGAAATGTGGCATGTCTGGAAGAAACTGTCCTATTTTGGGGAAAAAAGAGGTATTTGTGGGTTAAAAGTTTCTATTTGAAGGGGGAACGCTGGTATTTCTTGGAGAAGATGTGATATATTTGGGAGAAATGTGGCATGTCTGGAAGAAACTGTCCTCTTTTGGGGATAAAAGAGGTATTTGTGGGTGAAAAGGTCCTATTTCGAGGGGGAAAGCTGGTATTTCTTGGAGAAGATGTGATCTATTTGGGAGAAATGAGGCATTTCTGGAAGTAAGTGTCCTATTTTGGGGATAAAAGAGGTATTTGTGGGTGAAAAGGTCCTATTTGAAGGGGGAATCCTGGTATTTCTTGGAGAAGATGTGATATATTTGGGAGAAATGTGGCATGTCTGGAAGAAACTGTCCTCTTTTGGGGATAAAAGAGGTGTTTGTGGGTGAAAAGGTCCTATTTGAAGGGGGAAACGTGGTATTTCTTGGAGAAGATGTGATCTATTTGGGAGAAATGTGGCATTTCTGGAAGAAACTGTCCTCTTTTGGGGATAAAAGAGGTATTTGTGGGTGAAAAGGTCCTATTTGAAGGGGGAATCCTGGTATTTCTTGGAGAAGATGTGATCTATTTGGGAGAAATGTGGCATGTCTGGAAGAAACTGTCCTCTTTTGGGGATAAAAGAGGTATTTGTGTTTGAAAAGCTCCTATTTGAAGGGGGAAAGCTGGTATTTCTTGGAGAAGATGTGATATATTTGGGAGAAATGTGGCATTTCTGGAATAAATTGTCCTCTTTTGGGGATAAAAGAGGTATTTGTGGGTGAAAAGGTCCTATTTCAAGGGGGAACCTGGTATTTCTTGGAGAAGATGTGATATATTTGGGAGAAATGTGGCATTTCTGGAAGCCAGTGTCCTCTTTTGGGGATCAAAGAGGTATTTGTGGGTGAAAAGGTCCTATTTGAAGGGAGAAACGTGGTATTTCATGCAGAAGATGAGATCTATTTGGGAGAAATGTGGCATGTCTGGAAGAAACTGTCGTCTTTTGGGGATAGAAGAGGTATTTGTGGGTGAAAAGGTCCTATTTGAAGGGGGAATCCTGGTATTTCTTGGAGAAGATGTGATATATTTGGGAGAAATGTGGCCTTTTTGAAAGAAACTGTCCTATTTTGGGGATCAAAGTGGTATTTGTGGGTGAAAAGGTCCTATTTGAAGGGGGAAACGTGGTATTTCTTGGAGAAGATGTGATATATTTGGGAGAAATCGGGCATTTCTGGAAGAAACTGTCCTATTTTGGGAAAAAAAGAGGTATTTGTGGGTGAAAAGGTCCTATTTGAAGGGGGAAACCTGGTATTTCTTGGAGAAGATGTGATATATTTGGGAGAAATGTGGCCTTTCTGGAAGAAACTGTTCTATTTCGGGGTTAAAGGAGGTATTTGTGGGTGGAAAGGTCCTATTTGAAGGGCGAAACCTGGTATTTCTTGGAGAAGATGTGATCTATTTGGGAGAAATGTGGCATTTCAGGAAGAAACTGTCCTCTTTTGGGAAAAAAAGAGGTATTTGTGGGTGAAAAGGTCCTATTTCCAGGGGGAAACCTGGTATTTCATGGAGAAGATGTGATCTATTTGGGAGAAATGTGGCATTTCTGGAAGAAAAAGTCCAATTTGGGGGGAGAAGGCAGGTATTTGTGGGAGAAAAGTTCGTATTTCAGGTGGAATCCTGGTATTTCTTGGAGAAGATGTGCTATATTTGGGAGAAATGTGTCATTTCTGGAAGCCAATGTCCTCTTTTGGGGATAAAACAGGTATTTGTGGGTGAAAAGGTCCTATTTGAAGGGGGTAACGTGGTATTTCATGGAGAAGATGTGATATATTTGGGAGAAATGTGGCATGTCTGGAAGAAACTGTCCTATTTTGGGAATGAAAGAGGTATTTGTGGGTGAAAAGTTCCTATTTCCAGGGGTAATCCTGGTATTTCTTGGAGAAGATGTGATCAATTTGGTAGAAATGTGGCATGTCAGGAAGAAACTGTCATATTTTGGGGATAAAACAGGTATTTGTGGGAGAAAAGTTTCTATTTGAAGGGGGAAAGCTGGTATTTCTTGGAGAAGATGTGATATGTTTGGGAGAAATGTGGCATGTCTGGAAGAAACTGTCCTATTTTGGGAAAAAAAGGAGGTATTTGTGGGTGAAAAGGTCCTATTTCCAGGGGGAAAGCTGGTATTTCTTGGAGAAGATGTGATATATTTGGGAGAAATGTGGCCTTTCTGGACGAAAGTGTCCTCTTTTGGGGATAAAAGAGGTATTTGTGGGTGAAAAGGTCCTATTTGAAGGGGGAAACCTGGTATTTCTTGGAGAAGATGTGATCTATTTGGGAGAAATGTGGCATGTCTGGAAGAAACTGTCCTCTTTTGGGGATAAAAGAGGTATTTGTGGGTGAAAAGGTCCTATTTGAAGGGGGAATCATGGTATTTCTTGGAGAAGATGTGATATATTTGGGAGAAATGTGGCATTTCTGGAAGAAACTGTCCTATTTTGGGGATAAAAGAGGTATTTTTGGGTGAAAAGTTCCTATTTGAAGGGGGAAAGCTGGTATTTCTTGGAGAAGATGTGATATATTTGGGAGAAATGTGGCATGTCTGGAAGAAACTGTCCTATTTTGGGAAAAAAAGAGGTATTTGTGGGTGAAAAGGTCCTATTTGAAGGGGGAAAGCTGGTATTTCTTGGAGAAGATGTGATATATTTGGGAGAAATGTGGCATTTCTGGAATAAACTGTCCTATTCTGGGAATAAAAGAGGTATTTGTGGGTGAAAAGGTCCTATTTGAAGGGGGAAAGCTGGTATTTCTTGGAGAAGATGAGATATATTTGGGAGAAATGTGGCATTTCTGGAAGAAAATGTCCAGTTTGAGGGATAAAAGAGGTATTTGTGGGTGAAAAGGTCCTATTTGAAGGGGGAAACGTGGTATTTCTTGGAGAAGATGTGATATATTTGGGAGAAATGTGGCCTTTCTGGAAGAAACTGTCCTATTCTGGGGATAAAAGAGGTATTTGTGGGTGAAAATGTCCTATTTGAAGGGGGAAACGTGGTATTTCTTGGAGAAGATGTGATATATTTGGGAGAAATGTGGCCTTTCGGGAAGAAACTGTCCTATTTTGGGGATAAAAGAGGTATTTGTGGGTGAAATGGTCCTATTTGAAGGGGGAAAGCTGGTATTTCTTGGAGAAGATGTGATATATTTGGGAGAAATGTGGCATTTCTGGAAGAAACTGTCCTCTTTTGGGAAAAAAAGAGGTATTTGTGGGTGAAAAGGTCCTATTTGAAGGGGGAAAGCTGGTATTTCATGGAGAAGATGTGATCTATTTGGGAGAAATGTGGCATTTCTGGAAGAAATAGTCCAACTTGGGGGGAGAAGGCAGGTATTTGTGGGAGAAAAGTTCGTATTTCAGGAGGAATCCTGGTATTTCTTGGAGAAGATGTGATCTATTTGGGAGAAATGTGGCATTTCTGGAAGAAACTGTCCTATTTTGGGGAAAAAAGAGGTATTTGTGGGTTAAAATGTCCTATTTGAAGGGGGAAAGCTGGTATTTCTTGGAGAAGATGTGATATATTTGGGAGAAATGAGGCATTTCTGCAAGAAACTGTCCTCTTTTGGGGATAAAAGAGGTATTTGTGGGTGAAAAGGTCCTATTTCGAGGGGGAAAGCTTGTATTTCTTGGAGAAGATGTGATATATTTGGGAGAAATGAGGCATTTCTGGAAGTAAGTGTCCTATTTTGGGGATAAAAGAGGTATTTGTGGGTGAAAAGGTCCTATTTGAAGGGGGAATCCTGGTATTTCTTGGAGAAGATGTGATCTATTTGGGAGAAATGTGGCCTTTCTGGAAGAAACTGCCCTCTTTTGGGGATAAAACTGGTGTTTGTGGGTGAAAAGGTCCTATTTGAAGGGGGAAAGCTGGTATTTCTTGGTGAAGATGTGATATATCTGGGAGAAATGTGGCATTTCTGGAAGAAACTGTCGTATTGTGGGGATAAAAGAGGTACTTGTGGGTGAAAAGGTCCTATTTGAAGGGGGAAACGTGGTATTTCTTGGAGAAGATGAGATATATTTGGGAGAAATGTGGCATGTCTGGAAGAAACTGTCCTATTTTGGGGAAAAAAGAGGTATTTGTGGGTTAAAAGTTTCTATTTGAAGGGGGAACGCTGGTATTTCTTGGAGAAGATGTGATATATTTGGGAGAAATGTGGCATGTCTGGAAGAAACTGTCCTCTTTTGGGGATAAAAGAGGTATTTGTGGGTGAAAAGGTCCTATTTCGAGGGGGAAAGCTGGTATTTCTTGGAGAAGATGTGATCTATTTGGGAGAAATGAGGCATTTCTGGAAGTAAGTGTCCTATTTTGGGGATAAAAGAGGTATTTGTGGGTGAAAAGGTCCTATTTGAAGGGGGAATCCTGGTATTTCTTGGAGAAGATGTGATATATTTGGGAGAAATGTGGCATGTCTGGAAGAAACTGTCCTCTTTTGGGGATAAAAGAGGTGTTTGTGGGTGAAAAGGTCCTATTTGAAGGGGGAAACGTGGTATTTCTTGGAGAAGATGTGATCTATTTGGGAGAAATGTGGCATTTCTGGAAGAAACTGTCCTCTTTTGGGGATAAAAGAGGTATTTGAGGGTGAAAAGGTCCTATTTGAAGGGGGAATCCTGGTATTTCTTGGAGAAGATGTGATCTATTTGGGAGAAATGTGGCATGTCTGGAAGAAACTGTCCTCTTTTGGGGATAAAAGAGGTATTTGTGTTTGAAAAGCTCCTATTTGAAGGGGGAAAGCTGGTATTTCTTGGAGAAGATGTGATATATTTGGGAGAAATGTGGCATTTCTGGAATAAATTGTCCTCTTTTGGGGATAAAAGAGGTATTTGTGGGTGAAAAGGTCCTATTTCAAGGGGGAACCTGGTATTTCTTGGAGAAGATGTGATATATTTGGGAGAAATGTGGCATTTCTGGAAGCCAGTGTCCTCTTTTGGGGATCAAAGAGGTATTTGTGGGTGATAAGGTCCTATTTGAAGGGAGAAACGTGGTATTTCATGCAGAAGATGAGATCTATTTGGGAGAAATGTGGCATGTCTGGAAGAAACTGTCGTCTTTTGGGGATAGAAGAGGTATTTGTGGGTGAAAAGGTCCTATTTGAAGGGGAATCCTGGTATTTCTTGGAGAAGATGTGATCTATTTGGGAGAAATGTGGCCTTTCTGAAAGAAACTGTCCTATTCTGGGGATCAAAGTGGTATTTGTGGGTGAAAAGGTCCTATTTGAAGGGGGAAACGTGGTATTTCTTGGAGAAGATGTGATATATTTGGGAGAAATCGGGCATTTCTGGAAGAAACTGTCCTATTTTGGGAAAAAAAGAGGTATTTGTGGGTGAAAAGGTCCTATTTGAAGGGGGAAACCTGGTATTTCTTGGAGAAGATGTGATATATTTGGGAGAAATGTGGCATTTCTGGAAGAAACTGTTCTATTTCGGGGTTAAAGGAGGTATTTGTGGGTGGAAAGGTCCTATTTGAAGGGCGAAACCTGGTATTTCTTGGAGAAGATGTGATATATTTGGGAGAAATGTGGCATTTCTGGAAGAAACTGTTCTATTTCGGGGATAAAGGAGGTATTTGTGGGTGAAAAGGTCCTATTTGAAGGGCGAAACCTGGTATTTCTTGGAGAAGATGTGATATATTTGGGAGAAATGTGGCATTTCTGGAAGAAACTGTCCTATTTTGGGAAAAAAAGAGGTATTTGTGGGTGAAAAGGAACTATTTCCAGGGGTAAACCTGGTATTTCTAGGAGAAGATGTGATATATTTGGGAGAAATGTGGCATGTCTGGAAGAAACTGTCCTATTTTGGGGATAAAAGAGGTATTTGTGGGTGAAAAGGTCCTATTTCCAGGGTGAAACCTGGTATTTCTAGGAGAAGATGTGATCTATTTGGTAGAAATGTGGCATGTCTGGAAGAAACTGTCCTCTTTTGGGGATAAAAGAGGTATTTGTGGGTGAAAATGTCCTATTTGAAGGGGGAAACGTGGTATTTCTTGGAGAAGATGTGATATATTTGGGAGAAATGTGGCCTTTCTTGAAGAAACTGTCCTCTTTTGGGGATCAAAGAGGTATTTGTGGGTGAAAAGGTCCTATTTGAAGGGGGAAACGTGGTATTTCTTTGAGAAGATGTGATATATTTGGGAGAAATGTGTCATTTCTGGAAGAAACTGTCCTATTTTGGGGATAAAAGAGGTATTTGTGGGTGAAAAGGTCCTATTTGAAGGGGGAATCCTGGTATTTCTTGGAGAAGATGTGATATATTTGGGAGAAATGTGGCATTTCTGGAAGAAACTGTCCTATTTTGGGAAAAAAAATAGGTATTTTTGGGTGAAAAGGTCCTATTTGAAGGGGGAAACCTGGTATTTCTTGGAGAAGATGTGATCTATTTGGGAGAAATCGGGCAGTTCTGGAAGAAAATGTCCTCTTTTGGGGAAAAAAGAGGTATTTGTGGGTGAAAAGGTCCTATTTGAAGGGGGAATCCTGGTATTTCTTGGAGAAGATGTGATCTATTTGGGAGAAATGTGGCATTTCTGGAAGAAACTGTTCTATTTTGGGGATAAAACAGGTATTTGTGGGTGAAAAGGTCCTATTTGAAGGGGGAAAGCTGGTATTTCATGGAGAAGATGTGATCTATTTGGGAGAAATGTGGCATGTCTGGAAGAAACTGTCCTCTTTTGGGGATAAAAGAGGTATTTGTGGGTGAAAAGGTCCTATTTGAAGGGGGAAACGTGGTATTTCTTTGAGAAGATGTGATATATTTGGGAGAAATGTGTCATTTCTGGAAGAAACTGTCCTATTTTGGGGATAAAAGAGGTATTTGTGGGTGAAATGGTGCTATTTGAAGGGGGAAACCTGATATTTCATGGAGAAGATGTGCTATATTTGGGAGATATGTTGCATTTCTGGAAGAAACTGTCCTATTTTGGGGATAAAAGAGGTATTTGTGGGTGAGAAGTTCCTATTTGAAGGGGGAATCCTGGTATTTCTTGGAGAAGATGTGATATATTTGGGAGAAATGTGGCATTTCTGGAAGACAATGTCCTCTTTTGGGAAAAAAAGAGGTATTTGTGGGTGAAAAGGTCCTATTTGAAGGGGGAAACCTGGTATTTCATGGAGAAGATGTGATCTATTTGGGAGAAATGTGGCATTTCTGGAAGAAAAAGTCCAATTTGGGGGGAGAAGGCAGGTATTTGTGGGAGAAAAGTACGTATTTCAGGAGGAATCCTGGTATTTCTTGGAGTAGATGTGATGTATTTGGGAGAAATGTGGCATTTCTGGAAGAAACTGTCCTCTTTTGGGGATCAAAGAGGTATTTGTGGGTGAAAAGGTCCTATTTGAAGGGGGAAACGTGGTATTTCTTGGAGAAGATGTGATATATTTGGGAAAATCGGGCATTTCTGGAAGAAACTGTCCTATTTTGGTAAAAAAAGAGGTATTTGTGGGTGAAAAGGTCCTATGTCGAGGGGGAAAGCTGGTATTTCTAGGAGAAGATGTGATATATTTGGGAGAAATCGGGCATTTCTGGAAGAAACTGTCCTCTTTTGGGGATATAAGAGGTATTTGTGGGTGAAAAGGTCCTATTTGAAGGGGGAAAGCTGGTATTTCTTGGAGAAGATGTGATCTATTTGGGAGAAATGTGGCATGTCTGGAAGAAACTGTCCTCTTTTGGGGATCAAAGAGGTATTTGTGGGTGAAAAGGTCCTATTTGAAGGGGGAACCGTGGTATTTCTTGGAGAAGATGTGATGTATTTGGGAGAAATGTGGCATGTCTGGAAGAAACTGTCCTATTTTGGGAAAAAAAGAGGTATTTGTGGGTGAAAAGTTCCTATTTCCAGCGGTAATCCTGGTATTTCTTGGAGAAGATGTGATCTATTTGGGAGAAATCGGGCATGTCAGGAAGAAACTATCCTCTTTTGGGGATAAAACAGGTATTTGTGGGTGAAAAGGTTCTATTTCAAGGGGGAAAGCTGGTATTTCTTGGAGAAGATGTGATCTATTTGGGAGAAATGTGGCATGTCTGGAAGAAACTGTCCTATTTTGGGAAAAAAAGGAGGTATTTGTGGGTGAAAAGGTCCTATTTCGAGGGGGAAAGCTGGTATTTCTTGGAGAAGATGTGATCTATTTGGGAGAAATGTGGCATGTCTGGAAGAAACTGTCCTCTTTTGGGGATAAAAGAGGTATTTGTGGGTGAAAAGGTCCTATTTGAGGGGGAAAAGCTGGTATTTCTTGGAGAAGATGTGATATATTTGGGAGAAATGTGGCATTTCTGGAAGAAACTGTCCTCCTTTGGGGATAAAACAGGTATTTGTGGGTGAAAATGTCGTATTTGAAGGGGGAATCCTGGTATTTCTTGGAGAAGATGTGATATATTTGGGAGAAATGTGGCATTTCTGGAAGAAACTGTCCTATTTTGGGAAAAAAAGAGGTATTTGTGGTTGAAAAGGTCCTATTTGAAGGGGGAAAGCTGGTATTTCTTGGAGAAGATGTGCTATATTTGGGAGAAATGTGGCATTTCTGGAATAAACTGTCCTATTTTGGGGATAAAAGAGGTATTTGTGGGTGAAAAGGTCTTATTTGAAGGGGGAAAGCTGGTATTTCTTGGAGAAGATGTGATCTATTTGGGAGAAATGTGGCATGTCTGGAAGAAACTGTCCTCTTTTGGGGATAAAAGAGGTATTTGTGGGTGAAAATGTCCTATTTGAAGGGGGAACCCTGGTATTTCTTGGAGAAGATGTGCTATATTTGGGAGAAATGTGGCATTTCTGGAAGAAACTGTCGTATTTTGGGGATAAAAGAGGTATTTGTGGGTGAAATGGTCCTATTTGAAGGGGAAAAGTTTGTATTTCTTGGAGAAGATGTGATCTATTTGGGAGAAATGTGGCATTTCAGGAAGAAACTGTCCTCTTTTGGGAAAAAAAGAGGTATTTGTGGGTGAAAAGGTCCTATTTCCAGGGGGAAAGCTGGTATTTCATGGAGAAGATGTGATCTATTTGGGAGAAATGTGGCATTGCTGGAAGAAAAAGTCCAATTTGGGGGGAGAAGGCAGGTATTTGTGGGAGAAAAGGTCCTATTTGAAGGGGGTAACGTGGTATTTCATGGAGAAGATGTGATATATTTGGGAGAAATGTGGCATGTCTGGAAGAAACTGTCCTATTTTGGGAATGAAAGAGGTATTTGTGGGTGAAAAGTTCCTATTTCCAGGGGTAATCCTGGTATTTCTTGGAGAAGATGTGATCTATTTGGTAGAAATGTGGCATGTCAGGAAGAAACTGTCATATTTTGGGGATAAAACAGGTATTTGTGGGAGAAAAGTTTCTATTTGAAGGGGGAAAGCTGGTATTTCTTGGAGAATATGTGATATGTTTGGGAGAAATGTGGCATGTCTGGAAGAAACTGTCCTATTTTGGGAAAAAAAGGAGGTATTTGTGGGTGAAAAGGTCCTATTTCCAGGGGGAAAGCTGGTATTTCTTGGAGAAGATGTGATATATTTGGGAGAAATGTGGCCTTTCTGGACGAAAGTGTCCTCTTTTGGGGATAAAAGAGGTATTTGTGGGTGAAAAGGTCCTATTTCGAGGGGGAAAGCTGGTATTTCTTGGAGAAGATGTGATCTATTTGGGAGAAATGTGGCATGTCTGGAAGAAACTGTCCTCTTTTGGGGATAAAAGAGGTATTTGTGGGTGAAAAGGTCCTATTTGAAGGGGGAATCATGGTATTTCTTGGAGAAGATGTGATATATTTGGGAGAAATGTGGCATTTCTGGAAGAAACTGTCTTATTTTGGGGATAAAAGAGGTATTTGTGGGTGAAAAGTTCCTATTTGAAGGGGGAAAGCTGGTATTTCTTGGAGAAGATGTGATATATTTGGGAGAAATGTGGCATGTCTGGAAGAAACTGTCCTATTTTGGGAAAAAAAGAGGTATTTGTGGGTGAAAAGGTCCTATTTGAAGGGGGAAAGCTGGTATTTCTTGGAGAAGATGTGATATATTTGGGAGAAATGTGGCATTTCTGGAATAAACTGTCCTATTCTGGGAATAAAAGAGGTATTTGTGGGTGAAAAGGTCCTATTTGAAGGGGGAAAGCTGGTATTTCTTGGAGAAGATGAGATATATTTGGGAGAAATGTGGCATTTCTGGAAGAAACTGTCCTCTTTTGGGGATAAAAGAGGTATTTGTGGGTGAAAAGGTCCTATTTGAAGGGGGAAAGCTGGTATTTCTTGGAGAAGATGTGATATATTTGGGAGAAATGTGGCCTTTCTGGAAGAAACTGTCCTATTCTGGGGATAAAAGAGGTATTTGTGGGTGAAAATGTCCTATTTGAAGGGGGAAACGTGGTATTTCTTGGAGAAGATGTGATCTATTTGGTAGAAATGTGGCATGTCTGGAAGAAACTGTCCTATTTTGGGGATAAAAGAGGTATTTGTGGGTGAAATGGTCCTATTTGAAGGGGGAAAGCTGGTATTTCTTGGAGAAGATGTGATATATTTGGGAGAAATGTGGCATTTCTGGAAGAAACTGTCCTCTTTTGGGAAAAAAAGAGGTATTTGTGGGTGAAAAGGTCCTATTTGAAGGGGGAAAGCTGGTATTTCATGGAGAAGATGTGATCTATTTGGGAGAAATGTGGCATTTCTGGAAGAAATAGTCCAATTTGGGGGGAGAAGGCAGGTATTTGTGGGAGAAAAGTTCGTATTTCAGGAGGAATCCTGGTATTTCTTGGAGAAGATGTGATCTATTTGGGAGAAATGTGGCATTTCTGGAAGAAACTGTCCTATTTTGGGGAAAAAAGAGGTATTTGTGGGTTAAAATGTCCTATTTGAAGGGGGAAAGCTGGTATTTCTTGGAGAAGATGTGATATATTTGGGAGAAATGAGGCATTTCTGCAAGAAACTGTCCTCTTTTGGGGATAAAAGAGGTATTTGTGGGTGAAAAGGTCCTATTTCGAGGGGGAAAGCTGGTATTTCTTGGAGAAGATGTGATATATTTGGGAGAAATGAGGCATTTCTGGAAGTAAGTGTCCTATTTTGGGGATAAAAGAGGTATTTGTGGGTGAAAAGGTCCTATTTGAAGGGGGAATCCTGGTATTTCTTGGAGAAGATGTGATCTATTTGGGAGAAATGTGGCCTTTCTGGAAGAAACTGCCCTCTTTTGGGGATAAAACTGGTGTTTGTGGGTGAAAAGGTCCTATTTGAAGGGGGAAAGCTGGTATTTCTTGGTGAAGATGTGATATATCTGGGAGAAATTTGGCATTTCTGGAAGAAACTGTCGTATTGAGGGGATAAAAGAGGTACTTGTGGGTGAAAAGGTCCTATTTGAAGGGGGAAACGTGGTATTCCTTGGAGAAGATGAGATATATTTGGGAGAAATGTGGCATGTCTGGAAGAAACTGTCCTATTTTGGGGAAAAAAGAGGTATTTGTGGGTTAAAAGTTTCTATTTGAAGGGGGAACGCTGGTATTTCTTGGAGAAGATGTGATATATTTGGGAGAAATGTGGCATGTCTGGAAGAAACTGTCCTCTTTTGGGGATAAAAGAGGTATTTGTGGGTGAAAAGGTCCTATTTCGAGGGGGAAAGCTGGTATTTCTTGGAGAAGATGTGATCTATTTGGGAGAAATGAGGCATTTCTGGAAGTAAGTGTCCTATTTTGGGGATAAAAGAGGTATTTGTGGGTGAAAAGGTCCTATTTGAAGGGGGAATCCTGGTATTTCTTGGAGAAGATGTGATATATTTGGGAGAAATGTGGCATGTCTGGAAGAAACTGTCCTCTTTTGGGGATAAAAGAGGTGTTTGTGGGTGAAAAGGTCCTATTTGAAGGGGGAAACGTGGTATTTCTTGGAGAAGATGTGATCTATTTGGGAGAAATGTGGCATTTCTGGAAGAAACTGTCCTCTTTTGGGGATAAAAGAGGTATTTGTGGGTGAAAAGGTCCTATTTGAAGGGGGAATCCTGGTATTTCTTGGAGAAGATGTGATCTATTTGGGAGAAATGTGGCATGTCTGGAAGAAACTGTCCTCTTTTGGGGATAAAAGAGGTATTTGTGTTTGAAAAGCTCCTATTTGAAGGGGGAAAGCTGGTATTTCTTGGAGAAGATGTGATATATTTGGGAGAAATGTGGCATTTCTGGAATAAATTGTCCTCTTTTGGGGATAAAAGAGGTATTTGTGGGTGAAAAGGTCCTATTTCAAGGGGGAACCTGGTATTTCTTGGAGAAGATGTGATATATTTGGGAGAAATGTGGCATTTCTGGAAGCCAGTGTCCTCTTTTGGGGATCAAAGAGGTATTTGTGGGTGAAAAGGTCCTATTTGAAGGGAGAAACGTGGTATTTCATGCAGAAGATGAGATCTATTTGGGAGAAATGTGGCATGTCTGGAAGAAACTGTCGTCTTTTGGGGATAGAAGAGGTATTTGTGGGTGAAAAGGTCCTATTTGAAGGGGGAATCCTGGTATTTCTTGGAGAAGATGTGATATATTTGGGAGAAATGTGGCCTTTTTGAAAGAAACTGTCCTATTTTGGGGATCAAAGTGGTATTTGTGGGTGAAAAGGTCCTATTTGAAGGGGGAAACGTGGTATTTCTTGGAGAAGATGTGATATATTTGGGAGAAATCGGGCATTTCTGGAAGAAACTGTCCTATTTTGGGAAAAAAAGAGGTATTTGTGGGTGAAAAGGTCCTATTTGAAGGGGGAAACCTGGTATTTCTTGGAGAAGATGTGATATATTTGGGAGAAATGTGGCCTTTCTGGAAGAAACTGTTCTATTTCGGGGTTAAAGGAGGTATTTGTGGGTGGAAAGGTCCTATTTGAAGGGCGAAACCTGGTATTTCTTGGAGAAGATGTGATCTATTTGGGAGAAATGTGGCATTTCAGGAAGAAACTGTCCTCTTTTGGGAAAAAAAGAGGTATTTGTGGGTGAAAAGGTCCTATTTCCAGGGGGAAACCTGGTATTTCATGGAGAAGATGTGATCTATTTGGGAGAAATGTGGCATTTCTGGAAGAAAAAGTCCAATTTGGGGGGAGAAGGCAGGTATTTGTGGGAGAAAAGTTCGTATTTCAGGTGGAATCCTGGTATTTCTTGGAGAAGATGTGCTATATTTGGGAGAAATGTGTCATTTCTGGAAGCCAATGTCCTCTTTTGGGGATAAAACAGGTATTTGTGGGTGAAAAGGTCCTATTTGAAGGGGGTAACGTGGTATTTCATGGAGAAGATGTGATCTATTTGGGAGAAATGTGGCATGTCTGGAAGAAACTGTCCTATTTTGGGAATGAAAGAGGTATTTGTGGGTGAAAAGTTCCTATTTCCAGGGGTAATCCTGGTATTTCTTGGAGAAGATGTGATCAATTTGGTAGAAATGTGGCATGTCAGGAAGAAACTGTCATATTTTGGGGATAAAACAGGTATTTGTGGGAGAAAAGTTTCTATTTGAAGGGGGAAAGCTGGTATTTCTTGGAGAAGATGTGATATGTTTGGGAGAAATGTGGCATGTCTGGAAGAAACTGTCCTATTTTGGGAAAAAAAGGAGGTATTTGTGGGTGAAAAGGTCCTATTTCCAGGGGGAAAGCTGGTATTTCTTGGAGAAGATGTGATATATTTGGGAGAAATGTGGCCTTTCTGGACGAAAGTGTCCTCTTTTGGGGATAAAAGAGGTATTTGTGGGTGAAAAGGTCCTATTTCAAGGGGGAAACCTGGTATTTCTTGGAGAAGATGTGATCTATTTGGGAGAAATGTGGCATGTCTGGAAGAAACTGTCCTCTTTTGGGGATAAAAGAGGTATTTGTGGGTGAAAAGGTCCTATTTGAAGGGGGAATCATGGTATTTCTTGGAGAAGATGTGATATATTTGGGAGAAATGTGGCATTTCTGGAAGAAACTGTCCTATTTTGGGGATAAAAGAGGTATTTTTGGGTGAAAAGTTCCTATTTGAAGGGGGAAAGCTGGTATTTCTTGGAGAAGATGTGATATATTTGGGAGAAATGTGGCATGTCTGGAAGAAACTGTCCTATTTTGGGAAAAAAAGAGGTATTTGTGGGTGAAAAGGTCCTATTTGAAGGGGGAAAGCTGGTATTTCTTGGAGAAGATGTGATATATTTGGGAGAAATGTGGCATTTCTGGAATAAACTGTCCTATTCTGGGAATAAAAGAGGTATTTGTGGGTGAAAAGGTCCTATTTGAAGGGGGAAAGCTGGTATTTCTTGGAGAAGATGAGATATATTTGGGAGAAATGTGGCATTTCTGGAAGAAAATGTCCAGTTTGAGGGATAAAAGAGGTATTTCTGGGTGAAAAGGTCCTATTTGAAGGGGGAAACGTGGTATTTCTTGGAGAAGATGTGATATATTTGGGAGAAATGTGGCCTTTCTGGAAGAAACTGTCCTATTCTGGGGATAAAAGAGGTATTTGTGGGTGAAAATGTCCTATTTGAAGGGGGAAACGTGGTATTTCTTGGAGAAGATGTGATATATTTGGGAGAAATGTGGCCTTTCGGGAAGAAACTGTCCTATTTTGGGGATAAAAGAGGTATTTGTGGGTGAAATGGTCCTATTTGAAGGGGGAAAGCTGGTATTTCTTGGAGAAGATGTGATATATTTGGGAGAAATGTGGCATTTCTGGAAGAAACTGTCCTCTTTTGGGAAAAAAAGAGGTATTTGTGGGTGAAAAGGTCCTATTTGAAGGGGGAAAGCTGGTATTTCATGGAGAAGATGTGATCTATTTGGGAGAAATGTGGCATTTCTGGAAGAAATAGTCCAACTTGGGGGGAGAAGGCAGGTATTTGTGGGAGAAAAGTTCGTATTTCAGGAGGAATCCTGGTATTTCTTGGAGAAGATGTGATCTATTTGGGAGAAATGTGGCATTTCTGGAAGAAACTGTCCTATTTTGGGGAAAAAAGAGGTATTTGTGGGTTAAAATGTCCTATTTGAAGGGGGAAAGCTGGTATTTCTTGGAGAAGATGTGATATATTTGGGAGAAATGAGGCATTTCTGCAAGAAACTGTCCTCTTTTGGGGATAAAAGAGGTATTTGTGGGTGAAAAGGTCCTATTTCGAGGGGGAAAGCTTGTATTTCTTGGAGAAGATGTGATATATTTGGGAGAAATGAGGCATTTCTGGAAGTAAGTGTCCTATTTTGGGGATAAAAGAGGTATTTGTGGGTGAAAAGGTCCTATTTGAAGGGGGAATCCTGGTATTTCTTGGAGAAGATGTGATCTATTTGGGAGAAATGTGGCCTTTCTGGAAGAAACTGCCCTCTTTTGGGGATAAAACTGGTGTTTGTGGGTGAAAAGGTCCTATTTGAAGGGGGAAAGCTGGTATTTCTTGGTGAAGATGTGATATATCTGGGAGAAATGTGGCATTTCTGGAAGAAACTGTCGTATTGTGGGGATAAAAGAGGTACTTGTGGGTGAAAAGGTCCTATTTGAAGGGGGAAACGTGGTATTTCTTGGAGAAGATGAGATATATTTGGGAGAAATGTGGCATGTCTGGAAGAAACTGTCCTATTTTGGGGAAAAAAGAGGTATTTGTGGGTTAAAAGTTTCTATTTGAAGGGGGAACGCTGGTATTTCTTGGAGAAGATGTGATATATTTGGGAGAAATGTGGCATGTCTGGAAGAAACTGTCCTCTTTTGGGGATAAAAGAGGTATTTGTGGGTGAAAAGGTCCTATTTCGAGGGGGAAAGCTGGTATTTCTTGGAGAAGATGTGATCTATTTGGGAGAAATGAGGCATTTCTGGAAGTAAGTGTCCTATTTTGGGGATAAAAGAGGTATTTGTGGGTGAAAAGGTCCTATTTGAAGGGGGAATCCTGGTATTTCTTGGAGAAGATGTGATATATTTGGGAGAAATGTGGCATGTCTGGAAGAAACTGTCCTCTTTTGGGGATAAAAGAGGTGTTTGTGGGTGAAAAGGTCCTATTTGAAGGGGGAAACGTGGTATTTCTTGGAGAAGATGTGATCTATTTGGGAGAAATGTGGCATTTCTGGAAGAAACTGTCCTCTTTTGGGGATAAAAGAGGTATTTGAGGGTGAAAAGGTCCTATTTGAAGGGGGAATCCTGGTATTTCTTGGAGAAGATGTGATCTATTTGGGAGAAATGTGGCATGTCTGGAAGAAACTGTCCTCTTTTGGGGATAAAAGAGGTATTTGTGTTTGAAAAGCTCCTATTTGAAGGGGGAAAGCTGGTATTTCTTGGAGAAGATGTGATATATTTGGGAGAAATGTGGCATTTCTGGAATAAATTGTCCTCTTTTGGGGATAAAAGAGGTATTTGTGGGTGAAAAGGTCCTATTTCAAGGGGGAACATGGTATTTCTTGGAGAAGATGTGATATATTTGGGAGAAATGTGGCATTTCTGGAAGCCAGTGTCCTCTTTTGGGGATCAAAGAGGTATTTGTGGGTGATAAGGTCCTATTTGAAGGGAGAAACGTGGTATTTCATGCAGAAGATGAGATCTATTTGGGAGAAATGTGGCATGTCTGGAAGAAACTGTCGTCTTTTGGGGATAGAAGAGGTATTTGTGGGTGAAAAGGTCCTATTTGAAGGGGGAATCCTGGTATTTCTTGGAGAAGATGTGATCTATTTGGGAGAAATGTGGCCTTTCTGAAAGAAACTGTCCTATTCTGGGGATCAAAGTGGTATTTGTGGGTGAAAAGGTCCTATTTGAAGGGGGAAACGTGGTATTTCTTGGAGAAGATGTGATATATTTGGGAGAAATCGGGCATTTCTGGAAGAAACTGTCCTATTTTGGGAAAAAAAGAGGTATTTGTGGGTGAAAAGGTCCTATTTGAAGGGGGAAACCTGGTATTTCTTGGAGAAGATGTGATATATTTGGGAGAAATGTGGCATTTCTGGAAGAAACTGTTCTATTTCGGGGTTAAAGGAGGTATTTGTGGGTGGAAAGGTCCTATTTGAAGGGCGAAACCTGGTATTTCTTGGAGAAGATGTGATATATTTGGGAGAAATGTGGCATTTCTGGAAGAAACTGTTCTATTTCGGGGATAAAGGAGGTATTTGTGGGTGAAAAGGTCCTATTTGAAGGGCGAAACCTGGTATTTCTTGGAGAAGATGTGATATATTTGGGAGAAATGTGGCATTTCTGGAAGAAACTGTCCTATTTTGGGAAAAAAAGTGGTATTTGTGGGTGAAAAGGAACTATTTCCAGGGGTAAACCTGGTATTTCTAGGAGAAGATGTGATATATTTGGGAGAAATGTGGCATGTCTGGAAGAAACTGTCCTATTTTGGGGATAAAAGAGGTATTTGTGGGTGAAAAGGTCCTATTTGAAGGGGGAAAGCTGGTATATCTTGGAGAAGATGTGATCTATTTGGGAGAAATGTGGCATGTCTGGAAGAAACTGTCCTCTTTTGGGGATGGAAGAGGTATTTGTGGGTGAAAACGTCCTATTTGAAGGGGGAAACGTGGTATTTCTTGGAGAAGATGTGATCTATTTGGGAGAAATGTGGCATTTCTGGAATAAACTGTCCTCTTTTGGGAAAAAAAAGAGGTATTTGTGGGTGAAAAGGTCCTATTTCCAGGGTGAAACCTGGTATTTCTAGGAGAAGATGTGATCTATTTGGTAGAAATGTGGCATGTCTGGAAGAAACTGTCCTCTTTTGGGGATAAAAGAGGTATTTGTGGGTGAAAATGTCCTATTTGAAGGGGGAAACGTGGTATTTCTTGGAGAAGATGTGATATATTTGGGAGAAATGTGGCCTTTCTTGAAGAAACTGTCCTCTTTTGGGGATCAAAGAGGTATTTGTGGGTGAAAAGGTCCTATTTGAAGGGGGAAACGTGGTATTTCTTTGAGAAGATGTGATATATTTGGGAGAAATGTGTCATTTCTGGAAGAAACTGTCCTATTTTGGGGATAAAAGAGGTATTTGTGGGTGAAAAGGTCCTATTTGAAGGGGGAATCCTGGTATTTCTTGGAGAAGATGTGATATATTTGGGAGAAATGTGGCATTTCTGGAAGAAACTGTCCTATTTTGGGAAAAAAAATAGGTATTTTTGGGTGAAAAGGTCCTATTTGAAGGGGGAAACCTGGTATTTCTTGGAGAAGATGTGATCTATTTGGGAGAAATCGGGCAGTTCTGGAAGAAAATGTCCTCTTTTGGGGAAAAAAGAGGTATTTGTGGGTGAAAAGGTCCTATTTGAAGGGGGAATCCTGGTATTTCTTGGAGAAGATGTGATCTATTTGGGAGAAATGTGGCATTTCTGGAAGAAACTGTTCTATTTTGGGGATAAAACAGGTATTTGTGGGTGAAAAGGTCCTATTTGAAGGGGGAAAGCTGGTATTTCATGGAGAAGATGTGATCTATTTGGGAGAAATGTGGCATGTCTGGAAGAAACTGTCCTCTTTTGGGGATAAAAGAGGTATTTGTGGGTGAAAAGGTCCTATTTGAAGGGGGAAACGTGGTATTTCTTTGAGAAGATGTGATATATTTGGGAGAAATGTGTCATTTCTGGAAGAAACTGTCCTATTTTGGGGATAAAAGAGGTATTTGTGGGTGAAATGGTGCTATTTGAAGGGGGAAACCTGATATTTCATGGAGAAGATGTGCTATATTTGGGAGATATGTTGCATTTCTGGAAGAAACTGTCCTATTTTGGGGATAAAAGAGGTATTTGTGGGTGAGAAGTTCCTATTTGAAGGGGGAATCCTGGTATTTCTTGGAGAAGATGTGATATATTTGGGAGAAATGTGGCATTTCTGGAAGACAATGTCCTCTTTTGGGAAAAAAAGAGGTATTTGTGGGTGAAAAGGTCCTATTTGAAGGGGGAAACCTGGTATTTCATGGAGAAGATGTGATCTATTTGGGAGAAATGTGGCATTTCTGGAAGAAAAAGTCCAATTTGGGGGGAGAAGGCAGGTATTTGTGGGAGAAAAGTACGTATTTCAGGAGGAATCCTGGTATTTCTTGGAGTAGATGTGATGTATTTGGGAGAAATGTGGCATTTCTGGAAGAAACTGTCATATTGTGGGGATAAAAGAGGTACTTGTGGGTGAAAAGGTCCTATTTGAAGGGGGAAACGTGGTATTTCTTGGAGAAGATGAGATATATTTGGGAGAAATGTGGCATGTCTGGAAGAAACTGTCCTATTTTGGGGAAAAAAGAGGTATTTGTGGATTAAAAGTTCCTATTTGAAGGGGGAACCCTGGTATTTCTTGGAGAATATGTGATATATTTGTGAGAAATGTGGCATTTCTGGAAGAAACTGTCCTCTTTTGGGGATAAAAGAGGTATTTGTGGGTGAAAAGGTCCTATTTCGAGGGGGAAAGCTGGTATTTCTTGGAGAAGATGTGATATATTTGGGAGAAATGAGGCATTTCTGGAAGTAAGTGTCCTATTTTGGGGATAAAAGAGGTATTTGTGGGTGAAAAGGTCCTATTTGAAGGGGGAATCCTGGTATTTCTTGGAGAAGATGTGATCTATTTGGGAGAAATGTGGCATGTCAGGAAGAAACTGTCCTCTTTTGGGGATAAAACAGGTGTTTATGGGTGAAAAGGTCCTATTTGAAGGGGGAAAGCTGGTATTTCTTGGAGAAGATGTGATATATCTGGGAGAAATGTGGCATTTCTGGAAGAAACTGTCCTATTTTGGGGATAAAAGAGGTATTTGTGGGTGAAAAGGTCCTATTTGAGGGGGGAAAGCTGGTATTTCTTGGAGAAGATGTGATGTATTTGGGAGAAATGTGTCATGTCTGGAAGAAACTGTCCTATTTTGGGAATAAAAGAGGTATTTGTGGGTGAAAAGGTCCTATTTGAAGGGGGAAACCTGGTATTTCATGGAGAAGATGTGCTATATTTGGGAGAAATGTGGCCTTTCTTGCAGAAACTGTCCTCTTTTGGGGATAAAAGAGTTATTTGTGGGTGAAAAGGTCCTATTTCAAGGCGGAACCTGGTATTTCTTGGAGAAGATGTGATATATTTGGGAGAAATGTGGCCTTTCTGGAAGTAACTGTCCTGTTTTGGGGATAAAACAGGTATTTGTGGGTGAAAAGGTTCTATTTCAAGGGGGATAGCTGGTATTTCTTGGAGAAGATGTGGTATATTTGGGAGAAATGTGTCATGTCTGGAAGAAACTGTCCTCTTTTGGGGATAAAAGAGGTATTTGTGGGTGAAAAGGTCCTATGTCGAGGGGGAAAGCTGGTATTTCTAGGAGATGATGTGATATATTTGGGAGAAATCGGGCATTTCGGGAAGAAAATGTCCTATTTTGGGGATAAAAGAGGTATTTGTGGGTGAAAAGGTCCTATTTGAAGGGGGAAAGCTGATATTTCTTGGAGAAGATGTGCTATATTTGGGAGAAATGTGGCATTTCTGGAAGAAACTGTCGTATTTTGGGAAAAAAAGAGGTATTTGTGGGTGAAAAGGTCCTATTTGAAGGGGGAAACGTGGTATTTCTTGGAGAAGATGTGATATATTTGGGAGAAATGTGGCATTTCTGGAAGATACTGTTCTATTTTGGGGATAAAGAAGGTATTTGTGGGTGAAAAGGTCCTATTTGAAGGGGGAAAGCTGGTATTTCTTGGAGAAGATGTTATCTATTTGGGAGAAATGTGGCATTTCTGGAAGAAACTGTTCTATTTCGGGGATAAAGGAGGTATTTGTGGGTGAAAAGGTCCTATTTGAAGGGCGAAACGTGGTATTTCTTGGAGAAGATGTGATATATTTGGGAGAAATGTGGCATGTCTGGAAGAAACTGTCCTATTTTGGGGATAAAAGAGGTATTTGTGGGTGAAAAGGTCCTATTTGAAGGGGGAATCCTGGTATTTCTTGGAGAAGATGTGATATATTTGGGAGAAATCTGGCATTTCTCGAAGAAACTGTCCTATTCTGGGGATAAAAGAGGTATTTGTGGGTGAAAAGGTCCTATTTGAAGGGGGAAACCTGGTATTTCTTGGAGAAGATGTGATCTATTTGGGAGAAATGTGGCATTTCTGGAAGAAACTGTCGTATTTTGGGGATAAAAGAGGTATTTGTGGGTGAAAATGTCCTATTTCAAGGGGGAACCTGGTATTTCTTGGAGAAGATGTGATATATTTGGGAGAAATGTGGCATTTCTAGAAGAAACTGTCCTATTTTGGGGATAAAAGAGGTATTTGTGGGTGAAAAGGTCCTATTTGAAGGGGGAAACCTGGTATTTCATGGAGAAGATGTGATATATTTGGGAGAAATGTGGCATGTCTGGAAGAAACTGACCTCTTTTGGGGATAAAAGAGGTATTTGTGGGTGAAAAGGTCCTATTTGAACGGGGAATCCTGGTATTTCTTGGAGAAGATGTGATCTATTTGGGAGAAATGTGGCATTTCTGGAAGAAACTGTCCTCTTTTGGGAAAAAAAGAGGTATTTGTGGGTGAAAAGGTCCTATTTCCAGGGGGAAACCTGGTATTTCATGGAGAAGATGTGATATATTTGGGAGAAATGTGGCCTTTCTGGAAGAAACTGTCCTATTTTGGGGATAAAAGAGGTATTTGTGGGTGAAAAGGTCCTATTTGAAGGGGGAAACGTGGTATTTCTTGGAGAAGATGTTCTATACTTGGGAGAAATCTGGAATTTCTAGAAGAAATTTTCAAATTTGAGGGATAAAACAGGTATTAGTGGGTGAAAAGGTCCTATCTGAAGGGGGAAACCTGGTATTTCTTGGAGAAGATGTGATATATTTGGGAGAAATGTGGCATGTCTGGAAGAAACTGTCCTCTTTTGGGGGTAAAAGAGGTATTTGTGGGTGAAAAGGTTCTATTTCAAGGGGGAAAGCTGGTATTTCTTGGAGAAGATGTGATATATTTGGGAGAAATGTGGCATGTCCGGAAGAAACTGTCCTATTTTGGGATAAAACAGGTATTTGTGGGTGAAAAAGTCCTATTTCAGGAGGAATCCTGGTATTTTTTGGAGAAGATGTGATCTATTTGGGAGAAATCTGGCATGTCAGGAAGAAACTGTCCTCTTTTGGGGATAAAAGAGGTATTTGTGGGTGAAAAGGTCCTATTTGAAGGGGGAAACGTGGTATTTCTTGGAGAAGATGTGATATATTTGGGAGAAATGTGGCATTTCTGGAGGAAAATGCCCTATCTGGGGGGAGAAAAGAGGTATTTGTGGGTGAAAAGGTCCTATTTGAAGGCTGAAATCTGGTATTTCTTGGAGAAGATGTGATTTATTTGGGAGAAATGTGGCATTTCTGGAGGAAAATGCCCTATCTGGGGGGAGAAAAGAGGTATTTGTGGGAGAAAAGGTCCTATTTGAAGGGGGAAACCTGGTATTTCTTGGAGAAGATGTGATATATTTGGGAGAAATGTGGCATTTCTGGAAGAAAAAGTCCAATTCGCGGGGAGAAGGCTGGTATTTGTGGGAGAAAAGTTCCAATTTCAACGGGGAATCCTGGTATTTTTTGGAGAAGATGTGATATATTTGGGAGAAATGTGGCATTTCTGGAAGAAAAAGTCCAATTTGGGGGGAGAAGGCAGGTATTTGTGGGAGAAAAGTTCGTATTTCAGGAGGAATCCTGGTATTTCTTGGAGAAGATGTGATGTATTTGGGAGAAATGTGGCATTTCTGGAAGAAACTGTCGTATTGTGGGGATAAAAGAGGTACTTGTGGGTGAAAAGGTCCTATTTGAAGGGGGAAACGTGGTATTTCTTGGAGAAGATGAGATATATTTGGGAGAAATGTGGCATGTCTGGAAGAAACTGTCCTATTTTGGGGAAAAAAGAGGTATTTGTGGGTGAAAAGGTCCTATTTGAAGGGGGAAAGCTGGTATTTCTTGGAGAAGATGTGATATATTTGGGAGAAATGTGGCATTTCTGGAAGAAACTGTCGTATTTTGGGGATAAAAGAGGTATTTGTGGGTGAAAAGGTCCTATTTGAAGGGGGAAAGCTGGTATTTCTTGGAGAAGATGTGATATATTTGGGAGAAATGTGGCATTTCTGCAAGAAACTGTCCTCTTTTGGGGATCAAACAGGTGTTTGTGGGAGAAAAGGTCCTATTTGAAGGGGGAAAGCTGGTATTTCTTGGAGAAGATGTGATATATCTGGGAGAAATGTGGCATTTCTGGAAGGAACTGTCCTATTTTGGGGATAAAAGAGGTATTTGTGGGTGAAAAGGTCCTATTTGAAGGGGGAAACGTGGTATTTCTTGGAGAAGATGTTCTATACTTGGGAGAAATCTGGAATTTCTAGAAGAAATTTTCAAATTTGAGGGATAAAACAGGTATTAGTGGGTGAAAAGGTCCTATCTGAAGGGGGAAACCTGGTATTTCTTGGAGAAGATGTGATATATTTGGGAGAAATGTGGCATGTCTGGAAGAAACTGTCCTCTTTTGGGGATAAAAGAGGTATTTGTGGGTGAAAAGGTTCTATTTCAAGGGGGAAAGCTGGTATTTCTTGGAGAAGATGTGATATATTTGGGAGAAATGTGGCATGTCCGGAAGAAACTGTCCTATTTTGGGAAAAAACAGGTATTTGTGGGTGAAAAAGTCCTATTTCAGGAGGAATCCTGGTATTTTTTGGAGAAGATGTGATCTATTTGGGAGAAATCTGGCATGTCAGGAAGAAACTGTCCTCTTTTGGGGATAAAAGAGGTATTTGTGGGTGAAAAGGTCCTATTTGAAGGGGGAAACGTGGTATTTCTTGGAGAAGATGTGATATATTTGGGAGAAATGTGGCATTTCTGGAGGAAAATGCCCTATCTGGGGGGAGAAAAGAGGTATTTGTGGGTGAAAAGGTCCTATTTGAAGGGGGAAATCTGGTATTTCTTGGAGAAGATGTGATTTATTTGGGAGAAATGTGGCATTTCTGGAGGAAAATGCCCTATCTGGGGGGAGAAAAGAGGTATTTGTGGGAGAAAAGGTCCTATTTGAAGGGGGAAACCTGGTATTTCTTGGAGAAGATGTGATATATTTGGGAGAAATGTGGCATTTCTGGAAGAAAAAGTCCAATTCGCGGGGAGAAGGCTGGTATTTGTGGGAGAAAAGTTGCAATTTCAACGGGGAATCCTGGTATTTTTTGGAGAAGATGTGATATATTTGGGAGAAATGTGGCATTTCTGGAAGAAAAAGTCCAATTTGGGGGGAGAAGGCAGGTATTTGTGGGAGAAAAGTTCGTATTTCAGGAGGAATCCTGGTATTTCTTGGAGAAGATGTGATGTATTTGGGAGAAATGTGGCATTTCTGGAAGAAACTGTCGTATTGTGGGGATAAAAGAGGTACTTGTGGGTGAAAAGGTCCTATTTGAAGGGGGAAAGCTGGTATTTCTTGGAGAAGATGAGATATATTTGGGAGAAATGTGGCATGTCTGGAAGAAACTGTCCTATTTTGGGGAAAAAAGAGGTATTTGTGGGTGAAAAGGTCCTATTTGAAGGGGGAAACCTGGTATTTCTTGGAGAAGATGTGATCTATTTGGGAGAAATGTGGCATTTCAGGAAGAAACTGTCCTATTTTGGGGATAAAAGAGGTATTTGTGGGTGAAAAGGTCCTATTTGAAGGGGGAAAGCTGGTATTTCTTGGAGAAGATGTGATATATTTGGGAGAAATGTGGCATTTCTGCAAGAAACTGTCCTCTTTTGGGGATCAAACAGGTGTTTGTGGGAGAAAAGGTCCTATTTGAAGGGGGAAAGCTGGTATTTCTTGGAGAAGATGTGATATATCTGGGAGAAATGTGGCATTTCTGGAAGGAACTGTCCTATTATGGGGATAAAAGAGGTATTTGTGGTTGAAAAGGTCCTATTTGAAGGGGGAAACGTGGTATTTCTTGGAGAAGATGTGCTATATTTGGGAGAAATGTGGCATGTCTGGAAGAAACTGTCCTCTTTTGGGGATCAAAGAGGTATTTGTGGGTGAAAATGTCCTATTTCAAGGGGGAACCTGGTATTTCTTGGAGAAGATGTGATATATTTGGGAGAAATGTGGCATGTCAGGAAGAAACTGTCCTCTTTTGGGGATAAAATAGGTATTTGTGGGTGAAAAGGTCCTATTTTTAGGGGAAAAGCTGGTATTTCTTGGAGAAGATGTGATCTATTTGGGAGAAATGAGGCATTTCTGGAAGTAAGTGTCCTATTTGGGGGATAAAAGAGGTATTTGTGGGTGATAAGGTCCTATTTGAAGGGGGAAACCTGGTATTTCTTGGAGAAGATGTGATATATTTGGGAGAAATGTGGCATGTCTGGAAGAAACTGTTCTATTTTGGGGATAAAACAGGTATTTGTGGGTGAAAAGGTTCTATTTGAAGGGGGAAAGCTGGTATTTCTTGGAGAAGATGTGATATATTTGGGAGAAACATGGCATGTCTGGAAGAAACTGTCCTATTTTGGGAAAAAAAGGAGGTATTTGTGGGTGAAAAGGTCCTATTTCGAGGGGGAAAGCTGGTATTTCTTGGAGAAGATGTGATATATTTGGGGGAAATGTGGCATGTCTGGAAGAAACTGTCCTATTTTGGGGATAAAAGAGGTATTTGTGGGTAAAAAGGTCCTATTTGAAGGGGGAAAGCTGGTATTTCTTGGAGAAGATGTGATCTATTTGGGAGAAATGTGGCATGTCTGGAAGAAACTGTCCTATTTTGGGGATCAAAGAGGTATTTGTGGGTGAAAAGGTCCTATTTGAAAGGGGAAAGCTCGTATTTCTTGGAGAAGATGTGATCTATTTGGGAGAAATGTGGCCTTTCTTGCAGAAACTGTCCTCTTTTGGGCATAAAAAAGGTATTTGTGGGTGAAAATGTCCCATTTCAGGAGTAATCCAGGAATTCCTTGGAGAAGATGTGGTATATTTGGGAGAAATGTGGCATGTCTGGAAGAAACTGTCCTCTTTTGGGGATCAAAGAGGTATTTGTGGGTGAAAAGGTCCTATTTGATGGGGGAAACCAGGTATTTCATGGAGAAGATGTGATCTATTTGGGAGAAATGTGGCATGTCAGGAAGAAACTGTCCTATTTTGGGGATAAAAGAGGTATTTGTGGGTGAAAAGGTCCTATTTGAAGGGGGAAAGCTGGTATTTCTTGGAGAAGATGTGATCTATTTGGGAGAAATGTGGCCTTTCTGGAAGAAACTGTCGTATTTTGGGGATAAAAGAGGTATTTGTGGGTGAAAAGGTCCTATTTGAAGGGGGAAAGCTGGTATTTCTTGGAGAAGATGTGATATATTTGGGAGAAATGTGGCATGTCTGGAAGAAACTGTCCTCTTTTGGGAAAAAAAAGAGGTATTTGTGGGTGAAAAGATCCTATTTCGAGGGGGAAACCTGGTATTTCTTGGAGAAGATGTGATCTATTTGGGAGAAATGTGGCATGTCTGGAAGAAACTGTCCTCTTTTGGGGATAAAACAGGTATTTGTGGGTGAAAAGGTCCTATTTGAAGGGGGAACCCTGGTATTTCTCGGAGAAGATGTGCTATATTTGGGAGAAATGTGGCCTTTGTGGAAGAAACTGTCCTATTTTGGGGATAAAAGAGGTATTTGTGGGTGAAAAGTTCCTATTTGAAGGGGGAAACCAGGTATTTCATGGAGAAGATGTGCTATATTTGGGAGAAATGTGGCATTTCTGGAAGAAACTGTCCTATTTTGGGGATCAAAGAGGTATTTGTGGGTGAAAAGGTCCTATTTGAAGGGGGAAACCTGGTATTTCTTGGAGAAGATGTGATATATTTGGGAGAAATGTGGCATTTCTGGAGGAAAATACCCTATCTGGGGGGAGAAAAGAGGTATTTTTGGGTGAAAAGGTCCTATTTGACGGGGGAAAGCTGGTATTTCTTGGAGAAGATGTGATCTATTTGGGAGAAATGTGGCATTTCTGGAAGAAACTGTCCTCTTTTGGGGATGAAAGAGGTATTTGTGGGTGAAAAGTTCCTATTTCCAGGGGTAATCCTGGTATTTCTTGGAGAAGATGTGATATATTTGGGAGAAATGTGGCATGTCTGGAAGAAACTGTCCTACTTTGGGAAAAAAAGGAGGTATTTTTGGGTGAAAAGGTCCTATTTCGAGGGGGAAAGCTGGTATTTCTTGGAGAAGATGTGATATATTTGGGAGAAATGTGGCATGTCTGGAAGAAACTGTCCTCTTTTGGGGATAAAAGAGGTATTTGTGGGTGAAAAGGTCCTATTTGAAGGGGGAAACCTGGTATTTCATGGAGAAGATGTGATCTATTTGGGAGAAATGTGGCATTTCTGGAAGAAACTGTCCTCTTTTGGGGATAAAACAGGTATTTGTGGGTGAAAAGGTCCTATTTGAAGGGGGAAACCTGGTATTTCTTGGAGAAGATGTGATATATTTGGGAGAAATGTGGCATGTCTGGAAGAAACTGTCCTATTTTGGGGAAAAAAGAGGTATTTGTGGGTGAAGAGGTCCTATTTGAAGGGGGAATCCTGGTATTTCTTGGAGAAGATGTGATATATTTGGGAGAAATCTGGCATTTCTGGAAGAAAATGTCCTATTTTGGGGATAAAAGAGGTATTTGTGGGTGAAAAGGTCCTATTTGAAGGGGGAAACCTGGTATTTCATGGAGAAGATGTGCTATATTTGGGAGAAATGTTGCATTTCTGGAAGAAACTGTCCTCTTTTGGGGATAAAAGAGGTATTTGTGTTTGAAAAGGTCCTATTTGAAGGGGGAATCCTGGTATTTCTTGGAGAAGATGTGATATATTTGGGAGAAATGTGGCATTTCTGGAAGAAACTGTTCTCTTTTGGGGATCAAACAGGTGTTTGTGGGTGAAAAGGTCCTATTTGAAGGGGGAAAGCTGGTATTTCTTGGAGAAGATGTGATCTATTTGGGAGAAATGTGGCATTTCTGGAAGGAACTGTCCTATTTTGGGGAGAAAAGAGGTATTTGTGGGTGAAAAGGTCCTATTTGAAGGGGGAAACGTGGTATTTCTTGGAGAAGATGTGATATATTTGGGAGAAATGTGGCATGTCTGGAAGAAACTGTCCTCTTTTGGGGATAAAAGAGGTATTTGTGGGTGAAAAGGTCCTATTTGAAGGGGGAAAGCTGGTATTTCTTGGAGAAGATGTGCTATATTTGGGAGAAATGTGGCATTTCTGGAGGAAACTGTCCTCTTTTGGGGATCAAAGAGGTATTTTTGGGTGAAAAGGTCCTATTTGAAGGGGGAAACCTGGTATTTCTTGGAGAAGATGTGATCTATTTGGGAGAAATGTGGCATTTCTGGAGGAAAATGCCCTATCTGGGGGGAGAAAAGAGGTATTTGTGGGTGAAAAGGTCCTATTTGAAGGGGGAAATCTGGTATTTCTTGGAGAAGATGTGATGTATTTGGGAGAAATGTGGCATTTCTGGAGGAAAATGCCCTATCTGGGGGGAGAAAAGAGGTATTTGTGGCAGAAAAGGTCCTATTTGAAGGGGGAAACCTGGTATTTCTTGGAGAAGATGTGATATATTTGGGAGAAATGTGGCATTTCTGGAAGAAAAAGTCCAATTTGCGGGGAGAAGGCTGGTATTTGTGGGAGAAAAGTTCCAATTTCAACGGGGAATCCTGGTATTTTTTGGAGAAGATGTGATATATTTGGGAGAAATGTGGCATTTCTGGAAGAAAAAGTCCAATTTGGGGGGAGAAGGCAGGTATTTGTGGGAGAAAAGTTCGTATTTCAGGAGGAATCCTGGTATTTCTTGGAGAAGATGTGATGTATTTGGGAGAAATGTGGCATTTCTGGAAGAAACTGTCGTATTGTGGGGATAAAAGAGGTACTTGTGGGTGAAAAGGTCCTATTTGAAGGGGGAAACGTGGTATTTCTTGGAGAAGATGAGATATATTTGGGAGAAATGTGGCATGTCTGGAAGAAACTGTCCTATTTTGGGGAAAAAAGAGGTATTTGTGGGTGAAAAGGTCCTATTTGAAGGGGGAAACCTGGTATTTCTTGGAGAAGATGTGATCTATTTGGGAGAAATCTGGCATTTCTGGAAGAAACTGTCCTATTTTGGGGATAAAAGAGGTATGTGTGGGTGAAAAGGTCCTATTTGAAGGGGGAAAGCTGGTATTTCTTGGAGAAGATGTGATATATTTGGGAGAAATGTGGCATTTCTGGAAGAAACTGTCCTCTTTTGGGGATCAAAGAGGTATTTTTGGGTGAAAAGGTCCTATTTGAAGGGAGAAAGCTGGTATTTCTTGAAGAAGATGTGATATATTTGGGAGAAATGTGGCTTTTGTGGAAGAAACTGTCCTATTTTGGGGATAAAAGAGGTATTTGTGGGTGAAAAGGTCCTATTTGAAGGGGGAAAGCTGGTATTTCTTGGAGAAGATGTGATATATTTGGGAGAAATGTGGCATGTCTGGAAGAAACTGTCCTCTTTTGGGGATGAAAGAGGTATTTGTGGGTGAAAAGTTCCTATTTGAAGGGGGAAACCTGGTATTTCTTGGAGAAGATATGATCTATTTGGGAGAAATGTGGCATGTCTGGAAAAAACTGTTCTATTTTGGGGATAAAACAGGTATTTGTGGGTGAAAAGGTTCTATTTCAAGGGGGAAAGCTGGTATTTCTTGGAGAAGATGTGATATATTTGGGAGAAATGTGGCATGTCCGGAAGAAACTGTCCTATTTTGGGATAAAACAGGTATTTGTGGGTGAAAAAGTCCTATTTCAGGAGGAATCCTGGTATTTTTTGGAGAAGATGTGATCTATTTGGGAGAAATGTGGCATTTCTGGAGGAAACTGTCCTCTTTTGGGGATAAAAGAGGTATTTGTGGGTGAAAAGGTCCTATTTGAAGGGGGAAACCTGGTATTTCTTGGAGAAGATGTGATATATTTGGGAGAAATGTGGCATTTCTGGAGGAAAATGCCCTATCTGGGGGGAGAAAAGAGGTATTTGTGGGTTAAAAGGTCCTATTTGCAGGGGGAAATCTGGTATTTCTTGGAGAAGATGTGATATATTTGGGAGAAATGTGGCATTTCTGGAGGAAAATGCCCTATCTGGGGGGAGAAAAGAGGTATTTGTGGGAGAAAAGGTCCTATTTGAAGGGGGAAACGTGGTATTTCTTGGAGAAGATGTGATATATTTGGGAGAAATGTGGCATTTCTGGAAGAAAAAGTAAAATTTGCGGGGAGAAGGCTGGTATTTGTGGGAGAAAAGTTCCAATTTCAACGGGGAATCCTGGTATTTTTTGGAGAAGATGTGATATATTTGGGAGAAATGTGGCATTTCTGGAAGAAAAAGTCCAATTTGGGGGGAGAAGGCAGGTATTTGTGGGAGAAAAGTTCGTATTTCAGGAGGAATCCTGGTATTTCTTGGAGAAGATGTGATGTATTTGGGAGAAATGTGGCATTTCTGGAAGAAACTGTCGTATTGTGGGGATAAAAGAGGTACTTGTGGGTGAAAAGGTCCTATTTGAAGGGGGAAACGTGGTATTTCTTGGAGAAGATGAGATATATTTGGGAGAAATGTGGCATGTCTGGAAGAAACTGTCCTATTTTGGGGAAAAAAGAGGTATTTGTGGGTGAAAAGGTCCTATTTGAAGGGGGAAAGCTGGTATTTCTTGGAGAAGATGTGATATATTTGGGAGAAATGTGGCATTTCTGGAAGAAACTGTCCTATTTTGGGGATAAAAGAGGTATTTGTGGGTGAAAAGGTCCTATTTGAAGGGGGAAATCTGGTATTTCTTGGAGAAGATGTGATATATTTGGGAGAAATGTGGCATTTCTGCAAGAAACTGTCCTCTTTTGGGGATCAAACAGGTGTTTGTGGGAGAAAAGGTCCTATTTGAAGGGGGAAAGCTGGTATTTCTTGGAGAAGATGTGATATATCTGGGAGAAATGTGGCATTTCTGGAAGGAACTGTCCTATTTTGGGGATAAAAGAGGTATTTGTGGGTGAAAAGGTCCTATTTGAAGGGGGAAACGTGGTATTTCTTGGAGAAGATGTTCTATACTTGGGAGAAATCTGGAATTTCTAGAAGAAATTTTCAAATTTGAGGGATAAAACAGGTATTAGTGGGTGAAAAGGTCCTATCTGAAGGGGGAAACCTGGTATTTCTTGGAGAAGATGTGATATATTAGGGAGAAATGTGGCATGTCTGGAAGAAACTGTCCTCTTTTGGGGATAAAACAGGTATTTGTGGGTGAAAAGGTCCTATTTGAAGGGGGAAACCTGGTATTTCTTGGAGAAGATGTGATATATTTGGGAGAAATGTGGCATGTCTGGAAGAAACTGTCCTATTTTGGGGAAAAAAGAGGTATTTGTGGGTGAAGAGGTCCTATTTGAAGGGGGAATCCTGGTATTTCTTGGAGAAGATGTGATATATTTGGGAGAAATCTGGCATTTCTGGAAGAAAATGTCCTATTTTGGGGATAAAAGAGGTATTTGTGGGTGAAAAGGTCCTATTTGAAGGGGGAAACCTGGTATTTCATGGAGAAGATGTGCTATATTTGGGAGAAATGTTGCATTTCTGGAAGAAACTGTCCTCTTTTGGGGATAAAAGAGGTATTTGTGTTTGAAAAGGTCCTATTTGAAGGGGGAATCCTGGTATTTCTTGGAGAAGATGTGATATATTTGGGAGAAATGTGGCATTTCTGGAAGAAACTGTTCTCTTTTGGGGATCAAACAGGTGTTTGTGGGTGAAAAGGTCCTATTTGAAGGGGGAAAGCTGGTATTTCTTGGAGAAGATGTGATCTATTTGGGAGAAATGTGGCATTTCTGGAAGGAACTCTCCTATTTTGGGGAGAAAAGAGGTATTTGTGGGTGAAAAGGTCCTATTTGAAGGGGGAAACGTGGTATTTCTTGGAGAAGATGTGATATATTTGGGAGAAATGTGGCATGTCTGGAAGAAACTGTCCTCTTTTGGGGATAAAAGAGGTATTTGTGGGTGAAAAGGTCCTATTTGAAGGGGGAAAGCTGGTATTTCTTGGAGAAGATGTGCTATATTTGGGAGAAATGTGGCCTTTCTGGAAGAAACTGTCCTCTTTTGGGGATCAAAGAGGTATTTTTGGGTGAAAAGGTCCTATTTGAAGGGAGAAAGCTGGTATTTCTTGAAGAAGATGTGATATATTTGGGAGAAATGTGGCTTTTGTGGAAGAAACTGTCCTATTTTGGGGATAAAAGAGGTATTTGTGGGTGAAAAGGTCCTATTTGAAGGGGGAAAGCTGGTATTTCTTGGAGAAGATGTGATATATTTGGGAGAAATGTGGCATGTCTGGAAGAAACTGTCCTCTTTTGGGTATGAAAGAGGTATTTGTGGGTGAAAAGTTCCTATTTGAAGGGGGAAACCTGGTATTTCTTGGAGAAGATATGATCTATTTGGGAGAAATGTGGCATGTCTGGAAGAAACTGTTCTATTTTGGGGATAAAACAGGTATTTGTGGGTGAAAAGGTTCTATTTCTAGGGGGAAAGCTGGTATTTCTTGGAGAAGATGTGATATATTTGGGAGAAATGTGGCATGTCCGGAAGAAACTGTCCTATTTTGGGATAAAACAGGTATTTGTGGGTGAAAAAGTCCTATTTCAGGAGGAATCCTGGTATTTTTTGGAGAAGATGTGATCTATTTGGGAGAAATGTGGCATTTCTGGAGGAAACTGTCCTCTTTTGGGGATAAAAGAGGTATTTGTGGGTGAAAAGGTCCTATTTCGAGGGGGAAACCTGGTATTTCTTGGAGAAGATGTGATCCATTTGGGAGAAATGTGGCATTTCTGGAGGAAAATGCCCTATCTGGGGGGGGAAAAGAGGTATTTGTGGGTGAAAAGGTCCTATTTGAAGGGGGAAATCTGGTATTTCTTGGAGAAGATGTGATGTATTTGGGAGAAATGTGGCATTTCTGGAGGAAAATGCCCTATCTGGGGGGAGAAAAGAGGTATTTGTGGGTGAAAAGGTCCTATTTGAAGGGGGAAACCTGGTATTTCTTGGAGAAGATGTGATATATTTGGGAGAAATGTGGCATTTCTGGAAGAAAAAGTCCAATTTGCGGGGAGAAGGCTGGTATTTGTGGGAGAAAAGTTCCAATTTCAACGGGGAATCCTGGTATTTTTTGGAGAAGATGTGATATATTTGGGAGAAATGTGGCCTTTCTGGAAGAAAAAGTCCAATTTGGGGGGAGAAGGCAGGTATTTGTGGGAGAAAAGTTCGTATTTCAGGAGGAATCCTGGTATTTCTTGGAGAAGATGTGATGTATTTGGGAGAAATGTGGCATTTCTGGAAGAAACTGTCGTATTGTGGGGATAAAAGAGGTACTTGTGGGTGAAAAGGTCCTATTTGAAGGGGGAAACGTGGTATTTCTTGGAGAAGATGAGATATATTTGGGAGAAATGTGGCATGTCTGGAAGAAACTGTCCTATTTTGGGGAAAAAAGAGGTATTTGTGGGTGAAAAGGTCCTATTTGAAGGGGGAAACCTGGTATTTCTTGGAGAAGATGTGATCTATTTGGGAGAAATCTGGCATTTCTGGAAGAAACTGTCCTATTTTGGGGATAAAAGTGGTATGTGTGGGTGAAAAGGTCCTATTTGAAGGGGGAAAGCTGGTATTTCTTGGAGAAGATGTGATATATTTGGGAGAAATGTGGCATTTCTGGAAGAAACTGTCCTCTTTTGGGGATCAAAGAGGTATTTTTGGGTGAAAAGGTCCTATTTGAAGGGAGAAAGCTGGTATTTCTTGAAGAAGATGTGATATATTTGGGAGAAATGTGGCTTTTGTGGAAGAAACTGTCCTATTTTGGGGATAAAAGAGGTATTTGTGGGTGAAAAGGTCCTATTTGAAGGGGGAAAGCTGGTATTTCTTGGAGAAGATGTGATATATTTGGGAGAAATGTGGCATGTCTGGAAGAAACTGTCCTCTTTTGGGGATGAAAGAGGTATTTGTGGGTGAAAAGTTCCTATTTGAAGGGGGAAACCTGGTATTTCTTGGAGAAGATATGATCTATTTGGGAGAAATGTGGCATGTCTGGAAAAAACTGTTCTATTTTGGGGATAAAACAGGTATTTGTGGGTGAAAAGGTTCTATTTCAAGGGGGAAAGCTGGTATTTCTTGGAGAAGATGTGATATATTTGGGAGAAATGTGGCATGTCCGGAAGAAACTGTCCTATTTTGGGATAAAACAGGTATTTGTGGGTGAAAAAGTCCTATTTCAGGAGGAATCCTGGTATTTTTTGGAGAAGATGTGATCTATTTGGGAGAAATGTGGCATTTCTGGAGGAAACTGTCCTCTTTTGGGGATAAAAGAGGTATTTGTGGGTGAAAAGGTCCTATTTGAAGGGGGAAACCTGGTATTTCTTGGAGAAGATGTGATATATTTGGGAGAAATGTGGCATTTCTGGAGGAAAATGCCCTATCTGGGGGGAGAAAAGAGGTATTTGTGGGTGAAAAGGTCCTATTTGCAGGGGGAAATCTGGTATTTCTTGGAGAAGATGTGATATATTTGGGAGAAATGTGGCATTTCTGGAGGAAAATGCCCTATCTGGGGGGAGAAAAGAGGTATTTGTGGGAGAAAAGGTCCTATTTGAAGGGGGAAACGTGGTATTTCTTGGAGAAGATGTGATATATTTGGGAGAAATGTGGCATTTCTGGAAGAAAAAGTCCAATTTGCGGGGAGAAGGCTGGTATTTGTGGGAGAAAAGTTCCAATTTCAACGGGGAATCCTGGTATTTTTTGGAGAAGATGTGATATATTTGGGAGAAATGTGGCATTTCTGGAAGAAAAAGTCCAATTTGGGGGGAGAAGGCAGGTATTTGTGGGAGAAAAGTTCGTATTTCAGGAGGAATCCTGGTATTTCTTGGAGAAGATGTGATGTATTTGGGAGAAATGTGGCATTTCTGGAAGAAACTGTCGTATTGTGGGGATAAAAGAGGTACTTGTGGGTGAAAAGGTCCTATTTGAAGGGGGAAACGTGGTATTTCTTGGAGAAGATGAGATATATTTGGGAGAAATGTGGCATGTCTGGAAGAAACTGTCCTATTTTGGGGAAAAAAGAGGTATTTGTGGGTGAAAAGGTCCTATTTGAAGGGGGAAAGCTGGTATTTCTTGGAGAAGATGTGATATATTTGGGAGAAATGTGGCATTTCTGGAAGAAACTGTCCTATTTTGGGGATAAAAGAGGTATTTGTGGGTGAAAAGGTCCTATTTGAAGGGGGAAATCTGGTATTTCTTGGAGAAGATGTGATATATTTGGGAGAAATGTGGCATTTCTGCAAGAAACTGTCCTCTTTTGGGGATCAAACAGGTGTTTGTGGGAGAAAAGGTCCTATTTGAAGGGGGAAAGCTGGTATTTCTTGGAGAAGATGTGATATATCTGGGAGAAATGTGGCATTTCTGGAAGGAACTGTCCTATTTTGGGGATAAAAGAGGTATTTGTGGGTGAAAAGGTCCTATTTGAAGGGGGAAACGTGGTATTTCTTGGAGAAGATGTTCTATACTTGGGAGAAATCTGGAATTTCTAGAAGAAATTTTCAAATTTGAGGGATAAAACAGGTATTAGTGGGTGAAAAGGTCCTATCTGAAGGGGGAAACCTGGTATTTCTTGGAGAAGATGTGATATATTTGGGAGAAATGTGGCATGTCTGGAAGAAACTGTCCTCTTTTGGGGATAAAAGAGGTATTTGTGGGTGTAAAGGTTCTATTTCAAGGGGGAAAGCTGGTATTTCTTGGAGAAGATGTGATATATTTGGGAGAAATGTGGCATGTCCGGAAGAAACTGTCCTATTTTGGGAAAAAACAGGTATTTGTGGGTGAAAAAGTCCTATTTCAGGAGGAATCCTGGTATTTTTTGGAGAAGATGTGATCTATTTGGGAGAAATCTGGCATGTCAGGAAGAAACTGTCCTCTTTTGGGGATAAAAGAGGTATTTGTGGGTGAAAAGGTCCTATTTGAAGGGGGAAACGTGGTATTTCTTGGAGAAGATGTGATATATTTGGGAGAAATGTGGCATTTCTGGAGGAAAATGCCCTATCTGGGGGGAGAAAAGAGGTATTTGTGGGTGAAAAGGTCCTATTTGACGGGGGAAATCTGGTATTTCTTGGAGAAGATGTGATTTATTTGGGAGAAATGTGGCATTTCTGGAGGAAAATGCCCTATCTGGGGGGAGAAAAGAGGTATTTGTGGGAGAAAAGGTCCTATTTGAAGGGGGAAACCTGGTATTTCTTGGAGAAGATGTGATATATTTGGGAGAAATGTGGCATTTCTGGAAGAAAAAGTCCAATTCGCGGGGAGAAGGCTGGTATTTGTGGGAGAAAAGTTGCAATTTCAACGGGGAATCCTGGTATTTTTTGGAGAAGATGTGATATATTTGGGAGAAATGTGGCATTTCTGGAAGAAAAAGTCCAATTTGGGGGGAGAAGGCAGGTATTTGTGGGAGAAAAGTTCGTATTTCAGGAGGAATCCTGGTATTTCTTGGAGAAGATGTGATGTATTTGGGAGAAATGTGGCATTTCTGGAAGAAACTGTCGTATTGTGGGGATAAAAGAGGTACTTGTGGGTGAAAAGGTCCTATTTGAAGGGGGAAAGCTGGTATTTCTTGGAGAAGATGAGATATATTTGGGAGAAATGTGGCATGTCTGGAAGAAACTGTCCTATTTTGGGGAAAAAAGAGGTATTTGTGGGTGAAAAGGTCCTATTTGAAGGGGGAAACCTGGTATTTCTTGGAGAAGATGTGATCTATTTGGGAGAAATGTGGCATTTCAGGAAGAAACTGTCCTATTTTGGGGATAAAAGAGGTATTTGTGGGTGAAAAGGTCCTATTTGAAGGGGGAAAGCTGGTATTTCTTGGAGAAGATGTGATCTATTTGGGAGAAATGTGGCATTTCTGCAAGAAACTGTCCTCTTTTGGGGATCAAACAGGTGTTTGTGGGAGAAAAGGTCCTATTTGAAGGGGGAAAGCTGGTATTTCTTGGAGAAGATGTGATATATCTGGGAGAAATGTGGCATTTCTGGAAGGAACTGTCCTATTATGGGGATAAAAGAGGTATTTGTGGTTGAAAAGGTCCTATTTGAAGGGGGAAACGTGGTATTTCTTGGAGAAGATGTGCTATATTTGGGAGAAATGTGGCCTTTCTGGAAGAAACTGTCCTCTTTTGGGGATCAAAGAGGTATTTGTGGGTGAAAATGTCCTATTTCAAGGGGGAACCTGGTATTTCTTGGAGAAGATGTGATATATTTGGGAGAAATGTGGCATGTCAGGAAGAAACTGTCCTCTTTTGGGGATAAAATAGGTATTTGTGGGTGAAAAGGTCCTATTTTTAGGGGAAAAGCTGGTATTTCTTGGAGAAGATGTGATCTATTTGGGAGAAATGAGGCATTTCTGGAAGTAAGTGTCCTATTTGGGGGATAAAAGAGGTATTTGTGGGTGATAAGGTCCTATTTGAAGGGGGAAACCTGGTATTTCTTGGAGAAGATGTGATATATTTGGGAGAAATGTGGCATGTCTGGAAGAAACTGTTCTATTTTGGGGATAAAACAGGTATTTGTGGGTGAAAAGGTTCTATTTGAAGGGGGAAAGCTGGTATTTCTTGGAGAAGATGTGATATATTTGGGAGAAACATGGCATGTCTGGAAGAAACTGTCCTATTTTGGGAAAAAAAGGAGGTATTTGTGGGTGAAAAGGTCCTATTTCGAGGGGGAAAGCTGGTATTTCTTGGAGAAGATGTGATATATTTGGGGGAAATGTGGCATGTCTGGAAGAAACTGTCCTCTTTTGGGGATAAAAGAGGTATTTGTGGGTAAAAAGGTCCTATTTGAAGGGGGAAAGCTGGTATTTCTTGGAGAAGATGTGATCTATTTGGGAGAAATGTGGCATGTCTGGAAGAAACTGTCCTATTTTGGGGATCAAAGAGGTATTTGTGGGTGAAAAGGTCCTATTTGAAAGGGGAAAGCTCGTATTTCTTGGAGAAGATGTGATCTATTTGGGAGAAATGTGGCCTTTCTTGCAGAAACTGTCCTCTTTTGGGCATAAAAAAGGTATTTGTGGGTGAAAATGTCCCATTTCAGGAGTAATCCAGGAATTCCTTGGAGAAGATGTGGTATATTTGGGAGAAATGTGGCATGTCTGGAAGAAACTGTCCTCTTTTGGGGATCAAAGAGGTATTTGTGGGTGAAAAGGTCCTATTTGATGGGGGAAACCAGGTATTTCATGGAGAAGATGTGATCTATTTGGGAGAAATGTGGCATGTCAGGAAGAAACTGTCCTATTTTGGGGATAAAAGAGGTATTTGTGTGTGAAAAGGTCCTATTTGAAGGGGGAAAGCTGGTATTTCTTGGAGAAGATGTGATCTATTTGGGAGAAATGTGGCCTTTCTGGAAGAAACTGTCGTATTGTGGGGATAAAACAGGTATTTGTGGGTGAAAAGGTCCTATTTGAAGGGGGAAAGCTGGTATTTCTTGGAGAAGATGTGATATATTTGGGAGAAATGTGGCATGTCTGGAAGATACTGTCCTCTTTTGGGAAAAAAAAGAGGTATTTGTGGTTGAAAAGATCCTATTTCGAGGGGGAAACCTGGTATTTCTTGGAGAAGATGTGATCTATTTGGGAGAAATGTGGCATGTCTGGAAGAAACTGTCCTCTTTTGGGGATAAAACAGGTATTTGTGGGTGAAAAGGTCCTATTTGAAGGGGGAACCCTGGTATTTCTCGGAGAAGATGTGCTATATTTGGGAGAAATGTGGCCTTTGTGGAAGAAACTGTCCTATTTTGGGGATAAAAGAGGTATTTGTGGGTGAAAAGTTCCTATTTGAAGGGGGAAACCAGGTATTTCATGGAGAAGATGTGCTATATTTGGGAGAAATGTGGCATTTCTGGAAGAAACTGTCCTATTTTGGGGATCAAAGAGGTATTTGTGGGTGAAAAGGTCCTATTTGAAGGGGGAAACCTGGTATTTCTTGGAGAAGATGTGATATATTTGGGAGAAATGTGGCATTTCTGGAGGAAAATGCCCTATCTGGGGGGAGAAAAGAGGTATTTTTGGGTGAAAAGGTCCTATTTGACGGGGGAAAGCTGGTATTTCTTGGAGAAGATGTGATCTATTTGGGAGAAATGTGGCATTTCTGGAAGAAACTGTCCTCTTTTGGGGATGAAAGAGGTATTTGTGGGTGAAAAGTTCCTATTTCCAGGGGTAATCCTGGTATTTCTTGGAGAAGATGTGATATATTTGGGAGAAATGTGGCATGTCTGGAAGAAACTGTCCTACTTTGGGAAAAAAAGGAGGTATTTTTGGGTGAAAAGGTCCTATTTCGAGGGGGAAAGCTGGTATTTCTTGGAGAAGATGTGATATATTTGGGAGAAATGTGGCATGTCTGGAAGAAACTGTCCTATTTTGGGGATAAAAGAGGTATTTGTGGGTGAAAAGGTCCTATTTGAAGGGGGAAACCTGGTATTTCATGGAGAAGATGTGATCTATTTGGGAGAAATGTGGCATTTCTGGAAGAAACTGTCCTCTTTTGGGGATAAAACAGGTATTTGTGGGTGAAAAGGTCCTATTTGAAGGGGGAAACCTGGTATTTCTTGGAGAAGATGTGATATATTTGGGAGAAATGTGGCATGTCTGGAAGAAACTGTCCTATTTTGGGGAAAAAAGAGGTATTTGTGGGTGAAGAGGTCCTATTTGAAGGGGGAATCCTGGTATTTCTTGGAGAAGATGTGATATATTTGGGAGAAATCTGGCATTTCTGGAAGAAAATGTCCTATTTTGGGGATAAAAGAGGTATTTGTGGGTGAAAAGGTCCTATTTGAAGGGGGAAACCTGGTATTTCATGGAGAAGATGTGCTATATTTGGGAGAAATGTTGCATTTCTGGAAGAAACTGTCCTCTTTTGGGGATAAAAGAGGTATTTGTGTTTGAAAAGGTCCTATTTGAAGGGGGAATCCTGGTATTTCTTGGAGAAGATGTGATATATTTGGGAGAAATGTGGCATTTCTGGAAGAAACTGTTCTCTTTTGGGGATCAAACAGGTGTTTGTGGGTGAAAAGGTCCTATTTGAAGGGGGAAAGCTGGTATTTCTTGGAGAAGATGTGATCTATTTGGGAGAAATGTGGCATTTCTGGAAGGAACTGTCCTATTTTGGGGAGAAAAGAGGTATTTGTGGGTGAAAAGGTCCTATTTGAAGGGGGAAACGTGGTATTTCTTGGAGAAGATGTGCTATATTTGGGAGAAATGTGGCCTTTCTGGAAGAAACTGTCCTCTTTTGGGGATAAAAGAGGTATTTGTGGGTGAAAAGGTCCTATTTGAAGGGGGAAAGCTGGTATTTCTTGGAGAAGATGTGCTATATTTGGGAGAAATGTGGCCTTTCTGGAAGAAACTGTCCTCTTTTGGGGATCAAAGAGGTATTTTTGGGTGAAAAGGTCCTATTTGAAGGGAGAAAGCTGGTATTTCTTGAAGAAGATGTGATCTATTTGGGAGAAATGTGGCTTTTGTGGAAGAAACTGTCCTATTTTGGGGATAAAAGAGGTATTTGTGGGTGAAAAGGTCCTATTTGAAGGGGGAAAGCTGGTATTTCTTGGAGAAGATGTGATATATTTGGGAGAAATGTGGCATGTCTGGAAGAAACTGTCCTCTTTTGGGTATGAAAGAGGTATTTGTGGGTGAAAAGTTCCTATTTGAAGGGGGAAACGTGGTATTTCTTGGAGAAGATATGATCTATTTGGGAGAAATGTGGCATGTCTGGAAGAAACTGTTCTATTTTGGGGATAAAACAGGTATTTGTGGGTGAAAAGGTTCTATTTCTAGGGGGAAAGCTGGTATTTCTTGGAGAAGATGTGATATATTTGGGAGAAATGTGGCATGTCCGGAAGAAACTGTCCTATTTTGGGATAAAACAGGTATTTGTGGGTGAAAAAGTCCTATTTCAGGAGGAATCCTGGTATTTTTTGGAGAAGATGTGATCTATTTGGGAGAAATGTGGCATTTCTGGAGGAAACTGTCCTCTTTTGGGGATAAAAGAGGTATTTGTGGGTGAAAAGGTCCTATTTGAAGGGGGAAACCTGGTATTTCTTGGAGAAGATGTGATATATTTGGGAGAAATGTGGCATTTCTGGAGGAAAATGCCCTATCTGGGGGGAGAAAAGAGGTATTTGTGGGTGAAAAGGTCCTATTTGAAGGGGGAAATCTGGTATTTCTTGGAGAAGATGTGATTTATTTGGGAGAAATGTGGCATTTCTGGAGGAAAATGCCCTATCTGGGGGGAGAAAAGAGGTATTTGTGGGAGAAAAGGTCCTATTTGAAGGGGGAAACCTGGTATTTCTTGGAGAAGATGTGATATATTTGGGAGAAATGTGGCATTTCTGGAAGAAAAAGTCCAATTTGCGGGGAGAAGGCTGGTATTTGTGGGAGAAAAGTTCCAATTTCAGGAGGAATCCTGGTATTTCTTGGAGAAGATGTGATGTATTTGGGAGAAATGTGGCATTTCTGGAAGAAACTGTCGTATTGTGGGGATAAAAGAGGTACTTGTGGGTGAAAAGGTCCTATTTGAAGGGGGAAACGTGGTATTTCTTGGAGAAGATGAGATATATTTGGGAGAAATGTGGCATGTCTGGAAGAAACTGTCCTATTTTGGGGAAAAAAGAGGTATTTGTGGGTGAAAAGGTCCTATTTGAAGGGGGAAACCTGGTATTTCTTGGAGAAGATGTGATCTATTTGGGAGAAATCTGGCATTTCTGGAAGAAACTGTCCTATTTTGGGGATAAAAGAGGTATGTGTGGGTGAAAAGGTCCTATTTGAAGGGGGAAAGCTGGTATTTCTTGGAGAAGATGTGATATATTTGGGAGAAATGTGGCATTTCTGGAAGAAACTGTCCTCTTTTGGGGATCAAAGAGGTATTTTTGGGTGAAAAGGTCCTATTTGAAGGGAGAAAGCTGGTATTTCTTGAAGAAGATTTGATATATTTGGGAGAAATGTGGCTTTTGTGGAAGAAACTGTCCTATTTTGGGGATAAAAGAGGTATTTGTGGGTGAAAAGGTCCTATTTGAAGGGGGAAAGCTGGTATTTCTTGGAGAAGATGTGATATATTTGGGAGAAATGTGGCATGTCTGGAAGAAACTGTCCTCTTTTGGGGATGAAAGAGGTATTTGTGGGTGAAAAGTTCCTATTTGAAGGGGGAAACCTGGTATTTCTTGGAGAAGATATGATCTATTTGGGAGAAATGTGGCATGTCTGGAAAAAACTGTTCTATTTTGGGGATAAAACAGGTATTTGTGGGTGAAAAGGTTCTATTTCAAGGGGGAAAGCTGGTATTTCTTGGAGAAGATGTGATATATTTGGGAGAAATGTGGCATGTCCGGAAGAAACTGTCCTATTTTGGGATAAAACAGGTATTTGTGGGTGAAAAAGTCCTATTTCAGGAGGAATCCTGGTATTTTTTGGAGAAGATGTGATCTATTTGGGAGAAATGTGGCATTTCTGGAGGAAACTGTCCTCTTTTGGGGATAAAAGAGGTATTTGTGGGTGAAAAGGTCCTATTTGAAGGGGGAAACCTGGTATTTCTTGGAGAAGATGTGATATATTTGGGAGAAATGTGGCATTTCTGGAGGAAAATGCCCTATCTGGGGGGAGAAAAGAGGTATTTGTGGGTGAAAAGGTCCTATTTGAAGGGGGAAATCTGGTATTTCTTGGAGAAGATGTGATCTATTTGGGAGAAATGTGGCATTTCTGGAGGAAAATGCCCTATCTGGGGGGAGAAAAGAGGTATTTGTGTTTGAAAAGGTCCTATTTGAAGGGGGAAACGTGGTATTTCTTGGAGAAGATGTGATATATTTGGGAGAAATGTGGCATTTCTGGAAGAAAAAGTCCAATTTGCGGGGAGAAGGCTGGTATTTGTGGGAGAAAAGTTCCAATTTCAACGGGGAATCCTGGTATTTTTTGGAGAAGATGTGATATATTTGGGAGAAATGTGGCATTTCTGGAAGAAAAAGTCCAATTTGGGGGGAGAAGGCAGGTATTTGTGGGAGAAAAGTTCGTATTTCAGGAGGAATCCTGGTATTTCTTGGAGAAGATGTGATGTATTTGGGAGAAATGTGGCATTTCTGGAAGAAACTGTCGTATTGTGGGGATAAAAGAGGTACTTGTGGGTGAAAAGGTCCTATTTGAAGGGGGAAACGTGGTATTTCTTGGAGAAGATGAGATATATTTGGGAGAAATGTGGCATGTCTGGAAGAAACTGTCCTATTTTGGGGAAAAAAGAGGTATTTGTGGGTGAAAAGGTCCTATTTGAAGGGGGAAACCTGGTATTTCTTGGAGAAGATGTGATCTATTTGGGAGAAATCTGGCATTTCTGGAAGAAACTGTCCTATTTTGGGGATAAAAGAGGTATGTGTGGGTGAAAAGGTCCTATTTGAAGGGGGAAAGCTGGTATTTCTTGGAGAAGATGTGATATATTTGGGAGAAATGTGGCATTTCTGCAAGAAACTGTCCTCTTTTGGGGATCAAACAGGTGTTTGTGGGAGAAAAGGTTCTATTTGAAGGGGGAAAGCTGGTATTTCTTGGAGAAGATGTGATATATCTGGGAGAAATGTGGCATTTCTGGAAGGAACTGTCCTATTTTGGGGATAAAAGAGGTATTTGTGGGTGAAAAGGTCCTATTTGAAGGGGGAAACGTGGTATTTCTTGGAGAAGATGTGCTATATTTGGGAGAAATGTGGCATGTCTGGAAGAAACTGTCCTCTTTTGGGGATCAAAGAGGTATTTGTGGGTGAAAATGTCCTATTTCAAGGGGGAACCTGGTATTTCTTGGTGAAGATGTGATATATTTGGGAGAAATGTGGCATGTCAGGAAGAAACTGTCCTCTTTTGGGGATAAAAGAGGTATTTGTGGGTGAAAAGGTCCTATTTGAAGGGGGAAAGCTGGTATTTCTTGGAGAAGATGTGATCTATTTGGGAGAAATGTGGCATGTCTGGAAGAAACTGTCCTCTTTTGGGGATGAAAGAGGTATTTGTGGGTCAAAAGTTCCTATTTGAAGGGGGAAACCTGGTATTTCTTGGAGAAGATGTGATCTATTTGGGAGAAATGTGGCATGTCTGGAAGAAACTGTTCTATTTTGGGGATAAAACAGGTATTTGTGGGTGAAAAGGTTCTATTTGAAGGGGGAAAGCTGGTATTTCTTGGAGAAGATGTGATATATTTGGGAGAAATATGGCATGTCTGGAAGAAACTGTCCTATTTTGGGAAAAAAAGGAGGTATTTGTGGGTGAAAAGGTCCTATTTCGAGGGGGAAAGCTGGTATTTCTTGGAGAAGATGTGATCTATTTGGGGGAAATGTGGCATGTCTGGAAGAAACTGTCCTCTTTTGGGGATAAAAGAGGTATTTGTGGGTAAAAAGGTCCTATTTGAAGGGGGAAAGCTGGTATTTCTTGGAGAAGATGTGATCTATTTGGGAGAAATGTGGCATTTCTGGAAGAAACTGTCCTCTTTTGGGGATCAAAGAGGTATTTGTGGGTGAAAAGGTCCTATTTGAAAGGGGAAAGCTGGTATTTCTTGAAGAAGATGTGATCTATTTGGGAGAAATGTGGCCTTTCTTGCAGAAACTGTCCTCTTTTGGGCATAAAAGAGGTATTTGTGGGTGAAAATGTCCTATTTCAGGAGTAATCCAGGAATTCCTTGGAGAAGATGTGGTATATTTGGGAGAAATGTGGCATGTCTGGAAGAAACTGTCCTCTTTTGGGGATCAAAGAGGTATTTGTGGGTGAAAAGGTCCTATTTGATGGGGGAAACCAGGTATTTCATGGAGAAGATGTGATCTATTTGGGAGAAATGTGGCATGTCAGGAAGAAACTGTCCTATTCTGGGGATAAAGGAGGTATTTGTGGGTGAAAAGGTCCTATTTGAAGGGGGAAACGTGGTATTTCTTGGAGAAGATGTGATCTATTTGGGAGAAATGTGGCATTTCTGGAAGAAACTGTCCTCTTTTGGGGATAAAACAGGTATTTGTGGGTGAAAAGGTCCTATTTGAAGGGGGAAACCAGGTATTTCATGGAGAAGATGTGATCTATTTGGGAGAAATGTGGCATGTCAGGAAGAAACTGTCCTATTTTGGGGATAAAAGAGGTATTTGTGTGTGAAAAGGTCCTATTTGAAGGGGGAAAGCTGGTATTTCTTGGAGAAGATGTGATCTATTTGGGAGAAATGTGGCATGTCAGGAAGAAACTGTCCTATTTTGGGGATAAAAGAGGTATTTGTGTGTGAAAAGGTCCTATTTGAAGGGGGAAAGCTGGTATTTCTTGGAGAAGATGTAATATATTTGGGAGAAATGTGGCATGTCTGGAAGAAACTGTCCTATTTTGGGAAAAAAAGAGGTATTTGTGGGTGAAAAGATCCTATTTCGAGGGGGAAACCTGGTATTTCTTGGAGAAGATGTGATCTATTTGGGAGAAATGTGGCATGTCTGGAAGAAACTGTCCTCTTTTGGGGATAAAAGAGGTATTTGTGGGTGAAAAGGTCCTATTTGAAGGGGGAACCCTGGTATTTCTTGGAGAAGATGTGCTATATTTGGGAGAAATGTGGCCTTTGTGGAAGAAACTGTCCTATTTTGGGGATAAAAGAGGTATTTGTGGGTGAAAAGGTCCTATTTGAAGGGGGAAACGTGGTATTTCATGGAGAAGATGTGCTATATTTGGGAGAAATGTGGCATTTCTGGAAGAAACTGTCCTATTTTGGGGATCAAAGAGGTATTTGTGGGTGAAAAGGTCCTATTTGAAGGGGGAAACGTGGTATTTCTTGGAGAAGATGTGATATATTTGGGAGAAATGTGGCATTTCTGGAGGAAAATGCCCTATCTGGGGGGAGAAAAGAGGTATTTTTGGGTGAAAAGGTTGTATTTGAAGGGGGAAAGCTGGTATTTCTTGGAGAAGATGTGATCTATTTGGGAGAAATGTGGCATTTCTGGAAGAAACTGTCCTCTTTTGGGGATGAAAGAGGTATTTGTGGGTGAAAAGTTCCTATTTCCAGGGGTAATCCTGGTATTTCTTGGAGAAGATGTGATATATTTGGGAGAAATGTGGCATGTCTGGAAGAAACTGTCCTACTTTGGGAAAAAAAGGAGGTATTTTTGGGTGAAAAGGTCCTATTTCGAGGGGGTAAGCTGGTATTTCTTGGAGAAGATGTGATATATTTGGGAGAAATGTGGCATGTCTGGAAGAAACTGTCCTCTTTTGGGAAAAAAAGAGGTATTTGTGGGTGAAAAGGTCCTATTTGAAGGGGGAAACCTGGTATTTCATGGAGAAGATGTGATCTATTTGGGAGAAATGTGGCATGTCTGGAAGAAACTGTCCTCTTTTGGGGATAAAACAGGTATTTGTGGGTGAAAAGGTCCTATTTGAAGGGGGAAACCTGGTATTTCTTGGAGAAGATGGGATATATTTGGGAGAAATGTGGCATGTCTGGAAGAAACTGTCCTATTTTGGGGAAAAAAGAGGTATTTGTGGGTGAAGAGGTCCTATTTGAAGGGGGAATCCTGGTATTTCTTGGAGAAGATGTGATATATTTGGGAGAAATGTGGCATTTCTGGAAGAAACTGTCCTATTTTGGGGATAAAAGAGGTATTTGTGGGTGAAAAGGTCCTATTTGAAGGGGGAAACCTGGTATTTCTTGGAGAAGATGTGCTATATTTGGGAGAAATGTGGCATTTCTGGAAGAAACTGTCCTCTTTTGGGGATAAAAGAGGTATTTGTGTTTGAAAAGGTCCTATTTGAAGGGGGAATCCTGGTATTTCTTGGAGAAGATGTGATATATTTGGGAGAAATGTGGCATTTCTGGAAGAAACTGTACTCTTTTGGGAAAAAAAAGAGGTATTTGTGGGTGAAAAGGTCCTATTTGAAGGGGGAAACCTGGTATTTCATGGAGAAGATGTGATATATTTGGGAGAAATCGGGCATTTCTGGAAGGAACTGTCCTATTTTGGGGATAAAAGAGGTATTTGTGGGTGAAAAGGTCCTATTTGAAGGGGGAAAGCTGGTATTTCTTGGAGAAGATGTGATGTATTTGGGAGAAATGTGGCATTTCTGGAAGAAACTGTCCTATTCTGGGGATAAAGGAGGTATTTGTGGGTGAAAAGGTCCTATTTGAAGGGGGAAACGTGGTATTTCTTGGAGAAGATGTGATCTATTTGGGAGAAATGTGGCATGTCAGGAAGAAACTGTCCTCTTTTGGGGATAAAAGAGGTATTTGTGGGTGAAAAGGTCCTATTTGAAGGGGGAAACGTGGTATTTCTTGGAGAATATGTTCTATACTTGGGAGAAATCTGGAATTTCTAGAAGAAATTTTCAAATTTGAGGGATAAAACAGGTATTAGTGGGTGAAAAGGTCCTATCTGAAGGGGGAAACCTGGTATTTCTTGGAGAAGCTGTGATATATTTGGGAGAAATGTGGCATGTCTGGAAGAAACTGTCCTCTTTTGGGGATAAAAGAGGTATTTGTGGGTGAAAAGGTTCTATTTCAAGGGGGATAGCTGGTATTTCTTGGAGAAGATGTGATATATTTGGGAGAAATGTGGCATTTCTGGAAGAAACTGTCCTCTTTTGGGGATAAAACAGGTATTTGTGGGTGAAAAAGTCCTATTTCAGGAGGAATCCTGGTATTTTTTGGAGAAGATGTGACCTATTTGGGAGAAATCTGGCATGTCAGGAAGAAACTGTCCTCTTTTGGGGATCAAAGAGGTATTTGTGGGTGAAAAGGTCCTATTTGAAGGGGGAAACGTGGTATTTCTTGGAGAAGATGTGATATATTTGGGAGAAATGTGGCATTTCTGGAGGAAAATGCCCTATCTGGGGGGAGTAAAGAGGTATTTGTGGGTGAAAAGGTCCTATTTGAAGGGGGAATCCTGGTATTTCTTGGAGAAGATGTGATATATTTGGGAGAAATGTGGCATTTCTGGAAGAAACTGTTCTCTTTTGGGGATCAAACAGGTGTTTGTGGGTGAAAAGGTCCTATTTGAAGGGGGAAAGCTGGTATTTCTTGGAGAAGATGTGATATATCTGGGAGAAATGTGGCATTTCTGGAAGGAACTGTCCTATTTTGGGGATAAAAGAGGTATTTGTGGGTGAAAAGGTCCTATTTGAAGGGGGAAACGTGGTATTTCTTGGAGAAGATGTGATATATTTGGGAGAAATGTGGCATGTCTGGAAGAAACTGTCCTCTTTTGGGGATAAAAGAGGTATTTGTGGGTGAAAAGGTCCTATTTGAAGGGGGAATCCTGGTATTTCTTGGAGAAGATGTGATATATTTGGGAGAAATGTGGCCTTTCTGGAAGAAACTGTCCTCTTTTGGGGATCAAAGAGGTATTTTTGGGTGAAAAGTACCTATTTGAAGGGAGAAAGCTGGTATTTCTTGAAGAAGATTTGATGTATTTGGGAGAAATGTGGCTTTTGTGGAAGAAACTGTCCTATTTTGGGGATAAAAGAGGTATTTGTGGGTGAAAAGGTCCTATTTGAAGGGGGAAAGCTGGTATTTCTTGGAGAAGATGTGATATATTTGGGAGAAATGTGGCATGTCTGGAAGAAACTGTCCTCTTTTGGGGATGAAAGAGGTATTTGTGGGTGAAAAGTTCCTATTTGAAGGGGGAAACCTGGTATTTCTTGGAGAAGATGTGATCTATTTGGGAGAAATGTGGCATGTCTGGAAGAAACTGTTCTATTTTGGGGATAAAACAGGTATTTGTGGGTGAAAAGGTTCTATTTCAAGGGGGAAAGCTGGTATTTCTTGGAGAAGATGTGATATATTTGGGAGAAATGTGGCATGTCCGGAAGAAACTGTCCTATTTTGGGATAAAACAGGTATTTGTGGGTGAAAAAGTCCTATTTCAGGAGGAATCCTGGTATTTTTTGGAGAAGATGTGATCTATTTGGGAGAAATGTGGCATTTCTGGAGGAAACTGTCCTCTTTTGGGGATAAAAGAGGTATTTGTGGGTGAAAAGGTCCTATTTGAAGGGGGAAACGTGGTATTTCTTGGAGAAGATGTGATATATTTGGGAGAAATGTGGCATTTCTGGAGGAAAATGCCCTATCTGGGGGGAGAAAAGTGGTATTTGTGGGTGAAAAGGTCCTATTTGAAGGGGGAAATCTGGTATTTCTTGGAGAAGATGTGATTTATTTGGGAGAAATGTGGCATTTCTGGAGGAAAATGCCCTATCTGGGGGGAGAAAAGAGGTATTTGTGGGAGAAAAGGTCCTATTTGAAGGGGGAAACCTGGTATTTCTTGGAGAAGATGTGATATATTTGGGAGAAATGTGGCATGTCTGGAAGAAAAAGTCCAATTTGGGGGGAGAAGGCAGGTATTTGTGGGAGAAAAGTTCGTATTTCAGGAGGAATCCTGGTATTTCTTGGAGAAGATGTGATGTATTTGGGAGAAATGTGGCATTTCTGGAAGAAACTGTCGTATTGTGGGGATAAAAGAGGTACTTGTGGGTGAAAAGGTCCTATTTGAAGGGGGAAACGTGGTATTTCTTGGAGAAGATGAGATATATTTGGGAGAAATGTGGCATGTCTGGAAGAAACTGTCCTATTTTGGGGAAAAAAGAGGTATTTGTGGGTGAAAAGGTCCTATTTGAAGGGGGAAAGCTGGTATTTCTTGGAGAAGATGTGATCTATTTGGGAGAAATCTGGCATTTCTGGAAGAAACTGTCCTATTTTGGGGATAAAAGAGGTGTTTGTGGGTGAAAAGGTCCTATTTGAAGGGGGAAAGCTGGTATTTCTTGGAGAAGATGTGATGTATTTGGGAGAAATGTGGCATTTCTGCAAGAAACTGTCCTCTTTTGGGGATCAAACAGGTGTTTGTGGGAGAAAAGGTTCTATTTGAAGGGGGAAAGCTGGTATTTCTTGGAGAAGATGTGATATATCTGGGAGAAATGTGGCATTTCTGGAAGGAACTGTCCTCTTTTGGGGATAAAAGAGGTATTTGTGGGTGAAAAGGTCCTATTTGAAGGGGGAAACGTGGTATTTCTTGGAGAAGATGTGCTATATTTGGGAGAAATGTGGCCTTTCTGGAAGAAACTGTCCTCTTTTGGGGATCAAAGAGGTATTTGTGGGTGAAAATGTCCTATTTCAAGGGGGAACCTGGTATTTCTTGGAGAAGATGTGATATATTTGGGAGAAATGTGGCATGTCAGGAAGAAACTGTCCTCTTTTGGGGATAAAAGAGGTATTTGTGGGTGAAAAGGTCCTATTTGAAGGGGGAAAGCTGGTATTTCTTGGAGAAGATGTGATATATTTGGGAGAAATGTGGCATGTCTGGAAGAAACTGTCCTCTTTTGGGGATGAAAGAGGTATTTGTGGGTGAAAAGTTCCTATTTGAAGGGGGAAACCTGGTATTTCTTGGAGAAGATATGATCTATTTGGGAGAAATGTGGCATGTCTGGAAGAAACTGTTCTATTTTGGGGATAAAACAGGTATTTGTGGGTGAAAAGGTTCTATTTGAAGGGGGAAAGCTGGTATTTCTTGGAGAAGATGTGATATATTTGGGAGAAATATGGCATGTCTGGAAGAAACTGTCCTATTTTGGGAAAAAAAGGAGGTATTTGTGGGTGAAAAGGTCCTATTTCGAGGGGGAAAGCTGGTATTTCTTGGAGAAGATGTGATCTATTTGGGGGAAATGTGGCATGTCTGGAAGAAACTGTCCTCTTTTGGGGATAAAAGAGGTATTTGTGGGTAAAAAGGTCCTATTTGAAGGGGGAAAGCTGGTATTTCTTGGAGAAGATGTGATCTATTTGGGAGAAATGTGGCATGTCTGGAAGAAACTGTCCTCTTTTGGGGATGAAAGAGGTATTTGTGGGTGAAAAGGTCCTATTTGAAAAGGGAAAGCTGGTATTTCTTGGAGAAGATGTGATCTATTTGGGAGAAATGTGGCCTTTCTTGCAGAAACTGTCCTCTTTTGGGCATAAAAGAGGTATTTGTGGGTGAAAATGTCCTATTTCAGGAGTAATCCAGGAATTCCTTGGAGAAGATGTGGTATATTTGGGAGAAATGTGGCATGTCTGGAAGAAACTGTCCTCTTTTGGGGATCAAAGAGGTATTTGTGGGTGAAAAGGTCCTATTTGATGGGGGAAACCAGGTATTTCATGGAGAAGATGTGATCTATTTGGGAGAAATGTGGCATGTCAGGAAGAAACTGTCCTATTTTGGGGATAGAATGCGTATTTGTGTGTGAAAAGGTCCTATTTGAAGGGGGAAAGCTGGTATTTCTTGGAGAAGATGTGATCTATTTGGGAGAAATGTGGCCTTTCTGGAAGAAACTGTCGTATTGTGGGGATAAAACAGGTATTTGTGGGTGAAAAGGTCCTATTTGAAGGGGGAAACGTGGTATTTCTTGGAGAAGATGTGATATATTTGGGAGAAATGTGGCATGTCTGGAAGAAACTGTCCTATTTTGGGAAAAAAAGAGGTATTTGTGGGTGAAAAGATCCTATTTCGAGGGGGAAACCTGGTATTTCTTGGAGAAGATGTGATCTATTTGGGAGAAATGTGGCATGTCTGGAAGAAACTGTCCTCTTTTGGGGATAAAAGAGGTATTTGTGGGTGAAAAGGTCCTATTTGAAGGGGGAAAGCTGGTATTTCTTGGAGAAGATGTGCTATATTTGGGAGAAATGTGGCCTTTGTGGAAGAAACTGTCCTATTTTGGGGATAAAAGAGGTATTTGTGGGTGAAAAGTTCCTATTTGAAGGGGGAAACCTGGTATTTCATGGAGAAGATGTGCTATATTTGGGAGAAATGTGGCATTTCTGGAAGAAACTGTCCTATTTTGGGGATAAAAGAGGTATTTGTGGGTGAAAAGGTCCTATTTGAAGGGGGAAACCTGGTATTTCTTGGAGAAGATGTGATATATTTGGGAGAAATGTGGCATTTCTGGAGGAAAATGCCCTATCTGGGGGGAGAAAAGAGGTATTTTGGGGGGGTAAAGGTTGTATTTGAAGGGGGATAGCTGGTATTTCTTGGAGGAGATGTGATCTATTTGGGAGAAATGTGGCATTTCTGGAAGAAACTGTCCTCTTTTGGGGATGAAAGAGGTATTTGTGGGTGAAAAGTTCCTATTTCCAGGGGTAATCCTGGTATTTCTTGGAGAAGATGTGATATATTTGGGAGAAATGTGGCATGTCTGGAAGAAACTGTCCTACTTTGGGAAAAAAAGGAGGTATTTTTGGGTGAAAAGGTCCTATTTCGAGGGGGAAAGCTGGTATTTCTTGGAGAAGATGTGATCTATTTGGGAGAAATGTGGCATGTCTGGAAGAAACTGTCCTCTTTTGGGGATAAAAGAGGTATTTGTGGGTGAAAAGGTCCTATTTAAAGGGGGAAACCTGGTATTTCATGGAGAAGATGTGATCTATTTGGGAGAAATGTGGCATTTCTGGAAGAAACTGTCCTCTTTGGGGATAAAACAGGTATTTGTGGGTGAAAAGGTCCTATTTGAAGGGGGAATCCTGGTATTTCTTGGAGAAGATGTGATATATTTGGGAGAAATGTGGCATTTCTGGAGGAAAATGCCCTATCTGGGGGGAGTAAAGAGGTATTTGTGGGTGAAAAGGTCCTATTTGAAGGGGGAATCCTGGTATTTCTTGGAGAAGATGTGATATATTTGGGAGAAATGTGGCATTTCTGGAAGAAACTGTTCTCTTTTGGGGATCAAACAGGTGTTTGTGGGTGAAAAGGTCCTATTTGAAGGGGGAAAGCTGGTATTTCTTGGAGAAGATGTGATATATCTGGGAGAAATGTGGCATTTCTGGAAGGAACTGTCCTATTTTGGGGATAAAAGAGGTATTTGTGGGTGAAAAGGTCCTATTTGAAGGGGGAAACGTGGTATTTCTTGGAGAAGATGTGATATATTTGGGAGAAATGTGGCATGTCTGGAAGAAACTGTCCTCTTTTGGGGATAAAAGAGGTATTTGTGGGTGAAAAGGTCCTATTTGAAGGGGGAATCCTGGTATTTCTTGGAGAAGATGTGATATATTTGGGAGAAATGTGGCCTTTCTGGAAGAAACTGTCCTCTTTTGGGGATCAAAGAGGTATTTTTGGGTGAAAAGTTCCTATTTGAAGGGAGAAAGCTGGTATTTCTTGAAGAAGATGTGATCTATTTGGGAGAAATGTGGCTTTTGTGGAAGAAACTGTCCTATTTTGGGGATAAAAGAGGTATTTGTGGGTGAAAAGGTCCTATTTGAAGGGGGAAAGCTGGTATTTCTTGGAGAAGATGTGATATATTTGGGAGAAATGTGGCATGTCTGGAAGAAACTGTCCTCTTTTGGGGATGAAAGAGGTATTTGTGGGTGAAAAGTTCCTATTTGAAGGGGGAAACCTGGTATTTCTTGGAGAAGATGTGATCTATTTGGGAGAAATGTGGCATGTCTGGAAGAAACTGTTCTATTTTGGGGATAAAACAGGTATTTGTGGGTGAAAAGGTTCTATTTCAAGGGGGAAAGCTGGTATTTCTTGGAGAAGATGTGATATATTTGGGAGAAATGTGGCATGTCCGGAAGAAACTGTCCTATTTTGGGATAAAACAGGTATTTGTGGGTGAAAAAGTCCTATTTCAGGAGGAATCCTGGTATTTTTTGGAGAAGATGTGATCTATTTGGGAGAAATGTGGCATTTCTGGAGGAAACTGTCCTCTTTTGGGGATAAAAGAGGTATTTGTGGGTGAAAAGGTCCTATTTGAAGGGGGAAACGTGGTATTTCTTGGAGAAGATGTGATATATTTGGGAGAAATGTGGCATTTCTGGAGGAAAATGCCCTATCTGGGGGGAGAAAAGTGGTATTTGTGGGTGAAAAGGTCCTATTTGAAGGGGGAAATCTGGTATTTCTTGGAGAAGATGTGATTTATTTGGGAGAAATGTGGCATTTCTGGAGGAAAATGCCCTATCTGGGGGGAGAAAAGAGGTATTTGTGGGAGAAAAGGTCCTATTTGAAGGGGGAAACCTGGTATTTCTTGGAGAAGATGTGATATATTTGGGAGAAATGTGGCATGTCTGGAAGAAAAAGTCCAATTTGGGGGGAGAAGGCAGGTATTTGTGGGAGAAAAGTTCGTATTTCAGGAGGAATCCTGGTATTTCTTGGAGAAGATGTGATGTATTTGGGAGAAATGTGGCATTTCTGGAAGAAACTGTCGTATTGTGGGGATAAAAGAGGTACTTGTGGGTGAAAAGGTCCTATTTGAAGGGGGAAACGTGGTATTTCTTGGAGAAGATGAGATATATTTGGGAGAAATGTGGCATGTCTGGAAGAAACTGTCCTATTTTGGGGAAAAAAGAGGTATTTGTGGGTGAAAAGGTCCTATTTGAAGGGGGAAAGCTGGTATTTCTTGGAGAAGATGTGATCTATTTGGGAGAAATCTGGCATTTCTGGAAGAAACTGTCCTATTTTGGGGATAAAAGAGGTGTTTGTGGGTGAAAAGGTCCTATTTGAAGGGGGAAAGCTGGTATTTCTTGGAGAAGATGTGATATATTTGGGAGAAATGTGGCATTTCTGCAAGAAACTGTCCTCTTTTGGGGATCAAACAGGTGTTTGTGGGAGAAAAGGTTCTATTTGAAGGGGGAAAGCTGGTATTTCTTGGAGAAGATGTGATATATCTGGGAGAAATGTGGCATTTCTGGAAGGAACTGTCCTATTTTGGGGATAAAAGAGGTATTTGTGGGTGAAAAGGTCCTATTTGAAGGGGGGAAACGTGGTATTTCTTGGAGAAGATGTGCTATATTTGGGAGAAATGTGGCCTTTCTGGAAGAAACTGTCCTCTTTTGGGGATCAAAGAGGTATTTGTGGGTGAAAATGTCCTATTTCAAGGGGGAACCTGGTATTTCTTGGAGAAGATGTGATATATTTGGGAGAAATGTGGCATGTCAGGAAGAAACTGTCCTCTTTTGGGGATAAAAGAGGTATTTGTGGGTGAAAAGGTCCTATTTGAAGGGGGAAAGCTGGTATTTCTTGGAGAAGATGTGATATATTTGGGAGAAATGTGGCATGTCTGGAAGAAACTGTCCTCTTTTGAGGATGAAAGAGGTATTTGTGGGTGAAAAGTTCCTATTTGAAGGGGGAAACCTGGTATTTCTTGGAGAAGATATGATCTATTTGGGAGAAATGTGGCATGTCTGGAAGAAACTGTTCTATTTTGGGGATAAAACAGGTATTTGTGGGTGAAAAGGTTCTATTTGAAGGGGGAAAGCTGGTATTTCTTGGAGAAGATGTGATATATTTGGGAGAAATATGGCATGTCTGGAAGAAACTGTCCTATTTTGGGAAAAAAAGGAGGTATTTGTGGGTGAAAAGGTCCTATTTCGAGGGGGAAAGCTGGTATTTCTTGGAGAAGATGTGATCTATTTGGGGAAATGTGGCATGTCTGGAAGAAACTGTCCTCTTTTGGGGATAAAAGAGGTATTTGTGGGTAAAAAGGTCCTATTTGAAGGGGGAAAGCTGGTATTTCTTGGAGAAGATGTGATCTATTTGGGAGAAATGTGGCATGTCTGGAAGAAACTGTCCTCTTTTGGGGATCAAAGAGGTATTTGTGGGTGAAAAGGTCCTATTTGAAAAGGGAAAGCTGGTATTTCTTGGAGAAGATGTGATCTATTTGGGAGAAATGTGGCATGTCTGGAAGAAACTGTCCTATTTTGGGGATAAAAGAGGTATTTGTGGGTGAAAAGGTCCTATTTGAAGGGGGAAACGTGGTATTTCTTGGAGAAGATGTGCTATATTTGGGAGAAATGTGGCCTTTCTGGAAGAAACTGTCCTCTTTTGGGGATCAAAGAGGTATTTGTGGGTGAAAATGTCCTATTTCAAGGGGGAACCTGGTATTTCTTGGAGAAGATGTGATATATTTGGGAGAAATGTGGCATGTCAGGAAGAAACTGTCCTCTTTTGGGGATAAAAGAGGTATTTGTGGGTGAAAAGGTCCTATTTGAAGGGGGAAACGTGGTATTTCTTGGAGAAGATGTGCTATATTTGGGAGAAATGTGGCATGTCTGGAAGAAACTGTCCTATTTTGGGGATGAAAGAGGTATTTGTGGGTCAAAAGTTCCTATTTGAAGGGGGAAACCTGGTATTTCTTGGAGAAGATGTGATCTATTTGGGAGAAATGTGGCATGTCTGGAAGAAACTGTTCTATTTTGGGGATAAAACAGGTATTTGTGGGTGAAAAGGTTCTATTTGAAGGGGGAAAGCTGGTATTTCTTGGAGAAGATGTGATATATTTGGGAGAAATATGGCATGTCTGGAAGAAACTGTCCTATTTTGGGAAAAAATGAGGTATTTGTGGGTGAAAAGGTCCTATTTCGAGGGGGAAAGCTGGTATTTCTTGGAGAAGATGTGATCTATTTGGGGGAAATGTGGCATGTCTGGAAGAAACTGTCCTCTTTTGGGGATAAAAGAGGTATTTGTGGGTAAAAAGGTCCTATTTGAAGGGGGAAAGCTGGTATTTCTTGGAGAAGATGTGATCTATTTGGGAGAAATGTGGCATGTCTGGAAGAAACTGTCCTCTTTTGGGGATCAAAGAGGTATTTGTGGGTGAAAAGTTCCTATTTGAAAGGGGAAAGCTGGTATTTCTTGGAGAAGATGTGATCTATTTGGGAGAAATATGGCCTTTCTTGCAGAAACTGTCCTCTTTTGGGCATAAAAGAGGTATTTGTGGGTGAAAATGTCCTATTTCAGGAGTAATCCAGGAATTCCTTGGAGAAGATGTGGTATATTTGGGAGAAATGTGGCATGTCTGGAAGAAACTGTCCTCTTTTTGGGATCAAAGAGGTATTTGTGGGTGAAAAGGTCCTATTTCGAGGGGGAAACCTGGTATTTCTTGGAGAAGATGTGATCTATTTGGGAGAAATGTGGCATGTCTGGAAGAAACTGTCCTCTTTTGGGGATAAAACAGGTATTTGTGGGTGAAAAGGTCCTATTTCAAGGGGGAAAGCTGGTATTTCTTGGAGAAGATGTGATATATTTGGGAGAAATGTGGCATGTCTGGAAGAAACTGTCCTATTTTGGGAAAAAAAGAGGTATTTGTGGGTGAAAAGATCCTATTTCGAGGGGGAAAGCTGGTATTTCTTGGAGAAGATGTGATCTATTTGGGAGAAATGTGGCATGTCTGGAAGAAACTGTCCTCTTTTGGGGATAAAAGAGGTATTTGTGTGTGAAAAGGTCCTATTTGAAGGGGGAAAGCTGGTATTTCTTGGAGAAGATGTGCTATATTTGGGAGAAATGTGGCCTTTGTGGAAGAAACTGTCCTATTTTGGGGATAAAAGAGGTATTTGTGGGTGAAAAGTTCCTATTTGAAGGGGGAAACCTGGTATTTCATGGAGAAGATGTGCTATATTTGGGAGAAATGTGGCATTTCTGGAAGAAACTGTCCTATTTTGGGGATAAAAGAGGTATTTGTGGGTGAAAAGGTCCTATTTGAAGGGGGAAACCTGGTATTTCTTGGAGAAGATGTGATATATTTGGGAGAAATGTGGCATTTCTGGAGGAAAATGCCCTATCTGGGGGGAGAAAAGAGGTATTTTTGGGTGAAAAGGTTGTATTTGAAGGGGGAAAGCTGGTATTTCTTGGAGAAGATGTGATCTATTTGGGAGAAATGTGGCATTTCTGGAAGAAACTGTCCTCTTTTGGGGATCAAAGAGGTATTTGTGGGTGAAAAGTTCCTATTTTCAGGGGTAATCCTGGTATTTCTTGGAGAAGATGTGATATATTTGGGAGAAATGTGGCATGTCTGGAAGAAACTGTACTACTTTGGGAAAAAAAGGAGGTATTTTTGGGTGAAAAGGTCCTATTTCGTGGGGGAAAGCTGGTATTTCTTAGAGAAGATGTGATCTATTTGGGAGAAATGTGGCATGTCTGGAAGAAACTGTCCTCTTTTGGGGATAAAAGAGGTATTTGTGGGTGAAAAGGTCCTATTTGAAGGGGGAAACCTGGTATTTCATGGAGAAGATGTGATCTATTTGGGAGAAATGTGGCATTTCTGGAAGAAACTGTCCTCTTTTGGGGATAAAAGAGGTATTTGTGTTTGAAAAGGTCCTATTTGAAGGGGGAATCCTGGTATTTCTTGGAGAAGATGTGATATATTTGGGAGAAATGTGGCATGTCTGGAAGAAACTGTCCTATTTTGGGGAAAAAAGAGGTATTTGTGGGTGAAGAGGTCCTACTTGAAGGGGGAAACCTGGTATTTCTTGGAGAAGATGTGATATATTTGGGAGAAATGTGGCATTTCTGGAAGAAACTGTCCTATTTTGGGGATAAAAGAGGTATTTGTGGGTGAAAAGGTCCTATTTGAAGGGGGAAACCTGGTATTTCATGGAGAAGATGTGCTATATTTGGGAGAAATGTGGCATTTCTGGAAGAAACTGTCCTCTTTTGGGGATAAAAGAGGTATTTGTGGGTGAAAAGGTCCTATTTGAAGGGGTAATCCCGGTATTTCTTGGAGAAGATGTGATATATCTGGGAGAAATGTGGCATTTCTGGAAGGAACTGTCCTATTTTGGGGATAAAAGAGGTATTTGTGGGTGAAAAGGTCCTATTTGAAGGTGGAAACGTGGTATTTCTTGGAGAAGATGTGATATATTTGGGAGAAATGTGGCATGTCTGGAAGAAACTGTCCTCTTTTGGGGATAAAAGAGGTATTTGTGGGTGAAAAGGTCCTATTTGAAGGGGGAAACGTGGTATTTCTTGGAGAATATGTTCTATACTTGGGAGAAATCTGGAATTTCTAGAAGAAATATTCAAATTTGAGGGATCAAACAGGTATTAGTGGGTGAAAAGGTCCTATCTGAAGGGGGAAACCTGGTATTTCTTGGAGAAGCTGTGATATATTTGGGAGAAATGTGGCATGTCTGGAAGAAACTGTCCTATTTTGGGGATAAAAGAGGTATTTGTGGGTGAAAAGGTTCAATTTCAAGGGGGAAAGCTGGTATTTCTTGGAGAAGATGTGATATATTTGGGAGAAATGTGGCATGTCCGGAAGAAACTGTCCTATTTTGGGATAAAACAGGTATTTGTGGGTGAAAAAGTCCTATTTCAGGAGGAATCCTGGTATTTTTTGGAGAAGATGTGATCTATTTGGGAGAAATGTGGCATTTCTGGAGGAAACTGTCCTCTTTTGGGGATAAAAGAGGTATTTGTGGGTGAAAAGGTCCTATTTGAAGGGGGAAACGTGGTATTTCTTGGAGAAGATGTGATATATTTGGGAGAAATGTGGCATTTCTGGAGGAAAATGCCCTATCTGGGGGGAGAAAAGAGGTATTTGTGGGTGAAAAGGTCCTATTTGAAGGGGGAAATCTGGTATTTCTTGGAGAAGATGTGATATATTTGGGAGAAATGTGGCATTTCTGGAGGAAAATGCCCTATCTGGGGGGAGAAAAGAGGTATTTGTGGGAGAAAAGGTCCTATTTGAAGGGGGAAACCTGGTATTTCTTGGAGAAGATGTGATATATTCGGGAGAAATGTGGCATTTCTGGAAGAAAAAGTCCAATTTGCGGGGAGAAGGCTGGTATTTGTGGGAGAAAAGTTCCAATTTCAACGGGGAATCCTGGTATTTTTTGGAGAAGATGTGATATATTTGGGAGAAATGTGGCATTTCTGGAAGAAAAAGTCCAATTTGGGGGGAGAAGGCAGGTATTTGTGGGAGAAAAGTTCGTATTTCAGGAGGAATCCTGGTATTTCTTGGAGAAGATGTGATGTATTTGGGAGAAATGTGGCATTTCTGGAAGAAACTGTCGTATTGTGGGGATAAAAGAGGTACTTGTGGGTGAAAAGGTCCTATTTGAAGGGGGAACCCTGGTATTTCTTGGAGAAGATGTGATATATTTGGGAGAAATGTGGCATTTCTGCAAGAAACTGTCCTCTTTTGGGGATCAAACAGGTGTTTGTGGGAGAAAAGGTCCTATTTGAAGGGGGAAAGCTGGTATTTCTTGGAGAAGATGTGATATATCTGGGAGAAATGTGGCATTTCTGGAAGGAACTGTCCTATTTTGGGGATAAAAGAGGTATTTGTGGGTGAAAAGGTCCTATTTGAAGGGGGAAACGTGGTATTTCTTGGAGAAGATGTGCTATATTTGGGAGAAATGTGGCCTTTCTGTAAGAAACTGTCCTCTTTTGGGGATCAAAGAGGTATTTGTGGGTGAAAATGTCCTATTTCAAGGGGGAACCTGGTATTTCTTGGAGAAGATGTGATATATTTGGGAGAAATGTGGCATGTCAGGAAGAAACTGTCCTCTTTTGGGGATAAAATAGGTATTTGTGGGTGAAAAGGTCCTATTTGAAGGGGGAAAGCTGGTATTTCTTGGAGAAGATGTGATCTATTTGGGAGAAATGTGGCCTTTCTGGAAGAAACTGTCCTCTTTTGGGGATAAAACAGGTATTTGTGGGTGAAAAGGTCCTATTTCAAGGGGGAAAGCTGGTATTTCTTGGAGAAGATGTGATATATTTGGGAGAAATGTGGCATGTCTGGAAGAAACTGTCCTATTTTGGGAAAAAAAGAGGTATTTGTGGGTGAAAAGATCCTATTTCGAGGGGGAAACCTGGTATTTCTTTGAGAAGATGTGCTATATTTGGGAGAAATGTGGCCTTTGTGGAAGAAACTGTCCTATTTTGGGGATAAAAGAGGTATTTGTGGGTGAAAAGTTCCTATTTGAAGGGGGAAACCTGGTATTTCATGGAGAAGATGTGCTATATTTGGGAGAAATGTGGCATTTCTGGAAGAAACTGTCCTATTTTGGGGATAAAAGAGGTATTTGTGGGTGAAAAGGTCCTATTTGAAGGGGGAAACCTGGTATTTCTTGGAGAAGATGTGATATATTTGGGAGAAATGTGGCATTTCTGGAGGAAAATGCCCTATCTGGGGGGAGAAAAGAGGTATTTTTGGGTGAAAGTGTTGTATTTGAAGGGGGAAAGCTGGTATTTCTTGGAGAAGATGTGATCTATTTGGGAGAAATGTGGCATTTCAGGAAGTAACTGTCCTCTTTTGGGGATGAAAGAGGTATTTGTGGGTGAAAAGGTCCTATTTGAAGGGGGAAACGTGGTATTTCTTGGAGAAGATGTGATATATTTGGGAGAAATGTGGCATGTCTGGAAGAAACTGTCCTCTTTTGGGGATAAAAGAGGTATTTGTGGGTGAAAAGGTCCTATTTGAAGGGGGAAACGTGGTATTTCTTGGAGAATATGTTCTATACTTGGGAGAAATCTGGAATTTCTAGAAGAAATTTTCAAATTTGAGGGATCAAACAGGTATTAGTGGGTGAAAAGGTCCTATCTGAAGGGGGAAACCTGGTATTTCTTGGAGAAGCTGTGATATATTTGGGAGAAATGTGGCATGTCTGGAAGAAACTGTCCTATTTTGGGGATAAAAGAGGTATTTGTGGGTGAAAAGGTTCAATTTCAAGGGGGAAAGCTGGTATTTCTTGGAGAAGATGTGATATATTTGGGAGAAATGTGGCATGTCCGGAAGAAACTGTCCTATTTTGGGATAAAACAGGTATTTGTGGGTGAAAAAGTCCTATTTCAGGAGGAATCCTGGTATTTTTTGGAGAAGATGTGATCTATTTGGGAGAAATGTGGCATTTCTGGAGGAAACTGTCCTCTTTTGGGGATAAAAGAGGTATTTGTGGGTGAAAAGGTCCTATTTGAAGGGGGAAACGTGGTATTTCTTGGAGAAGATGTGATATATTTGGGAGAAATGTGGCATTTCTGGAGGAAAATGCCCTATCTGGGGGGAGAAAAGAGGTATTTGTGGGTGAAAAGGTCCTATTTGAAGGGGGAACCCTGGTATTTCTTGGAGAAGATGTGATATATTTGGGAGAAATGTGGCATTTCTGGAGGAAAATGCCCTATCTGGGGGGAGAAAAGAGGTATTTGTGGGAGAAAAGGTCCTATTTGAAGGGGGAAACCTGGTATTTCTTGGAGAAGATGTGATATATTCGGGAGAAATGTGGCATTTCTGGAAGAAAAAGTCCAATTTGCGGGGAGAAGGCTGGTATTTGTGGGAGAAAAGTTCAAATTTCAACGGGGAATCCTGGTATTTTTTGGAGAAGATGTGATATATTTGGGAGAAATGTGGCATTTCTGGAAGAAAAAGTCCAATTTGGGGGGAGAAGGCAGGTATTTGTGGGAGAAAAGTTCGTATTTCAGGAGGAATCCTGGTATTTCTTGGAGAAGATGTGATGTATTTGGGAGAAATGTGGCATTTCTGGAAGAAACTGTCGTATTGTGGGGATAAAAGAGGTACTTGTGGGTGAAAAGGTCCTATTTGAAGGGGGAACCCTGGTATTTCTTGGAGAAGATGTGATATATTTGGGAGAAATGTGGCATTTCTGCAAGAAACTGTCCTCTTTTGGGGATCAAACAGGTGTTTGTGGGAGAAAAGGTCCTATTTGAAGGGGGAAAGCTGGTATTTCTTGGAGAAGATGTGATATATCTGGGAGAAATGTGGCATTTCTGGAAGGAACTGTCCTATTTTGGGGATAAAAGAGGTATTTGTGGGTGACAAGGTCCTATTTGAAGGGGGAAACGTGGTATTTCTTGGAGAAGATGTGCTATATTTGGGAGAAATGTGGCCTTTCTGGAAGAAACTGTCCTCTTTTGGGGATCAAAGAGGTATTTGTGGGTGAAAATGTCCTATTTCAAGGGGGAACCTGGTATTTCTTGGAGAAGATGTGATATATTTGGGAGAAATGTGGCATGTCAGGAAGAAACTGTCCTCTTTTGGGGATAAAATAGGTATTTGTGGGTGAAAAGGTCCTATTTGAAGGGGGAAAGCTGGTATTTCTTGGAGAAGATGTGATCTATTTGGGAGAAATGTGGCCTTTCTGGAAGAAACTGTCCTCTTTTGGGGATAAAACAGGTATTTGTGGGTGAAAAGGTCCTATTTCAAGGGGGAAAGCTGGTATTTCTTGGAGAAGATGTGATATATTTGGGAGAAATGTGGCATGTCTGGAAGAAACTGTCCTATTTTGGGAAAAAAAGAGGTATTTGTGGGTGAAAAGATCCTATTTCGAGGGGGAAACCTGGTATTTCTTGGAGAAGATGTGCTATATTTGGGAGAAATGTGGCCTTTGTGGAAGAAACTGTCCTATTTTGGGGATAAAAGAGGTATTTGTGGGTGAAAAGTTCCTATTTGAAGGGGGAAACCTGGTATTTCATGGAGAAGATGTGCTATATTTGGGAGAAATGTGGCATTTCTGGAAGAAACTGTCCTATTTTGGGGATAAAAGAGGTATTTGTGGGTGAAAAGGTCCTATTTGAAGGGGGAAACCTGGTATTTCTTGGAGAAGATGTGATGTATTTGGGAGAAATGTGGCATTTCTGGAGGAAAATGCCCTATCTGGGGGGAGAAAAGAGGTATTTTTGGGTGAAAAGGTTGTATTTGAAGGGGGAAAGCTGGTATTTCTTGGAGAAGATGTGATCTATTTGGGAGAAATGTGGCATTTCAGGAAGTAACTGTCCTCTTTTGGGGATGAAAGAGGTATTTGTGGGTGAAAAGTTCCTATTTCCAGGGGTAATCCTGGTATTTCTTGGAGAAGATGTGATATATTTGGGAGAAATGTGGCATGTCTGGAAGAAACTGTCCTACTTTGGGAAAAAAAGGAGGTATTTTTGGGTGAAAAGGTCCTATTTCGTGGGGGAAAGCTGGTATTTCTTAGAGAAGATGTGATCTATTTGGGAGAAATGTGGCATGTCTGGAAGAAACTGTCCTCTTTTGGGGATAAAAGAGGTATTTGTGGGTGAAAAGGTCCTATTTGAAGGGGGAAACCTGGTATTTCTTGGAGAAGATGTGATCTATTTGGGAGAAATGTGGCATTTCTGGAAGAAACTGTCCTCTGTTGGGGATAAAACAGGTATTTGTGGGTGAAAAGGTCCTATTTGAAGGGGGAATCCTGGTATTTCTTGGAGAAGATGTGATATATTTGGGAGAAATGTGGCATGTCTGGAAGAAACTGTCCTATTTTGGGGAAAAAAGAGGTATTTGTGGGTGAAGAGGTCCTATTTGAAGGGGGAAACCTGGTATTTCTTGGAGAAGATGTGATATATTTGGGAGAAATGTGGCATTTCTGGAAGAAACTGTCCTCTTTTGGGGATAAAAGAGGTATTTGTGGGTGAAAAGGTCCTATTTGAAGGGGGAAACCTGGTATTTCATGGAGAAGATGTGCTATATTTGGGAGAAATGTGGCATTTCTGGAAGAAACTGTCCTCTTTTGGGGATAAAAGAGGTATTTGTGGGTGAAAAGGTCCTATTTGAAGGGGGAATCCTGGTATTTCTTGGAGAAGATGTGATATATTTGGGAGAAATGTGGCATTTCTGGAAGAAACTGTCCTCTTTTGGGAAAAAAAAGAGGTATTTGTGGGTGAAAAGGTCCTATTTGAAGGGGGAAACCTGGTATTTCATGGAGAAGATGTGATATATTTGGGAGAAATCGGGCATTTCTGGAAGAAAATGTCCTATTTTGGGGATAAAGGAGGTATTTGTGGGTGAAGAGGTCCTATTTGAAGGGGGAAACCTGGTATTTCTTGGAGAAGATGTGATATATTTGGGAGAAATGTGGCATTTCTGGAAGAAACTGTCCTATTTTGGGGATAAAGGAGGTATTTGTGGGTGAAAAGGTCCTATTTGAAGGGGGAAACGTGGTATTTCTTGGAGAAGATGTGATCTATTTGGGAGAAATGTGGCATGTCAGGAAGAAACTGTCCTCTTTTGGGGATAAAAGAGGTATTTGTGGGTGAAAAGGTCCTATTTGAAGGGGGAAACGAGGTATTTCTTGGAGAATATGTTCTATACTTGGGAGAAATCTGGAATTTCTAGAAGAAATTTTCAAATTTGAGGGATAAAACAGGTATTAGTGGGTGAAAATGTCCTATCTGAAGGGGGAAACCTGGTATTTCTTGGAGAAGCTGTGATATATTTGGGAGAAATGTGGCATGTCTGGAATAAAAACTGTCCTATTTTGGGGATAAAAGAGGTATTTGTGGGTGAAAAGGTTCTATTTCAAGGGGGAAAGCTGGTATTTCTTGGAGAAGATGTGATATATTTGGGAGAAATGTGGCATGTCCGGAAGAAACTGTCCTCTTGGGGATAAAACAGGTATTTGTGGGTGAAAAAGTCCTATTTCAGGAGGAATCCTGGTATTTTTTGGAGAAGATGTGATCTATTTGGGAGAAATGTGGCATGTCAGGAAGAAACTGTCCTCTTTTGGGGATAAAAGAGGTATTTGTGGGTGAAAAGGTCCTATTTGAAGTTGGAAACGTGGTATTTCTTGGAGAAGATGTGATATATTTGGGAGAAATGTGGCATTTCTGGAGGAAAATGCCCTATCTGGGGGGAGTAAAGAGGTATTTGTGGGTGAAAAGGTCCTATTTGAAGGGGGAATCCTGGTATTTCTTGGAGAAGATGTGATATATTTGGGAGAAATGTGGCATGTCTGGAAGAAACTGTCCTATTTTGGGGAAAAAAGAGGTATTTGTGGGTGAAGAGGTCCTATTTGAAGGGGGAAACCTGGTATTTCTTGGAGAAGATGTGATATATTTGGGAGAAATGTGGCATTTCTGGAAGAAACTGTCCTATTTTGGGGATAAAAGAGGTATTTGTGGGTGAAAAGGTCCTATTTGAAGGGGGAAACCTGGTATTTCATGGAGAAGATGTGCTATATTTGGGAGAAATGTGGCATTTCTGGAAGAAACTGTCCTCTTTTGGGGATAAAAGAGGTATTTGTGGGTGAAAAGGTCCTATTTGAAGGGGGAAACGAGGTATTTCTTGGAGAATATGTTCTATACTTGGGAGAAATCTGGAATTTCTAGAAGAAACTGTCCTCTTTTGGGAAAAAAAAGAGGTATTTGTGGGTGAAAATGTCCTATTTCAAGGGGGAACCTGGTATTTCTTGGAGAAGATGTGATATATTTGGGAGAAATGTGGCATGTCAGGAAGAAACTGTCCTCTTTTGGGGATAAAATAGGTATTTGTGGGTGAAAAGGTCCTATTTGAAGGGGGAAACCTGGTATTTCTTGGAGAAGATGTGATCTATTTGGGAGAAATGTGGCCTTTCTGGAAGAAACTGTCCTCTTTTGGGGATAAAACAGGTATTTGTGGGTGAAAAGGTCCTATTTCAAGGGGGAAAGCTGGTATTTCTTGGAGAAGATGTGATATATTTGGGAGAAATGTGGCATGTCTGGAAGAAACTGTCCTATTTTGGGAAAAAAAGAGGTATTTGTGGGTGAAAAGATCCTATTTCGAGGGGGAAACCTGGTATTTCTTTGAGAAGATGTGCTATATTTGGGAGAAATGTGGCCTTTGTGGAAGAAACTGTCCTATTTTGGGGATAAAAGAGGTATTTGTGGGTGAAAAGTTCCTATTTGAAGGGGGAAACCTGGTATTTCATGGAGAAGATGTGCTATATTTGGGAGAAATGTGGCATTTCTGGAAGAAACTGTCCTATTTTGGGGATAAAAGAGGTATTTGTGGGTGAAAAGGTCCTATTTGAAGGGGGAAACCTGGTATTTCTTGGAGAAGATGTGATATATTTGGGAGAAATGTGGCATTTATGGAGGAAAATGCCCTATCTGGGGGGAGAAAAGAGGTATTTTTGGGTGAAAAGGTTGTATTTGAAGGGGGAAAGCTGGTATTTCTTGGAGAAGATGTGATCTATTTGGGAGAAATGTGGCATTTCAGGAAGTAACTGTCCTCTTTTGGGGATGAAAGAGGTATTTGTGGGTGAAAAGGTCCTATTTGAAGGGGGAAACGTGGTATTTCTTGGAGAAGATGTGATATATTTGGGAGAAATGTGGCATGTCTGGAAGAAACTGTCCTCTTTTGGGGATAAAAGAGGTATTTGTGGGTGAAAAGGTCCTATTTGAAGGGGGAAACGTGGTATTTCTTGGAGAATATGTTCTATACTTGGGAGAAATCTGGAATTTCTAGAAGAAATTTTCAAATTTGAGGGATCAAACAGGTATTAGTGGGTGAAAAGGTCCTATCTGAAGGGGGAAACCTGGTATTTCTTGGAGAAGCTGTGATATATTTGGGAGAAATGTGGCATGTCTGGAAGAAACTGTCCTATTTTGGGGATAAAAGAGGTATTTGTGGGTGAAAAGGTTCAATTTCAAGGGGGAAAGCTGGTATTTCTTGGAGAAGATGTGATATATTTGGGAGAAATGTGGCATGTCCGGAAGAAACTGTCCTATTTTGGGATAAAACAGGTATTTGTGGGTGAAAAAGTCCTATTTCAGGAGGAATCCTGGTATTTTTTGGAGAAGATGTGATCTATTTGGGAGAAATGTGGCATTTCTGGAGGAAAATGCCCTATCTGGGGGGAGAAAAGAGGTATTTGTGGGTGAAAAGGTCCTATTTGAAGGGGGAAACGTGGTATTTCTTGGAGAAGATGTGATATATTTGGGAGAAATGTGGCATTTCTGGAGGAAAATGCCCTATCTGGGGGGAGAAAAGAGGTATTTGTGGGTGAAAAGGTCCTATTTGAAGGGGGAACCCTGGTATTTCTTGGAGAAGATGTGATATATTTGGGAGAAATGTGGCATTTCTGGAGGAAAATGCCCTATCTGGGGGGAGAAAAGAGGTATTTGTGGGAGAAAAGGTCCTATTTGAAGGGGGAAACCTGGTATTTCTTGGAGAAGATGTGATATATTCGGGAGAAATGTGGCATTTCTGGAAGAAAAAGTCCAATTTGCGGGGAGAAGGCTGGTATTTGTGGGAGAAAAGTTCCAATTTCAACGGGGAATCCTGGTATTTTTTGGAGAAGATGTGATATATTTGGGAGAAATGTGGCATTTCTGGAAGAAAAAGTCCAATTTGGGGGGAGAAGGCAGGTATTTGTGGGAGAAAAGTTCGTATTTCAGGAGGAATCCTGGTATTTCTTGGAGAAGATGTGATGTATTTGGGAGAAATGTGGCATTTCTGGAAGAAACTGTCGTATTGTGGGGATAAAAGAGGTACTTGTGGGTGAAAAGGTCCTATTTGAAGGGGGAACCCTGGTATTTCTTGGAGAAGATGTGATATATTTGGGAGAAATGTGGCATTTCTGCAAGAAACTGTCCTCTTTTGGGGATCAAACAGGTGTTTGTGGGAGAAAAGGTCCTATTTGAAGGGGGAAAGCTGGTATTTCTTGGAGAAGATGTGATATATCTGGGAGAAATGTGGCATTTCTGGAAGGAACTGTCCTATTTTGGGGATAAAAGAGGTATTTGTGGGTGACAAGGTCCTATTTGAAGGGGGAAACGTGGTATTTCTTGGAGAAGATGTGCTATATTTGGGAGAAATGTGGCCTTTCTGGAAGAAACTGTCCTCTTTTGGGGATCAAAGAGGTATTTGTGGGTGAAAATGTCCTATTTCAAGGGGGAACCTGGTATTTCTTGGAGAAGATGTGATATATTTGGGAGAAATGTGGCATGTCAGGAAGAAACTGTCCTCTTTTGGGGATAAAATAGGTATTTGTGGGTGAAAAGGTCCTATTTGAAGGGGGAAAGCTGGTATTTCTTGGAGAAGATGTGATCTATTTGGGAGAAATGTGGCCTTTCTGGAAGAAACTGTCCTCTTTTGGGGATAAAACAGGTATTTGTGGGTGAAAAGGTCCTATTTCAAGGGGGAAAGCTGGTATTTCTTGGAGAAGATGTGATATATTTGGGAGAAATGTGGCATGTCTGGAAGAAACTGTCCTATTTTGGGAAAAAAAGAGGTATTTGTGGGTGAAAAGATCCTATTTCGAGGGGGAAACCTGGTATTTCTTGGAGAAGATGTGCTATATTTGGGAGAAATGTGGCCTTTCTGGAAGAAACTGCCCTCTTTTGGGGATAAAAGAGGTATTTGTGGGTGAAAAGTTCCTATTTGAAGGGGGAAACCTGGTATTTCATGGAGAAGATGTGCTATATTTGGGAGAAATGTGGCATTTCTGGAAGAAACTGTCCTATTTTGGGGATAAAAGAGGTATTTGTGGGTGAAAAGGTCCTATTTGAAGGGGGAAACCTGGTATTTCTTGGAGAAGATGTGATGTATTTGGGAGAAATGTGGCATTTCTGGAGGAAAATGCCCTATCTGGGGGGAGAAAAGAGGTATTTTTGGGTGAAAAGGTTGTATTTGAAGGGGGAAAGCTGGTATTTCTTGGAGAAGATGTGATCTATTTGGGAGAAATGTGGCATTTCAGGAAGTAACTGTCCTCTTTTGGGGATGAAAGAGGTATTTGTGGGTGAAAAGTTCCTATTTCCAGGGGTAATCCTGGTATTTCTTGGAGAAGATGTGATATATTTGGGAGAAATGTGGCATGTCTGGAAGAAACTGTCCTACTTTGGGAAAAAAAGGAGGTATTTTTGGGTGAAAAGGTCCTATTTCGTGGGGGAAAGCTGGTATTTCTTAGAGAAGATGTGATCTATTTGGGAGAAATGTGGCATGTCTGGAAGAAACTGTCCTCTTTTGGGGATAAAAGAGGTATTTGTGGGTGAAAAGGTCCTATTTGAAGGGGGAAACCTGGTATTTCTTGGAGAAGATGTGATCTATTTGGGAGAAATGTGGCATTTCTGGAAGAAACTGTCCTCTTTTGGGGATAAAAGAGGTATTTGTGTTTGAAAAGGTCCTATTTGAAGGGGGAATCCTGGTATTTCTTGGAGAAGATGTGATATATTTGGGAGAAATGTGGCATGTCTGGAAGAAACTGTCCTATTTTGGGGAAAAAAGAGGTATTTGTGGGTGAAGAGGTCCTATTTGAAGGGGGAAACCTGGTATTTCTTGGAGAAGATGTGATATATTTGGGAGAAATGTGGCATTTCTGGAAGAAACTGTCCTATTTTGGGGATAAAAGAGGTATTTGTGGGTGAAAAGGTCCTATTTGAAGGGGGAAAGCTGGTATTTCATGGAGAAGATGTGCTATATTTGGGAGAAATGTGGCATTTCTGGAAGAAACTGTCCTCTTTTGGGGATAAAAGAGGTATTTGTGGGTGAAAAGGTCCTATTTGAAGGGGGAATCCTGGTATTTCTTGGAGAAGATGTGATATATTTGGGAGAAATGTGGCATTTCTGGAAGAAACTGTCCTCTTTTGGGAAAAAAAAGAGGTATTTGTGGGTGAAAAGGTCCTATTTGAAGGGGGAAACCTGGTATTTCATGGAGAAGATGTGATATATTTGGGAGAAATCGGGCATTTCTGGAAGAAAATGTCCTATTTTGGGGATAAAGGAGGTATTTGTGGGTGAAGAGGTCCTATTTGAAGGGGGAAACCTGGTATTTCTTGGAGAAGATGTGATATATTTGGGAGAAATGTGGCATTTCTGGAAGAAACTGTCCTATTTTGGGGATAAAGGAGGTATTTGTGGGTGAAAAGGTCCTATTTGAAGGGGGAAACGTGGTATTTCTTGGAGAAGATGTGATCTATTTGGGAGAAATGTGGCATGTCAGGAAGAAACTGTCCTCTTTTGGGGATAAAAGAGGTATTTGTGGGTGAAAAGGTCCTATTTGAAGGGGGAAACGAGGTATTTCTTGGAGAATATGTTCTATACTTGGGAGAAATCTGGAATTTCTAGAAGAAATTTTCAAATTTGAGGGATAAAACAGGTATTAGTGGGTGAAAATGTCCTATCTGAAGGGGGAAACCTGGTATTTCTTGGAGAAGCTGTGATATATTTGGGAGAAATGTGGCATGTCTGGAATAAAAACTGTCCTATTTTGGGGATAAAAGAGGTATTTGTGGGTGAAAAGGTTCTATTTCAAGGGGGAAAGCTGGTATTTCTTGGAGAAGATGTGATATATTTGGGAGAAATGTGGCATGTCCGGAAGAAACTGTCCTCTTGGGGATAAAACAGGTATTTGTGGGTGAAAAAGTCCTATTTCAGGAGGAATCCTGGTATTTTTTGGAGAAGATGTGATCTATTTGGGAGAAATGTGGCATGTCAGGAAGAAACTGTCCTCTTTTGGGGATAAAAGAGGTATTTGTGGGTGAAAAGGTCCTATTTGAAGTTGGAAACGTGGTATTTCTTGGAGAAGATGTGATATATTTGGGAGAAATGTGGCATTTCTGGAGGAAAATGCCCTATCTGGGGGGAGTAAAGAGGTATTTGTGGGTGAAAAGGTCCTATTTGAAGGGGGAATCCTGGTATTTCTTGGAGAAGATGTGATATATTTGGGAGAAATGTGGCATGTCTGGAAGAAACTGTCCTATTTTGGGGAAAAAAGAGGTATTTGTGGGTGAAGAGGTCCTATTTGAAGGGGGAAACCTGGTATTTCTTGGAGAAGATGTGATATATTTGGGAGAAATGTGGCATTTCTGGAAGAAACTGTCCTATTTTGGGGATAAAAGAGGTATTTGTGGGTGAAAAGGTCCTATTTGAAGGGGGAAACCTGGTATTTCATGGAGAAGATGTGCTATATTTGGGAGAAATGTGGCATTTCTGGAAGAAACTGTCCTCTTTTGGGGATAAAAGAGGTATTTGTGGGTGAAAAGGTCCTATTTGAAGGGGGAAACGAGGTATTTCTTGGAGAATATGTTCTATACTTGGGAGAAATCTGGAATTTCTAGAAGAAACTGTCCTCTTTTGGGAAAAAAAAGAGGTATTTGTGGGTGAAAAGGTCCTATTTGAAGGGGGAAACCTGGTATTTCATGGAGAAGATGTGATATATTTGGGAGAAATCGGGCATTTCTGGAAGAAAATGTCCTATTTTGGGGATAAAGGAGGTATTTGTGGGTGAAAAGGTCCTATTTGAAGGGGGAAACGTGGTATTTCTTGGAGAAGATGTGATGTATTTGGGAGAAATGTGGCATTTCTGGAAGAAACTGTCCTATTCTGGGGATAAAGGAGGTATTTGTGGGTGAAAAGGTCCTATTTGAAGGGGGAAACGTGGTATTTCTTGGAGAAGATGTGATCTATTTGGGAGAAATGTGGCATGTCAGGAAGAAACTGTCCTCTTTTGGGGATAAAAGAGGTATTTGTGGGTGAAAAGGTCCTATTTGAAGGGGGAAACGAGGTATTTCTTGGAGAATATGTTCTATACTTGGGAGAAATCTGGAATTTCTAGAAGAAATTTTCAAATTTGAGGGATAAAACAGGTATTAGTGGGTGAAAATGTCCTATCTGAAGGGGGAAACCTGGTATTTCTTGGAGAAGCTGTGATATATTTGGGAGAAATGTGGCATGTCTGGAATAAAAACTGTCCTATTTTGGGGATAAAAGAGGTATTTGTGGGTGAAAAGGTTCTATTTCAAGGGGGAAAGCTGGTATTTCTTGGAGAAGATGTGATATATTTGGGAGAAATGTGGCATGTCCGGAAGAAACTGTCCTCTTTTGGGGATAAAACAGGTATTTGTGGGTGAAAAAGTCCTATTTCAGGAGGAATCCTGGTATTTTTTGGAGAAGATGTGATCTATTTGGGAGAAATCTGGCATGTCAGGAAGAAACTGTCCTCTTTTGGGGATAAAAGAGGTATTTGTGGGTGAAAAGGTCCTATTTGAAGTTGGAAACGTGGTATTTCTTGGAGAAGATGTGATATATTTGGGAGAAATGTGGCATTTCTGGAGGAAAATGCCCTATCTGGGGGGAGTAAAGAGGTATTTGTGGGTGAAAAGGTCCTATTTGAAGGGGGAATCCTGGTATTTCTTGGAGAAGATGTGATATATTTGGGAGAAATGTGGCATTTCTGGAAGAAACTGTTCTCTTTTGGGGATCAAACAGGTGTTTGTGGGTGAAAAGGTCCTATTTGAAGGGGGAAAGCTGGTATTTCTTGGAGAAGATGTGATATATCTGGGAGAAATGTGGCATTTCTGGAAGGAACTGTCCTATTTTGGGGATAAAAGAGGTATTTGTGGGTGAAAAGGTCCTATTTGAAGGGGGAAACGTGGTATTTCTTGGAGAAGATGTGATATATTTGGGAGAAATGTGGCATGTCTGGAAGAAACTGTCCTCTTTTGGGGATAAAAGAGGTATTTGTGGGTGAAAAGGTCCTATTTGAAGGGGGAAACGTGGTATTTCTTGGAGAATATGTTCTATACTTGGGAGAAATCTGGAATTTCTAGAAGAAATTTTCAAATTTGAGGGATCAAACAGGTATTAGTGGGTGAAAAGGTCCTATCTGAAGGGGGAAACCTGGTATTTCTTGGAGAAGCTGTGATATATTTGGGAGAAATGTGGCATGTCTGGAAGAAACTGTCCTATTTTGGGGATAAAAGAGGTATTTGTGGGTGAAAAGGTTCTATTTCAAGGGGGAAAGCTGGTATTTCTTGGAGAAGATGTGATATATTTGGGAGAAATGTGGCATGTCCGGAAGAAACTGTCCTATTTTGGGATAAAACAGGTATTTGTGGGTGAAAAAGTCCTATTTCAGGAGGAATCCTGGTATTTTTTGGAGAAGATGTGATCTATTTGGGAGAAATGTGGCATTTCTGGAGGAAACTGTCCTCTTTTGGGGATAAAAGAGGTATTTGTGGGTGAAAAGGTCGTATTTGAAGGGGGAAACCTGGTATTTCTTGGAGAAGATGTGATATATTTGGGAGAAATGTGGCATTTCTGGAGGAAAATGCCCTATCTGGGGGGAGAAAAGAGGTATTTGTGGGTGAAAAGGTCCTATTTGAAGGGGGAAATCTGGTATTTCTTGGAGAAGATGTGATTTATTTGGGAGAAATGTGGCATTTCTGGAGGAAAATGCCCTATCTGGTGGGAGAAAAGAGGTATTTGTGGGAGAAAAGGTCCTATTTGAAGGGGGATAGCTGGTATTTCTTGGAGAAGATGTGATCTATTTGGGAGAAATGTGGCATTTCTGGAAGAAAAAGTCCAATTTGCGGGGAGAAGGCTGGTATTTGAGGGAGAAAAGTTCCTATTTCAACGGGGAATCCTGGTATTTTTTGGAGAAGATGTGATATATTTGGGAGAAATGTGGCATTTCTGGAAGAAAAAGTCCAATTTGGGGGGAGAAGGCAGGTATTTGTGGGAGAAAAGTTCGTATTTCAGGAGGAATCCTGGTATTTCTTGGAGTAGATGTGATGTATTTGGGAGAAATGTGGCATTTCTGGAAGAAACTGTCGTATTGTGGGGATAAAAGAGGTATTTGTGGGTGAAAAGGTCCTATTTGAAGGGGGAAACCTGGTATTTCTTGGAGAAGATGAGATATATTTGGGAGAAATGTGGCATGTCTGGAAGAAACTGTCCTATTTTGGGGAAAAAAGAGGTATTTGTGGGTGAAAAGGTCCTATTTGAAGGGGGAAACCTGGTATTTCTTGGAGAAGATGTGATCTATTTGGGAGAAATCTGGCATTTCTGGAAGAAACTGTCCTATTTTGGGGATAAAAGAGGTATTTGTGGGTGAAAAGGTCCTATTTGAAGGGGGAACCCTGGTATTTCTTGGAGAAGATGTGATATATTTGGGAGAAATGTGGCATTTCTGCAAGAAACTGTCCTCTTTTGGGGATCAAACAGGTGTTTGTGGGAGAAAAGGTCCTATTTGAAGGGGGAAAGCTGGTATTTCTTGGAGAAGATGTGATATATCTGGGAGAAATGTGGCATTTCTGGAAGGAACTGTCCTATTTTGGGGATAAAAGAGGTATTTGTGGGAGAAAAGGTCCTATTTGAAGGGGGAAAGCTGGTATTTCTTGGAGAAGATGTGCTATATTTGGGAGAAATGTGGCCTTTCTGGAAGAAACTGTCCTCTTTTGGGGATCAAAGAGGTATTTGTGGGTGATAATGTCCTATTTCACGGGGGAACCTGGTATTTCTTGGAGAAGATGTGATATATTTGGGAGAAATGTGGCATGTCTGGAAGAAACTGTCCTCTTTTGGGGATAAAATAGGTATTTGTGGGTGAAAAGGTCCTATTTGAAGGGGGAAAGCTGGTATTTCTTGGAGAAGATGTGATCTATTTGGGAGAAATGTGGCCTTTCTGGAAGAAACTGTCCTCTTTTGGGGATAAAACAGGTATTTGTGGGTGAAAAGGATCCTATTTGAAGGGGGAACGCTGGTATTTCTTGGAGAAGATGTGATATATTTGGGAGAAATGTGGCATGTCTGGAAGAAACTGTCCTATTTTGGGAAAAAAAGAGGTATTTGTGGGTGAAAAGATCCTATTTCGAGGGGGAAACGTGGTATTTCTTGGAGAAGATGTGATCTATTTGGGAGAAATGTGGCATGTCTGGAAGAAACTGTCCTCTTTTGGGGATGAAAGAGGTATGTGTGGGTGAAAAGTTCCTATTTCCAGGGGTAATCCTGGTATTTCTTGGAGAAGATGTGCTATATTTGGGAGAAATGTGGCCTTTGTGGAAGAAACTGTCCTCTTTTGGGGATAAAAGAGGTATTTGTGGGTGAAAAGTTCCTATTTGAAGGGGGAAACCTGGTATTTCATGGAGAAGATGTGGTATATTTGGGAGAAATGTGGCATTTCTGGAAGAAACTGTCGTATTTTGGGGATAAAAGAGGTATTTGTGGGTGAAAAGGTCCTATTTGAAGGGGGAAACCTGGTATTTCTTGGAGATGATGTGATGTATTTGGGAGAAATGTGGCATTTCTGGAGGAAAATGCCCTATCTGGGGGGAGAAAAGAGGTATTTTTTGGTGAAAAGTTTGTATTTGAAGGGGGAAAGCTGGTATTTCTTGGAGAAGATGTGATCTATTTGGGAGAAATGTGGCATTTCTGGAAGAAACTGTCCTCTTTTGGGGATGAAAGAGGTATTTGTGGGTGAAAAGTTGCTATTTCCAGGGGTAATCCTGGTATTTCTTGGAGAAGATGTGATATATTTGGGAGAAATGTGGCATGTCTGGAAGAAACTGTCCTACTTTGGGAAAAAAAGGAGGTATTTTTGGGTGAAAAGGTCCTATTTCGTGGGGGAAAGCTGGTATTTCTTAGAGAAGATGTGATCTATTTGGGAGAAATGTGGCATGTCTGGAAGAAACTGTCCTCTTTTGGGGATAAAAGAGGTATTTGTGGGTGAAAAGGTCCTATTTGAAGGGGGAAACCTGGTATTTCATGGAGAAGATGTGATCTATTTGGGAGAAATGTGACATTTCTGGAAGAAACTGTCCTATTTTGGGGATAAAACAGGTATTTGTGGGTGAAAAGGTCCTATTTGAAGGGGGAATCCTGGTATTTCTTGGAGAAGATGTGATCTATTTGGGAGAAATGTGGCATTTCTGGAAGAAACTGTTCTCTTTTGGGGATCAAACAGGTGTTTGTGGGTGAAAAGTTCCTATTTGAAGGGGGAAAGCTGGTATTTCTTGGAGAAGATGTGATATATCTGGGAGAAATGTGGCATTTCTGGAAGGAACTCTCCTATTTTGGGGATAAAAGAGGTATTTGTGGGTGAAAAGGTCCTATTTGAAGGGGGAAACGTGGTATTTCTTGGAGAAGATGTGATCTATTTGGGAGAAATGTGGCATGTCTGGAAGAAACTGTCCTCTTTTGGGCATAAAAGAGGTATTTGTGGGTGAAAATGTCCTATTTCAGGAGTAATCCAGGAATTCCTTCTAGAAGATGTGGTATATTTGGGAGAAATGTGGCATGTCTGGAAGAAACTGTCCTCTTTTGGGGATCAAAGAGGTATTTGTGGGTGAAAAGGTCCTATTTGATGGGGGAAACCTGGTATTTCATGGAGAAGATGTGATCTATTTGGGAGAAATGTGGCATGTCAGGAAGAAACTGTCCTATTTTGGGGATAAAAGAGGTATTTGTGGGTGAAAAGGTCCTATTTGAAGGGGGAATCCTGGTATTTCTTGGAGAAGATGTGATTTATTTGGGAGAAATGTGGCATTTCTGGAAGAAACTGTCCTATTTTGGGAAAAAAAGAAGTATTTGTGGGTGAAAAGGTCCTATTTGAAGGGGGAAAGCTGGTATTTCTTGGAGAAGATGTGATCTATTTGGGAGAAATGTGGCATGTCTGGAAGAAACTGTTCTATTTTGGGGATAAAACAGGTATTTGTGGGTGAAAAGTTTCTATTTCAAGGGGGAAAGCTGGTATTTCTTGGAGAAGATGTGATATATTTGGGAGAAATATGGCATGTCTGGAAGAAACTGTCCTATTTTGGGAAAAAAAGGAGGTATTTGTGGGTGAAAAGGTCCTATTTCGAGGGGGAAAGCTGGTATTTCTTGGAGAAGATGTGATATATTTGGGGGAAATGTGGCATGTCTGGAAGAAACTGTCCTCTTTTGGGGATAAAAGAGGTATTTGTGGGTAAGAAGGTCCTATTTGAAGGGGGAAAGCTGGTATTTCTTGGAGAAGATGTGATCTATTTGGGAGAAATGTGGCATTTCTGGCAGAAAATGTTCTCTTCTGGGGATAAAAGAGGTATTTTTGGGTGAAAAGGTTGTATTTGAAGGGGGAAAGCTGGTATTTCTTGGAGAAGATGTGATCTATTTGGGAGAAATGTGGCCTTTCTTGCAGAAACTGTCCTCTTTTGGGCATAAAAGAGGTATTTGTGGGTGAAAATGTCCTATTTCAGGAGTAATCCAGGAATTCCTTGGAGAAGATGTGGTATATTTGGGAGAAATGTGGCATGTCTGGAAGAAACTGTCCTCTTTTGGGGATCAAAGAGGTATTTGTGGGTGAAAAGGTCCTATTTGATGGGGGAAACCTGGTATTTCATGGAGAAGATGTGATCTATTTGGGAGAAATGTGGCATGTCAGGAAGAAACTGTCCTCTTTTGGGTATAAAGCAGGTATTTGTGGGTGAAAAGGTCCTATTTGAAGGGGGAAAGCTGGTATTTCTTGGAGAAGATGAGACTTATTTGGGAGAAATGTGGCATTTCTGGAAGAAACTGTCCTATTTTGGGAAAAAAAGAAGTATTTGTGGGTGAAAACGTGCTATTTGAAGGGGGAAAGCTGGTATTTCTTGGAGAAGATGTGATCTATTTGGGAGAAATTGGGCATTTCTGGAAGAAAATGTCCTATTTTGGGGATAAAAGAGGTATTTGTGGGTGAAAAGGTCCTATTTGAAGGGGGAAAGCTGGTATTTCTTGGAGAAGCTGTGATATATTTGGGAGAAATGTGGCCTTTCTGGAAGAAACTGTCCTATTCTGGGGATAAAAGAGGTATTTGTGGGTGAAAAGGTCCTATTTGAAGGGGGAAAGCTGGTATTTCTTGGAGAAGATGTGATATATTTGGGAGAAATGTGGCATGTCTGGATGAAACTGTCCTCTTTTGGGAAAAAAAGAGGTATTTGTGGGTGAAAAGGTCCTATTTGAAGGGGGAAACGCGGTATTTCTTGGAGAAGATGTGATCTATTTGGGAGAAATTTGGCATTTCTGGTAGAAACTGTCCTATTTTGGGGATAAAACAGGTATTTGTGGGTGAAAAGTTCCTATTTGAAGGGGGAATCCTGGTATTTCTTGGAGAAGATGTGATCTATTTGGGAGAAATGTGGCATTTCTGGAAGAAACTGTCCTATTTTGGGGATCAAAGAGGTATTTGTGGGTGAAAAGGTCCTATTTCAAGGGGGAACCTGGTATTTCTTGGAGAAGATGTGATATATTTGGGAGAAATGTGGCATTTCTGGAAGACAATGTCCTCTTTTGGGGATAAAACAGGTATTTGTGGGTGAAATGGTCCTATTTGAAGGGGGAAACTTGGTATTTCTTGGAGAAGATGTGATCTATTTGGGAGAAATGTGGCATTTCTGGAAGAAACAGTCCTATTTTGGGGATCAAAGAGGTATTTGTGGGAGAAAAGTTCCTATTTCAGGAGGAATCTGGTATTTCTTGGAGAAGAAGTGATCTATTTGGGAGAAATGTGGCATTTCTGGAAGAAAAAGTGCAGTTTGCGGGGAGAAGGCTGGTATTTGTGGGAGAAAAGTTCCTATTTCGAGGGGGAAACCTGGTATTTCTTGGAGAAGATTTGGTATATTTGGGAGAAATGTGGCATTTCTGGAGGAAAATGCCCTATCTGGTGGGAGAAAAGAGGTATTTTTGGGTGAAAAGGTTCTATTTGAAGGGGGAAACGTGGTATTTCTTGGAGAAGATGTGATCTATTTGGGAGAAATGTGGCATATCTGGAGGAAAATGCCCTATCTGGAGGGAGAAAAGAGGTATTTGTGGGTGAAAAGGTACTATTTGAAGGGGGAAAGCTGGTATTTCTTGGAGAAGATGTGATATGTTTGGGAGAAATGTGGCATGTCTGGAAGAAACTGTTCTATTTTGGGGATAAAGGAGGTATTTGTGGGTGATAAGGTCCTATTTGAAGGGGGAAACCTGGTATTTCTTGGAGAAGATGTGATATATCTGGGAGAAATGTGGCATTTCTGGAAGAAAAAGTCCAATTTGGGGGGAGAAGGCAGGTATTTGTGGGAGAAAAGTTCGTATTTCAGGAGGAATCCTGGTATTTCTTGGAGAAGATGTGATCTATTTGGGAGAAATGTGGCATTTCTGGATGAAACTGTCCTCTTTTGGGGATCAAACAGGTGTTTGTGAGTGAAAAGGTCCTATTTGAAGGGGGAAAGCTGGTATTTCTTGGAGAAGATGTGATATATCTGGGAGAAATGTGGCATTTCTGGCAGAAACTGTCCTATTTTGGGGATACAAGAGGTATTTGTGAGTGAAAAGGTCCTGTTTGAAGGGGGAATCCTGGTATTTCTTGGAGAAGATGTGATCTATTTGGGAGAAATGTGTCATTTCTGGAAGAAACTGTCGTATTTTGGGGATAAAAGAGGTATTTGTGGGTGAAAAGGTCCTATTTGAAGGGGGAATCCTGGAATTTCTTGGAGAAGATGTGATCTATTTGGGAGAAATGTGGCCTTTCTGGAAGAAACTGTCCTATTTTGGGGATCAAAGAGGTATTTGTGGGTGAAAAGGTCCTATTTCTAGGGGGAACCCGGTATTTCTTGGAGAAGATGTGATCTATTTGGGAGAAATCTGGCATTTCTGGAAGCCAATGTCCTCTTTTGGGGATAAAACAGGTATTTGTGGGTGAAAAGGTCCTATTTGAAGGGGGAAACCTGGTATTTCTTGGAGAAGATGTGATCTATTTGGGAGAAATGTGGCATGTCTGGAAGAAACTGTCCTATTTTGGGGATGAAAGAGGTATTTGTGGGTGAAAAGGTCCTATTTCCAGGGGTAATCCTGGTATTTCTTGGAGAAGATGTGATCTATTTGGGAGAAATGTGGCATGTCAGGAAGAAACTGTCCTATTTTGGGGATAAAACAGGTATTTGTGGGTAAAAAGGTTCTATTTCAAGGGGGAAAGCTGGTATTTCTTGGAGAAGATGTGATCTATTTGGTAGAAATGTGGCATGTCTGGAAGAAACTGTCCTATTTTGGGAAAAAAAGGAGGTATTTGTGGGTGAAAAGGTCCTATTTCGAGGGGGAAAGCTGGTATTTCTTGGAGAAGATGTGATATATTTGGGAGAAATGTGGCATTTCTGGAAGAAACTGTCTTATTTTGGGATAAAAGTGGTATTTGTGGTTGAAAAGGTCCTATTTGAAGGGGGAAAGCTGGTATTTCTTGGAGAAGATGTGATCTATTTGGGAGAAATGTGGCATTTCTGTTTTAAAATGCCCCATCTGGGGGGAGATAAGAGGTATTTGTGGGTGAAAAGGTCCTATTTGAAGGGGGAAAGCTGTTATTCCTTGGAGAAGATGTGATCTATTTGGGAGAAATGTGGCCTTTCTGGCAGAAAATGTCCTATTTTGGGGATAAAAGAGGTGTTTGTGGGTGAAAAGGTCCTATTTCGAGGGGGACTCCTGGTATTTCTTGGAGAAGATGTGATATACTTGGGAGAAATGTGGCATTTCTGGAAGAAACTGTCCTCTTTTGGGGATAAAACAGGTATTTCTGGGAGAAAAGGTCCTATTTGAAGGGGGAAACGTGGTATTTCTTGGAGAAGATGTGATCTATTTGTGAGAAATGTGGCATTTCTGGATGAAACTATTCTATTTCGGGGATAAAGGAGGTATTTGTGGGTGAAAAGGTCCTATTTGAAGGGGGAAACCTGGTATTTCTTGGAGAAGATGAGATATATTTGGGAGAAATGTGGTCTTTCTGGAAGAAACTGTCCTCTTTTGGGGATAAAAGAGGTATTTGTGGGTGAAAAGGTCCTATTTGAAGGGGGAATCCTGGTATTTCTTGGAGAAGATGTGATACATTTGGGAGAAATGTGGCATGTCTGGAAGAAACTGTCCTATTTTGGGGATAAAAGAGGTATTTGTGGGTGAAAAGGTCCTATTTGAAGGGGGAAAGCTGGTATTTCTTGGAGAAGATGTGATATATTTGGGAGAAATGTGGCAGTTCGGGATGGAAATGTCCTATTTTGGGGATGAAAGAGGTATTTGTGGGTGAAAAGGTCCTATTTCCAGGGGTAATCCTGGTATTTCTTGGAGAAGATGTGATATATTTGGGAGAAATGTGGCATGTCAGGAAGAAACTGTCCTATTTTGGGGATAAAACAGGTATTTGTGGGTAAAAAGGTTCTATTTGTAGGGGGAAACGTGGTATTTCTTGGAGAAGATGTGATCTATTTGGGAGAAATGTGGCATGTCTGGAAGAAACTTTCCTATTTTGGGAAAAAAAGGAGGTATTTGTGGGTGAAAAGGTCCTATTTCGAGGGGGAAAGCTGGTATTTCTTGTAGAAGATGTGATATATTTGGGAGAAATGTGGCATGTCTGGAAGAAACTGTCCTATTTTGGGGATAAAAGTGGTATTTGTGGTTGAAAAGGTCCTATTTGAAGGGGGAAAGCTGGTATTTCTTGGAGAAGATGTGATCTATTTGGGAGAAATGTGGCATTTCTGGAAGAAACTGTCCTATTATGGGGATAAAAGAGGTATTTGTGGGTGAAAAGGTCCTATTTGAAGGGGGAAACGTGGTATTTCTTGGAGAAGATGTGATATATTCGGGAGAAATGTGGCATGTCTGGAAGAAACTGTCCTCTTTTGGGGATAAAAGAGGTATTTGTGGGTGAAAAGGTCCTATTTGAAGGGGGAAACGTGGTATTTCTTGGAGAAGATGTGCTATATTTGGGAGAAATGTGGCATTTCTGGAATCAACTGTCGTATTTTGGGGATAAAAGAGGTATTTGTGGGTGAAAAGGTCCTATTTGAAGGGGGAACCCTGGTATTTCTTGGAGAAGATGTGATCTATTTGGGAGAAATATGGCATGTCTGGAAGAAACTGTCCTATTTTGGGGATAAAAGAGGTATTTGTGGGTGAAAAGGTCCTATTTGAAAGGGGAAAGCTGGTATTTCTTGGAGAAGATGTGATATATTTGGGAGAAATGTGGACTTTCTGGAAGAAACTGTCCTATTTTGGGAATAAAAGAGGTATTTGTGGGTGAAAAGGTCCTATTTCAAGGGGGAAACCTGGTATTTCTTGGAGAAGATGTGATCTATTTGGGAGAAATGTGGCATTTCTGGAAGAAACTGTCCTCTTTTGGGGATAAAAGAGGTATTTGTGGGTGAAAAGGTCCTATTTCGAGGGGGACTCCTGGTATTTCTTTGAGAAGCTGTGATATATTTGGGAGAAATGTGGCATGTCTGGAAGAAACTGTCCTCTTTTGGGGATGAAAGAGGTATTTGTGGGTGAAAAGTTCCTATTTCCAGGGGTAATCCTGGTATTTCTTGGAGAAGATGTGATGTATTTGGGAGAAATGTGGCATTTCTGGAAGAAAAAGTGCAATTTGCGGGGAGAAGGCTGGTATTTTTGGAGAAAAGTTCCTATTTCAACGGGGAATCCTGGTATTTCTTGGAGAAGATGTGGTATATTTGGGAGAAATCTGGCATGTCAGGAAGAAACTGTCCTCTTTTGGGGATAAAAGAGGTATTTGTGGGTGAAAAGGTCCTATTTCCAGGGGGAAACCTGGTATTTCTTGGAGAAGCTGTGATATATTTGGGAGAAATGTGGCATTTCTGGAGGAAAATGCCCTATCTGGGTGGAGAAAAGAGGTATTTTTGGGTGAAAAGGTCCTATTTGAAGGGGGAAAGCTGGTATTTCTTGGAGAAGATGTGATCTATTTGGGAGAAATGTGGCCTTTCTGGAGGAAAATGTCCTCTTTTGGGGATAAAAGAGGTATTTGTGGGTGAAAAGGACCTATTTCGAAGGGGAAAGCTGGTATTTCTTGGAGAAGATGTGATATATTTGGGAGAAATGTGGCATTTCTGGCGGAAACTGTCCTATTTTGGGGATAAAAGAGGTATTTGTGGGTGAAAAGGTCCTATTTGAAGGGGGAAACTTGGTATTTCTTGGAGAAGATGTGATCTATTGGGGAGAAATGTGGCCTTTCTGGAAGAAAAAGTCCAATTTGGGGAGAGAAGGCAGGTGTTTGTGGGAGAAAAGTTCGTATTTCAGGAGGAATCCTGGTATTTCTTGGAGAAGATGTGATGTATTTGGGAGAAATGTGGCATTTCTGGAAGAAACTGTCCTCTTTTGGGGATAAAAGAGGTACTTGTGGGTGAAAAGGTCCTATTTGAAGGGGGAAACGTGGTATTTCTTGGAGAAGATGTGATATATTTGGGAGAAATGTGGCATTTCTGGAAGAAACTGTCCTATTTTGGGGATAAAAGAGGTGTTTGTGGGTGAAAAGGTCCTATTTCGAGGGGGACTCCTGGTATTTCTTGGAGAAGATGTGATATATTTGGGAGAAATGTGGCATTTCTGGAAGAAACTGTCCTATTTTCGGGATAAAACAGGTATTTGTGGGAGAAAAGGTCCTATTTGAAGGGGGAAACGTGGTATTTCTTGGAGAAGATGTGATCTATTTGGGAGAAATGTGGCATTTCTGGAAGAAAATGTCCTCTTTTGGGGATAAAAGAGGTATTTGTGGGTGAAAAGGTCTTATTTGAAGGTGGAAACCTGGTATTTCTTGGAGAAGATGTGATATATTTGGGAGAAATGTGGCCTTTCTGGAAGAAACTGTCTTCTTTTGGGGATAAAAGAGGTATTTGTGGGTGAAAAGGTCCTATTTGAAGAGGGAAAGCTGGTATTTCTTGGAGAAGATGTGATCTATTTGGGAGAAATGTGGCATGTCTGGAAGAAACTGTCCTATTTTGGGGATAAAAGAGGTATTTGTGGGTGAATAGGTCCTATTTGAAGGGGGAAAGCTGGTATTTCTTGGAGAAGATGTGATGTATTTGGGAGAAATGTGGCATGTCAGGAAGAAACTGTCCTATTCTGGGGATAAAAGAGGTATTTGTGGGTGAAAAGGTCCTATTTGAAGGGGGAAACGTGGTATTTCTTGGAGAAGATGTGATATATTCGGGAGAAATGTGGCATTTCTGGAAGAAACTGTCCTATTCTGGGGATAAAAGAGGTATTTGTGGGTGAAAAGATCCTATTTGAAGGGGGAAACCTGGTATTTCTTGGAGAAGATGTGATCTATTTGGGAGAAATGTGGCATTTCTGGTAGAAACTGTCCTCTTTTGGGGATAAAACAGGTATTTGTGGGTGAAAAGGTCCTATTTGAAGGGGGAACCCTGGTATTTCTTGGAGAAGATGTGCTATATTTGGGAGAAATGTGGCCTTTGTGGAAGAAACTGTCCTCTTTTGGGGATAAAAGAGGTATTTGTGGGTGAAAAGTTCCTATTTGAAGGGGGAAAGCTGGTATTTCTTGGAGAAGATGTGATATATTTGGGAGAAATGTGGCATGTCTGGAAGAAACTGTCCTATTTTGGGGATAAAAGAGGTATTTGTGGGTGAAAAGGTCCTATTTCAAGGGGGAACCTGGTATTTCTTGGAGAAGATGTGATGTATTTGGGAGAAATGTGGCATTTCTGGAAGAAACTGTCCTATTTTGGGGATAAAAGAGGTATTTGTGGGTGAAAAGGTCCTATTTCCAGGGTAAACTTGGTATTTCTTGGAGAAGATGTGATATATCTGGGAGAAATGTGGCATTTCTGGAGGAAAATGCCCTATTTGGGGGGAGAAAAGAGGTATTTTTGGGTGAAAAGGTCCTATTTGAAGGGGGAAAGCTGGTATTTCTTGGAGAAGATGTGATCTATTTGGGAGAAATGTGGCATTTCTGGAGGAAAATGCCTTATCTGGGGGGAGAAAAGAGGTATTTGTGGGTGAAAATGTCCTATTTCGAGGGGGAAACCTGGTATTTCTTGGAGAAGATGTGATCTATTTGGGAGAAATGTGGCATGTCTGGAAGAAACTGTCCTATTTTGGGGATAAGAGAGGTATTTGTTGGTGAAAAGGTCCTATTTGAAGGGGGAATCCTGGTATTTCTTGGAGAAGATGTGATCTATTTGGGAGAAATGTGGCCTTTCTGGAAGAAACTGTCCTATTTTGGGGATAAAAGAGGTATTTGTGGGTGAAAATGTCCTATTTCAAGGGGGAAACCTGGTATTTCTTGGAGAAGATGTGATCTATTTGGGAGAAATGTGGCATTTCTGGAAGTAAGTGTCCTCTTTTGGGGATAAAAGAGGTATTTGTGGGTGAAAAGGTCCTATTTGAAGGGGAAAAGCTGTTATTTCTTGGAGAAGATGTGATCTATTTGGGAGAAATGTGGCATTTCTGGAGGAAAATGCCCTATCTGGGGGGAGAAAAGAGGTATTTGTGGGTGAAAAGGTCCTATTTCGAGGGGGAAACGTGGTATTTCTTGGAGAAGATGTGATATGTTTGGGAGAAATGTGGCATTTCTGGAAGAAACTGTTCTATTTCGGGGATAAAGGAGGTATTTGTGGGTGAAAAGGTCCTATTTGAAGGGGGAACCCTGGAATTTCTTGGAGAAGATGTGATATATTTGGGAGAAATGTGGCATGTCTGGAAGAAACTGTCCTATTTTGGGGATAAAAGAGGTATTTGTGGGTGAAAAGTTCCTATTTGAAGGGGGAACCCTGGTATTTCATGGAGAAGATGTGATATATTTGGGAGAAATGTGGCATTTCTGGAAGAAACTGTCCTCTGTTGGGATAAAAGAGGTATTTGTGGGTGAAAAGGTCCTATTTGAAGGGGGAAACGTGGTATTTCTTGGAGAAGATGTGATCTATTTGGGAGAAATGTGGCATTTCAGGAAGAAACTGTCCTCTTTTGGGGATAAAAGAGGTATTTGTGGGTGAAAAGGTCCTAATTGAAGGGGGAAAGCTGGTATTTCTTGGAGCAGATGTGATATATTTGGGAGAAATGTGGCCTTTCTGGAAGAAACTGTCCTCTTTTGGGGATAAAAGAGGTATTTGTGGGTGAAAAGGTCCTATTTGAAGGGGGAAAGCTGTTATTTCTTGGAGAAGATGTGATATATCTGGGAGAAATGTGGCATTTCTGGAAGAAACTGTCCTCTTTTGGGGATAAAAGAGGTATTTGTGGGTGAAAAGTTCCTATTTCCAGGGGTAATCCTGGTATTTCTTGGAGAAGATGTGATCTATTTGGGAGAAATGTGGCATTTCTGGAAGAAACTGTCCTATTCTGGGGATAAAAGAGGACTTTGTGGGTGAAAAGGTCCTATTTGAAGGGGGAATGCTGGTATTTCTTGGAGAAGATGTGATCTATTTGGGAGAAATGTGGCCTTTCTGGAAGAAACTGTCCTATTTTGGGAAAAAAAGAGGTATTTTTGGGTGAAAAGGTCCTATTTGAAGGGGGAACCTGGTATTTCTTGGAGAAGATGTGATCTATTTGGGAGAAATGTGGCATGTCTGGAAGAAACTGTCGTATTTTGGGGATAAAAGAGGTATTTGTGGGTGAAAAGGTCCTATTTGAAGGGGGAAACGTGGTATTTCTTGGAGAAGATGTGATATATTTGGGAGAAATGTGGCATGTCTGCAAGAAACTGTCCTCTTTTGGGGATAAAAGAGTTATTTGTGGGTGAAAAGGTCCTATTTGAAGGGGGAAACCTCGTATTTCTTTTAGAAGATGTGATCTATTTGGGAGAAATGTGGCCTTTCTGGAAGAAACTGTCGTATTTTGGGGATAAAAGAGGTATTTGTGGGTGAAAAGGTCCTATTTGAAGGGGGAAACCTCGTATTTCTTGGAGAAGATGTGATGTATTTGGGAGAAATGTGGCATGTCAGGAAGAAACTGTCCTCTTTTGGGGATAAAACAGGTATTTGTGGGTGCATATGTCCTATTTGAAGGGGGAAAGCTGGTATTTCTTGGAGAAGATGTTCTATACTTGGGAGAAATCTGGAATTTCTAGAAGAAAATTTCCAATTTGAGGGATAAAAGAGGTATTTGTGGGTGAAATGGTCCTATTTGAAGGGGGAACCCTGGTATTTCTTGGGGAAGATGTGATATATTTGGGAGAAATGTGGCATGTCTGGAAGAAACTGTCCTTTTTTGGGGATGAAAGAGGTATTTGTGGGTGAATAGTTCCTTGTTCCAGGGGTAATCCTGGTATTTCTTGGAGAAGATGTGATCTATTTGGGAGAAATGTGGCATTTCTGGAAGAAACTGTCCTCTTTTGGGGATCAAATAGGTATTTGTGGGTGAAAAGGTCCTATTTCCAGGGGTAAACTTGGAATTTCTTGGAGAAGATGTGATCTATTTGGGAGAAATGTGGCATGTCAGGAAGAAACTGTCCTCTTTTGGGGATAAAAGAGGTATTTGTGGGTGAAAAGGTCCTATTTGAAGGGGGAAAACTGGTATTTCTTGGAGAAGATGTTCTATACTTGGGAGAAATCTGGAATTTCTAGAAGAAAATTTCCAATTTGAGGGATAAAACAGGTATTTGTGGGTGAAAAGGTCCTATTTGAAGGGGGAACCCTGGTATTTCTTGGGGAAGATGTGATATATTTGGGAGAAATGTGGCATGTCTGGAAGAAACTGTCCTTTTTTGGGGATGAAAGAGGTATTTGTGGGTGAAAAGTTCCTATTTCCAGGGGTAATCCTGGTATTTCTTGGAGAAGATGTGATGTATTTGGGAGAAATGTGGCATTTCAGGAAGAAACTGTCCTATTTGGGGGATAAAACAGGTATTTGTGGGAGAAAAGTTCCTATTTCAGGAGGAATCCTGGTATTTCTTGGAGAAGATGTGATATATTTGGGAGAAATCTGGCATTTCTGGAGGAAAATGCCCTATCTGGGGGGAGAAAAGAGGTATTTTTGGGTGAAAAGGTTCTATTTGAAGGGGGAAAGCTGGTATTTCTTGGAGAAGATGTGATCTATTTGGGAGAAATGTGGCATGTCTGGAAGAAACTGTTCTATTTCGGGGATAAAGGAGGTATTTATGGGTGAAAAGGTTCTATTTGAAGGGGGAAACCAGGTATTTCTTGGAGAATAAGTGATCTATTTGGGAGAAATGTGGCATTTCTGGAAGTAAAAGTCCAATTTGGGGGGAGAATGCAGGTATTTGTGGGAGAAAAGGTCCTATTTGAAGGGGAAATCCTGGTATTTCTTGGAGAAGATGTGATATATTTGGGACAAATCTGGAATGTCTGGAAGAAACTGTCCTATTTTGGGGAGAAAAGAGGTACTTGTGGGTGAAAAGGTCCTATTTGAAGGGGGAAACGTGGTATTTCTTTGAGAAGATGTGATCTATTTGGGAGTAATGTGGCATTTCTGGAAGAAAATGTTCTATTTTCGGAAAAAAAGAGGTATTTGTGGGTGAAAAGGTCCTATTTGAAGGGGGAAACGTGGTATTTCTTGGAGAAGATGTGATCTATTTGGGACAAATCTGGCATGTCTGGAAGAAACTGTCCTATTTTGGGGAGAAAAGAGGTACTTGTGGGTGAAAAGGTCCTATTTGAAGGGGGAAAGCTGGTATTTCTTGGAGAAGATGTGATCTATTTGGGAGAAATGTGGCCTTTCTGGAAGAAACTGTCCTATTTTGGGGATAAAAGAGGTATTTGTGGGTGAAAAGGTCCTATTTGAAGGGGGAAAGCTGGTATTTCTTGGAGAAGATGTGATCTATTTGGGAGAAATGTGGCATTCCTGGAAGAAACTGTCCTCTTTTGGGGATAAAACAGGTATTTGTGGGTGAAAAGGTCCTATTTCCAGGGGTAAACTTGGTATTTCTTGGAGAAGATGTGATCTATTTGGGAGAAATGTGGCATGTCAGGAAGAAACTGTCCTCTTTTGGGGATAAAACAGGTATTTGTGGGTGAAAATGTCCTATTTGAAGGGGGAAAACTGGTATTTCTTGGAGAAGATGTTCTATACTTGGGAGAAATCTGGAATTTCAAGAAGAAAATTTCCAATTTGAGGGATAAAACAGGTATTTGTGGGTGAAAAGGTCCTATTTCGAGGGCGAACCCTGGTATTTCTTGGGGAAGATGTGATATATTTGGGAGAATTGTGGCATGTGTGGAAGAAACTGTCCTTTTTTGGGGATGAAAGAGGTATTTGTGGGTGAATAGTTCCTAGTTCCAGGGGTAATCCTGGTATTTCTTGGAGAAGATGTGATCTATTTGGGAGAAATGTGGCATTTCTGGAAGAAACTGGCCTATTTGGGGGATAAAACCGGTATTTGCAGGAGAAAAGTTCCTATTTCAGGAGGAATCCTGGTATTTCTTGGAGAAGATGTGATGTATTTGGGAGAAATGTGGCATTTCTGGAAGAAAAAGTCCAATTTGAGGGGAGAAGGCTGGTATTTGTGGGAGAAAAGTTCCTATTTCAACGGGGAATCCTGGTATTTCTTGGAGAAGATGTGGTATATTTGGGAGAAATCTGGCATGTCTGGAAGAAACTGTCCTCTTTTGGGGATAAAAGAGGTATTTGTGGGTGAAAAGGTCTTATTTCCAGGGGGAAACGTGGTATTTCTTGGAGAAGATGTGATCTATTTGGGAGAAATGTGGCATTTCTGGAGGAAAATGCCCTATCTGGGGGGAGAAAAGAGGTATTTTTGGGTGAAAAGGTTCTATTTGAAGGGGGAAAGCTGGTATTTCTTGGAGAAGATGTGATCTATTTGGGAGAAATGTGGCATGTCTGGAAGAAACTGTCCTATTTTGGGCATAAAAGAGGTATTTGTGGGTGAAGAGGTCCTATTTCGAGGGGGAAAGCTGGTATTTCTTGGAGATGATGTGATCTATTTGGGAGAAATATGGCATTTCTGGAAGTAAAAGTCCAATTTGGGGGGAGAAGGCAGGTATTTGTGGGAGAAAAGGTCCTATTTCGAGGGGGACTCCTGGTATTTCTTGGAGAAGATGTGATGTATTTGGGAGAAATGTGGCCTTTCTGGAAGAAACTGTCCTATTTTGTGGAGAAAAGAGGTACTTGTGGGTGAAAAGGTCCTATTTGAAGGGGGAAACGTGGTATTTCTTGGAGAAGATGTGATCTATTTGGGAGAAATGTGGCATGTCTGGAAGAAACTGTCCTATTTTGGGGATGAAAGAGGTATTTGTGGGTGAAAAGTTCATATTTCCAGGGGTAATCCCGATATTTCTTGGAGAAGATGTGATCTATTTGGGAGAAATGTGGCATTTCTGGAAGAAACTGTCCTATTTTGGGGATAAAACAGGTATTTGTGGGAGAAAAGGTCCTATTTCGAGGGGGACTCCTGGTATTTCTTGGAGAAGATGTGATCTATTTGGGAGAAATGAGGCATTTCTGGAAGAAACTGTCCTATTTTGGGGATAAAAGAGGTATTTGTGGGTGAAAAGGTCCTATTTGAAGGGGGAAAGCTGGTATTTCTTGGAGAAGATGTGATCTATTTGGGAGAAATGTGGCCTTTCTGGAAGAAACTGTCCTATTGTGGGGATAAAAGAGGTATTTGTGGGTGAAAAGGTCCTATTTGAAGGGGGAAACGTGGTATTTCTTGGAGAAGATGTGATCTATTTGGGAGAAATGTGGCATTTCTGGAAGAAACTGTCCTATTTTGGGAAAAAAAGAGGTATTTGTGGGTGAAAAGGTCCTATTTGAAGGGGGAAACGTGGTATTTCTTGGAGAAGATGTGATATATTTGGGAGAAATGTGGCATGTCTGGAAGAAACTGTCCTCTTTTGGGGATAAAAGAGGTATTTGTGGGTGAAAAGGTCCTATTTGAAGGGGGAAAGCTGGTATTTCTTGGAGAAGATGTGCTATATTTGGGAGAAATGTGGCCTTTCTGGAAGAAACTGCCCTATTTTGGGGATAAAGGAGGTATTTGTGGGTGAAAAGGTCCTATTTGAAGGGGGAAACCTCGTATTTCTTGGAGAAGATGTGATATATTTGGGAGAAATGTGGCATTTCTGGAAGAAACTGTCCTCTTTTGGGGATAAAAGAGGTATTTGTGGGTGAAAAGGTCCTATTTCCAGGGGTATACTTGGTATTTCTTGGAGAAGATGTGATGTATTTGGGAGAAATGTGGCATTTCTGGAAGAAACTGTCCTCTTTTGGGTATAAAAGAGGTATTTGTGGGTGAAAAGGTCCTATTTGAAGGGGGAACCCTGGTATTTCTTGGAGAAGATGTTCTATACTTGGGAGAAATCTGGAATTTATAGAAGAAAATTTCCAATCTGAGGGATAAAAGAGGTATTTGTGGGTGAAAAGGTCCTATTTCGAGGGGGAACCCTGGTATTTCTTGGAGGAGATGTGATATATTTGGGAGAAATGTGGCATTTCTGGAAGAAAAAAAGTCCAATTTGCGGGGAGAAGGCTGGTATTTGTGGGAGAAAAGTTCCTATTTCAACAGGGAATCCTGGTATTTCTTGGAGAAGATGTGGTATATTTGGGAGAAATCTGGCATGTCAGGAAGAAACTGTCCTCTTTTGGGGATAAAAGAGGTATTTGTGGGTGAAAAGGTCTTATTTCCAGGGGGAAACGTGGTATTTCTTGGAGAAGATGTGATATATTTGGGAGAAATGTGGCATTTCTGGAGGAAAATGCCCTATCTGGGGGGAGATAAGGGGTATTTTTGGGTGAAAAGCTCCTATTTGAAGGGGGAAAGCTGGTATTTCTTGGAGAAGATGTGATATATTTGGGAGAAATGTGGCATTTCTGGAAGAAACTGTCCTCTTTTGGGGATAAAAGAGGTATTTGTGGGTGAAAAGGTCCTATTTGAAGGGGGAAACCTGGTATTTCTAGGAGAAGATGTGATCTATTTGGGAGAAATGTGGCATTTCTGGAGGAAAATGCCCTATCTGGGGGGAGATAAGAGGTATTAGTGGGTGAAAAGGTCCTATTTGAAGGGGGAAACCTGGTATTTCTTGGAGAAGATGTGATATATTTGGGAGAAATGTGGCATGTCTGGAAGAAACTGTCCTATTTTGGGGATGAAAGAGGTATTTGTGGGTGAAAAGTTCCTATTTCCAGGGGTAATCCCGATATTTCTAGGAGAAGATGTGATCTATTTGGGAGAAATGTGGCATGTCAGGAAGAAACTGTCATATTTTGGGGATAAAACAGGTATTTGAGGGAGAAAAGGTCCTATTTCGAGAAGGACTCCTGGTATTTCTTGGAGAAGATGTGATCTATTTGGGAGAAATGAGGCATTTCTGGAAGAAACTGTCCTGTTTTGGGGATAAAAGAGGTATTTGTGGGTGAAAAGGTCCTATTTGAAGGGGGAAACCTGGTATTTCTTGGAGAAGATGTGATCTATTTGGGAGAAATGTGGCATTTCTGGAAGAAACTGTCCTATTTTGGGGAAAAAAAGAGGTATCTGTGGGTGAAAAGGTCCTATTTGAAGGGGGAAACCTGGTATTTCTTGGAGAAGATGTGATCTATTTGGGAGAAATGTGGCATGTCTGGAAGAAACTGTCCTCTTTTGGGGATAAAAGAGGTATTTGTGGGTGAAAAGGTCCTATTTGAAGGGGGAAACGTGGTATTTCTTGGAGAAGATGTGATATATTTGGGAGAAATGTGGCATGTCTGGAAGAAACTGTCCTATTTTGGGGATAAAAGAGGTATTTGTGGGTGAATAGGTCCTATTAGAAGGGGGAAACCTGGTATTTCTTGGAGAAGATGTGATCTATTTGGGAGAAATGTGGCATTTCTGGAAGTAAAAGTCCAATTTGGGGGGAGAAGGCAGGTATTTGTGGGAGAAAAGGTCCTATTTGAAGGAGGAATCCTGGTATTTCTTGGAGAAGATGTGATATATTTGGGACAAATCTGGCATGTCTGGAAGAAACTGTCATATTTTGGGGAGAAAAGAGGTACTTGTGGGTGAAAAGGTCCTATTTGAAGGGGGAAACCTGGTATTTCTTGGAGAAGATGTGATATATTTGGGAGAAATGTGGCATTTCTGGAAGTAAAAGTCCAATTTGGGGGGAGAAGGCAGGTATTTGTGGGTGAAATGGTCCTATTTGAAGGGGGAATCCTGGTATTTCTTGGAGAAGATGTGATATATTTGGGACAAATCTGGCATGTCTGGAAGAAACTGTCCTATTTTGGGGAGAAAAGAGGTACTTGTGGGTGAAAAGGTCCTATTTGAAGGGGGAAACCTGGTATTTCTTGGAGAAGATGTGATATATTTGGGAGAAATGTGGCATGTCTGCAAGAAACTGTCCTATTTTGGGGATGAAAGAGGTATTTGTGGGTGAAAAGTTCCTATTTCCAGGGGTAAACCCGATCTTTCTAGGAGAAGATGTGATCTATATGGGAGAAATGTGGCATGTCAGGAAGAAACTGTCATATTTTGGGGATAAAACAGGTATTTGTGGGAGAAAAGTTCCTATTTCAGGAGGAATCCTGGTATTTCTTGGAGAAGATGAGATTTATTTGGGAGAAATGTGGCATTTCTGGAAGAAACTGTCCTATTCTGGGGATAAAAGAGGTATTTGTGGGTGAAAAGGTCCTATTTGAAGGGGGAAACCTGGTATTTCTTTGAGAAGATGTGATCTATTTGGGAGAAATGTGGCATTTCTGGAAGAAACTGTCCTATTTTGGGGAAAAAAAGAGGTATCTTTGGGTGAAAAGGTCCTATTTGAAGGGGGAAACCTGGTATTTCTTGGAGAAGATGTGATCTATTTGGGAGAAATGTGGCATGTCTGGAAGAAACAGTCGTCTTTTGGGGATAAAAGAGGTATTTGTGGGTGAAAAGGTCCTATTTGAAGGGGGAACGTGGTATTTCTTGGAGAAGATGTGATCTATTTGGGAGAAATGTGGCCTTTCTGGAAGAAACTGTCCTATTTTGGGCATAAAAGAGGTATTTGTTGGTGAAAAGTTCCTATTAGAAGGGGGAAAGCTGGTATTTCTTGGAGAAGATGTGATCTATTTGGGAGAAATGTGGCATTTCTGGAAGAAACTGTCCTCTTTTGGGGATAAAACAGGAATTGTGGGTGATAAGGTCCTATCTGAAGGGGTAAACTTGGAATTTCTTGGAGAAGATGTGATCTATTTGGGAGAAATGTGGCATGTCAGGAAGAAACTGTCCTCTATTGGGGATAAAAGAGTTATTTGTGGGTGAAAAGGTCCTATTTGAAGGGGGAAAACTGGTATTTCTTGGAGAAGATGTTCTATACTTGGGAGAAATCTGGAATTTCTAGAAGAAAATTTCCAATTTGAGGGATAAAACAGGTATTTGTGGGTGAAAAGGTCCTATTTGAAGGGGGAACCCTGGTATTTCTTGGAGAAGCTGTGATATATTTGGGAGAAATGTGGCATGTCTGGAAGAAACTGTCCTTTTTTGGGGATGAAAGAGGTATTTGTGGGTGAAAAGTTCCTATTTCCAGGGGTAATCCTGGTATTTCTTGGAGAAGATGTGATGTATTTGGGAGAAATGTGGCATTTCAGGAAGAAACTGTCCTATTTGGGGGATAAAACAGGTATTTGTGGGAGAAAAGTTCCTATTTCAGGAGGAATCCTGGTATTTCTTGGAGAAGATGTGATATATTTGGGACAAATCTGGCATGTCTGGAAGAAACTGTCCTATTTTGGGGAGAAAAGAGGTACTTGTGGGTGAAAAGGTCCTATTTGAAGGGGGAAACCTGGTATTTCTTGGAGAAGATGTGATATATTTGGGAGAAATGTGACATGTCTGGAAGAAACTGTCCTATTTTGGGGATGAAAGAGGTATTTGTGGGTGAAAAGTTCCTATTTCCAGGGGTAATCCCGATATTTCTAGGAGAAGATGTGATATATTTGGGAGAAATGTGGCCTTTCTGGAAGAAACTGTCCTCTTTTGGGGATAAAACAGGTATTTGTGGGAGAAAAGGTCCTATTTCGAGAAGGACTCCTGGTATTTCTTGGAGAAGATGTGATCTATTTGGGAGAAATGAGGCATTTCTGGAAGAAACTGTCCTATTTTGGGGATAAAAGAGGTATTTGTGGGTGAAAAGGTCCTATTTGAAGGGGGTAACCTGGTATTTCTTGGAGAAGATGTGATATATTTGGGAGAAATGTGGCATGTCAGGAAGAAACTGTCCTATTCTAGGGATAAAAGAGGTATTTGTGGGTGAAAAGGTCCTATTTGAAGGGGGAAACATGGTATTTCTTTGAGAAGATGTGATCTATTTGGGAGAAATGTGGCATTTCTGGAAGAAACTGTCCTATTTTGGGGAAAAAAAGAGGTATCTGTGGGTGAAAAGGTCCTATTAATGGGGGAAACCTGGTATTTCTTGGAGAAGATGTGATCTATTTGGGAGAAATGTGGCATGTCTGGAAGAAACTGTCCTATTTTGGGGATAAAAGAGGTATTTGTGGGTGAAAAGGTCTTATTTCCAGGGGGAAACGTGGTATTTCTTGGAGAAGATGTGATCTATTTGGGAGAAATGTGGCCTTTCTGGAAGAAACTGTCCTATTTTGGGGATAAAAGAGGTATTTGTGGGTGAAAAGGTCCTATTAGAAGGGGGAAACCTGGTATTTCTTGGAGAAGATGTGATCTATTAGGGAGAAATGTGGCATTTCTGGAAGAAACTGTCCTCTTTTGGGGATAAAACAGGTATTTGTGGGTGAAAAGGTCCTATTTCCAGGGGTAAACTTGGAATTTCTTGTAGAAAATGTGATATATTTGGGAGAAATGTGGCATGTCGGGAAGAAACTGTCCTCTTTTGGGGATAAAACAGGTATTTGTGGGTGAAAAGGTCCTATTTGAAGGGGGAAAACTGGTATTTCTTGGAGAAGATGAGATATATTTGGGAGAAATCTGGAATTTCTAGAAGAAATTTTCCAATTTGAGGGATAAAACAGGTTTTTGTGGGTGAAAAGGTCCTATTTGAAGGGGGAACCCTGGTATTTCTTGGGGAAGATGTGATATATTTGGGAGAAATGTGGCATTTCTGGAAGAAACTGTTCTATTTCGGGGATAAAGGAGGTATTTTTGGGTGAAAAGTTTGTATTTGGAGGGGGAAAGCTGGTATTTCTTGGAGAAGATGTGATCTATTTGGGAGAAATGTGGCATGTCTGGAAGAAACTGTTCTATTTCGGGGATAAAGGAGGTATTTGTGGGTGAAAAGGTTCTATTTGAAGGGGGAAACCTGGTATTTCTTGGAGAAGATGTGCTATATTTGGGAGAAATGTGGCATTTCTGGAAGTAAAAGTCCAATTTGGGGGGAGAAGGCAGGTATTTGTGGGAGAAAAGGTCCTTTTTGAAGGGGGAATCCTGGTATTCCTTGGAGAAGATGTGATATATTTGGGACAAATCTGGCATGTCTGGAAGAAACTGTCCTATTTTGGGGAGAAAAGAGGTACTTGTGGGTGAAAAGGTCCTATTTGAAGGGGGAAACCTGGTATTTCTTGGAGAAGATGTGATATATTTGGGAGAAATGTGACATGTCTGGAAGAAACTGTCCTATTTTGGGGATGAAAGAGGTATTTGTGGGTGAAAAGTTCCTATTTCCAGGGGTAATCCCGATATTTCTAGGAGAAGATGTGATCTATTTGGGAGAAATGTGGCATTTCTGGAAGAAACTGTCCTCTTTTGGGGATAAAAGAGGTATTTGTGGGAGAAAAGGTCCTATTTCGAGAAGGACTCCTGGTATTTCTTGGAGAAGATGTGATCTATTTGGGAGTAATGAGTCATTTCTGGAAGAAACTGTCCTATTTTGGGGATAAAAGAGGTATTTGTGGGTGAAAAGGTCCTATTTGAAGGGGGAATCCTGGTATTTCTTGGAGAAGATGTGATGTATTTGGGAGAAATGTGGCCTTTCTGGAAGAAACTGTCCTATTCTGGGGATAAAAGAGGTATTTGTGGGTGAAAAGGTCCTATTTGAAGGGGGAAACGTGGTATTTCTTTGAGAAGATGTGATCTATTTGGGAGAAATGTGGCATTTCTGGAAGAAACTGTCCTATTTTGGGGAAAAAAAGAGGTATCTGTGGGTGAAAAGGTCCTATTTGAAGGCGGAAACCTGGTATTTCTTGGAGAAGATGTGATCTATTTGGGAGAAATGTGGCATGTCTGGAAGAAACTGTCCTCATTTGGGGATAAAAGAGGTATTTGTGGGTGAAAAGGTCCTATTTGAAGGGGGAAACGTGGTATTTCTTGGAGAAGATGTGATCTATTTGTGAGAAATGTGGCATGTCTGGAAGAAACTGTCCTATTTTGGGGATAAAAGAGGTATTTGTGGGTGAAAAGGTCCTATTAGAAGGGGGAAACCTGGTATTTCTTGGAGAAGATGTGATCTATTTGGGAGAAATGTGGCATTTCTGGAAGAAACTGTCCTCTTTTGGGGATAAAACAGGTATTTGTGGGTGAAAAGGTCCTATTTCCAGGGGTAAACTTGGAATTTCTTTGAGAAGATGTGATGTATTTGGGTGAAATGTGGCATGTCGGGAAGAAACTGTCCTCTTTTGGGGATAAAACAGGTATTTGTGGGTGAAAAGGTCCTATTTGAAGGGGGAAAACTGGTATTTCTTGGAGAAGATGTTCTATACTTGGGAGAAATCTGGAATTTCTAGGAGAAAATTTCCAATATGAGGGATAAAACAGGTATTTGTGGGTGAAAAGGTCCTATTTGAAGGGGGAACCCTGGTATTTCTTGGGGAAGATGTGATATATTTGGGAGAAATGTGGCATGTCTGGAAGAAACTGTCCTTTTTTGGGGATGAAAGAGGTATTTGTGGGTGAAAAGTTCCTATTTCCAGGGGTAATCCTGGTATTTCTTGGAGAAGATGTGATGTATTTGGGAGAAATGTGGCATTTCAGGAAGAAACTGTCCTATTTGGGGGATAAAACAGGTATTTGTGGGAGAAAAGTTCCTATTTCAGGAGGAATCCTGGTATTTCTTGGAGAATATGTGATTTATTTGGGAGAAATCTGGCATTTCTGGAGGAAAATGCCCTATCTGGGGGGATAAAAGAGGTATTTGTGGGTGAAAAGGTTCTCTTTGAAGGGGGAAAGCTGGTATTTCTTGGAGAAGATGTGATCTATTTGGGAGAAATGTGGCATGTCTGGAAGAAACTGTTCTATTTCGATGATGAAGGAGGTATTTTTGGGTGAAAAGGTTCTATTTGAAGGTGGAAAGCTGGTATTTCTTGGAGAAGATGTGATATATTTGGGAGAAATGTGGCATTTCTGGAAGAAACTGTCCTCTTTTGGGGATGAAAGAGGTATTTGTGGGTGATAAGTTCCTATTTGAAGGGGGAAACCTGGTATTTCTTGGAGAAGATGTGATCTATTTGGGAGAAATGTGGCATTTCTGTAGGAAAATGCCCTATCTGGGGGGAGATAAGGGGTATTTGTGGGTGAAAAGGTCCTATTTCGAGGGGGAAACCTGTTATTTCTTGGAGAAGATGTGATATATTTGGGAGAAATGTGGCATTTCTGGAAGAAACTGTCCTCTTTTGGGGATAAAAGAGGTATTTGTGGGTGAAAAGGTCCTATTTGAAGGGGGAATCCTGGTATTTCTTGGAGAAGATGTGATCTATTTGGGAGAAATGTGGCATTTCTGGAAGAAACTGTCCTATTATGGGGATAAAAGAGGTATTTGTGGGTGAAAAGGTCCTATTTCGAGGGGGAAACCTGGTATTTCTAGGAGAAGATGTGATCTATTTGAAAGAAATGTGGCATTTCTGGAAGAAACTGTCCTCTTTTGGGGATAAAAGAGGTATTTGTGGGTGAAAAGGTCCTATTTGAAGGGGGAATCCTGGTATTTCTTGGAGAAGATGTGATATATTTGGGAGAAATGTGGCATGTCTGGAAGAAACTGTCCTACTTTGGGAAAAAAAGAGGTATTTGTGGGTGAAAAGTTCCTATTTGAAGGGGGAAAGCTGGTATTTCTTGGAGAAGATGTGATATATTTGGGAGAAATGTGGCATGTCTGGAAGAAACTGTCCTCTTTTGGGGATAAAAGAGGTATTTGTGGGTGAAAAGGTCCTATTTGAAGGGGGAAAGCTGGTATTTCTTTGAGAAGATGTGATCTATTTGGGAGAAATGTGGCCTTTCTGGAAGAAACTGTCCTATTCTGGGGATGAAAGAGGTATTTGTGGGTGAAAAGGTCCTTTTTGAAGGGGGAAACGTGATATTTCTTGGAGAAGATGTGATCTATTTTGGAGAAATGTGGCATTTCAGAAAGAAACTGTCCTCTTTTGGGAAAAAAAAGAGGTACTTGTGGGTGAAAAGGTCCTATTTGAAGGGGGAAACGTGGTATTTCTTGGAGAAGATGTGATCTATTTCGGAGAAATGAGGCATGTCTGGAAGAAACTGTCCTATTTTGGAGATAAAAGAGGTATTTGTGGGTGAAATGGTCCTATTTGAAGGGGGAATCCTGGTATTTCTTGGAGAAGATGTGATCTATTTGGGAGAAATGTGGCATTTCTGGAAGAAACTGTCCTATTTTGGGGATAAAAGAGGTATTTGTGGGTGAAAAGGTCCTATTTGAAGGGGGAAACCTGGTATTTCTTGGAGAAGATGTGATCTATTTGGGAGAAATGTGGCCTTTCTAGAAGAAACTGTCCTATTCTGGGGATAAAACAGGTATTTGTGGGTGAAAAGGTCTTATTTGAAGGGGGAACCCTGGTATTTCTTGGAGAAGATGTGATATATTTGGGAGAAATGTGGCATTTCTGGATGAAACTGTCCTCTTTTGGGGTTAAAAGAGGTATTTGTGGGTGAAAAGGTTCTATTTGAAGGGGGAAAGCTGGTATTTCTTGGAGAAGATGTGATCTATTTGGGAGAAATCTGGAATTTCTGGAAGAAAATATCCTATTTGAGGTATAAAAGAGGTACTTGTGGGTGAAAAGGTCCTATTTGAGGGGGAAAAGCTGGTATTTCTTGGAGAAGATGTGATCTATTTGGGTGAAATCTGGCCTTTCTGGAAGAAAAAGTTCAATTTGGGGGGAGAAGGCAGGTATTTGCGGGAGAAAAGTTCCTATTTCAGGAGGAATCCTGGTATTTCTTGGAGAATATGTGATATATTTGGGAGAAATGTGGCCTTTCTGGAAGAAACTGTCCTATTTTGGGGATAAAAGAGGTATTTGTGGGTGAAAAGGTCCTATTTGAAGGGGGAATCCTGGTATTTCTTGGAGAAGATGTGATCTATTTGGGAGAAATGTGGCATTTCTGGAAGAAACTGTCCTCTTTTGGGGGATAAAACAGGTATTTGTGGGAGAAAAGTTCCTATTTCAGGAGGAATCCTGGTATTTCTTGGAGAAGATGTGATATATTTGGGAGAAATGTGGCATTTCTGCAAGAAAATGTCCAATTTGCGGGGAGAAGGCTGGTATTTGTGGGAGAAAAGTTCCTATTTCAACGGGGAATCCTTGTATTTCTTGGAGAAGATGTGATATATTTGGGAGAAATCTGGCATTTCTGGAAGAAACTGTCCTACTTTAGGGATAAAGCAGGTATTTGTGGGTGAAAAGGTCCTATTTGAAGGGGGATACGTGGTATGTCTTGGAGAAGATGTGATATATTTGGGAGAAATGTGGCATTTCTGGAGGAAAATGCCCTATCTGGGGGGAGAAAAGAGGTATTTGTGGGTGAAAAGGTTCTATTTGAAGGGGGAAAGCTGGTATTTCTTGGAGAAGATGTGATGTATTTGGGAGAAATGTGGCTTGTCTGGAAGAAACTGTTCTATTTCGGGTATAAAGGAGGTATTTTTGGGTGAAAAGGTCCTATTTGAGGGGGGAATCCTGGTATTTCTTGGAGAAGATGTGATCTATTTGGGAGAAATGTGGCATTTCTGGAAGTAAAAGTCCAATTTAGGGGGAGAAGGCAGGTATTTGTGGGTGAAAATGTCTTATTTGAAGGGGGAAACCTGGTATTTCTTGGAGAGGATGTGATATATTTGGGAGAAATGTGGCATTTCTGGAAGAAACTGTCCTCTTTTGGGGATAAAAGAGGTAGTTGTGGGTGAAAAGGTCCTATTTCAAGGGGGAAAGCTGGTATTTCTTGGAGAAGATGTGATCTATTTGGGAGAAATGTGGCCTTTCTGGAAGAAACTGTCCTATTTTGGGGATAAAAGAGGTATTAGTGGGTGAAAAGGTCCTATTTGAAGGGGGAAAGCTGGTATTTCTTGGAGAAGATGTGATCTATTTGGGAGAAATGTGGCATGTCTGGAAGAAACTGTCCTATTTTGGGGATAAAAGAGGTATTTGTGGGTGAAAAGGTCCTATTTGAAGGGGGAAACGTGGTATTTCTTGGAGAAGATGTGATATATTTGGGAGAAATGTGGCATGTCTGGAAGAAACTGTCCTATTTTGGGGATAAAAGAGGTATTTGTGGGTGAAAAGGTCCTATTTGAAGGGGGAAACCTGGTATTTCTTGGAGAAGATGTGATCGATTTGGGAGAAATGTGGCATTTCTGGAAGAAACTGTCCTCTTTTGGGAAAAAAAAGAGGTATTTGTGGGTGAAAAGGTCCTAATTGAAGGGGGAAACGTGGTATTTCTTGGAGAAGATGTGATCTATTTCGGAGAAATGAGGCATGTCTGGAAGAAACTGTCCTATTTTGGAGATAAAAGAGGTATTTTTGGGTGAAAATGTCCTATTTCAAGGGGGAATCCTGGTATTTCTTGGAGAAGATGTGATATATTTGGGAGAAATGTGGCCTTTCTGGAACAAACTGTCCTATTTTGGGGATAAAAGAGGTATTTGTGGGTGAAAAGGTCCTATTTGAAGGGGGATAGCTGGTATTTCTTGGAGAAGATGTGATCTATTTGGGAGAAATGTGGCATTTCTGGAAGAAACTGTCCTATTTTGGGGATAAAAGAGGTATTTGTGGGTGAAAAGGTCTTATTTGAAGGGGGAAACCTGGTATTTCTTGGAGAAGATGTGATATATTTGGGAGAAATGTGGCCTTTCTGGATGAAACTGTCCTCTTTTGGGGATAAAAGAGGTATTTGTGGGTGAAAAGGTCCTATTTGAAGGGGAAACGTGGTATTTCTTGGAGAAGATGTGATCTATTTGGGAGAAATCTGGAATTTCTGGAAGAAAATTTCCTATTTGAGGGATAAAAGAGGTATTTGTGGGTGAAAAGGTCCTATTTGAGGGGGGAAAGCTGGTATTTCTTGGAGAAGATGTGATCTATTTGGGAGAAATCTGGCCTTTCTGGAAAAAAAAGTTCAATTTGGGGGGAGAAGGCAGGTATTTGCGGGAGAAAAGGTCCTATTTCAGGAGGAATCCTGGTATTTCTTGGAGAAGATGTGATATATTTGGGAGAAATGTGGCCTTTCTGGAAGAAACTGTCCTATTTTGGGGATAAAAGAGGTATTTGTGGGTGAAAAGGTCCTATTTGAAGTGGGAATCCTGGTATTTCTTGGAGAAGATGTGATCTATTTGGGAGAAATGTGGCATGTCTGGAAGAAACTGTCCTATTTTGGGGATAAAAGAGGTATTTGTGGGTGAAAAGGTCCTATCTGAAGGGGGAAAGCGGGATGTTCTTGCAGGAGATGTGATATATTTGGGAGAAATGTGGCATTTCTTGAAGAAAACGTCCAATTTGATTGGAGAAGCCTGTTATTTGTGGGAGAAAAGGACCTATTTCAAGAGGAATCGTGGTTTTTCTTGGAGAAGATGTGATCTATTTGGGAGAAATGTGGCATTTCTGGAAGAAAATTTCAAATTTGAGGGATAAAACAGGTATTTGTGGGTGAAAAGGTCCTATTTGAAGGGGGAAAGCTGGTATTTCTTGGAGAAGATGTGATCTATTTGGGAGAAATGTGGCATTTCTGGAAGAAACTGTCCTCTTTTGGGGATAAAACAGGTATTTGTGGGTGAAAAGGTCCTATTTCCAGGGGGAAACGTGGTATTTCTTGGAGAAAATGTGATATATTTGGGCGAAATGTGGCATGTCTGGAAGAAACTGTCCTATTTTGGGGATAAAAGAGGTATTTGTGGGTGAAAAGGTCTTATTTCCAGGGGGAAACGTGGTATTTCTTGGAGAAGATGTGATATATTTGGGAGAAATGTGGCATGTCAGGAAGAAACAGTCCTCTTTTGGGGATAAAAGAGGTATTTGTGGGTGAAAAGGTCCTATTTGAAGGGGGAAAGCTGGTATTTCTTGGAGAAGATGTGATATATTTGGGAGAAATGTGGCCTTTCTGGAAGAAACTGTCCTTTTTTGGGAAAAAAAGAGGTATTTGTGGGTGAAAAGGTCCTATTTGAAGGGGGAAAGCTGGTATTTCTTGGAGAAGATGTGATCTATTTGGGAGAAATGTGGCATGTCTGGAAGAAACTGTCCTATTTTGGGGATAAAAGAGGTATTTGTGGGTGAAAAGGTCCTATTTGAAGGGGGAAAGCTGGTATTTCTTGGAGAAGATGTGATATATTTGGGAGAAATGTGGCATTTCTGGAAGAAACTGTCGTCTTTTGGGGGATAAAACAGGTATTTGTGGGAGAAAAGTTCCTATTTCAGGAGGAATCCTGGTATTTCTTGGAGAAGATGTGATATATTTGGGAGAAATGTGGCATTTCTGGAAGAAAAAGTCCAATTTGCGGGGAGAAGGCTGGTATTTGTGGGAGAAAAGTTCCTATTTCAACGGGGAATCCTGGTATTTCTTGGAGAAGATGTGGTATATTTGGGAGAAATCTGGCATTTCTGGAAGGAACTGTCCTACTTTAGGGATAAAGCAGGTATTTGAGGGTGAAAAGGTCCTATATGAAGGGGGATACGTGGTATGTCTTGGAGAAGATGTGATATATTTGGGAGAAATGTGGCATTTCTGGAGGAAAATGCCCTATCTGGGGGGAGAAAAGTGGTATTTGTGGGTGAAAAGGTTCTATTTGAAGGGGGAAAGCTGGTATTTCTTGGAGAAGATGTGATGTATTTGGGAGAAATGTGGCATGCCTGGAAGAAACTGTTCTATTTCGGGGATAAAGGAGGTATTTGTGGGTGAAAAGGTTCTATTTGAGGGGGGAAAGCTGGTATTTCTTGGAGAAGATGTGATCTATTTGGGAGAAATGTGGCATTTCTGGAAGTAAAAGTCCAATTTAGGGGGAGAAGGCAGGTATTTGTGGGTGAAAATGTCTTATTTGAAGGGGGAAACCTGGTATTTCTTGGAGAGGATGTGATATATTTGGGAGAAATGTGGCATTTCTGGAAGAAACTGTCCTCTTTTGGGGATAAAAGAGGTATTTGTGGGTGAAAAGGTCCTATTTGAAGGGGGAAACTTGGTATTTCTTGGAGAAGATGTGATTTATTTGGGAGAAATGTGGCCTTTCTGGAAGAAACTGTCCTTTTTTGGGAAAAAAAGAGGTATTTGTGGGTGAAAAGGTCCTATTTGAAGGGGGAAAGCTGGTATTTCTTGGAGCAGATGTGATATATTTGGGAGAAATGTGGCATGTCTGGAAGAAACTGTCCTATTTTGGGGATAAAAGAGGTATTTGTGGGTGAAAAGGTCTTATTTGAAGGGGGAAACCTGGTATTTCTTGGAGAAGATGTGATATATTTGGGAGAAATTTGGCATGTCTGGAAGAAAAAGTCCAATTTGGTTGGAGAAGCCTGGTATTTGTGGGAGAAAAGGACCTATTTCAAGAGGAATCTTGGTTTTTCTTGGAGAAGATGTGATCTATTTGGGAGAAATGTGGCATTTCTGGAAGAAAATTTCAAATTTGAGGGATAAAACAGGTATTTGTGGGTGAAAAGGTCCTATTTGAAGGGGGAAAGCTGGTATTTCTTGGAGAAGATGTGATCTATTTGGGAGAAATGTGGCATTTCTGGAAGAAACTGTCCTCTTTTGGGGATAAAACAGGTATTTGTGGGTGAAAAGGTCCTATTTCCAGCGGGAAACGTGGTATTTCTTGGAGAAAATGTGATATATTTGGGCGAAATGTGGCATGTCTGGAAGAAACTGTCCTATTTTGGGGATAAAAGAGGTATTTGTGGGTGAAAAGGTCTTATTTCGAGGGGGAAACGTGGTATTTCTTGGAGTAGATGTGATATATTTGGAAGAAATGTGGCATGTCAGGAAGAAACAGTCCTCTTTTGGGGATAAAAGAGGTATTTGTGGGTGAAAAGGATCTATTTCAAGGGTGAAAGCTGGTATTTCTTGGAGAAGATGTGATCTATTTGGGAGAAATGTGGCATGTCTGGAAGAAACTGTCCTTTTTTAGGAAAAAAAGAGGTATTTGTGGGTGAAAAGGTCCTATTTGAAGGGGGAAAGCTGGTATTTCTTGGAGAAGATGTGATCTATTTGGGAGAAATGTGGCATGTCTGGAAGAAACTGTCCTATTTTGGGGATAAAAGAGGTATTTGTGGGTGAAAAGGTCCTATTTGAAGGGGGAAAGCTGGTATTTCTTGGAGAAGATGTGATATATTTGGGAGAAATGTGGCATTTCTGGAAGAAACTGTCCTCTTTTGGGGGATAAAAGAGGTATTTGTGGGAGAAAAGTTCCTATTTCAGGAGGAATCCTGGTATTTCTTGGAGAAGATGTGATATATTTGGGAGAAATGTGGCATTTCTGGAAGAAAAAGTCCAATTTGCGGGGAGAAGGCTGGTATTTGTGGGAGAAAAGTTCCTATTTCAACGTGGAATCCTGGTATTTCTTGGAGAAGATGTGGTATATTTGGGAGAAATCTGGCATTTCTGGAAGAAACTGTCCTACTTTAGGGATAAAGCAGGTATTTGTGGGTGAAAAGGTCCTATTTGAAGGGGGATACGTGGTATGTCTTGGAGAAGATGTGATATATTTGGGAGAAATGAGGCATTTCTGGAGGAAAATGCCCTATCTGGGGGGAGAAAAGAGGTATTTGTGGGTGAAAAGGTTCTATTTGAAGGGGGAAAGCTGGTATTTCTTGGAGAAGATGTGATGTATTTGGGAGAAATGTGGCATGTCTGGAAGAAACTGTTCTATTTCGGGGATAAAGGAGGTATTTGTGGGTGAAAAGGTTCTATTTGAGGGGGGAAACCTGGTATTTCTTGGAGAAGATGTGATCTATTTGGGAGAAATGTGGCATTTCTGGAAGTAAAAGTCCAATTTAGGGGGAGAAGGCAGGTATTTGTGGGTGAAAATGTCTTATTTGAAGGGGGAAACCTGGTATTTCTTGGAGAGGATGTGATATATTTGGGAGAAATGTGGCATTTCTGGAAGAAACTGTCCTCTTTTGGGGATAAAAGAGGTAGTTGTGGGTGATAAGGTCCTATTTGAAGGGGGAAACCTGGTATTTCTTGGAGAAGATGTGATCTATTTGGGAGAAATGTGGCCTTTCTGGAAGAAACTGTCCTATTTTGGGGATAAAAGAGGTATTTGTGGGTGGAAAGGTCCTATTTGAAGGGGGAAAGCTGGTATTTCTTGGAGCAGATGTGATATATTTGGGAGAAATGTGGCATGTCTGGAAGAAACTGTCCTCTTTTGGGGATAAAAGAGGTATTTGTGGGTGAAAAGGTCCTATTTGAAGGGGGAAACCTGGTATTTCTTGGAGAAGATGTGATCTATTTGGGAGAAATGTGGCATTTCTGGAAGAAAAAGTTCAATTTGGGGGGAGAAGGCAGGTATTTGCGGGAGAAAATTTCCTAATTCACGAGGAATCCTGGTATTTCTTGGAGAAGATGTGATATATTTGGGGGAAATGTGGCATTTCTGGCAGAAAATGTCCTATTTTGGGGTTAAAAGAGGTATTTGTGGGTGAAAAGGTCCTATTTGAAGGTGGAATCCTGGTATTTCTTGGAGAAGATGTGATCTATTTGGGAGAAATGTGGCATGTCTTGAAGAAACTGTCCTCTTTTGGGGATAAAAGAGGTATTTGTGGGTGAAAAGGTCCTATCTGAAGGGGGAAACCTGGTATTTCTTGGAGAAGATGTGATCGATTTGGGAGAAATGTGGCATTTCTGGAAGAAAAAGTCCAATTTGGTTGGAGAAGCCTGGTATTTGTGTGTGAAAAGGTCCTATTTCGTGGGGGAATCCTGGTATTTCTTTGAGAAGATGTGATCGATTTGGGAGAAATGTGGCATTTCTGGAAGAAACTGTACTCTTTTGGGGATAAAAGAGGTATTTGAGGGTGAAAAGGTGCTATTTGAAGGGGGAAACGTGGTATTTCTTGGAGAAGATGTGATATATTTGGGAGAAATGTGGCATGTCTGGTAGAAACTGTCCTATTTTGGGGATAAAAGAGGTATTTGTGGGTGAAAAGGTCCTATTTGAAGGGGGAAACATGGTATTTCTTGGAGAAGATGTAATATATTTGGGAGAAATTTGTCATATCTGGCAGAAACTGTCCTATTTTGGTGATAAAAGAGGTATTTGTGGGTGAAAAGGTCCTATTTGAAGGGGGAAAGCTGGTATTTCTTGGAGAAGATGTGATATATTTGTGAGAAATGTGGCATTTCTGGAAGAAACTGTCCTCTTTTGGGGATAAAAGAGGTATTTGTTGGTGAAAAGGTCCTATTTGAAGGGGGAAACGTGGTATTTCTTGGAGAAGATGTGATATATTTGGGAGAAATGTGGCATGTCTGGAAGAAACTGTCCTCTTTTGGGGATAAAAGAGGTATTTGTGGGTGAAAAGGTCCTATTTCCAGGGGGAATCCTGGTATTTCTTGGAGAAGATGTGATCTATTTGGGAGAAATGTGGCATGTCTGGAAGAAACTGTCCTATTTTGGGAAAAAAAGAGGTATTTGTGGGTGAAAAGGTCCTATTTCGAGGGGGAAAGCTGGTATTTCTTGGAGAATATGTGATCTATTTGGGAGAAAGGTGGCATTTCTGGAAGAAACTGTCCTATTTTGGGGATAAAGGAGGTATTTGTGGGTGAAAAGTTCTTATTTGAAGGGGGAAACCTGGTATTTCTTGGAGAAGATGTGATATATCTGGGAGAAATGTGGCATGTCTGGAAGAAACTATCCTCTTTTGGGGATAAAAGAGGTATTTGTGGGTGAAAAGGTCCTATTTGAAGGGTGAAAGCTGGTATTTCTTGGAGAAGATGTGATATATTTGGGAGAAATGTGGCCTATCTGAAGAAACTGTCCTCTTTTGTGGATAAAAGAGGTATTTGTGGGTGAATAGTTCCTATTTCAAGGGGGAAAGCTGGTATTTCTTGGAGAAGATGTGATACATTTGGGTGAAATGTGGCATTTCTGGAAGAAATACTTCAATTTGGGGGGAGAAGGCAGGTATTTGCGGAGAAAAGTTCCTATTTCAGGAGGAATACTGGTATTTCTTGGAGAAGATGTGATATATTTGGGAGAAATGTGGCATTTCTGGCAGAAAATGTTCTCTTTTGGGGATAAAAGAGGTATTTGTGGGTGAAAAGGTCCTATTTCAAGGGGGAATCCTGGTATTTCTTGGAGAAGATGTGGTATATTTGGGAGAAATGTGGCATGTCTGGAAGAAACTGTCCTCTTTTGGGGATAAATAGGTATTTGTGGGTGAAAAGGTCCTATTTGAAGGGGGAAACCTGGTATTTCTTGGAGAAGATGTGATCTATTTGGGAGAATCGTGGCCTTTCTGGAAGAAAATGTCCTCTTTTGGGGATAAAAGAGGTATTTGTGGGTGAAAAGGTCCTATTTGAAGGGGGAAAGCTGGTATTTCTTGGAGAAGATGTGATATATTTGGGAGAAATCTGGCATTTCTGGAAGAAAATTTCCAATTTGAGGGATAAAACAGGTATTTGTGGGTGAAAAGGTCCTATTTGAAGGGGGAAACTTGGTATTTCTTGGAGAAGATGTGATATATTTGGGAGAAATGTGGCATGTCTGGAAGAAACTGTCCTATTTTGGGGATAAAACAGGTATTTGTGGGTGAAAAGGTTCTATTTGAAGGGGGAAACGTGGTATTTCTTGGAGAAGATGTGATATATTTGGGAGAAATGTGGCCTTTCTGGAAGAAACTGTCCTCTTTTGGGGATAAAAGAGGTATTTGTGTGTGAATAGTTCCTATTTCAAGGGGGAAAGCTGGTATTTCTTGGAGAAGATGTGATATATTTGGGAGAAATGTGGCATTTCTGGAAGAAATAGTTCAATTTGGGGGGAGAAGGCAGGTATTTGCGGGAGAAAAGTTCCTATTTCAGGAGGAATCCTGGTATTTCTTGGAGAAGATGAGATATATTTGGGAGAAATGTGGCCTTTCTGGCAGAAAATGTTCTCTTTTGGGGATAAAAGAGGTATTTGTGGGTGAAAAGGTCCTATTTCAAGGGGGAAACGTCTTATTTCTTGGAGAAGATGTGGTATATTTGGGAGAAATGTGGCATGTCTGGAAGAAACTGTCCTCTTTTGGGGATAAAAGAGGTATTTGTGGGTGAAAAGGTACTATTTCCAGGGGGAAACCTGGTATTTCTTGGAGAAGATGTGGTATATTTGGGAGAAATGTGGCATTTCTGGAAGAAACTGTCATATTTTGGGGATAAAAGAGGTATTTGTGGGTGAAAAGGTCCTATTTGAAGGGGGAAAGCTGGTATTTCTTGGAGAAGATGTGATATATTTGGGAGAAATCTTGCATTTCTGACAGAAAATGTCCTCTTCTGGGGATAAAAGAGGTATTTGTGGGTGAAAAGGTCCTATTTGAAGGGGGAAACGTGGTATTTCTTGGAGAAGATGTGATATATTTGGGAGAAATGTGACATGTCAGGAAGAAACAGTCCTATTTTGGGGATAAAACAGGTATTTGTGGGTGAAAAGGTCCTATTTGAAGGGGGAAAGCTGGTATTTCTTGGAGAAGATGTGATCTATTTGGGAGAAATGTGGCATGTCTGGAAGAAACTGTCCTATTCTGAGAATAAAAGAGGTTTTTGTGGGTGATAAGGTCTTATTTGAAGGGGGAAAGCTGGTATTTCTTGGAGAAGATGTGATATATTTGGGAGAAATGAGGCATGTCTGGAAGAAGCTGTCCTATTTTGGGGATAAAAGAGGTATTTGTGGGTGAAAAGTTCCTATTTCAAGGGGGAAAGCTGGTATTTCTTGGAGAAGATGTGATCTATTTGGGAGAAATGTGGCATTTCTGGAAGAAACTGTCCTCTTTTGGGGATAAAAGAGGTATTTGTGGGTGAAAAGGTCCTATTTCAAGGGGGATAGCTGGTATTTCGTGGAGAAGATGTTCTATACTTGGGAGAAATCGGGAATTTCTGGAAGAAAATTTCCGATTTGAGGGATAAAAGAGGTATTTGTGGGTGAAAATGTCCTATTTGAAGGGGTAATCGTGGTATTTCTTGGAGAAGACGTGATATATTTGGGAGAAATGAGGGATTTCTGGAAGAAACTGTCCAATTTTGGGGATAAAAGAGGTATTTGTGGGTGAAAAGTTCCTATTTCAAGGGGGAAACGTGGTATTTCTTGGAGAAGATGTGATATATTTGGGAGAAATGTGGCATTTTTGGAAGAAACGGTCCTCTTTTGGGGATCAAACAGGTATTTGTGGGTGAAAAGGTCCTATTTCAAGGTGGAAACCTGGTATTTCTTGGAGAAGATGTGGTATATTTGGGAGAAATGTGGCATTTCTGGAAGAAACTGTCCTATTTGGGGCATAAAACAGGTATTTATGGGTGAAAAGGTCCTATTTCAAGGGGGAACCTGGTATTTCTTGGAGAAGATGTGATTTATTTGGGAGAAATGTGGCATTTCTTAAAGAAAAAGACCAATTTGCGGGGAGAAGGCTGGTATTTGTGGGAGAAAAGTACCTATTTCAAGGGGGAATCCTGGTATTTCTAGGAGAAGATGTGATCTATTTGGGAGAAATGTGGCATTTCTGGAAGAAACTGTCCTATTTGGGGGATAAAAGAGGTATTTGTGGGTGAAAAGGTCCTATTTGAAGGGGGAAACCTGGTATTTCTTGGAGAAGATGTGATCTATTTGGGAGAAATGTGGCCTTTCTGGGAGAAACTGTTCTGTTTTGGGGAGAAAAGAGGTATTTGTGGGTGAAAAGGTCCTATTTGAAGGGGGAAACCTGGTATTTCTTGGAGAAGATGTGATCTATTTGGGAGAAATCTGGCGTTTCCGGCAGAAAATGTCCTCTTCTGGGGATAATACAGGTATTTGTGGGTGAAAATGTTCTATTTGAAGAGGGAACCCTGGTATTTCTTGGAGAAGATGTAATATATTTGGGAGAAATGTGGCATTTCTGGCAGAAACTGTCCTCTTTTGGGGATAAAGGAGGTATTTGTGGGTTAAAAGGTTCTATTTGAAGGGGAAACCTGGTATTTCTTGGAGAAGATATGATGTATTTGGGAGAAATGTGGCATGTCTGGAAGAAACTGTCCTATTTTGGGAAAAAAAGAGGTATTTGTGGGTGAAAAGGTCCTATTTCGAGGGGGAAAGCTGGTATTTCTTGGAGAAGATGTGATATATTTGGGAGAAATGTGGCATGTCTGGAAGAAACTGTCCTCTTATGGGGATAAAAGAGGTATTTGTGGGTGAATAGTTCCTTTTTGAGGGGAGAAAGCTGGTATTTCTTGGAGAAGATGTGATCTATTTGGGAGAAATGTGGCATTTCTGGAAGAAACTGTCCTCTGTTGGGATAAAAGAGGTATTTGTGGGTGAAAAGGTCCTATTTCAAGGGGGAACCCTGGTATTTCTTGGAGAAGATGTGATATATTTGGGAGAAATGTGGCATGTCTGGAAGAAACTGTCCTATTTTGGGAATAAGCAGGTATTTGTGGGTGAAAAGGTCCTATTTGAAGGGGGAATCCTGGTATTTCTTGGAGAAGATGTGATATATTTGGGAGAAATGTGGCATGTCTGGAAGAAACTGTCCTCTTTTGGGGATAAAACAGGTATTTGTGGGTGAAAAGGTCCTATTTGAAAGGGGAAACCTGGTATTTCTTGGAGAAGATGTGATCTATTTGGGAGAAATGTGGCATTTCTGGAGGAAACTGTCCTCTTTTGGGGATAAAAGAGGTATTTGTGGGTGAAAAGGTCCTATTTGAAGGGGAACCCTGGTATTTCTTGGAGAAGATGTGATATATTTGGGAGAAATGTGGCATTTCTGGAAGAAACTGTCCTCTTTTGGGGATAAAAGAGGTATTTGTGGGTGAAAAGGTCCTATTTGAAGGGGGAATCCTGGTATTTCTTGGAGAAGATGTGATCTATTTGGGAGAAATGTGGCATGTCTGGAAGGAACAGTCCTATTTTGGGGATAAAAGAGGTATTTGTGGGTGAAAAGTTCCTATTTCGAGGGGGAATCCTGGTATTTCTTGGAGAAGATGTGATCTATTTGGGAGAAATGTGGCATTTCTGGAAGAAACTGTCCTCTTTTGGGGATAAAAGAGGTATTTGTGGGTGAAAAGGTCCTATTTGAAGGGGGAAACCTGGTATTTCTTGGAGAAGATGTGATCTATTTGGGAGAAATGTGGTATGTCTGGAAGAAACTGTCATATTCTGGGGATAAAAGAGATAGTTGTGGGTGAAAAGGTCCTATTTGAAGGGGGAAAGCTGGTATTTCTTGGAGAAGATGTGATTTATTTGGGAGAAATGAGGCATTTCTGAAAGAAAAAGACCAATTTGCGGGGAGAAGGCTGGTATTTGTGGGAGAAAAGGTCCTATTTGAAGGGGGAAACCTGGTATTTCTAGGAGAAGATGTGGTATATTTGGGAGAAATGTGGCATTTCTGGAAGAAACTATCCTATTTTGGGGATACAAGAGGTATTTGTTGGTGAAAAGGTCCTATTTGAAGGGGGAAACGTGGTATTTCCTGGAGAAGATGTGATCTATTTGGGAGAAATGTGGCATGTCTGGAAGAAACTGTCCTATTTTGGGGATAAAAGAGGTATTTGTGGGTGAAAAGTTCCTATTTCTGGAGGAATCCTGGTATTTCTTGGAGAAGATGTGATCTATTTGGGAGAAATGTGGCATTTCTTGAAGAAAATGTACTCTTTTGGGGATAAAAGAGGTATTTGTGGGTGAAAAGGTCCTATTTCAGAAGTAATCCTGGAATTCCTTCGAGAAGATGTGGTATACTTGGGAGAAATGTGGCATTTCTGGAAGGAACTGTCCTATTTTGGGGATAAGACAGGTATTCGTGGGTGAAAAGGTCCTATTTGAAGGGGGAAAGCTGGTATTTCTTGGAGAAGATGTGATATATTTGGAAGAAATCTGGCGTTTCCGGCAGAAAATGTCCTCTTCTGGGGATAAAAGAGGTATTTGTGGGTGAAAAGGTTCTATTTGAAGGGGGAAACCTGGTATTTCTTGGAGAAGATGTGATCTATTTGGGAGAAATGTGGCCTTTCTGGAAGAAACTGTCCTCTTTTGGGGATAAAAGAGGTATTTGTGGGTGAAAAGGTCCTATTTGAAGGGGGAAACGTGGTATTTCTTGGAGAAGATGTGATATATATGGGAGAAATGTGGCATTTCTGGAAGAAACTGTCCTCTTTTGGGGATAAAAGAGGTATTTGTGGGTGAAAAGGTCCTATTTGAAGGGGGAACCCTTGTTTTTATTGGAGAAGATGTGATCTATCTGGGAGAAATGTGGCATTTCTGGAAGAAACTGTCCTCTTTTGGGGGAGAAGGCAGGTATTTGCAGGAGAAAAGTTCCTATTTCCAGGGGAAACCTGGTATTTCTTGGAGCAGATGTGATCTATTTGGGAGAAATGTGGCATGTCTGGAAGAAACTGTCCTATTTTGGGGATAAAAGAGGTATTTGTGGGTGAAAAGGTCCTATTTCGAGGGGGAAACCTGTTATTTCTTGGAGAAGACGTGATATATTTGGGAGAAATGTGGCATGTCAGGAAGAAACTGTCCTCTTTTGGGGATAAAACAGGTATTTGTGGGAGAAAAGGTCCTATTTGAAGAGGGAACCCTGGTATTTCTTGGAGAAGAGGTGATCTATTTGGGAGAAATGTGGCATTTCTGGAAGAAACTGTTCTATTTTGGGGATAAAAGAGGTATTTGTGGGTGAAAAGGTCCTATTTGAAGGTGGAAACCTGGTATTTCTTGGAGAAGATGTGATCTATTTGGGAGAAATGTGGCATTTCTGGAATAAACTCTCGTATTTTGGGGATAAAACAGGTATTTGTGGGAGAAAAGTTCCTATTTCTGGAGGAATCCTGGTATTTCTTGAAGAAGATGTGATCTATTTGGGAGAAATGTGGCCATACTGGAAGAAACTGTCCTCTTTTGGGGATAAAAGAGGTATTTGTGGGTGAAAAGGTCCTATTTCAGGAGTAATCCAGGAATTCCTTGGAGAAGATGTGGTATATTTGGGACAAATGTGGCATTTCTGGAAGAAACTGTCCTATTTTGGGGAGAAGGCTGGTATTTGTGGGAGAAAAGGTCCTATTTGAAGGGGGAAACGTGGTATTTCTTGGAGAAGATGTGATATATTTGTAAGAAATCTGATGTTTCCGGCTGAAAATGTCCTGCTTTTGGGGATAAAAGAGGTATTTGTGGGTGAAACGGTTCTATTTGAAGGGGGAACCCTGGTATTTCTTGGAGAAGATGTGATACATTTGGGAGAAATCTGTCATGTCAGGAAGAAACTGTCCTATTTTGGGGAAAAAAGAGGTATTTGTGGTTGAAAAGGTCCTATTTGAAGGGGGAACCCTGGTATTTCTTGGAGAAGATGTGATCTATTTGGGAGAAATGTGGCCTTTCTGGAAGAAACTGTCCTCTTTTGGGGATAAAAGAGGTATTTGTGGGTGAAAAGTTCCTATTTGAAGGGGGAAAGCTGGTATTTCTTGGAGAAGATGTGATATATTTGGGAGAAATGTGGCATTTCTGGAAGAAACAGTCCTCTTTTGGGGATAAAAGAGGTATTTGTGGGTGAAAAGGTCCTATTTCAAGGAGGAAACCTGGTATTTCTTGGAGAAGATGTGATCTATTTGGGAGAAATGTGGCATGTCTGGAAGAAACTGTCCTATTTTAAGGATAAAAGAGGTATTTGTGGGTGAAAAGGTCCTATTTTAAGGGTGATACGTGGTATTTCTTGGAGAAGATGTGATTTATTTGGGAGAAATGTGGCATGTCAGGAAGAAACTGTCGTATTTTGGGGATAAAAGAGGTATTTGTGGGTGAAAAGGTCCTATTTGAAGGGGGAAAGCTGGTATTTCTTGGAGAAGATGTGATCTATTTGGGAGAAATTATGGCATTTCTGGAAGAAAAAGTCCAATTTGGGGGAGAAGGCAGGTATTTGTGGGAGAAAAGTTCCTATTTCAGGAGGAATCCTGGTATTTCTTGGAGAAGATGTGGTGAATTTGGGACAAATCTGGCATGTCTGGAAGAAACTGTCCTATTTTGGGGATAAAAGAGGTACTTGTGGGTGAAAAGGTCCTATTTGAAGGGGGAATCGTGGTATTTCTTGGAGAAGATGTGATGTATTTGGGAGAAATGTGGCATTTCTGGAAGAAACTGCCATCTTTTGGGGATAAATGAGGTATTTGTGTGTGAAAAGTTCCTATCTGAAGGGGGAAAGCTGGTATTTCTTGGAGAAGATGTGATCTATTTGGGAGAAATGTGGCATTTCTGGAAGAAACTGCCATCTTTTGGGGATAAATGAGGTATTTTTGGGTGAAAAGTTCCTATTTCGAGGGGGACTCCTGGTATTTCTTGGAGAAGATGTGATCTATTTTGGAGAAATGTGGCATTTCTGGAAGAAACAGTCCTATTTTGGGGACAAAAGAGGTATTTGTGGGTGAAAAGGTCCTATTTGAAGGGGGAAACCTGGTATTTCTTGGAGAAGATGTGATCTATTTGGGAGAAATGTGGCGTTTCTGGAAGAACCTGTCGTATTTTGGGGATAAAACAGGTATTTGTGGGAGAAAAGTTCCTATTTCTGGAGGAATCCTGGTATTTCTTGGAGAAGATGTGATATATTTGGGAGAAATGTGGCATTTCTGGAAGAAAATGTCCAATTTGCGGGGAAAAGGCTGTTATTTGTGGGAGAAAAATTCCTATTTCAACGGGGAATCCTGGTATTTCTTGGAGAAGATGTGATCTATTTGGGAGAAAAGTGGCCTTTCTGGAAGAAACTGTCCTCTTTTGGGGATAAAAGAGGTATTTGTGGGTGAAAAGGTCCTATTTGAAGGGGGAAAGCTGGTATTTCTTGGAGAAGATGTGATATATTTGGGAGAAATGTGGCATTTCTGGAAGAAACTGTCCTATTAGGGGCATAAAACATGTATTTATGGGTGAAAAGGTCCTATTTCAAGGGGGAAACCTGGCATTTCTTGGAGAAGATGTGATTTATTTGGGAGAAATGAGGCATTTCTGAAAGAAAAAGACCAATTTGCGGCGAGAAGGCTGGTATTTGTGGGAGAAAAGGTCCTATTTGAAGGGGGAAACCTGGTATTTCTAGGAGAAGATGTGGTATATTTGGGAGAAATGTGGCATTTCTGGAAGAAACAGTCCTATTTTGGGGATACAAGAGGTATTTGTTGGTGAAAAGGTCCTATTTGAAGGGGGAAACGTGGAATTTCTTGGAGAAGATGTGATCTATTTGGGAGAAATGTGGCATTTCTGGAAGAAACTGTCCTATTTTGGGGATAAAAGAGGTATTTGTGGGAGAAAAGTTCCTATTTCTGGAGGAATCCTGGTATTTCTTGGAGAAGATGTGATATATTTGGGAGAAATGTGGCATTTCTGGAAGAAACTGTCCTCTTTTGGGGATAAAAGAGGTATTTGTGGGTGAAAAGGTCCTATTTCAGGAGTAATCCTGGAATTCCTTCGAGAAGATGTGATATATTAGGGAGAAATGTGGCATTTCTGGAAGAAACTGTCCTATTTGGGGGATAAGACAGGTATTCGTGGGTGAAAAGGTCCTATTTGAAGGGGGAAACGTGGTATTTCTTGGAGAAGATGTGATATATTTGGAAGAAATCTGGCGTTTCCGGCAGAAAATGTCCTCTTTTATGGATAAAAGAGGTATTTGTGGGTGAAAAGGTCCTATTTGAAGGGGGAACCCTTGTTTTTATTGGAGAAGATGTGATCTATCTGGGAGAAATATGGCATTTCTGGAAGAAACTGTTCTATATTGGGGATAAAAGAGGTATTTGTGGGTGAAAAGGTCCTATTTGAAGTGGGAAACGCGGTATTTCTTGGAGAAGATGTGATCTATTTGGGAGAAATGTGGCATGTCTGGAAGAAACTGTCCTATTTTAAGGATAAAAGAGGTATTTGTGGGTGAAAAGGTCCTATTTTAAGGGTGATACGTGGTATTTCTTGGAGAAGATGTGATTTATTTGGGAGAAATGTGGCATGTCAGGAAGAAACTGTCGTATTTTGGGGATCAAAGAGGTATTTGTGGGTGAAAAGGTCCTATTTGAAGGGGGAAAGCTGGTATTTCTTGGAGAAGATGTGATCTATTTGGGAGAAATTATGGCATTTCTGGAAGAAAAAGTCCAATTTGGGGGAGAAGGCAGGTATTTGTGGGAGAAAAGTTCCTATTTCAGGAGGAATCCTGGTATTTCTTGGAGAAGATGTGGTGAATTTGGGACAAATCTGGCATGTCTGGAAGAAACTGTCCTATTTTGGGGATAAAAGAGGTACTTGTGGGTGAAAAGGTCCTATTTGAAGGGGGAATCGTGGTATTTCTTGGAGAAGATGTGATGTATTTGGGAGAAATGTGGCATTTCTGGAAGAAACTGCCATCTTTTGGGGATAAATGAGGTATTTGTGTGTGAAAAGTTCCTATCTGAAGGGGGAAAGCTGGTATTTCTTGGAGAAGATGTGATCTATTTGGGAGAAATGTGGCATTTCTGGAAGAAACTGCCATCTTTTGGGGATAAATGAGGTATTTTTGGGTGAAAAGTTCCTATTTCGAGGGGGACTCCTGGTATTTCTTGGAGAAGATGTGATCTATTTTGGAGAAATGTGGCATTTCTGGAAGAAACAGTCCTATTTTGGGGACAAAAGAGGTATTTGTGGGTGAAAAGGTCCTATTTGAAGGGGGAAACCTGGTATTTCTTGGAGAAGATGTGATCTATTTGGGAGAAATGTGGCGTTTCTGGAAGAACCTGTCGTATTTTGGGGATAAAACAGGTATTTGTGGGAGAAAAGTTCCTATTTCTGGAGGAATCCTGGTATTTCTTGGAGAAGATGTGATATATTTGGGAGAAATGTGGCATTTCTGGAAGAAAATGTCCAATTTGCGGGGAAAAGGCTGTTATTTGTGGGAGAAAAATTCCTATTTCAACGGGGAATCCTGGTATTTCTTGGAGAAGATGTGATCTATTTGGGAGAAAAGTGGCCTTTCTGGAAGAAACTGTCCTCTTTTGGGGATAAAAGAGGTATTTGTGGGTGAAAAGGTCCTATTTGAAGGGGGAAAGCTGGTATTTCTTGGAGAAGATGTGATATATTTGGGAGAAATGTGGCATTTCTGGAAGAAACTGTCCTATTAGGGGCATAAAACATGTATTTATGGGTGAAAAGGTCCTATTTCAAGGGGGAAACCTGGCATTTCTTGGAGAAGATGTGATTTATTTGGGAGAAATGAGGCATTTCTGAAAGAAAAAGACCAATTTGCGGCGAGAAGGCTGGTATTTGTGGGAGAAAAGGTCCTATTTGAAGGGGGAAACCTGGTATTTCTAGGAGAAGATGTGGTATATTTGGGAGAAATGTGGCATTTCTGGAAGAAACAGTCCTATTTTGGGGATACAAGAGGTATTTGTTGGTGAAAAGGTCCTATTTGAAGGGGGAAACGTGGAATTTCTTGGAGAAGATGTGATCTATTTGGGAGAAATGTGGCATTTCTGGAAGAAACTGTCCTATTTTGGGGATAAAAGAGGTATTTGTGGGAGAAAAGTTCCTATTTCTGGAGGAATCCTGGTATTTCTTGGAGAAGATGTGATATATTTGGGAGAAATGTGGCATTTCTGGAAGAAACTGTCCTCTTTTGGGGATAAAAGAGGTATTTGTGGGTGAAAAGGTCCTATTTCAGGAGTAATCCTGGAATTCCTTCGAGAAGATGTGATATATTAGGGAGAAATGTGGCATTTCTGGAAGAAACTGTCCTATTTGGGGGATAAGACAGGTATTCGTGGGTGAAAAGGTCCTATTTGAAGGGGGAAACGTGGTATTTCTTGGAGAAGATGTGATATATTTGGAAGAAATCTGGCGTTTCCGGCAGAAAATGTCCTCTTTTATGGATAAAAGAGGTATTTGTGGGTGAAAAGGTCCTATTTGAAGGGGGAACCCTTGTTTTTATTGGAGAAGATGTGATCTATCTGGGAGAAATATGGCATTTCTGGAAGAAACTGTTCTATATTGGGGATAAAAGAGGTATTTGTGGGTGAAAAGGTCCTATTTGAAGTGGGAAACGCGGTATTTCTTGGAGAAGATGTGATTTATTTGGGAGAAATGTGACATGTCTGGAAGAAACTGTCCTATTTTGGGGATCAAAGAGGTATTTGTGGGTGAAAAGGTCCTATTTGAAGGGGGAAACGTGGTATTTCTTGGAGAAGATGTGATATATATGGGAGAAATGTGGCATTTCTGGAAGAAACTGTCCTCTTATGGGGATAGAACAGGTATTTGTGGGTGAAAAGGTCCTATTTGAAGGGGGAACCCTTGTTTTTATTGGAGAAGATGTGATCTATCTGGGAGAAATGTGGCATTTCTGGAAGAAACTGTCCTCTTTTGGGGGAGAAGGCAGGTATTTGCAGGAGAAAAGTTCCTACTTCAGGAGGAATCCTGGTTTTTCTTGGAGAAGATGTGATCTATTTGGGAGAAATGTGGCATGTCTGGAAGAAACTGTCCTCTTTTAGGGATAAAAGAGGTATTTGTGGGTGAAAAGTTCCTATTTCCAGGGGAAACCTGGTATTGGAGCAGATGTGATCTATTTGGGAGAAATGTGGCATGTCTGGAAGAAACTGTCCTATTTTGGGGATAAAAGAGGTATTTGTGGGTGAAAAGGTCCTATTTCGAGGGGGAAACCTGTTATTTCTTGGAGAAGACGTGATATATTTGGGAGAAATGTGGCATGTCAGGAAGAAACTGTCCTCTTTTGGGGATAAAACAGGTATTTGTGGGAGAAAAGGTCCTATTTGAAGAGGGAACCCTGGTATTTCTTGGAGAAGAGGTGATCTATTTGGGAGAAATGTGGCATTTCTGGAAGAAACTGTTCTATTTTGGGGATAAAAGAGGTATTTGTGGGTGAAAAGGTCCTATTTGAAGGGGGAAACCTGGTATTTCTTGGAGAAGATGTGATCTATTTGGGAGAAATGTGGCATTTCTGGAATAAACTCTCGTATTTTGGGGATAAAACAGGTATTTGTGGGAGAAAAGTTCCTATTTCTGGAGGAATCCTGGTATTTCTTGAAGAAGATGTGATCTATTTGGGAGAAATGTGGCCATACTGGAAGAAACTGTCCTCTTTTGGGGATAAAAGAGGTATTTGTGGGTGAAAAGGTCCTATTTCAGGAGTAATCCAGGAATTCCTTGGAGAAGATGTGGTATATTTGGGACAAATGTGGCATTTCTGGAAGAAACTGTCCTCTTTTGGGGAGAAGGCTGGTATTTGTGGGAGAAAAGGTCCTATTTGAAGGGGGAAACGTGGTATTTCTTGGAGAAGATGTGATATATTTGTAAGAAATCTGATGTTTCCGGCTGAAAATGTCCTGCTTTTGGGGATAAAAGAGGTATTTGTGGGTGAAACGGTTCTATTTGAAGGGGGAACCCTGGTATTTCTTGGAGAAGATGTGATACATTTGGGAGAAATCTGTCATGTCAGGAAGAAACTGTCCTATTTTGGGGAAAAAAGAGGTATTTGTGGTTGAAAAGGTCCTATTTGAAGGGGGAACCCTGGTATTTCTTGGAGAAGATGTGATCTATTTGGGAGAAATGTGGCATGTCTGGAAGAAACTGTCCTCTTTTGGGGATAAAAGAGGTATTTGTGGGTGAAAAGTTCCTATTTGAAGGGGGAAAGCTGGTATTTCTTGGAGAAGATGTGATATATTTGGGAGAAATGTGGCATTTCTGGAAGAAACAGTCCTCTTTTGGGGATAAAAGAGGTATTTGTGGGTGAAAAGGTCCTATTTCAAGGAGGAAACCTGGTATTTCTTGGAGAAGATGTGATCTATTTGGGAGAAATGTGGCATGTCTGGAAGAAACTGTCCTATTTTAAGGATAAAAGAGGTATTTGTGGGTGAAAAGGTCCTATTTTAAGGGTGATACGTGGTATTTCTTGGAGAAGATGTGATTTATTTGGGAGAAATGTGGCATGTCAGGAAGAAACTGTCGTATTTTGGGGATAAAAGAGGTATTTGTGGGTGAAAAGGTCCTATTTGAAGGGGGAAAGCTGGTATTTCTTGGAGAAGATGTGATCTATTTGGGAGAAATTATGGCATTTCTGGAAGAAAAAGTCCAATTTGGGGGAGAAGGCAGGTATTTGTGGGAGAAAAGTTCCTATTTCAGGAGGAATCCTGGTATTTCTTGGAGAAGATGTGGTGAATTTGGGACAAATCTGGCATGTCTGGAAGAAACTGTCCTATTTTGGGGATAAAAGAGGTACTTGTGGGTGAAAAGGTCCTATTTGAAGGGGGAAACGTGGTATTTCTTGGAGAAGATGTGATGTATTTGGGAGAAATGTGGCATGTCTGGAAGAAACTGTCGTATTTTGGGGATAAAAGAGGTATTTGTGTGTGAAAAGTTCCTATCTGAAGGGGGAAAGCTGGTATTTCTTGGAGAAGATGTGATCTATTTGGGAGAAATGTGGCATTTCTGGAAGAAACTGCCATCTTTTGGGGATAAATGAGGTATTTTTGGGTGAAAAGTTCCTATTTCGAGGGGGACTCCTGGTATTTCTTGGAGAAGATGTGATCTATTTGGGAGAAATGTGGCATTTCTGGAAGAAACAGTCCTATTTTGGGGACAAAAGAGGTATTTGTGGGTGAAAATTTCCTCTTTGAAGGGGGAACCCTGGTATTTCTTGGAGAAGATGTGATCTATTTGGGAGAAATGTGGCGTTTCTGGAAGAACCTGTCGTATTTTGGGGATAAAACAGGTATTTGTGGGAGAAAAGTTCCTATTTCTGGAGGAATCCTGGTATTTCTTGGAGAAGATGTGATATATTTGGGAGAAATGTGGCATTTCTGGAAGAAAATGTCCATTTTGCGGGGAAAAGGCTGTTATTTGTGGGAGAAAAATTCCTATTTCAACGGGGAATCCTGGTATTTCTTGGAGAAGATGTGATCTATTTGGGAGAAATGTGGCATTTCTGGAAGAAACTGTCCTCTTTTGGGGATAAAAGAGGTATTTGTGGGTGAAAAGGTCCTATTTGAAGGGGGAAAGCTGGTATTTCTTGGAGAAGATGTGATATATTTGGGAGAAATGTGGCATTTCTGGAAGAAACTGTCCTATTAGGGGCATAAAACATGTATTTATGGGTGAAAAGGTCCTATTTCAAGGGGGAAACCTGGCATTTCTTGGAGAAGATGTGATTTATTTGGGAGAAATGTGGCATTTCTGGAAGAAACTGTCCTCTTTTGGGGATAAAAGTGGTATGTGTGGGTGAAAAGGTCCTATTTCTGGAGTAATCCAGGAATACCTTGGAGAAGATGTGGTATATTTTTGAGAAATGTGGCATTTCTGGAAGAAACTGTCCTATTTTGGGGAGAAGGCTGGTATTTGTGGGAGAAAAGGTCCTATTTCAGGAGGAATCCTGGTATTTCTTGGAGAAGATGTGATATATTTGGAAGAAATCTGGCGTTTCCGGCAGAAAATGTCCTATTTTGGGGATAAAACAGCTATTTGTGGGTGAAAAGATTATATTTGAAGGGGGAACCCTGGTATTTCCTGGAGAAGATGTGATATATTTGGGAGAAATGTGGCATGTCAGGAAGAAACTGTCCTATTTTGGGGATGAAAGAGGTATTTGTGGGTGAAAAGTTCCTATTTCCAGGGGTAATCCTGATATTTCTTGGAGAAGATGTGATCTATTTGGGGGAAATGTAGCCTTTCTGGAAGAAACTGTCCTCTTTTGGGGATAAAAGAGGTATTTGTGGGTGAAAAGGTCCTATTTGAAGGGGGAAAGCTGGTATGTCTTGGAGAAGATGTGATATATTTGGGAGAAATGTGGCATTTCTGGAAGAATATGTCCAATTTGAGGAATAAAAGAGGTATTTGTGGGTGAAAAGGTCCTATTTGAAGGGGGAAACGTGGTATTTCTTGGAGAAGATGTGATCTATTTGGGAGAAATGTGGCATTTCTGGAAGAAACTGTCCAATTTTGGGGATAAAAGAGGTATTTGTGGGTGAAAAGGTCTTATTTGAAGGGGGAAACGTGGTATTTCTTGGAGAAGATGTGATCTATTTGGGAGAAATGTGGCATTTCTGGAAGAAACTGTCCTCTTTAGGGAACAAAGAGGTATTTGTGGGTGAAAAGTTCCTATTTCAAGGGGGAAAGCTGGTATTTCTTGGAGAAGATGTGATATATTTGGGAGAAATGTGGCATGTCTGGAAGAAAAAGTTCAATTTGGGGGGAGAAGGCAGGTATTTGCGGGAGAAAAGTTCCTATTTCAGGAGGAATCCTGGTATTTCTTGGAGAAGATGTGATATATTTGGGAGAAAAGTGGCATTTCTGGAAGAAACTGTCCTATTCTGGGGATGAAAGAGGTATTTGTGGGTGAAAAGGTCCTATTTGAAGGGGTAAACGTGGTATTTCTTGGAGAAGATGTGATCTATTTGGGAGAAATGTGGCATTTCTGGAAGAAACTGTCCTCTTTTGGGGATGAAAGATGTATTTGTGGGTGAAAAGGTCCTATTTCCAGGGGTAATCCTGGTATTTCTTGGAGAAGTTGTGATCTATTTGGGAGAAATGTGGCATTTCTGGAAGAAACTGTCCTATTTTGGGGATAAAACAGGTATTTGTGGGAGAAAAGTTCCTATTTCTGGAGGAATCCTGGTATTTCTTGGAGAAGATGTGATGTATTTGGGACAAATCTGGCATGTCTGGAAGAAACTGTCCTCTTTTGGGGATAAAAGAGGTACTTGTGGGTGAAAAGGTCCTATTTGAAGGGGGAAAGCTGGTATTTCTTGGAGAAGATGTGATATATTTGAGAGAAATGTGGTATGTCTGGAAGAAACTGTCCTATTTTGGGGAAAAAGGAGGTATTTGTGTGTGAAATGTTCCTATTTGAAGGGGGAAACGTGGTATTTCTTGGAGAAGATGTGATGTATTTGGGAGAAATGTGGCCTTTCTGGAAGAAACTGTCCTATTCTGGGGATAAAAGAGGTATTTGTAGGTGAAAAGGTCCTATTTGATGGGGAAAAGCTGGTATTTCTTGGAGAAGATGTGATCTATTTGGGAGAAATGTGGCCTTTCTGGAAGAAACTGTCCTCTTTTGGGGATAAAAGAGGTATTTGTGGGTGAAAAGTTCCTATTTGATGGGGAAAAGCTGGTATTTCTTGGAGAAGATGTGATATATTTGGGAGAAATGTGGCCTTTCTGGAAGAAACTGTCCTATTTTTGGGATAAAAGAGGTATTTGTGGGTGAAAAGGTCCTATTTGAAGGGGGAAACCTGGTATTTCTAGGAGAAGATGTGATCTATTTGGGAGAAATGTGGCATGCCTGGAAGAAACTGTCCTATTCTGGGGATAAAACAGGTATTTGTGGTTGAAAAGGTCCTATTTCGAGGGGGAAAGCTGGTATTTCTTGGAGAAGATGTGATATATTTGGGAGAAATGTGGCATGTCAGGAAGAAACTGTCGTATTTTGGGGATAAAAGAGGTATTTGTGGCTGAAAAGGTCCTATTTGAAGGGGGAAACCTGGTATTTCTTGGAGAAGATGTGATCTATTTGGGAGAAATGTGGCATGTCTGGAAGAAACTGTCCTCTTTTGGGGATAAAAGAGGTATTTGTGGGTGAAAAGGTCCTATTTGAAGGGGGAAAGCTGGTATTTCTTGGAGAAGATGTGATATATTTGGGAGAAATGTGGCATTTCTGGAAGAAACTGTCCTCTTTTGGGGATAAAAGAGGTATTTGTGGGTGAAAAGGTCCAGTTTGAAGGGGGAATCCCGGTATTTCTTGGAGAAGATGTGATATATTTGGGAGAAATGTGGCATTTCTGGAAGAAACTGTCCCCTATTGGGGATAAAAGAGGTATTTCTGGGAGAAAAGTTCGTATTTGAAGGGGGAAAGCTGGTATTTCTTGGAGAAGATGTGATCTATTTTGGAGAAATGTGGCATTTCTGGAAGAAACTGTCGTATTTTGGGGATAAAAGAGGTATTTGTGGGTGAAAATGTCCTATTTGAAGGGGGAAAGCTGGTATTTCTTGGATAAGATGTTCTATACTTGGGAGAAAACTGGAATTTCTGGAAGAAAATTTGCAATTTGAGGGATAAAAGAGGTATTTGTGGGTGAAAAGGTCCTATTTGAAGGGGGAAAGCTGGTATTTCTTGGAGAAGATGTGATTTATTTGGGAGAAATGTGGCATTTCTGGAAGAAACTGTCCTCTTTTGGGGATAAAACAGGTATTTGTGGGAGAAAAGTTCCTATTTGAAGGGGGAAAGCTGGTATTTCTTGGAGAAGATGTGATCTATTTGGGAGAAATGTGGCATTTCTGGAAGAAACTGTCCTCTTTTGGGGATAAAAGAGGTATTTGTGGGTGAAAAAGTCCTGTTTGAAGGGGGAATCCTGGTATTTCTTGGAGAAGATGTGATATATTTGGGAGAAATGTGGCATTTCTGGAACAAACAGTCCTCTTTTGGGGATAAAAGAGGTATTTGTGGGTGAAAAGGTCCTATTTGAAGGTGGAAACGTGGTATTTCTTGGAGAAGATGTGATCTATTTGGGAGAAATGTGCCATGTCTGGAAGAAACTGTCCTCTTTTGGGGATAAAAGAGGTATTTGTGGGTGAAAAGTTCCTATTTGAAGGGGGAAACCTGGTATTTCTTGGAGAAGATGTGATCTATTTGGAAGAAATGTAGCATTTCTGGGGGAAACTGTCCTATTTTGGGGATAAAACAGTATTTGTGGGTGAAAAGTTCCTATTTCAAGGTGGAATCCTGGTATTTCTTGGAGAAGATGTGATCTATTTGGGAGAAATGTGGCATTTCTGGAAGAAACTGTCCTATTTGGGGCATAAAACAGGTATTTATAGGTGAAAAGGTCCTATTTGAAGGGGGAACCTGGTATTTCTTAGAGAAGATGTGATTTATCTGGGAGAAATGTGGCATTTCTTAAAGAAAAAGACCAATTTGCGGGGAGAAGGCTAGTATTTGTGGGAGAAAAGTACCTATTTGAAGGGGGAATCCTGGTATTTCTAGGAGAAGATGTGATGTATTTGGGAGAAATGTGGCATTTCTGGAAGAAACTGTCCTATTCGGGGCATAAAGCATGTATTTATGGGTGAAAAGGTCCTTTTTCAAGGGGGAAACCTGGTATTTCTTGGAGAAGATGTGATATATTTGGGAGAAATGAGGCATTTCTGAAAGAAAAAGACCAATTTGCGGGGAGAAGGGTGGTACTTGTGGGAGAAAAGGTCCTATTTGAAGGGGGAAACTGGTATTTCTTGGAGAGGATGTGGTATATTTGGGAGAAATGTGGCATTTCTGGAAGAAACTGTCCTATTTTGGGGATAAAAGAGGTATTTGTGGGTGAGAAGGTCCTATTTGAAGGGGAAACGTGGTATTTCTTGGAGAAGATGTGATGTATTTGGGAGAAATGTGGCATTTCTGGAAGAAACTGTCCTATTTTGGGGATAAAAGAGGTATTTGTGGGAGAAAAGGTCCTATTTCAGGAGGATCCCTGGTATTTCTTGGAGAAGATGTGATATATTTGGGAGAAATGTGGCATTTCTGGAAGAAAATGTACTCTTTTGGGGATAAAAGAGGTATTTGTGGGTGAAAAGGTCCTATTTCAGGAGGAACCCTGGTATTTCTTGGAGAAGATGTGATCTATTTGGGAGAAATGTGGCATTTCTGGAAGAAACTGTCGTATTTTGGGGATAAGACAGGTATTTGTGGGTGAAAAGGTCCTATTTGAAGGGGGAACCCTGGTATTTCTTGGTGAGATGTGATATATTTGGAAGAAATCTGGCGTTTCCGGCAGAAACTGTCCTCTTTTGGGGATAAAACAGGTATTTGTGGGTGAAAAGGTTCTATTTGAAGGGGGAACCCTGGTGTTTCTTGGAGAAGATGTGATATATTTGGGAGAAATGTGGCATTTCTGGAAGAAATTGTCCTATTTTGGGGATAAAAGAGGTACTTGTGGGTGAAAAGGTCCTATTTGTAGGGGGAAACCTGGTATTTCTTGGAGAAGATGTGATCTATTTGGGAGAAATGTGGCATGTCTGGAAGAAACTTTCCAATTTTGGGGATAAAAGAGGTATTTGTGGGTGAAAAGGTCCTATTTGAAGGGGGAACCCTGGTATTTCTTGGAGAAGATGTGATCTATTTGGGAGAAATGTGGCATTTCTGGAAGAAACTGTCCTCTTTTGGGGATAAAAGAGGTATTTGTGGGTGAAAAGGTCCTATTTGAAGGGGGAACCCTGGTTTTTATTGGAGAAGATGTGATCTAACTGGGAGAAATGTGGCATTTCTGGAAGAAACTGTCCTTTTTTGGGGGAGAAGGCAGGTATTTCATGGAGAAAAGTTCCTATTTCAGGAGGAATCCGGGTTTTTCTTGGAAAAGATGTGCTATATTTGGGAGAAATGTGGCATTTCTGGAAGAAACTGTCCTATTTTGGGGATAAAAGAGGTATTTGTGGGTGAAAAGTTCCTATTTCCAGGGGAACCTGGTATTTCTTGGAGCAGATGTGATATATTTGGGAGAAATCTGGCATGTCTGGAAGAAAATTTCCAATTTGAGGGATAAAAGAGGTATTTGTGGGTGAAAAGGTCCTATTTGAAGGGGGAAACCTGGTATTTCTTGGAGAAGATGTGGTATATTTGGGAGAAATGTGGCCTTTCAGGAAGAAACTGTCCTCTTTTGGGGTGAAAAGAGGTATTTGTGGGTGAAAAGGTCCTATTTGATGGGTGAAACGTGGTATTTCTTGGAGAAGATGTGATTTATTTGGGAGAAATGTGACAAGTCTGGAAGAAACTGTCCTCTTTTGGGGATAAAAGAGGTATTTGTGGGTGAAAAGATCCTATTTGAAGGTGGAAACGTGGTATTTCTTGGAGAAGATGTGATGTATTTGGGAGAAATGTGGCATTTCTGGAAGAAACTGTACTCTTTTGGGGATAAAACAGGTATTTGTGGGAGAAAAGTTCCTATTTCTGGAGGAATCCTGGTATTTCTTGGAGAAGATGTGATCTATTTGGGAGAAATGTGGCATGTCTGGAAGAAACTGTCTTATTTTGGGGATAAAAGAGGTATTTGTGGGCGATAAGGTCCCATTTCAGGAGTAATCCAGGAATTCCTTGGAGAAGATGTGGTATATTTGTGAGAAATGTGGCATTTCTGGAAGAAACTGTCCTATTTTGGGGTGAAGGCTATAATTTGTGGGAGAAAAGGTCCTATTTCCAGGGGGAAACCTGGTATTTCTTGGAGAAGATGTGATATATTTGGGAGAAATCTGGCGTTTCCGGCAGAAATTGTCCTATTTTGGGGATAAAAGAGGTATTTGTGGATGAAAAGGTTCTATTTGAAGGGGGAACCCTGGTATTTCTTGGAGAACATGTGATCTATTTGGGAGAAATGTGGCATGTCAGGAAGAAACTGTCCTATTTTGGGGAAAAAAGAGGTATTTGTGGGTGAAAAGGTCCTATTTGAAGGGGGAAAGCTGGTATTTCTTGGAGAAGATGTGATCTATTTGGGAGAAATGTGGCCATTCTGGAAGAAACTGTCCTATTTTGGTGATAAAAGAGGTATTTGTGGGTGAAAAGGTACTATTTGAAGGGGGAAAGCTGGTATTTCATGGAGAAGATGTGATCTATTTGGGAGAAATGTGGCATTTCTGGAAGAAACTGTCCTCTTTTGGGGATAAAAGAGGTATTTGTGGGTGAAAAGGTCCTATTTGAAGGGGGAAAGCTGGTATTTCTTGGAGAAGATGTGATCTATTTGGGAGAAATGTGGCCTTTCTGAAAGAAACTGTCCTATTTTGGGGATAAAAGAGGTATTTGTGGGTGAAAAGGTCCTATTTGAAGGGGGAAAGCTGGTATTTCTTGGAGAAGATGTGATATATTTGGGGGAAATTTGGCCTTTCTCGAAGAAACGGTCCTATTTTGGGGATAAAAGAGGTATTTGTGGGTGAAAAAGTCGTATTGAAGGGGGAAACCTGGTATTTCTTGGAGAAGATGTGGTATATTTGGAAGAAATGTGGCCTTTCTGGAAGAAACAGTCCTCTTTTGCGGATGAAAGAGGTATTTGTGGGTGAAAATGTCCTGTTTCCTGGGGTACTCCCGGTATTTCTTGGAGAAGATGTGATCTATTTGGGAGAAATGTGGCCTTTCTGGAAGAAACTGTCGTATTTAGGGGATAAAACAGGTATCTGCAGGAGAAAAGTTCCTATTTCAGGAGGAATCCTGGTATTTCTTGGAGAAGATGTGATATGTTTGGGAGAAATGTGGCCTTTCTGGAAAAAAAGTCCAATTTGCGGGGAGAAGGCTGGTATTTGTGGGTGAAAAGGTCCTATTTGAAGGGGGAACCCTGGTATTTCTTGGAGAAGATGTGATATATTTGGGAGAAATGTGGCCTTTCTGGAAGAAACTGTCCTCTTTTGGGGATAAAAGAGGTATTTGTGGGTGAAAAGGTCCTATTTGAAGGGGGAAACCTGGTATTTCTTGGAGAAGATGTGATATATTTGGGAGAAATGTGGCATTTCTGGAAGAAACTGTCCTCTTTTGGGGATCAAAGAGGTATTTGTGGGTGAAAAGGTCCTATTTGAAGGGGGAAACGTGGTATTTCTAGGAGAAGATGTGGTATATTTGGGAGAAATGTGGCATTTCTGGAAGAAACAGTCCTATTTTGGGGATACAAGAGGTATTTGTTGGTGAAAAGGTCCTATTTGAAGGGGGAAACGTGGAATTTCTTGGAGAAGATGTGATCTATTTGGGAGAAATGTGGCATTTCTGGAGGAAACTGTCCTATTTTGGGAAAAAAGAGGTATTTGTGTGTGAAAAGTTCCTATTTGAAGGGGGAAAGCTAGTATTTCTTGGAGAAGATGTGATATATTTGGGAGAAATGTGGTATTTCTGGAGGAAACTGTCCTCTTTTGGGGATAAAAGAGGTATTTGTGGGTGAAAAGGTCGTATTTGAAGGGGGAAACCTGGTATTTCTTGGAGAAGATGTTCTATACTTGGGAGAAATCTGGCATTTCTGGAAGAAACTGTCGTATTTTGGGGATAAAAGAGGTATTTGTGGGTGAAAAGGTGCTATTTCTGGAGGAATCCTGGTATTTCTTGGAGAAGATGTGATATATTTGGGAGAAATGTGGCATTTCTGGAAGAAACTGTCCTCTTTTGGGGATAAAAGAGGTATTTGTGGGTGAAAAGGTCCTATTTGAAGGGGGAATCCTGGTATTTCTTGGAGAAGATGTGATCTATTTGGGAGAAATGTGGCTTTTCTGGAAGAATCTGTCCTCTTTTGGGGATCAAACAGGTATTTGTGGGTGAAAAGGTCCTATTTCAAGGTGGAATCCTGGAATTTCTTGGAGAAGATGTGATCTATTTGGGAGAAATCTGGCATGTCTGGATGAAACTGTTCTATTCGGGGCATAAAACATGTATTTATGGGTGAAAAGGTCCTATTTGAAGTGGGAAACCTGGTATTTCTTGGAGAAGATGTGATTTATTTGGGAGAAATGAGGCATTTCTGAAAGAAAAAGACAAATTTGCGGGGAGAAGGCTGGTATTTGTCTGAGAAAAGGTCCTATTTGAAGGGGGAAACGTGGTATTTCTTGGAGAAGATGTGGTATATTTGGGAGAAATGTGGCATTTCTGGAAGAAACTGTCCAATTTTGGGGATAAAAGAGGTATTTGTGGGTGAAAAGGTCCTATTTGAAGGGGGAATCCTGGTATTTCTTGGAGAAGATGTGATGTATTTGGGAGAAATGTGGCATTTCTGGAAGAAACTGTCCTCTTTAGGGGATAAAAGAGGTATTTGTGGGAGAAAAGTTCCTATTTCTGGAGGAATCCTGGTATTTCTTGGAGAAGATGTGATATATTTGGGAGAAATGTGGCATTTCAGGAAGAAACTGTCCTCTTTTGGGGATAAAAGAGGTATTTGTGGGTGAAAAGGTCCTATTTCAGGAGTAATCCTGGAATTCCTTCGAGAAGATGTGGTATATTTGGGAGAAATGTGGCATTTCTGGAAGAAACTGTCCTATTTTGGGGATAAGACAGGTATTCGTGGTTGAAAAGGTCCTATTTGAAGGGGGAAAGCTGGTATTTCCTTCGAGAAGATGTGATATATTTGGAAGAAATCTGCCGTTTCCGGCGGAAAATGTCCTCTTCTGGGGATAAAACAGGTATTTGTGGGTGAAAAGGTTCTATTTGAAGGGGGAAACGTGGTTTTTATTGGAGAAGATGTGATCTAACTGGGAGAAATGTGGCATGTCAGGAAGAAATTGTCCTATTTTGGGGATAAAAGAGGTATTTGTGGGTGAAAAGGTTCTATTTGAAGGGGGAAACCTGGTATTTCATGGAGAAGATGTGATCTATTTGGGAGAAATGTGGCATGTCTGGAAGAAACTTTCCAATTTTGGGGATATAAGAGGTATTTGTGGGTGAAAAGGTCCTATTTGAAGGGGGAACCCTGGTATTTCTTGGAGAAGATGTGATATATATGGGAGAAATGTGGCATTTCTGGAAGAAACTGTCCTATTGTGGGGATAAAACAGGTATTTGTGGGTGAAAAGGTCCTATTTGAAGGGGGAACCCTTGTTTTTATTGGAGAAGATGTGATTTATCTGGGAGAAATGTGGCATTTCTGGAAGAAACTGTCCTATTTTGGGGGAGAAGGCAGGTATTTGCAGGAGAAAAGTTCCTATTTCAGGAGGAATCCGGGTTTTTCTTGGAGAAGATGTGCTATATTTGGGAGAAATGTTGCATTTCTGGTAGAAACTGTCCTATTTTGGGGATAAAAGAGGTATTTGTGGGTGAAAAGTTCCTATTTCCAGGGGAAAACTGGTATTTCTTGGAGCAGATGTGATATATTTGGGAGAAATCTGGCATGTCTGGAAGAAACTGTCCTCTTTTGGGGATAAAAGAGGTATTTGTGGGTGAAAAGGTCCTATTTGAAGGGGGAAACCTGTTATTTCTTGGAGAAGATGTGATCTATTTGGGAGAAATGTGGCATGTCAGGAAGAAACTGTCCTCTTTTGGGGATAAAAGAGGTATTTGTGGGTGAAAAGGTCCTATTTGAAGGGGGAAACGTGGTATTTCTTGGAGAAGATGTGATATATTTGGGAGAAATGTGGCATTTCTGGAAGAAACTGTCCTCTTTTGGGGGATAAAAGAGGTATTTGTGGGTGAAAAGGTTCTATTTGAAGGGGGAAACGTGGTATTTCTTGGAGAAGATGTGATATATTTGGGAGAAATGTAGCATGTCTGGAAGAAACTGTTCTATTTTGGGGTGAAAAGAGGTATTTGTGGGTGAAAAGGTCCTATTTGATGGGGGAAACGTGGTATTTCTTGGAGAAGATGTGATTTATTTGGGAGAAATGTGACATGTCTGGAAGAAACTGTCCTCTTTAGGGGATAAAAGAGGTATTTGTGGGTGAAAAGGTCCTATTTGAAGGTGGAAACGTGGTATTTCTTGGAGAAGATGTGCTATATTAGGGAGAAATGTGGCATTTCTGGAAGAAACTGTCCTATTTTGGGGATAAAACAGGTATTTGTGAGAGAAAAGGTCCTATTTCTGGAGGAATCCTGGTATTTCTTGGAGAAGATGTGCTATATTTGGGAGAAATGTGGCCTTTCTGGCAGAAACTGTCCTCTTTCGGGGATCAAAGAGGTATATGTGTGTGAAAAGGTCCTATTTGAAGGGGGAAAGCTGGTATTTCTTGGAGAAGATGTGGTATATTTGTGAGAAATGTGGCATTTCTGGAAGAAACTGTCCTATTTTGGGGATAAAAGAGGTATTTGTGTGTGAAAAGTTCCTATCTGAAGGGGGAAAGCTGGTATTTCTTGGAGAAGATGTGATCTATTTGGGAGAAATGTGGCATTTCTGGAAGAAACAGTCCTATTTTGGGGACAAAAGAGGTATTTGTGGGTGAAAAGGTCCTATTTGAAGGGGGAAACCTGGTATTTCTTGGAGAAGATGTGATCTATTTGGGAGAAATGTGGCGTTTCTGGAAGAACCTGTCGTATTTTGGGGATAAAACAGGTATTTGTGGGAGAAAAGTTCCTATTTCTGGAGGAATCCTGGTATTTCTTGGAGAAGATGTGATATATTTGGGAGAAATGTGGCGTTTCTGGAAGAAAATGTCCAATTTGCGGGGAGAAGGCTGGTATTTGTGGGAGAAAAATTCCTATTTCAACGGGGAATCCTGGTATTTCTTGGAGAAGATGTGATCTATTTGGGAGAAATGTGGCATGTCTGGAAGAAACTGTCGTATTTTGGGGATAAAAGAGGTATTTGTGGGTGAAAAGGTCCTATTTGAAGGGGGAAAGCTGGTATTTCTTGGAGAAGATGTGATATATTTGGGAGAAATGTGGCATTTCTGGAAGAAACTGTCCTATTAGGGGCATAAAACATGTATTTATGGGTGAAAAGGTCCTATTTCAAGGGGGAAACCTGGCATTTCTTGGAGAAGATGTGATTTATTTGGGAGAAATGAGGCATTTCTGAAAGAAAAAGACCAATTTGCGGCGAGAAGGCTGGTATTTGTGGGAGAAAAGGTCCTATTTGAAGGGGGAAACCTGGTATTTCTAGGAGAAGATGTGGTATATTTGGGAGAAATGTGGCATTTCTGGAAGAAACAGTCCTATTTTGGGGATACAAGAGGTATTTGTTGGTGAAAAGGTCCTATTTGAAGGGGGAAACGTGGAATTTCTTGGAGAAGATGTGATCTATTTGGGAGAAATGTGGCATTTCTGGAAGAAACTGTCCTATTTTGGGGATAAAAGAGGTATTTGTGGGAGAAAAGTTCCTATTTCTGGAGGAATCCTGGTATTTCTTGGAGAAGATGTGATATATTTGGGAGAAATGTGGCATTTCTGGAAGAAACTGTCCTCTTTTGGGGATAAAAGAGGTATTTGTGGGTGAAAAGGTCCTATTTCAGGAGTAATCCAGGAATTCCTTCGAGAAGATGTGATATATTTGGGAGAAATGTGGCATTTCTGGAAGAAACTGTCCTATTTGGGGGATAAGACAGGTATTCGTGGGTGAAAAGGTCCTATTTGAAGGGGGAAACGTGGTATTTCTTGGAGAAGATGTGATATATTTGGAAGAAATCTGGCGTTTCCGGCAGAAAATGTCCTCTTTTATGGATAAAAGAGGTATTTGTGGGTGAAAAGGTCCTATTTGAAGGGGGAACCCTTGTTTTTATTGGAGAAGATGTGATCTATCTGGGAGAAATGTGGCATTTCTGGAAGAAACTGTTCTATTTTGGGGATAAAAGAGGTATTTGTGGGTGAAAAGGTCCTATTTGAAGTGGGAAACGCGGTATTTCTTGGAGAAGATGTGATTTATTTGGGAGAAATGTGACATGTCTGGAAGAAACTGTCCTATTTTGGGGATCAAAGAGGTATTTGTGGGTGAAAAGGTCCTATTTAAGGGGGAAAGCTGGTATTTCTTGGAGAAGATGTGATGTATTTGGGAGAAATGTGGCATTTCTGGAATAAACTCTCGTATTTTGGGGATAAAACAGGTATTTGTGGGAGAAAAGTTCCTATTTCTGGAGGAATCCTGGTATTTCTTGGAGAAGATGTGATATATTTGGGAGAAATGTGGCCATACTGGAAGAAACTGTCCTCTTTTGGGGATAAAAGAGGTATTTGTGGGTGAAAAGGTCCTATTTCAGGAATAATCCAGGAATTCCTTGGAGAAGATGTGGTATATTTGGGACAAATGTGGCATTTCTGGAAGAAACTGTCCTATTTTGGGGAGAAGGCTGGTATTTGTGGGAGAAAAGGTCCTATTTGAAGGGGGAACCCTGGTATTTCTTGGAGAAGATGTGATATATTTGTAAGAAATCTGGCGTTTCCGGCTGAAAATGTCCTATTTTGGGGATAAAACAGGTATTTGTGGGTGAAACGGTTCTATTTGAAGGGGGAACCCTGGTATTTCTTGGAGAAGATGTGATATATTTGGGAGAAATGTGGCATGTCAGGAAGAAACTGTCCTCTTTTGGGGATAAAAGAGGTATTTGTGGGTGAAAAGGTCCTATTTGAAGGGGGAACCCTGGTATTTCTTGGAGAAGATGTGATATATTTGGGAGAAATGTGGCATTTCTGGAAGAAACTGTCCTCTTTTGGGGATAAAAGAGGTATTTGTGGGTGAAAAGGTCCTATTTGAAGGGGGAAAGCTGGTATTTCTTGGAGAAGATGTGATATATTTGGGAGAAATGTGGCATTTCTGGAAGAAACTGTCCTCTTTTGTGGATCAAAGAGGTATTTGTGGGTGAAAAGGTCCTATTTCAAGGAGGAAACCTGGTATTTCTTGGAGAAGATGTGATCTATTTGGGAGAAATGTGGCATTTCTGGAAGAAACTGTCCTATTATAAGGATAAAAGAGGTATTTGTGGGTGAAAAGGTCCTATTTGAAGGGTGATACGTGGTATTTCTTGGAGAAGATGTGATTTATTTGGGAGAAATGTGGCATGTCAGGAAGAAACTGTCGTATTTTGGGGATAAAAGAGGTATTTGTGGGTGAAAAGGTCCTATTTGAAGGGGGAAAGCTGGTATTTCTTGGAGAAGATGTGATCTATTTGGGAGAAATGTGGCATTTCTGGAAGAAAAAGTCCAATTTGGGGGAGAAGGCAGGTATTTTTGGGAGAAAAGTTCCTATTTCAGGTGGAATCCTGGTATTTCTTGGAGAAGATGTGGTGAATTTGGGACAAATCTGGCATGTCTGGAAGAAACTGTCCTATTTTGGGGATAAAAGAGGTATTTGTGTGTGAGAAGTTCCTATCTGAAGGGGGAAAGCTGGTATTTCTTGGAGAAGATGTGATCTATTTGGGAGAAATGTGGCATGTCTGGAAGAAACTGCCATCTTTTGGGGATAAATGAGGTATTTTTGGGTGAAAAGGTCCTATTTCGAGGGGGACTCCTGGTATTTCTTGGAGAAGATGTGATCTATTTGGGAGAAATGTGGCATTTCTGGAAGAAACAGTCCTATTTTGGGGATAAAAGAGGTATTTGTGGGTGAAAAGGTCCTATTTGAAGGGGGAAAGCTGGTATGTCTTGGAGAAGATGTGATATATTTGGGAGAAATCTGGCATTTCTGGAAGAATATGTCCAATTTGAGGAATAAAAGAGGTATTTGTGGGAGAAAAGGTCCTATTTGAAGGGGGAAACCTGGTATTTCTTGGAGAAGATGTGATCTATTTGGGAGAAATGTGGCATTTCTGGAAGAAACTGTCCAATTTTGGGGATAAAAGAGGTATTTGTGGGTGAAAAGGTCTTATTTGAAGGGGGAAACGTGGTATTTCTTGGAGAAGATGTGATCTATTTGGGAGAAATGTGGCATTTCTGGAAGAAACTGTCCTCTTTAGGGAACAAAGAGGTATTTGTGGGTGAAAAGTTCCTATTTCAAGGGGGAAAGCTGGTATTTCTTGGAGAAGATGTGATATATTTGGGAGAAATGTGGCATGTCTGGAAGAAAAAGTTCAATTTGGGGGGAGAAGGCTGGTATTTGCGGGAGAAAAGTTCCTATTTCAGGAGGAATCCTGGTATTTCTTGGAGAAGATGTGATATATTTGGGAGAAAAGTGGCATTTCTGGAAGAAACTGTCCTATTCTGGGGATGAAAGAGGTATTTGTGGGTGAAAAGGTCCTATTTGAAGGGGTAATCGTGGTATTTCTTGGAGAAGATGTGATATATTTGGGAGAAATGTGGCATTTCTGGAAGAAACTGTCCTCTTTTGGGGATGAAAGATGTATTTGTGGGTGAAAAGGTCCTATTTCCAGGGGTAATCCTGGTATTTCTTGGAGAAGTTGTGATATATTTGGGAGAAATGTGGCATTTCTGGAAGAAACTGTCCTATTTTGGGGATAAAACAGGTATTTGTGGGAGAAAAGTTCCTATTTCTGGAGGAATCCTGGTATTTCTTGGAGAAGATGTGATGTATTTGGGACAAATCTGGCATGTCTGGAAGAAACTGTCCTCTTCTGGGGATAAAAGAGGTACTTGTGGGTGAAAAGGTCCTATTTGAAGGGGGAAAGCTGGTATTTCTTGGAGAAGATGTGATATATTTGAGAGAAATGTGGTATGTCTGGAAGAAACTGTCCTATTTTGGGGAAAAAGGAGGTATTTGTGTGTGAAATGTTCCTATTTGAAGGGGGAAACGTGGTATTTCTTGGAGAAGATGTGATGTATTTGGGAGAAATGTGGCCTTTCTGGAAGAAACTGTCCTATTCTGGGGATAAAAGAGGTATTTGTAGGTGAAAAGGTCATATTTGATGGGGAAAAGCTGGTATTTCTTGGAGAAGATGTGATCTATTTGGGAGAAATGTGGCCTTTCTGGAAGAAACAGTCCTCTTTTGGGGATAAAAGAGGTATTTGTGGGTGAAAAGTTCCTATTTGATGGGGAAAAGCTGGTATTTCTTGGAGAAGATGTGATATATTTGGGAGAAATGTGGCCTTTCTGGCAGAAACTGTCCTATTTTGGGGATAAAAGAGGTATTTGTGGGTGAGAAGGTCCTATTTGAAGGGGGAAACCTGGTATTTCTAGGAGAAGATGTTATCTATTTGGGAGAAATGTTGCATTTCTGTAAGAAACTGTCCTATTCTGGGGATAAAACAGGTATTTGTGGTTGAAAAGGTCCTATTTCGAGGGGGAAAGCTGGTATTTCTTGGAGAAGATGTGATATATTTGGGAGAAATGTGGCATGTCAGGAAGAAACTGTCGTATTTGGGGGATAAAAGAGGTATTTGTGGGTGAAAAGGTCCTATTTGAAGGGGGAAACCTGGTATTTCATGGAGAAGATGTGATCTATTTGGGAGAAATGTGGCATGTCTGGAAGAAACTGTCCTCTTTTGGGGATAAAAGAGGTATTTGTGGGAGAAAAGTTCGTATTTGAAGGGGGAAAGCTGGTATTTCTTGGAGAAGATGTGATCTATTTGGGAGAAATGTGGCATTTCTGGAAGAAACTGTCGTATTTTGGGGATAAAAGAGGTATTTGTGGGTGAAAAGGTCCTATTTGAAGGGGGAAAGCTGGTATTTCTTGGATAAGATGTTCTATACTTGGGAGAAAACTGGAATTTCTGGAAGAAAATTTGCAATTTGAGGGATAAAAGAGGTATTTGTGGGTGAAAAGGTCCTATTTGAAGGGGGAAAGCTGGTATTTCTTGGAGAAGATGTGATTTATTTGGGAGAAATGTGGCATTTCTGGAAGAAACTGTCCTCTTTTGGGGATAAAACAGGTATTTGTGGGAGAAAAGTTCCTATTTGAAGGGGGAAAGCTGGTATTTCTTGGAGAAGATGTGATCTATTTGGGAGAAATGTGGCATTTCTGGAAGAAACTGTCCTCTTTTGGGGATAAAAGAGGTATTTGTGGGTGAAAAGGTCCTATTTGAAGGGGGAAACGTGGTATTTCTTGGAGAAGATGTGATCTATTTGGGAGAAATGTGGCATTTCTGGAAGAAACTGTCGTATTTTGGGGATAAAACAGGTATTTGTGGGTGAAAAGTTCCTATTTCAAGGTGGAATCCTGGTATTTCTTGGAGAAGATGTGATCTATTTGGGAGAAATGTAGCATTTCTGGGGGAAACTGTCCTATTTTGGGGATAAAACAGTATTTGTGGGTGAAAAGTTCCTATTTCAAGGTGGAATCCTGGTATTTCTTGGAGAAGATGTGATCTATTTGGGAGAAATGTGGCATTTCTGGAAGAAACTGTCCTATTTGGGGCATAAAACAGGTATTTATAGGTGAAAAGGTCCTATTTGAAGGGGGAACCTGGTATTTCTTAGAGAAGATGTGATTTATCTGGGAGAAATGTGGCATTTCTTAAAGAAAAAGACCAATTTGCGGGGAGAAGGCTAGTATTTGTGGGAGAATAGTACCTATTTCAAGGGGGAAAGCTGGTATTTCTTGGAGAAGATGTGATGTATTTGGGAGAAATGTGGCATTTCTGGAAGAAACTGTCCTATTCGGGGCATAAAGCATGTATTTATGGGTGAAAAGGTCCTTTTTCAAGGGGGAAACCTGGTATTTCTTGGAGAAGATGTGATATATTTGGGAGAAATGAGGCATTTCTGAAAGAAAAAGACCAATTTGCGGGGAGAAGGCTGGTACTTGTGGGAGAAAAGGTCCTATTTGAAGGGGGAAACCTGGTATTTCTTGGAGAGGATGTGGTATATTTGGGAGAAATGTGGCATTTCTGGAAGAAACTGTCCTATTTTGGGGATAAAAGAGGTATTTGTGGGTGAGAAGGTCCTATTTGAAGGGGAAACGTGGTATTTCTTGGAGAAGATGTGATGTATTTGGGAGAAATGTGGCATTTCTGGAAGAAACTGTCCTATTTTGGGGATAAAAGAGGTATTTGTGGGAGAAAAGGTCCTATTTCAGGAGGAACCCTGGTATTTCTTGGAGAAGATGTGATCTATTTGGGAGAAATGTGGCATTTCTGGAAGAAAATGTACTCTTTTGGGGATAAAAGAGGTATTTGTGGGTGAAAAGGTCCTATTTCAGGAGGAACCCTGGTATTTCTTGGAGAAGATGTGATCTATTTGGGAGAAATGTGGCATTTCTGGAAGAAACTGTCGTATTTTGGGGATAAGACAGGTATTTGTGGGTGAAAAGGTCCTATTTGAAGGGGGAACCCTGGTATTTCTTGGTGAGATGTGATATATTTGGAAGAAATCTGGCGTTTCCGGCAGAAACTGTCCTCTTTTGGGGATAAAACAGGTATTTGTGGGTGAAAAGGTTCTATTTGAAGGGGGAACCCTGGTGTTTCTTGGAGAAGATGTGATCTATTTGGGAGAAATGTGGCATTTCTGGAAGAAATTGTCCTATTTTGGGGATAAAAGAGGTACTTGTGGGTGAAAAGGTCCTATTTGAAGGGGGAAACCTGGTATTTCTTGGAGAAGATGTGATCTATTTGGGAGAAATGTGGCATGTCTGGAAGAAACTGTCCTCTTTTGGGGATAAAAGAGGTATTTGTGGGTGAAAAGGTCCTATTTGAAGGGGGAACCCTGGTATTTCTTGGAGAAGATGTGATCTATTTGGGAGAAATGTGGCATTTCTGGAAGAAACTGTCCTCTTTTGGGGATAAAAGAGGTATTTGTGGGTGAGAAGTTCCTATTTGAAGGGGGAACCCTGGTTTTTATTGGAGAAGATGTGATCTAACTGGGAGAAATGTGGCATTTCTGGAAGAAACTGTCCTTTTTTGGGGGAGAAGGCAGGTATTTGCAGGAGAAAAGTTCCTATTTCAGGAGGAATCCGGGTTTTTCTTGGAAAAGATGTGCTATATTTGGGAGAAATGTGGCATTTCTGGAAGAAACTGTCCTATTTTGGGGATAAAAGAGGTATTTGTGGGTGAAAAGTTCCTATTTCCAGGGGAACATGGTATTTCTTGGAGCAGATGTGATATATTTGGGAGAAATCTGGCATGTCTGGAAGAAAATTTCCAATTTGAGGGATAAAAGAGGTATTTGTGGGTGAAAAGGTCCTATTTGAAGGGGGAAACCTGGTATTTCTTGGAGAAGATGTGGTATATTTGGGAGAAATGTGGCATTTCTGGAAGAAACTGTCCTATTTTGGGGATAAAAGAGGTATTTGTGGGTGAAAAGGTCCTATTTGATGGGGGAAACGTAGTATTTCTTGGAGAAGATGTGATTTATTTGGGAGAAATGTGACAAGTCTGGAAGAAACTGTCCTCTTTTGGGGTGAAAAGAGGTATTTGTTGGTGAAAAGGTCCTATTTGATGGGGGAAAGCTGGTATTTCTTGGAGAAGATGTGATGTATTTTGGAGAAATGTGGCATTTCTGGAAGAAACTGTACTCTTTTGGGGATAAAACAGGTATTTGTGGGAGAAAAGTTCCTATTTCTGGAGGAATCCTGGTATTTCTTGGAGAAGATGAGATCTATTTGGGAGAAATGTGGCATGTCTGGAAGAAACTGTCTTATTTTGGGGATAAAAGAGGTATTTGTGGGTGATAAGGTCCCATTTCAGGAGTAATCCAGGAATTCCTTGGAGAAGATGTGGTATATTTGTGAGAAATGTGGCATTTCTGGAAGAAACTGTCCTATTTTGGGGTGAAGGCTATAATTTGTGGGAGAAAAGGTCCTATTTCCAGGGGGAAACCTGGTATTTCTTGGAGAAGATGTGATATATTTGGGAGAAATCTGGCGTTTCCGGCAGAAATTGTCCTATTTTGGGGATAAAAGAGGTATTTGTGGATGAAAAGGTTCTATTTGAAGGGGGAACCCTGGTATTTCTTGGAGAACATGTGATCTATTTGGGAGAAATGTGGCATGTCAGGAAGAAACTGTCCTATTTTGGGGAAAAAAGAGGTATTTGTGGGTGAAAAGGTCCTATTTGAAGGGGGAAAGCTGGTATTTCTTGGAGAAGATGTGATCTATTTGGGAGAAATGTGGCCATTCTGGAAGAAACTGTCCTATTTTGGTGATAAAAGAGGTATTTGTGGGTGAAAAGGTACTATTTGAAGGGGGAAAGCTGGTATTTCATGGAGAAGATGTGATCTATTTGGGAGAAATGTGGCATTTCTGGAAGAAACTGTCCTCTTTTGGGGATAAAAGAGGTATTTGTGGGTGAAAAGGTCCTATTTGAAGGGGGAAACGTGGTATTTCTTGGAGAAGATGTGATCTATTTGGGAGAAATGTGGCCTTTCTGGAAGAAACTGTCCTCTTTTGGGGATAAAAGAGGTATTTGTGGGTGAAAAGGTCCTATTTGAAGGGGGAAAGCTGGTATTTCTTGGAGAAGATGTGATATATTTGGGAGAAATGTGGCATTTCTGGAAGAAACAGTTCTCTTTTGGGGATGAAAGAGGTATTTGTGTGTGAAAAAGTCCTATTGAAGGGGGAAACCTGGTATTTCTTGGAGAAGATGTGGTATATTTGGGAGAAATGTGGCCTTTCTGGAAGAAACAGTCCTCTTTTGGGGATGAAAGAGGTATTTGTGGGTGAAAATGTCCTGTTTCCTGGGGTACTCCCGGTATTTCTTGGAGAAGATGTGATATATTTGGGAGAAATGTGGCCTTTCTGGAAGAAACTGTCGTATTTAGGGGATAAAACAGGTATTTGCAGGAGAAAAGTTCCTATTTCAGGAGGAATCCTGGTATTTCTTGGAGAAGATGTGATATGTTTGGGAGAAATGTGGCCTTTCTGGAAAAAAAGTCCAATTTGCGGGGAGAAGGCTGGTATTTGTGGGTGAAAAGGTCCTATTTGAAGGGGGAAAGCTGGTATTTCTTGGAGAAGATGTGATATATTTGGGAGAAATGTGGCATGTCTGGAAGAAACTGTCCTATTTTGGGGATAAAAGTGGTATTTGTGGGTGAAAAGGTCCTATTTGATGGGGGAAAGCTGGTATTTCTTGGAGAAGATGTGATCTATTTGGGAGAAATGTGGCCTTTCTGGAAGAAACTGTCCTCTTTTGGGGATAAAAGAGGTATTTGTGGGTGAAAAGGTCCTATTTGAAGTTGGAAACCTGGTATTTCTTGGAGAAGATGTGATCTATTTGGGAGAAATGTGGCATTTCTGGAAGAAACTGTCCTCTTTTGGGGATCAAAGAGGTATTTGTGGGTGAAAAGGTCCTATTTGAAGGGGGAAACGTGGTATTTCTTGGAGAAGATGTGATATATGTGGGAGCAATGTGGCATGTCTGGAAGAAACTGTCGTATTTTGGGGATAAAAGAGGTATTTGTGTGTGAAAAGGTCCTATTTGAAGGGGGAAAGCTGGTATTTCTTGGAGAAGATGTGATCTATTTGGGAGAAATGTGGCATTTCTGGAGGAAACTGTCCTATTTTGGGAAAAACGAGGTATTTGTGTGTGAAAAGTTCCTATTTGAAGGGGGAAAGCTGGTATTTCTTGGAGAAGATGTGATATATTTGGGAGAAATGTGGTATTTCTGGAGGAAACTGTCCTCTTTTGGGGATAAAAGAGGTATTTGTGGGTGAAAAGGTCCTATTTGAAGGGGGAAAGCTGGTATTTCTTGGAGAAGATGTTCTATACTTGGGAGAAATCTGGCATTTCTGGAAGAAACTGTCGTATTTTGGGGATAAAACAGGTATTTGTGGGTGAAAAGGTGCTATTTCTGGAGGAATCCTGGTATTTCTTGGAGAAGATGTGATATATTTGGGAGAAATGTGGCATTTCTGGAAGAAACTGTCCTCTTTAGGGGATCAAACAGGTATTTGTGGGTGAAAAGGTCCTATTTGAAGGGGGAATCCTGGTATTTCTTGGAGAAGATGTGATCTATTTGGGAGAAATGTGGCTTTTCTGGAAGAATCTGTCCTCTTTTGGGGATCAAACAGGTATTTGTGGGTGAAAAGGTCCTATTTCAAGGTGGAATCCTGGAATTTCTTGGAGAAGATGTGATCTATTTGGGAGAAATGTGGCATGTCTGGATGAAACTGTCCTATTCGGGGCATAAAACATGTATTTATGGGTGAAAAGGTCCTATTTGAAGTGGGAAACCTGGTATTTCTTGGAGAAGATGTGATTTATTTGGGAGAAATGAGGCATTTCTGAAAGAAAAAGACCAATTTGCGGGGAGAAGGCTGGTATTTGTCTATGAAAAGGTCCTATTTGAAGGGGGAAACCTGGTATTTCTTGGAGAAGATGTGGTATATTTGGGAGAAATGTGGCATTTCTGGAAGAAACTGTCCAATTTTGGGGATAAAAGAGGTATTTGTGGGTGAAAAGGTCCTATTTGAAGGGGGAATCCTGGTATTTCTTGGAGAAGATGTGATGTATTTGGGAGAAATGTGGCATTTCTGGAAGAAACTGTCCTATTTTGGGGATAAAAGAGGTATTTGTGGGAGAAAAGTTCCTATTTCTGGAGGAATCCTGGTATTTCTTGGAGAAGATGTGATATATTTGGGAGAAATGTGGCATTTCTGGAAGAAACTGTCCTCTTTTGGGGATAAAAGAGGTATTTGTGGGTGAAAAGGTCCTATTTGAAGGGGGAAACCCGGTACTTCTTGGAGAAGATGTGGTATATTTGGGAGAAATGTGGCATTTCTGGAAGAAACTGTCCTATTTTGGGGATAAGACAGGTATTCGTGGTTGAAAAGGTCCTATTTGAAGGGGGAAAGCTGGTATTTCCTTCGAGAAGATGTGATATATTTGGTAGAAATCTGGCGTTTCCTGCGGAAAATGTCCTCTTCTGGGGATAAAACAGGTATTTGTGGGTGAAAAGGTTCTATTTGAAGGGGGAAACGTGGTATTTCTTGGAGAAGATGTGATATACTTGGGAGAAATGTGGCATGTCAGGAAGAAATTGTGCTATTTTGGGGATAAAAGAGGTATTTGTGGGTGAAAAGGTCCTATTTGAAGGGGGAAACCTGGTATTTCAAGGAGAAGATGTGATCTATTTGGGAGAAATGTGGCATGTCTGGAAGAAACTTTCCAATTTTGGGGATATAAGAGGTATTTGTGGGTGAAAAGGTCCTATTTGAAGGGGGAACCCTGGTATTTCTTGGAGAAGATGTGATATATATGGGAGAAATGTGGCATTTCTGGAAGAAACTGTCCTATTGTGGGGATAAAACAGGTATTTGTGGGTGAAAAGGTCCTATTTGAAGGGGGAACCCTTGTTTTTATTGGAGAAGATGTGATTTATCTGGGAGAAATGTGGCATTTCTGGAAGAAACTGTCCTATTTTGGGGGAGAAGGCAGGTATTTGCAGGAGAAAAGTTCCTATTTCAGGAGGAATCCGGGTTTTTCTTGGAGAAGATGTGCTATATTCGGGAGAAATGTTGCATTTCTGGTAGAAACTGTCCTATTTTGGGGATAAAAGAGGTATTTGTGGGTGAAAAGTTCCTATTTCCAGGGGAAAACTGGTATTTCTTGGAGAAGATGTGATATATTTGGGAGAAATCTGGCATGTCTGGAAGAAACTGTCCTCTTTTGGGGATAAAAGAGGTATTTGTGGGTGAAAAGGTCCTATTTGAAGGGGGAAACCTGTTATTTCTTGGAGAAGATGTGATCTATTTGGGAGAAATGTGGCATGTCAGGAAGAAACTGTCCTCTTTTGGGGATAAAAGAGGTATTTGTGGGTGAAAAGGTCCTATTTGAAGGGGGAACCCTGGTATTTCTTGGAGAAGATGTGATATATTTGGGAGAAATGTGGCATTTCTGGAAGAAACTGTCCTATTTGGGGGATAAAAGAGGTATTTGTGGGTGAAAAGGTCCTATTTGAAGGGGGAAACGTGGTATTTCTTGGAGAAGATGTGATATATTTTGGAGAAATGTGGCATGTCTGGAAGAAACTGTTCTATTTTGGGGTGAAAAGAGGTATTTGTGGGTGAAAAGGTCCTATTTGATGGGGGAAACGTGGTATTTCTTGGAGAAGATGTGATTTATTTGGGAGAAATGTGACATGTCTGGAAGAAACTGTCCTCTTTAGGGGATAAAAGAGGTATTTGTGGGTGAAAAGGTCCTATTTGAAGGTGGAAACGTGGTATTTCTTGGAGAAGATGTGCTCTATTTGGGAGAAATGTGGCATTTCTGGAAGAAACTGTCCTATTTTGGGGATAAAACAGGTATTTGTGGGAGAAAAGGTCCTATTTCTGGAGGAATCCTGGTATTTCTTGGAGAAGATGTGCTATATTTGGGAGAAATGTGGCCTTTCTGGCAGAAACTGTCCTCTTTTGGGGATCAAAGAGGTATATGTGTGTGAAAAGGTCCTATTTGAAGGGGGAAAGCTGGTATTTCTTGGAGAAGATGTGGTATATTTGTGAGAAATGTGGCATTTCTGGAAGAAACTGTCCTATTTTGGGGAGAAGGCTGGTATTTGTGGGAGAAAAGGTCCTATTTCCAGGGGGAAACGTGGTATTTCTTGGAGTAGATGTGATATATTTGGAAGAAATGTTTCATTTCTGGAAGAAACTGTCCTATTTTGGGGATAAAAGAGGTATTTGTGGGTGAAAAGGTCCTATTTGAAGGGGGAAACCTGGTACTTCTTGGAGAAGATGTGGTATATTTGGGAGAAATGTGGCATTTCTGCAGGAAACTGTCCTCTTTTGGGGATGAAAGAGGTATTTGTGGGTGAAAATGTCCTACATCCTGGGGTAATCCCGGTATTTCTTGGAGAAGATGTGATCTATTTGGGAGAAATATGGCATTTCTGGAAGAAACTGTCGTATTTAGGGGATAAAACAGGTATTTGTGGGAGAAAAGTTCCTATTTCAGGAGGAATCCTGGTATTTCTTGGAGAAGATGTGATATATTTGGGAGAAATGTGGCATTTCTGGAAGAAACTGTCCTCTTTTGGGGATAAAAGAGGTATTTGTGGGTGAAAAGGTCCTATTTGAAGGGGGAACCCTGGTATTTCTTGGAGAAGATGTGATCTATTTGGGAGAAATGTGGCATTTCTGGAAGAAACTGTCCTCTTTTGGGGATAAAAGAGGTATTTGTGGGTGAAAAGGTCCTAATTGATGGGGTAACCCTGTTATTTCTTGGAGAAGATGTGATCTATTTGGGAGAAATGTGGCATGTCTGGAAGAAACTGTCCTATTTTGGGAAAAAAGAGGTATTTGTGTGTGAAAGGTTCCTATTTGAAGGGGGAAAGCTGGTATTTCTTGGAGAAGATGTGATATATTTGGGAGAAATGTGGCATTTCTGGAAGAAACAGTCATCTTTTGGGGATAAATGAGGTATTTTTTGGTGAAAAGGTCCTATTTCGAGGGGGACTCCTGGTATTTCTTGGAGAAGATGTGATCTATTTGGGAGAAATGTGGCATTTCTGGAAGAAACAGTCCTATTTTGGGGATAAAAGAGGTATTTGTGGGTGAAAAGATCCTATTTGAAGGGGGAAACCTGGTATTTCTTGGAGAAGATGTGATCTATTTGGGAGAAATGTGGCATTTCTGGAAGAAACTGTCCTCTTTTGGGGATAAAAGAGGTATTTGTGGGTGAAAAGGTCCTATTTGAAGGGGGAAAGCTGGTATTTCTTGGAGAAGATGTGATATATTTGGGAGAAATGTGGCATTTCTGGAAGAAACTGACCTCTTTTGGGGTGAAAAGAGGTATTTGTGGGTGAAAAGGTCCTATTTGAAGGGGGAAACGTGGCATTTCTTGGAGAAGATGTGATTTATTTGGGAGAAATGTGACATGTCTGGAAGAAACTGTCCTCTTTTGGGGATCAAAGAGGTATTTGTGGGTGAAAAGGTCCTATTTGAAGGGGGAAACCTGGTATTTCTTGGAGAAGATGTGGTATATTTGTGAGAAATGTGGCATTTCTGGAAGAAACTGTCCTATTTTGGGGAGAAGGCTGGTATTTGCAGGAGAAAAGGTCCTATATCCAGGGGGAAACCTGGTATTTCTTGGAGTAGATGTGATATATTTGGAAGAAATGTGGCATTTCTGGAAGAAACTGTCCTATTTTGGGGATAAAAGAGGTATTTGTGGGTGAAAAGGTCCTATTTGAAGGGGGAAACCCGGTACTTCTTGGAGAAGATGTGGTATATTTGGGAGAAATGTGGCATTTCTGGAGGAAACTGTCCTCTTTTGGGGATGAAAGCGGTATTTGTGGGTGAAAATGTCCTATTTCCTGGGGTAATCCCGGTATTTCTTGGAGAAGATGTGATCTATTTGGGAGAAATATGGCATTTCTGGAAGAAACTGTCGTATTTAGGGGATAAAACAGGTATTTGTGGGAGAAAAGTTCCTATTTCAGGAGGAATCCTGGTATTTCTTGGAGAAGATGTGATATATTTGGGAGAAATGTGGCATTTCTGGAGGAAACTGTCCTCTTTTGGGGATAAAAGAGGTATTTGTGGGTGAAAAGGTCCTATTTGAAGGGGGAACCCTGGTATTTCTTGGAGAAGATGTGATCTATTTGGGAGAAATGTGGCATTTCTGGAAGAAACTGTCCTCTTTTGGGGATAAAAGAGGTATTTGTGGGTGAAAAGGTCCTATTTGATGGGGTAACCCTGTTATTTCTTGGAGAAGATGTGATCTATTTGGGAGAAATGTGGCATGTCTGGAAGAAACTTTCCTATTTTGGGAAAAAAGAGGTATTTGTGTGTGAAAGGTTCCTATTTGAAGGGGGAAAGCTGGTATTTCTTGGAGAAGATGTGATCTATTTGGGAGAAATGTGGCATGTCAGGAAGAAACTGTCGTATTTTGGGGATAAAACAGGTATTTGTGGGAGAAAACTGCCTATTTCTGGAGGAATGCTGGTATTTCTTGGAGAAGATGTGATCTATTTGGGAGAAATGTGGCATTTCTGGAAGAAACTGTCCTCTTTTGGGGATCAAAGAGCTATTTGTGGGTGAAAAGGTCCTATTTCCAGGGGGAAACGTGGTATTTCTTGGAGAAGATGTGATATATTTGGAAGAAATCTGGCGTTTCCGGCTGAAAATGTCCTCTTTTGGGGATAAAACAGGTATTTGTGGGTGAAAAGGTCCTATTTGAAGGTGGAAACGTGATATTTCTTGGAGAAGATGTGATATATTTGGGAGAAATGTGGCATGTCTGGAAGAAACTCTCCTCTTTTGGGGATAAAAGAGGTATTTGTGGGAGAAAACTGCCTATTTCTGGAGGAATCCTGGTATTTCTTGGAGAAGATGTGATCTATTTGGGAGAAATGTGGCATTTCTGGAAGAAACTGTCCTCTTTTGGGGATCAAAGAGCTATTTGTGGGTGAAAAGGTCCTATTTCAGGAGTAATCCTGGTATTCCTTGGAGAAGATGTGGTATATTTGTGAGAAATGTGGCATTTCTGGAAGAAACTGTCCTGTTTTGGGGATAAGACAGGTATTTGTGGGTGAAAATGTCCTATTTCCAGGGGGAAACGTGGTATTTCTTGGAGAAGATGTGATATATTTGGAAGAAATCTGGCGTTTCCGGCTGAAAATGTCCTCTTTTGGGGATAAAACAGGTATTTGTGGGTGAAAAGGTCCTATTTGAAGGTGGAAACGTGATATTTCTTGGAGAAGATTTGATATATTTGGGAGAAATGTGGCATGTCTGGAAGAAACTCTCCTCTTTTGGGGATAAAAGAGGTATTTGTGGGTGAAAAGGTCCTATTTGAAGGGGGAAAGCTGGTATTTCTTGGAGAAGATGTGATATATTTGGGAGAAATGTGGCATTTCTGGAAGAAACTGTCCTCTTTTGGGGATAAAACAGGTATTTGTGGGTGAAAAGGTCCTATTTGAAGGGGGAAACGTGGTATTTCTTGGAGAAGATGTGATGTATTTGGGAGAAATGTGGCATTTCTGGAAGAAACAGTCATCTTTTGGGGATAAATGAGGTATTTTTTGGTGAAAAGGTCCTATTTCGAGGGGGACTCCTGGTATTTCTTGGAGAAGATGTGATCTATTTGGGAGAAATGTGGCATTTCTGGAAGAAACAGTCCTCTTTTGGGGATAAAACAGGTATTTGTGGGTGAAAAGATCCTATTTGAAGGGGGAAACCTGGTATTTCTTGGAGAAGATGTGATCTATTTGGGAGAAATGTGGCATTTCTGGAAGAAACTGTTCTATTTTGGGGATAAAACAGGTATTTGTGGGTGAAAAGGTCGTATTTGAAGGGGGAAAGCTGGTATTTCTTGGAGAAGATGTGATATATTTGGGAGAAATGTGGCATTTCTGGAAGAAACTGACCTCTTTTGGGGTGAAAAGAGGTATTTGTGGGTGAAAAGGTCCTATTTGAAGGGGGAAACGTGGCATTTCTTGGAGAAGATGTGATTTATTTGGGAGAAATGTGACATGTCTGGAAGAAACTGTCCTCTTTTGGGGATCAAAGAGGTATTTGTGGGTGAAAAGGTCCTATTTGAAGGGGGAAACCTGGTATTTCTTGGAGAAGATGTGGTATATTTGTGAGAAATGTGGCATTTCTGGAAGAAACTGTCCTATTTTGGGGAGAAGGCTGGTATTTGCAGGAGAAAAGGTCCTATATCCAGGGGGAAACCTGGTATTTCTTGGAGTAGATGTGATATATTTGGAAGAAATGTGGCATTTCTGGAAGAAACTGTCCTATTTTGGGGATAAAAGAGGTATTTGTGGGTGAAAAGGTCCTATTTGAAGGGGGAAACCCGGTACTTCTTGGAGAAGATGTGGTATATTTGGGAGAAATGTGGCATTTCTGGAGGAAACTGTCCTCTTTTGGGGATGAAAGCGGTATTTGTGGGTGAAAATGTCCTATTTCCTGGGGTAATCCCGGTATTTCTTGGAGAAGATGTGATCTATTTGGGAGAAATATGGCATTTCTGGAAGAAACTGTCGTATTTAGGGGATAAAACAGGTATTTGTGGGAGAAAAGTTCCTATTTCAGGAGGAATCCTGGTATTTCTTGGAGAAGATGTGATATATTTGGGAGAAATGTGGCATTTCTGGAGGAAACTGTCCTCTTTTGGGGATAAAAGAGGTATTTGTGGGTGAAAAGGTCCTATTTGAAGGGGGAACCCTGGTATTTCTTGGAGAAGATGTGATCTATTTGGGAGAAATGTGGCATTTCTGGAAGAAACTGTCCTCTTTTGGGGATAAAAGAGGTATTTGTGGGTGAAAAGGTCCTATTTGATGGGGTAACCCTGTTATTTCTTGGAGAAGATGTGATCTATTTGGGAGAAATGTGGCATGTCTGGAAGAAACTTTCCTATTTTGGGAAAAAAGAGGTATTTGTGTGTGAAAGGTTCCTATTTGAAGGGGGAAAGCTGGTATTTCTTGGAGAAGATGTGATCTATTTGGGAGAAATGTGGCATGTCAGGAAGAAACTGTCCTCTTTTGGGGATAAAACAGGTATTTGTGGGAGAAAACTGCCTATTTCTGGAGGAATGCTGGTATTTCTTGGAGAAGATGTGATCTATTTGGGAGAAATGTGGCATTTCTGGAAGAAACTGTCCTCTTTTGGGGATCAAAGAGCTATTTGTGGGTGAAAAGGTCCTATTTCCAAGGGGAAACGTGGTATTTCTTGGAGAAGATGTGATATATTTGGAAGAAATCTGGCGTTTCCGGCTGAAAATGTCCTCTTTTGGGGATAAAACAGGTATTTGTGGGTGAAAAGGTCCTATTTGAAGGTGGAAACGTGATATTTCTTGGAGAAGATGTGATCTATTTGGGAGAAATGTGGCATTTCTGGAAGAAACTCTCCTCTTTTGGGGATAAAAGAGGTATTTGTGGGAGAAAACTGCCTATTTCTGGAGGAATCCTGGTATTTCTTGGAGAAGATGTGATCTATTTGGGAGAAATGTGGCATTTCTGGAAGAAACTGTCCTCTTTTGGGGATCAAAGAGCTATTTGTGGGTGAAAAGGTCCTATTTCAGGAGTAATCCTGGTATTCCTTGGAGAAGATGTGGTATATTTGTGAGAAATGTGGCATTTCTGGAAGAAACTGTCCTATTTTGGGGATAAGACAGGTATTTGTGGGTGAAAATGTCCTATTTCCAGGGGGAAACGTGGTATTTCTTGGAGAAGATGTGATATATTTGGAAGAAATCTGGCGTTTCCGGCTGAAAATGTCCTCTTTTGGGGATAAAACAGGTGTTTGTGGGTGAAAAGGTCCTATTTGAAGGTGAAAACGTGATATTTCTTGGAGAAGATTTGATATATTTGGGAGAAATGTGGCATGTCTGGAAGAAACTGTCCTCTTTTGGGGATAAAAGAGGTATTTGTGGGTGAAAAGGTCCTATTTGAAGGGGGAAAGCTGGTATTTCTTGGAGAAGATGTGATCTATTTGGGAGAAATGTGGCATTTCTGGAAGAAACTGTCCTCTTTTGGGGATAAAAGAGGTATTTGTGGGTGAAAAGGTCCTATTTGAAGGGGGAAACGTGGTATTTCTTGGAGAAGATGTGATATATTTGGGAGAAATGTGGCATTTCTGGAAGAAACTGTCCTCTTTTGGGGATAAAAGAGGTATTTGTGGGTGAAAAGTTCCTATTTCAAGGGGGAAACCTGGTATTTCTTGGAGAAGATGTGATATATTTGGGAGAAATGTGGCATTTCTGGAAGAAACTGTCCTCTTTTGGGGATAAAAGAGGTATTTGTGGGTGAAAAGTTCCTATTCCAAGGTGGAAACCTGGTATTTCTTGGAGAAGATGTGATCTATTTGGGGGAAACCTGGTATTTCTTGGAGAAGATGTGTTAAGTTTGGGAGAAATGTGGCATTTCTGGAAGAAACAGTCCTCTTTTGGGGATAAAACAGGTATTTGTGGGTGAAAAGTTCCTATTTCAAGGTGGAAACCTGGTATTTCTTGGAGAAGATGCGATCTATTTGGGAGAAATGTGGCATTTCTGGAAGAAACTGTTCTATTTGGGGCATAAAACAGATATTTATGGGTGAAAAGGTCCTATTTCAAGGGGGAACCAGGTATTTCTTGGAGAAGATGTGATTTATTTGGGAGAAATGTGGCATTACTTAAAGAAAAAGACCAATTTGCGGGGAGAAGGCTGGTATTTGTGGGAGATAAGGTCCTATTTCCAGGGGGAAACCTGGTATTTCTTGGAGAAGATGTGATCTATTTGGGAGAAATGTGGCCTTTCTGGAAGAAACTGTCCTCTTTTGGGGATAAAAGAGGTATTTGTGGGTGAAAAGGTCCTATTTGAAGGGGGAAAGCTGGTATTTCTTGGAGAAGATGTGATCTATTTGGGAGAAATGTGGCATTTCTGGAAGAAACTGTCCTCTTTTGGGGATAAAAGAGGTATTTTTGGGTGAAAAGGTCCTATTTCAAAGGGGAAAGCTGGTATTTCTTGGAGAAGATGTTCTATACTTGGGAGAAATCTGGAATTTCTGGAAGAAACTGTCCTATTTTGGGGATAAAAGAGGTATTTGTGGGTGAAAAGTTCCTATTTGAAGGGGGAAACGTGGTATTTCTTGGAGAAGATGTGATCTATTTGGGAGAAATGTGGCATTTCTGGAAGAAACTGTCCTATTTTGGGGATAAAAGAGGAATTTGTGGGTGAAAAGTTCCTATTTCGAGGGGGAATCCTGGAATTTCTTGGAGAAGATGTTATCTATTTGTGAGAAATGTGGCATTTCTGGAAGAAACTGTTCTATTTTGGGGATAAAAGAGATATTTGTGGGTGAAAAGGTCCTATTTGAAGGGGGAAACGTGGTATTTCATGGAGAAGATGTGATTTATTTGGGAGAAATGTAACATGTCTAGAAGAAACTGTCCAATTTTGTGGATAAAACAGGTATTTGTGGGTGAAAAGGTCCTATTTGAAGGGGGAAACCTGGTATTTCTTGGAGAAGATGTGATATATTTGGGAGAAATGTGGCATTTCTGGAAGAAACTCTCCTCTTTTGTGGATCAAAGAGGTATTTGTGGGGGAAAAGGTCCTATTTGAAGGGGGAAACCTGGCATTTCTTGGAGAAGATGTGATCTATTTGGGAGAAATGTGGCAACTCTGGAAGAAACTGTCCTCTTTTGGGGATAAAAGAGGTATATGTGGGTGAAAAGGTCCTATTTGAAGGGGGAAACCTGGTTTTTATTGGAGAAGATGTGATCTACCTGGGAGAAATGTGGCATTTCTGGAAGAAACTGTCCTGTTTTGGGGATAAAACAGGTATTTGTGGGTGAAAACGTTGTATTTGAAGGGGGAAACCTGGTATTTCTTGGAGAAGATGTGATATATTTGGGAGAAATGTGGCATGTCTGGCAGAAACTGTCCTATTTTGGAGATAAAAGAGGTATTTGTGGGTGAAAAGTTCCTATTTGAAGGGGGAAACGTGGTATTTCTTGGAGAAGATGTGGTATATTTGGGAGAAATGTGGCATTTCTGGCAGAAACTGTCCTCTTTTGGGGATAAAAGAGGTATTTGTGGGTGAAATCGTTGTATTTGAAGGGGGAAACGTGGTATTTCTTGGAGAAGATGTGATATATTTGGGAGAAATGTGGCATTTCTGGAAGAAACTGTCCTCTTTTGGGGATAAAAGAGGTATTTGTGGGTGAAAAGGTCCTATTTCAAGGGGAAATCTGGTATTTCTTGGTGAAGATGTGTTAAGTTTGGGAGAAATGTGGCCTTTCTGGAAGAAACTGTCCTCTTTTGGGGATAAAACAGGTATTTGTGGGAGAAAAGGTCCTATTTGAAGGGGGAAAGCTGGTATTTCTTGGAGAAGATGTGATATATTTGGGTGATATGTGGCCTTTCTGAAAGAAAATGTCCTATTTGGGGGGAGAAGGCTGGTATTTGTGGGAGAAAAGGTCCTATTTCAGGAGGAATCCTGTTATTTCTTGGAGAAGATGTGATATATTTGGGAGAAATGTGGCATTTCTGGAAGCCAATGTCCTCTTTTGGGGATCAAACAGGTATTTGTGGGTGAAAAGGTCCTATTTCAGGAGGAATCCTGGTATTTCTTGGAGAAGATGTGATCTATTTGGGAGCAATGTGGCCTTTCTGGAAGAAACTGTCCTCTTTTGGGGATAAAAGAGGTATTTGTTGGTGAAAAGGTCCTATTTGAAGGGGGAAAGCTGGTATTTCTTGGAGAAGATGTTCTATACTTGGGAGATATGTGGCCTTTCTGGAAGAAACTGTCCTCTTTTGGGGATAAAAGAGGTATTTGTGGGTGAAAAGGTCCTATTTGAAGGGGGAAACGTGGTATTTCTTGGAGAAGACGTGATATATTTGGGAGAAATGTGACATTTCTGGAAGAAACTGTCCAATTTTGGGGATAAAAGAGGTATTTGTGGGTGAAAAGTTCCTATTTGAAGGGGGAAACCTGGTATTTCTTGGAGAAGATGTGATCTATTTGGGAGAAATGTGGCATTTCTGGAAGAAACTGTCCTCTTTTGGGGATAAAACAGGTATTTGTGTTTGAAAAGGTCCTATTTCAAGGTGGAATCCTGGTATTTCTTGGAGAAGATGTGATCTATTTGGGAGAAATGTGCCATTTCTGGAAGAAACTGTCCTATTTGAGGCATAAAACAGGTATTTATGGGTGAAAAGGTCCTATTTCAAGGGGGAACCTGGTATTTCTTGGAGAAGATGTGATTTATTTGGGAGAAATGTGGCATTTCTTAAAGAAAAAGACCAATATGCAGGGAGAAGGCTGGTATTTGTGGGTGAAAAGTTCCTATTTCAAGGGGGAATCCTGGAATTTCTAGGAGAAGATGTGATGTATTTGGGAGAAATGTGGCATTTCTGGAAGAAACTGTCCTATTTTGGGGATAAAAGAGGTATTAGTGGGTGAAAAGGTCCTATTTGAAGGGGGAAACCTGGTATTTCTTGGAGAAGATGTGATATATTTGGGAGAAATGTGGCATTTCTGGAAGAAACTGTCCTATTTGGGGAAAAAAAGAGGTATTTGTGGGTGAAAAGGTCCTATTTCAAAGGGGAAAGCTGGTATTTCTTGGAGAACATGTTCCATACTTGGGAGAAATCTGGAATTTCTGGAAGAAACTTTCCAATTTTGGGGATAAAAGAGGTATTTGTGGGTGAAAAGGTCCTATTTGAAGGGGGAAACCTGGTATTTCTTGGAGAAGATGTGATCTATTTGGGAGAAATGTGGCGTTTCTGGAAGAAACTGTCCTATTTTGGGGATAAAAGACGTATTTGAGGGTGAAAAGTTCCTATTCTGAGGGAGAATCCTGGTATTTCTTGGAGAAGATGTGATATATTTGGGGGAAATGTGGCATTTCTGGAAGAAACTGTCCTATTTGGGGGATCAAGCAGGTATTTGTGGGTGAAAAGGTCCTATTTGAAGGGGGAAACCTGGTATTTCTTGGAGAAGATGTGATCTATTTGGGAGAAATGTGGCATTTCTGGAAGAAACTGTCCTATTCGGGGCATAAAACAGGTATTTGTGGGTGAAAAGGACCTATTTCAAGGGGGAACCTGGTATTTCTTGGAGAAGATGTGATTTATTTGGGAGAAATGAGGCATTTCTGAAAGAAAAAGACCAATTTGCGGGGAGAAGGCTGGTATTTGTGGGAGAAAAGGTCCTATTTGAAGGGGGAAACCTGGTATTTCTTGGAGAAGGTGTGATATATTTGGGAGAAACGTGGCATTTCTGGAAGAAACTGTCCTATTGTGGGGATAAAAGAGGTATTTGTGGGTGAAAAGGTCCTATTTGAAGGGGGAAACGTGGTATTTCTTGGAGAAGATGTGATCTATTTGGGATAAATGTGGCATTTCTGGAAGAAACTGTTCTATTTTGGGGATAAAAGAGGTATTTGTGGTTGAAAAGAACCTATTTGAAGGGGGAAACGTGGTATTTCATGGAGAAGATGTGATTTATTTGGGAGAAATGTGACATGTCTGGAAGTAACTGTCGTATTTTGGGGATAAAAGAGGTATTTGTGGGTGAAAAGGTCCTATTTGAAGGGGGAATCCTGGTATTTCTTGGAGAAGATGTGATGTATTTGGGAGAAATGTGGCATTTCTGGAAGAAACTGTCGTATTTTGGGGATAAAACAGATATTTTTGGGAGAAAAGTTCCTATTTCTGGAGGATTCCTGGTATTTCTTGGAGAAGATGTGATCTATTAGGGAGAAATGTGGCATTTCTGGCAGAAAATGTACTCTTTTGGGGATAAAAGAGGTATTTGTGGGTGAAAAGGTCCTATTTCAGGAGTAAGCCTGGAATTCCTTCGAGAAGATGTGGTATATTTGGGAGAAATGTGGCATTTCTGGAAGAAACTGTCCTCTTTTGGGGATAAAAGAGGTATTTGTGGGTGAAAAGGTCCTATTTGAAGGGGGAAACCTGGTATTTCCTGGAGAAGATGTGATATATTTGGGAGAAATGTGGCATGTCAGGAAGAAAATGTCCTCTTTTGGGGATAAAAGAGGTATTTCATGGAGAAAAGGTCCTAATTGAAGGGGGAAACCTGGTATTTCTTGGAGGAGTTGTGATATATTTGGGAGAAATGTGGCATTTCTGGAAGAAACTGTCCTCTTTTGGGGATAAAAGAGGTATTTGTGGGAGAAAAGGTCCTATTTGAAGGGGGAACCCTGGTGTTTCTTGGAGAAGATGAGATATATTTGGGAGAAATGTGGCATGTCTGGAAAAAACTGTCCTCTTTTGGGGATAAAAGAGGTATTTGTGGGTGAAAAGGTCCTATTTGAAGGGGGAAACGTGGTATTTCTTGGAGAAGATGTGATATATTTGGGAGAAATCTGGCATTCCTGGAAGAAAATGTCCTCTTCTGGGGATAAAAGAGGTATTTGTGGGGAAAAGGTCCTATTTGAAGAGGGAAACGTGGTATTTCTTGGAGAAGATGTGATATATTTGGGAGAAATGTGGCCTTTCGGGAAGAAACTGTCCTCTTATTGTTATAGAACAGGTATTTGTGGGTGAAAAGGTCCTATTTCCAGGGGAAAACCTGGTATTTCTTGGAGAAGATGTGATCTATTTGGGAGAAATGTGGCATGTCTGGAAGAAAATGTCCAATTTGGGGGGAGAAGGGTGGTATTTGAGGGAGAACAGTTCCTATTTCAGGAGGAATCCTGGTATTTCTTGGAGGAGATGTGATATGTTTGGGAGAAATGTGGCCTTTCTGGAAGAAACTGTCCTCTTTTGGGGATAAAAGAGGTATTTGTGGGTGAAAAGGTCCTATTTGAAGGGGGAAACGTGGTATTTCTAGGAGAAGATGTGATCTATTTGGGAGAAATGTGGCATTTCTGGAAGAAACTGTCCTCCTTTGGGGATAAAACAGGTATTTGTGTTTGAAAAGGTCCTATTTGAAGGGGGAAACGTGGTATTTCTTGGAGAAGATGTGATATATTCGGGAGAAATGTGGCATTTCTGGAAGAAACTGTCCTCTTTTGGGGATAAAACAGGTATTTGTGGGTGAAAACGTTTTATTTGAAGGGGGAAAGCTGGTATTTCTTGGAGAAGATGTGATATATTTTGGAGAAATCTGGTATTTCTCGAAGAAACTGTCCTATTTTGGGGATAAAAGAGGTATTTGTGGGTGAAAATTTCCTATTTGAAGATGGAAACCTGGTATTTCTTGGAGAAGATGTGATCTATTTGGGAGAAATGTGGCATGTCTGGAAGAAACTGTCCTCTTCTGGGGATAAAAGAGGTATTTGTGGGTGATAAGGTCCTATTTGAAGGGGGAAACCTGCTATTTCTTGGAGAAGAGGTGATATATTTGGGAGAAATGTGGCATGCCTGGAAGAAACTGTTCTATTTTGGGGATAAAAGAGGTATTTGTGGGTGAAAAGGTCCTATTTGAAGGGGGAAAGCTGGTATTTCTTGGAGAAGATGTGTTAAGTTTGGGAGAAATGTGGCTTTTCTGGAAGAAACTGTCCTCTTATGGGGATAGAACAGGTATTTGTGGGTGAAAAGGTCCTATTTCCAGGGGAAAACCTGGTATTTCTTGGAGAAGATGTGATATATTTGGAAGAAATGTGGCATGTGTGGAAGAAACTGTCCTATTTGGCGGAGAAGGGTGGTATTTGTGGGAGAAAAGTTCCTATTTCAGGAGGAATCCTGGTATTTCTTGGAGGAGTTGTGATATGTTTGGGAGAAATGTGGCCTTTCTGGAAGAAAATGTCCAATTTGGGGGGAGAAGGCTGGTAGTTTTGGGTGAGAAGGTCCTATTTCAGGAGGAATCCTGGTATTTCTTGGAGAAGATGTGATATATTTGGGAGAAATGTGGCATTTCTGGAAGAAACTGTCCTCTTTTGGGGATAAAAGAGGTATTTCATGGAGAAAGGTCCTAATTCATGGGGGAAACCTGGTATTTCTTGGAGGAGTTGTGATATATTTGGGAGAAATGTGGCATTTCTGGAAGAAACTGTCCTCTTTTGGGGATAAAACAGGTATTTGTGGGAGAAAAGGTCCTATTTGAAGGGGGAAAGCTGGTATTTCTTGGAGAAGATGTGATATATTTGGGAGAAATCTGGCATTCCTGGAAGAAACTGTCCTCTTTTGGGGATAAAAGAGGTATTTGTGGGTGAAAAGGTCCTATTTGAAGGGGGAAACCTGGTATTTCTTGGAGAAGAGGTGATATATTTAGGAGAAATGTGGCATGTCTGGCAGAAACTGTCCTATTAGGGGGATAAAACAGGTATTTGTGGGAGAAATGGTCCTATTTGAAGGGGAAAGCAGGTATTTCATGGAGAAGATGTGATCTATTTGGGAGAAATGTGGCATTTCTGGAAGAAAATGTCCAATTTGGGGGGAGAAGGCTGGTAGTTTTCGGTGAGAAGATCCTATTTCAGGAGGAATCCTGGTATTTCTTGGAGAAGATGTGATCTATTTGGGAGAAATGTGGCCTTTCTGGAAGAAAATGTCCAATTTGGGGGGAGAAGGCTGGTAGTTTTCGGTGAGAAGGTCCTCTTTCAGGAGGAATCGTGGCATTTCTTGGAGAAGGTGTGATATATTTGGGAGAAATGTGGCATTTCTGGAAGAAACTGTCCTATTTTGGGGATAAAAGAGGTATTAGTGGTTGAAAAGGTCCTATTTGAAGGGGGAAACCTGGTATTTCTTGGAGAAGATATGATATATTTGGGAGAAATGTGGCATGTCTGGAAGAAAATGTCCTCTTTTGGGGATAAATGAGGTATTTCATGGAGAAAAGGTCCTTATTGAAGGGGGAAACCTGGTATTTCTTGGAGGAGTTGTGATATATTTGGGAGAAATGTGGCATTTCTGGAAGAAACTGTCCTATTTTGGGGATAAAACAGGTATTTGTGGGAGAAAAGGTCCTATTTGAAGGGGGAACCCTGGTATTTCTTGGAGAAGATGTGATATATTTGGGAGAAATGTGGCATGTCTGGAAAAAACTGTCCTCTTTTGGGGATAAAAGAGGTATTTGTGGGTGAAAAGGTCCTATTTGAAGGGGGAAACGTGGTATTTCTTGGAGAAGATGTGATATGTTTGGGAGAAATCTGGCATTCCTGGAAGAAACTGTCCTCTCCTGGGGATAAAAGAGGTATTTGTGGGGAAAAGGTCCTATCTGAAGAGGGAAACTCGGTATTTCTTGGAGAAGATGTGATATATTTGGGAGAAATGTGGCCTTTCTGGAAGAAACTGTCCTCTTATTGGGATAGAACAGGTATTTGTGGGTGAAAAGGTCCTATTTCCAGGGGAAAACCTGGTATTTCTTGGAGAAGATGTGATATATTTGGGAGAAATGTAGCATGTCTGGAAGAAAATGTCCTATTTGGCGGAGAAGGGTGGTATTTGAGGGAGAACAGTTCCTATTTCAGGAGGAATCCTGGTATTTCTTGGAGGAGATGTGATATGTTTGGGAGAAATGTGGCCTTTCTGGAAGAAACTGTCCTCTTTTGGGGATAAAAGAGGTATTTGTGGGTGAAAAGGTCCTATTTGAAGGGGGAAAAGTGGTATTTCTTGGCGAAGATGTGATCTATTTGGGAGATATGTGGCATTTCTGGAAGAAACTGTCCTCTTTTGGGGATAAAACAGGTATTTGTGTTTGAAAAGGTCCTATTTGAAGGGGGAAACGTGGTATTTCTTGGAGAAGATGTGATATATTTGGGAGAAATGTGGCATTTCTGGAAGAAACTGTCCTCTTTTGGGGATAAAACAGGTATTTGTGGGTTAAAACGTTGTATTTGAAGGGGGAAAGCTGGTATTTCTTGGAGAAGATGTGATATATTTTGGAGAAATCTGGTATTTCTCGAAGAAACTGTCCTCTTTTGGGGATAAAAGAGGTATTTGTGGGTGAAAATTTCCTATTTGAAGATGGAATCCTGGTATTTCTTGGAGAAGATGTGATCTATTTGGGAGAAATGTGGCATGTCTGGAAGAAACTGTCCTCTTCTGGGGATAAAAGTGGTATTTGTGGGTGTTAAGGTCCTATTTGAAGGGGGAAACATGGTATTTCTTGGAGAAGATGTGATCTATTTAGAAGAAATGTGGCATTTCTGGAAGAAACTGTCCTCTTTTGGGGATAAAAGAGGTATTTGTGGGTGAAAAGGTCCTATTTGAAGGGGGAAACCTGGTATTTCTTGGAGAAGATGTGATATATTTGGGAGAAATGTGGCATGCCTGGAAGAATCTGTCCTCTTTTGGGGATAAAAGAGGTATTTGTGGGTGAAAAGGTCCTATTTGAAGGGGGAAAGCTGGTATTTCTTGGAGAAGATGAGATATATTTGGGAGAAATGTGGCCTTTCTGGAAGAAAATGTCCAATTTGGGGGGAGAAGGCTGGTAGTTTTGGGTGAAAAGGTCCTATTTCAGGAGGAATCCTGGTATTTCTTGGAGAAGATGTGATATATTTGGGAGAAATGTGGCATTTCTGGAAGAAACTGTCCTCTTTTGGGGATAAAAGAGGTATTTCATGTAGAAAGGTCCTATTTGAAGGGGGAAACCTGGTATTTCTTGGAGGAGTTGTGATATATTTGGGAGAAATGTGGCATTTCTGGAAGAAACTGTCCTCTTTTGGGGATAAAAGAGGTATTTGTGGGAGAAAAGGTCCTATTTGAAGGGGGAACCCTGGTATTTCTTGGAGAAGATGTGATATATTAGGGAGAAATGTGGCATGTCTGGAAAAAACTGTCCTATTTTGGGGATAAAAGAGGTATTTGTGGGTGAAAAGGTCCTATTTGAAGGGGGAAAGCTGGTATTTCTTGGAGAAGATGTGATATATTTGGGAGAAATCTGGCATTCCTGGAAGAAACTGTCCTCTTTTGGGGATAAAAGAGGTATTTGTGGGTGAAAAGGTCCTATTTGAAGGGGAAAACGAGGTATTTCTTGGAGAAGATGTGATCTATTTGGGAGAACTGTGGCATTTCTGGAAGAAACTGTCCTCTTATGGGGATAGAACAGGTATTTGTGGGTGAAAAGGTCCTATTTCCAGGGGAAAACCTGGTATTTCTTGGAGAAGATGTGATATATTTGGGAGAAATGTGGCATGTCTGGAAGAAAATGTCCTATTTGGCGGAGAAGGGTGGTATTTGTGGGAGAAAAGTTCCTATTTCAGGAGGAATCCTGGTATTTCTTGGAGGAGATGTGATATGTTTGGGAGAAATGTGGCATTTCTGGAAGAAAATGTCCAATTTGGGGGGAGAAGGCTGGTAGTTTTGGGTGAGAAGGTCCTATTTCAGGAGGAATCCTGGTATTTCTTGGAGAAGATGTGATATATTTGGGAGAAATGTGGCATGTCTGGAAGAAACTGTCCTCTTTTGGGGATAAAAGAGGTATTTCATGGAGAAAGGTCCTAATTCATGGGGGAAACCTGGTATTTCTTGGAGGAGTTGTGATATATTTGGGAGAAATGTGGCATTTCTGGAAGAAACTGTCCTCTTTTGGGGATAAAAGAGGTATTTGTGGGAGAAAAGGTCCTATTTGAAGGGGGAACCCTGGTATTTCTTGGAGAAGATGTGATATATTTGGGAGAAATGTGGCATGTCTGGAAAAAACTGTCCTATTTTGGGGATAAAAGAGGTATTTGTGGGTGAAAAGGTCCTATTTGAAGGGGGAAACGTGGTATTTCTTGGAGAAGATGTGATATATTTGGGAGAAATCTGGCATTCCTGGAAGAAACTGTCCTCTTTTGGGGATAAAAGAAGTATTTGTGGGTGAAAAGGTCCTATTTGAAGGGGGAAACCTGGTATTTCTTGGAGAAGATGTGATCTATTTGGGAGAACTGTGGCATTTCTGGAAGAAACTGTCATCTTATGGGGATAGAACAGGTATTTGTGGGTGAAAAGGTCCTATTTCCAGGGGAAAACCTGGTATTTCTTGGAGAAGATGTGATATATTTGGGAGAAATGTGGCATGTCTGGAGGAAAATGTCCTATTTGGGGGGAGAAGGGTGGTATTTGTGGGAGAAAAGTTCCTATTTCAGGAGGAATCCTGGTATTTCTTGGAGAGATGTGATATGTTTGGGAGAAATGTGGCCTTTCTGGAAGAAAATGTCCAATTTGGGGGGAGAAGGCTGGTAGTTTTGGGTGAGAAGGTCCTATTTCAGGAGGAATCCTGGTATTTCTTGGAGAAGATGTGATATATTTGGGAGAAATGTGGCCTTTCTGGAAGAAACTGTCCTCTTTTGGGGATAAAAGAGGTATTTCATGGAGAAAGGTCCTAATTCATGGGGGAAACCTGGTATTTCTTGGAGGAGTTGTGATATATTTGGGAGAAATGTGGCATTTCTGGAAGAAACTGTCCTCTTTTGGGGATAAAAGAGGTATTTGTGGGAGAAAAGGTCCTATTTGAAGGGGGAACCCTGGTATTTCTTGGAGAAGATGTGATATATTTGGGAGAAATGTGGCCTTTCTGGAAAAAACTGTCCTATTTTGGGGATAAAAGAGGTATTTGTGGGTGAAAAGGTCCTATTTGAAGGGGGAAACGTGGTATTTCTTGGAGAAGATGTTCTATATTTGGGAGAAATGTGGCCTTTCTGGAAGAAACTGTCCTCTTTTGGGGATAAAAGAGGTTATTTTGGGGAAAAGGTCCTATTTGAAGGGGGAAACGTGGTATTTCTTGGAGAAGATGTGATATATTTGGGAGAAATGTGGCATTTCTGGAAGAAACTGTCCTCTTATGGGGATAGAACAGGTATTTGTGGGTGAAAAGTTCCAATTTGAAGGGGGAAACCTGGTATTTCTTGGAGAAGATGTGATATATTTGGGAGAAATGTGGCATGCCTGGAAGAAAATGTCTTATTTGGGGGGAGAAGGGTGGTATTTTTGGTAGAAAAGTTCCTATTTCAGGAGGAATCCTGGTATTTCTCAGAGGAGATGTGATATGTTTGGGAGAAATGTGCCATTTCTGGAAGAAACTGTCCTCTTTTGGGGATAAAAGAGGTATTTGTGGGTGAAAAGGGCGTATTTGAAGGGGGAACCCTGGTATTTCTTGGAGAAGATGTGATATGTTTGGGAGAAATCAGGCATTTCTGGAAGAAACTGTCCTCTTTTGGGGATAAAAGAGGTATTTGTGGGTGAAAAGGTCCTATTTGAAGGGGGAAACCTGGTATATCTTGGAGAAGATGTGATCTATTTGGGAGAAATGTGGCATTTCTGGAAAAAACTGTCCTATTTTGGGGATAAAACAGGTATTTGTGGGTGAAAAGGTCCTATTTGAAGGGGGAAAGCTGGTATTTCTTGGAGAAGATGTGATCTATTTGGGAGAAATGTGGCATTTCTGGAAGAAAGTGTCCTGTTTTGGGGATAAAAGAGGTATTAGTGGGAGAAAAGGTCCTATTTGAAGGGGGAAAGCTGGTATTTCTTGAAGGAGATGTGATATATTTGGGAGAAATGTGGCCTTTCTGGAAGAAACTGTCCTATTTTGGGGATAAAAGAGGTATTTGAGGGTGAAAAGGTCCTATTTGAAGGGGGAAACCTGGTATTTCTTGGAGAAGATGTGATATATTTGGGAGAAATTTGGCATATCTGGAAGAAAATGTCCAATTTGGGGGGAGAAGGCTGGTAGTTTTGGGTGAGAAGGTCCTATTTGAAGGGGGAAACGTGGTATTTCTTGGAGAAGATGTGATATATTTGGGGAAATGTGGCCTTTCTGGAAGAAAATGTCCTATTTGGGGGGAGAAGGCTGGTACTTGTGGGAGAAAAGGTCATCTTTCAGGAGGAATCCTGGTATTTCTTGGAGGAGGTGTGATACGTTTGGGAGAAATGTGGCCTTTCTGGAAGAAACTGTCCTCTTTTTCGGATAAAAGAGGTATTTGTGGGTAAAAAGGTCCTATTTGAAGGGGGAAACCTGGTATTTCTTGGAGAAGATGTGATATGTTTGGGAGAAATATGGCATATCTGGAAGAAAGTGTCCTCTTTTGGGGATAGAACAGGTATTTGTGGGTGAAAAGGTCCTATTTGAAGGGGGAAACGTGGCATTTCTTGGAGGAGTTGTGATCTATTTGGGAGAAATGTGGCATTTCTGGCAGAAACTGTCCTATTTTGGGGATAAAACAGGTATTTGTGGGAGAAAAGGTCCTATTTGAAGGGGGAAAGCTGGTATTCCTTGGAGAAGATGTGATCTATTTGGGAGCAATGTGGAATTTCTGGAAGAAACTGTCCTCTTTTGGGGATAAAAGAGGTATTTGTGGGTGAAAAGGTCCTATTTGAAGGGGGAAAGCTGGTATTTCTTGGAGAAGATGTGATATATTTGGGAGAAATCTGGCATTTCTGGAAGAAACTGTCCTCTTTTGGGGATAAAAGAGGTATTTGTGGGTGAAAAGTTCCTATATGAAGCGGGAAAGCTGGTATTTCTTGTAGAAGATGTGATATATTTGGGAGAAATGTGGCCTTTCTATAAGAAACTGTCCTCTTTTGGGGATAAAAGAGGTATTTGTGGGAGAAAAAATCCTATTTGAAGGGGGAACCCAGGTATTTCTTGGAGAAGATGTGATATATTTGGGAGAAATGTGGCATGTCTGGAAAAAACTGTCCTCTTTTGGGGATAAAAGAGGTATTTGTGGGTGAAAAGTTCCTATTTGAAGGGGGAAAGCTGGTATTTCTTGGAGAAGTGTGATATATTTGGGAGAAATCTGGCATTCCTGGAATTCCCCTTCAAATAGGACCTCTTCAACCACTAATACCTCTTTTATCCCCAATAGAGGACAGTTTCTTCCGGAAAGGCCACATTTCTCCCAAATATATCACATCTTCTCCAAGAAATGCCAGGATTCCTCCTGAAATAGGTCCTTCTCACCCAAAACTACCAGCCTTCTCCCCCCAAATTGGACATTTTCTTCCAGAAAGGCCACATTTCTCCCAAATATATCACATCTTCTCCAAGAAATGCCAGGATTCCTCCTGAAGTAGGACCTTCTCACCGAAAACTACCAGCCTTCTCCCCCCAAATTGGACATTTTCTTCCAGAAAGGCCACATTTCTCCCAAATATATCTCATCTTCTCCAAGAAATACCAGGTTTCCCCCTTCAAATAGGACCTTTTCTCCCACAAATACCTGTTTTATCCCCCCAAATAGGACAGTTTCTTCCAGAAATGCCACATTTCTCCCAAATAGATCACATCTTCTCCAAGAAATACCAGGGTTCCCCCTTGAAATAGGACCTTTTCACCCACAAATACCTCTTTTATCCCCAAAAGAGGACAGTTTCTTCCAGACATGCCACATTTCTCCCAAATAGATCACATCTTCTTCAAGAAATACCACGTTTCCAACTTCAAATAGGACCTTTTCACCCACAAATACCTCTTTTATCCCCAAAATACGACAGTTTCTTCCTGACATGCCACATTTCTCCCAAATAGATCACATCTTCTCCAAGAAATACCAGCTTTCCCCCTTCAAATAGGACCTTTTCACCCACAAATACCTCTTTTATCCCCAAAAGAGGACAGTTTCTTCCAGACATGCCACATTTCTCCCAAATATATCACATCTTCTCCAAGAAATACCAGGATTCCACCTGAAAGAGGACCTTTTCTCCCTCAAGTACCAGCCTTCTCCCCCCAAATAGGACAGTTTCTTCCTGACATGCCACATTTTTCCCAAATAGATCACATCTTCTCCAAGAAATACCAGGTTTCCCCCTTCAAATAGGACCTTTTCACCCACAAATACCTCTTTTATCCCCAAAAGAGGACAGTTTCTTCCAGAAAGGCCACATTTCTCCCAAACATATCACATCTCCTCCAAGAAATACCAGGATTCCTCCTGAAATAGGCACTTTTCTCCCACAAATACCACCCTTCTCCCCCCAAATAGGACATTTTCTTCCAGAAATTCCACATTTCTCCCAAATATATCACATCTTCTCCAAGAAATACCAGGTTTCCCCCTTGAAATAGGACCTTTTCACCCACAAATACCTGTTCTATCCCCATAAGAGGACAGTTTCTTCCAGAAATGCCACATTTCTCCCAAATATAATACATCTTCTCCAAGAAATACCAGGTTTCCCCCTTCAAATAGGACCTTTTCACCCACAAATACCTCTTTTATCCCCAAAAGAGGACAGTTTCTTCCAGGAATGCCAGATTTCTCCCAAATAGATCACATCTTCTCCAAGAAATACCAGCATTCCCCCTTCAAATAGGAACTTTTCACCCACAAATACCTTTTTATCCCCAAAAGAGGACAGTTTCTTCCAGAAATGCCACATTTCTCCCAAATATATCACATCTTCTCCAAGAAATACCAGGATTCCTCCAGAAATAGGAACTTTTCTCCCACAAATACCTCTTTTATCCCCAAAATAGGACAGTTTCTTCCAGAAATGCCACATTTCTCCCAAATACATCACATCTTCTCCAAGAAATACCAGGATTCCCCCTTCAAATAGGACCTTTTCACCCACAAATACCTCTTTTATCCCCAAAAGAGGACACTTTCTTCCAGAAATGCCACATTTCTCCCAAATAGATCACATCTTCTCCAAGAAATACCAGCTTTCCCCCTTCAAATAGGACCTTTTCACCCACAAATACCTCTTTTATCCCCAAAAGAGGACAGTTTCTTCCAGACATGCCACATTTCTCCCAAATATATCACATCTTCTCCAAGAAATACCAGGATTCCTCCTGAAAGAGGACCTTTTCTCCCTCAAGTACCAGCCTTCTCCCCCCAAATAGGACAGTTTCTTCCTGACATGACACATTTTTCCCAAATAGATCACATCTTCTCAAAGAAATACCAGGGTTCCCCCTTCAAATAGGACCTTTTCACCCACAAATACCTCTTTTATCCCCAAAAGAGGACAGTTTTTTCCAGACATGCCACATTTCTCCCAAACATATCACATCTCCTCCAAGAAATACCAGGATTCCTCCTGAAATAGGAACTTTTCTCCCACAAATACCACCCTTCTCCCCCCAAATAGGACATTTTCTTCCAGAAATGCCACATTTCTCCCAAATATATCACATCTTCTCCAAGAAATACCAGGTTTTCCCCTGGAAATAGGACCTTTTCACCCACAAATACCTGTTCTATCCCCATAAGAGGACAGTTTCTTCCAGAAATGCCACATTTCTCCCAAATATAATACATCTTCTCCAAGAAATACCACGTTTCCCCCTTCAAATAGGACCTTTTCACCCACAAATACCTCTTTTATCCCCAAAAGAGGACAGTTTCTTCCAGGAATGCCAGATTTCTCCCAAATAGATCTCATCTTCTCCAAGAAATACCAGCTTTCCCCCTTCAAATAGGAACTTTTCACCCACAAATACCTCTTTTATCCCCAAAAGAGGACAGTTTTTTCCAGACATGCCACATTTCTCCCAAATATATCACATCTTCTCCAAGAAATACCAGGGCTCCCCCTTCAATTAGGACCTTCTCTCCATGAAATACCTGTTTTATCCCCAAAAGAGGGCATTTTCTTCCAGAAATGCCACATTTCTCCCAAATATATCACATCTTCTGCAAGAAATACCAGCTTTCCCCCTTCAAATAGGACCTTTTCAACCACTAATACCTCTTTTATCCCCTAAAGAGGACAGTTTCTTCCAGAAATGCCACATTTCTCCCAAATATATCACATCTTCTCCAAGAAATGCCAGGATTCCTCCTGAAAGAGGACCTTCACACCCAAAACTAACAGCCTTCTCCCCCCAAATTGGACATTTTCTACCAGAAAGGCCACATTTCTCCCAAATATATCACATCTTCTCCAAGAAATACCAGCTTTCCCCCTTCAAATAGGACCTTTTCACCCACAAATACCTCTTTTATCCCCAAAAGAGGACAGTTTTTTCCAGACATGCCACATTTCTCCCAAATATATCACATCTTCTCCAAGAAATACCAGGGTTCCCCCTTCAATTAGGACCTTTTCTCCATGAAATACCTGTTTTATCCCCAAAAGAGGACATTTTCTTCCAGAAATGCCACATTTCTCCCAAATATATCACATCTTCTCCAAGAAATACCAGCTTTCCCCCTTCAAATAGGACCTTTTCAACCACTAATACCTCTTTTATTCCCAAAAGAGGACAGTTTCTTCCAGAAATGCCACATTTCTCCCAAATATATCACATCTTCTCCAAGAAATGCCAGGATTCCTCCTGAAAGAGGACCTTCACACCCAAAACTACCAGCCTTCTCCCCCCAAATTGGACATTTTCTTCCAGAAATGCGAGAATTCTCCCAAATAGATCACATCTTCTCCAAGAAATAACAGGATTCCTCCTGAAATAGGACCTTCTCACCGAAAACTACCAGCCTTCTCCCCCCAAATTGGACATTTTCTTCCAGAAATGCCACATTTCTCCCAAATACATCACATCTTCTCCATGAAATAGCAGCTTTCCCCCTTCAAATAGGACCTTTTCACCTACAAATACCTGTTTTATCCCCAAAAGAGGACAGTTTCTTCCAGAAATGCCACATTTCTCCCAAATAGATCACATCTTCTCCAAGAAATACCAGCTTTCCCCCTTCAAATAGGAACTTTTCACCCACAAATACCTCTTTTATCCCCAAAAGACGACAGTTTCTTCCACACATGCCTCATTTCTCCCAAATATATCACATCTTCTCCAAGAAATACCAGGTTTCCCCCTTCAAATAGGACCTTTTCACCCACAAATACCTCTTTGATCCCCAAAAGAGGACAGTTTCTTCCGGAAATGCCTGATTTCTCCAAAATATATCACATCTTCTCCAAGAAATAACAGGTTTCCCCCTTCAAATACAATGTCTTCACCCACAAATACCTGTTTTATCCCCAAAAGAGGACACTTTCTTCCAGAAATGCCACATTTCTCCCGAATACATCACATCTTCTCCAAGAAATACCAGGTTTCCCCCTGTAAATAGGAACTTTTCACCCACAAATACCTCTTTTATCCCCCAAATAGGACAGTTTCTTCCAGACATGCCACATTTCTCCCAAATATAGCACATCTTCTCCAAGAAATACCAGGGTTCCCCCTTCAAATAGGACCTTTTCACCCACAAATACCTCTTTTATCCCCAAAAGAGGACAGTTTCTTCCAGAAATGCCACATTTCTCCCAAATAGATCACATCTTCTCCAAGAAATACCAGCTTTCCCCCTTCAAATAGGACCTTTTCACCCACAAATACCTCTTTGATTCCCAAAATAGGACAGTTTCTTCCAGAAATGCCACATTTCTCCCAAATATATCACATCTTCTCCAAGAAATACCAGGATTCCTCCTGAAATAGGACCTTCTCACCCACAACTACCAGCCTTCTCCCCACAAATTGGACACTTTCTTCCAGAAATGCCACATTTCTCCCAAATAGATCACATCTTCTCCATGAAATACCAGCTTTTCCCCTTCAAATAGGACCTATTCACCTACAAATACCTGTTCTATCCCCAAAAGAGGACAGTTTCTTCCAGAAATGCCACATTTCTCCCAAATAGATCACATCTTCTCCAAGAAATACCAGCTTTCCCCCTTCAAATAGGACCTTTTCAACCACAAATACCTCTTTTATCCCCAAAATTGGACAGTTTCTTCCAGAAATGCCACATTTCTCCAAAATATATCACATCTTCTCCAAGAAATACCACGTTTCCGCCATCAAATAGGACCTTTTCACCCACAAATACCTCTTTTATCCCCAAAATAGGACAGTTTCTTCCAGAAATGCCACATTTCTCCCAAATATATCACATCTTCTCCAAGAAATACCAGGATTCCCCCTTCAAATAGGACCTTTTCACCCTCAAACACCTGTTTTATGCCCAAAATAGGACAGTTTTTTCCAGACATGCCACATTTCTCCCAAATATATCACATCTTCTCCAAGAAATACCAGGGTTCCCCCTTCAATTAGGACCTTCTCTCCATGAAATACCTGTTTTATCCCCAAAAGAGGGCATTTTCTTCCAGAAATGCCACATTTCTCCCAAATATATCACATCTTCTCCAAGAAATACCAGCTTTCCCCCTTCAAATAGGACCTTTTCAACCACTAATACCTCTTTTATCCCCTAAAGAGGACAGTTTCTTCCAGAAATGCCACATTTCTCCCAAATATATCACATCTTCTCCAAGAAATGCCAGGATTCCTCCTGAAAGAGGACCTTCACACCCAAAACTACCAGCCTTCTCCCCCCAAATTGGACATTTTCTACCAGAAAGGCCACATTTCTCCCAAATATATCACATCTTCTCCAAGAAATACCAGCTTTCCCCCTTCAAATAGGAACTTTTCACCCACAAATACCTCTTTTATCCCCAAAAGAGGACAGTTTTTTCCAGACATGCCACATTTCTCCCAAATATATCACATCTTCTCCAAGAAATACCAGGGTTCCCCCTTCAATTAGGACCTTTTCTCCATGAAATACCTGTTTTATCCCCAAAAGAGGACATTTTCTTCCAGAAATGCCACATTTCTCCCAAATATATCACATCTTCTCCAAGAAATACCAGCTTTCCCCCTTCAAATAGGACCTTTTCAACCACTAATACCTCTTTTATCCCCAAAAGAGGACAGTTTCTTCCAGAAATGCCACATTTCTCCCAAATATATCACATCTTCTCCAAGAAATGCCAGGATTCCTCCTGAAAGAGGACCTTCACACCCAAAACTACCAGCCTTCTCCCCCCAAATTGGACATTTTCTTCCAGAAATGCGAGAATTCTCCCAAATAGATCACATCTTCTCCAAGAAATAACAGGATTCCTCCTGAAATAGGACCTTCTCACCGAAAACTACCAGCCTTCTCCCCCCAAATTGGACATTTTCTTCCAGAAATGCCACATTTCTCCCAAATACATCACATCTTCTCCATGAAATAGCAGCTTTCCCCCTTCAAATAGGAACTTTTCACCTACAAATACCTGTTTTATCCCCAAAAGAGGACAGTTTCTTCCAGAAATGCCACATTTCTCCCAAATAGATCACATCTTCTCCAAGAAATACCAGCTTTCCCCCTTCAAATAGGAACTTTTCACCCACAAATACCTCTTTTATCCCCAAAAGACGACAGTTTCTTCCACACATGCCTCATTTCTCCCAAATATATCACATCTTCTCCAAGAAATACCAGGTTTCCCCCTTCAAATAGGACCTTTTCACCCAAAAATACCTCTTTTATCGCCAAAAGAGGACAGTTTCTTCCGGAAATGCCTGATTTCTCCAAAATATATCACATCTTCTCCAAGAAATAACAGGTTTCCCCCTTCAAATACAATGTCTTCACCCACAAATACCTGTTTTATCCCCAAAAGAGGACACTTTCTTCCAGAAATGCCACATTTCTCCCGAATACATCACATCTTCTCCAAGAAATACCAGGTTTCCCCCTGTAAATAGGAACTTATCACCCACAAATACCTCTTTTATCCCCAAAAGAGGACAGTTTCTTCCAGACATGCCACATTTCTCCCAAATATAGCACATCTTCTCCAAGAAATACCAGGGTTCCCCCTTCAAATAGGACCTTTTCACCCACAAATACCTCTTTTATCCCCAAAAGAGGACAGTTTCTTCCAGAAATGCCACATTTCTCCCAAATAGATCACATCTTCTCCAAGAAATACCCGCTTTCCCCCTTCAAATAGGACCTTTTCACCCACAAATACCTCTTTGATTCCCAAAATAGGACAGTTTCTTCCAGAAATGCCACATTTCTCCCAAATAGATCACATCTTCTCCAATAAATACCAGGATTCCTCCTGAAATAGGACCTTCTCACCCACAACTACCAGCCTTCTCCCCACAAATTGGACATTTTCTTCCAGAAATGCCACATTTCTCCCAAATAGATCACATCTTCTCCATGAAATACGAGCTTTTCCCCTTCAAATAGGACCTATTCACCTACAAATACCTGTTCTATCCCCAAAAGAGGACAGTTTCTTCCAGAAATGCCACATTTCTCCCAAATAGATCACATCTTCTCCAAGAAATACCAGCTTTCCCCCTTCAAATAGGACCTTTTCAACCACAAATACCTGTTTTATGCCCAAAATAGGACAGTTTCTTCCAGAAAGGCCACATTTCTCCCAAATATATCACATCTTCTCCAAGAAATACCAGGATTCCTCCTGAAATAGGACCTTCTCACCCACAACTACCAGCCTTCTCCCCACAAATTGGACATTTTCTTCCAGAAATGCCACATTTCTCCCAAATAGATCACATCTTCTCCATGAAATACCAGCTTTTCCCCTTCAAATAGGACCTATTCACCTACAAATACCTGTTCTATCCCCAAAAGAGGACAGTTTCTTCCAGAAATGCCACATTTCTCCCAAATAGATCACATCTTCTCCAAGAAATACCAGGTTTCCCCCTTCAAATAGGACCTTTTCACCCACAAATACCTCTTTTATCCCCAAAAGAGGACAGTTTCTTCCAGACATGCCACATTTCTCCCAAATAGATCACATCTTCTCCAAGAAATACCAGCTTTCCCCCTTCAAATAGGAACTTTTCACCTACAAATACCTGTTTTATCCCCAAAAGAGGACAGTTTCTTCCAGACATGCCACATTTCTCCCAAATATATCACATCTTCTCCAAGAAATACCAGGGTTCCCCCTTCAATTAGGACCTTTTCTCCATGAAATACCTGTTTTATCCCCAAAAGAGGACATTTTCTTCCAGAAATGCCACATTTCTCCCAAATATATCACATCTTCTCCAAGAAATACCACGTTTCCAACTTCAAATAGGACCTTTTCACCCACAAATACCTCTTTTATCCCCAAAAGAGGACACTTTCTTCCAGAAATGCCACATTTCTCCCAAATAGATCACATCTTCTCCAAGAAATACCAGCTTTCCCCCTTCAAATAGGACCTTTTCACCCACAAATACCTCTTTTATCCCCAAAAGAGGACAGTTTCTTCCAGAAAGGCCACATTTCTCCCAAATATATCACATCTTCTCCAAGAAATACCAGGATTCCTCCTGAAAGAGGACCTTTTCTCCCTCAAGTACCAGCCTTCTCCCCCCAAATAGGACAGTTTCTTCCTGACATGCCACATTTTTCCCAAATAGATCACATCTTCTCAAAGAAATACCAGGGTTCCCCCTTCAAATAGGACCTTTTCACCCACAAATACCTCTTTTATCCCCAAAAGAGGACAGTTTCTTCCAGAAAGGCCACATTTCTCCCAAACATATCACATCTCCTCCAAGAAATACCAGGATTCCTCCTGAAATAGGAACTTTTCTCCCACAAATACCACCCTTCTCCCCCCAAATAGGACATTTTCTTCAAGAAATGCCACATTTCTCCCAAATATATCACATCTTCTCCAAGAAATACCAGGTTTTCCCCTGGAAATAGGACCTTTTCACCCACAAATACCTGTTCTATCCCCAAAAGAGGACAGTTTCTTCCAGAAATGCCACATTTCTCCCAAATATAATACATCTTCTCCAAGAAATACCACGTTTCCCCCTTCAAATAGGACCTTTTCACACACAAATACCTCTTTTATCCCCAAAAGAGGACAGTTTCTTCCAGGAATGCCAGATTTCTCCCAAATAGATCTCATCTTCTCCAAGAAATACCAGCTTTCCCCCTTCAAATAGGAACTTTTCACCCACAAATACCTCTTTTTTCCCCAAAAGAGGACAGTTTTTTCCAGACATGCCACATTTCTCCCAAATATATCACATCTTCTCCAAGAAATACCAGGGTTCCCCCTTCAATTAGGACCTTCTCTCCATGAAATACCTGTTTTATCCCCAAAAGAGGGCATTTTCTTCCAGAAATGCCACATTTCTCCCAAATATATCACATCTTCTCCAAGAAATACCAGCTTTCCCCCTTCAAATAGGACCTTTTCAACCACTAATACCTATTTTATCCCCTAAAGAGGACAGTTTCTTCCAGAAATGCCACATTTCTCCCAAATAGATCACATCTTCTCCAAGAAATGCCAGGATTCCTCCTGAAAGAGGACCTTCACACCCAAAACTACCAGCCTTCTCCCCCCAAATTGGACATTTTCTACCAGAAAGGCCACATTTCTCCCAAATATATCACATCTTCTCCAAGAAATACCAGCTTTCCCCCTTCAAATAGGACCTTTTCACCCACAAATACCTCTTTTATCCCCAAAAGAGGACAGTTTTTCCAGACATGCCACATTTCTCCCAAATATATCACATCTTCTCCAAGAAATACCAGGGTTCCCCCTTCAATTAGGACCTTTTCTCCATGAAATACCTGTTTTATCCCCAAAAGAGGACATTTTCTTCCAGAAATGCCACATTTCTCCCAAATATATCACATCTTCTCCAAGAAATACCAGCTTTCCCCCTTCAAATAGGACCTATTCAACCACTAATACCTCTTTAACCCCAAAAGAGGACAGTTTCTTCCAGAAATGCCACATTTCTCCCAAATATATCACATCTTCTCCAAGAAATGCCAGGATTCCTCCTGAAAGAGGACCTTCACACCCAAAACTACCAGCCTTCTCCCCCCAAATTGGACATTTTCTTCCAGAAATGCGAGAATTCTCCCAAATAGATCACATCTTCTCCAAGAAATAACAGGATTCCTCCTGAAATAGGACCTTCTCACCGAAAACTACCAGCCTTCTCCCCCCAAATTGGACATTTTCTTCCAGAAATGCCACATTTCTCCCAAATACATCACATCTTCTCCATGAAATACCAGCTTTCCCCCTTCAAATAGGACCTTTTCACCTACAAATACCTGTTTTATCCCCAAAAGAGGACAGTTTCTTCCAGAAATGCCACATTTCTCCCAAATAGATCACATCTTCTCCAAGAAATACCAGCTTTCCCCCTTCAAATAGGAACTTTTCACCCACAAATACCTCTTTTATCCCCAAAAGACGACAGTTTCTTCCACAAATGCCTCATTTCTCCCAAATATATCACATCTTCTCCAAGAAATACCAGGTTTCCCCCTTCAAATAGGACCTTTTCACCCACAAATACCTCTTTTATCCCCAAAAGAGGACAGTTTCTTCCGGAAATGCCTGATTTCTCCAAAATATATCACATCTTCTCCAAGAAATAACAGGTTTCCCCCTTCAAATACAATGTCTTCACCCACAAATACCTGTTTTATCCCCAAAAGAGGACACTTTCTTCCAGAATTGCCACATTTCTCCCGAATACATCACATCTTCTCCAAGAAATACCAGGTTTCCCCCTGTAAATAGGAACTTTTCACCCACAAATACCTCTTTTATCCCCCAAATAGGACAGTTTCTTCCAGACATGCCACATTTCTCCCAAATATAGCACATCTTCTCCAAGAAATACCAGGGTTCCCCCTTCAAATAGCACCTTTTCACCCACAAATACCTCTTTTATCCCCAAAAGAGGACAGTTTCTTCCAGAAATGCCACATTTCTCCCAAATAGATCACATCTTCTCCAAGAAATACCAGCTTTCCCCCTTCAAATAGGACCTTTTCACCCACAAATACCTCTTTGATTCCCAAAATAGGACAGTTTCTTCCAGAAATGCCACATTTCTCCCAAATAGATCACATCTTCTCCAAGAAATACCAGGATTCCTCCTGAAATAAGACCTTCTCACCCACAACTACCAGCCTTCTCCCCACAAATTGGACATTTTCTTCCAGAAATGCCACATTTCTCCCAAATAGATCACATCTTCTCCATGAAATACCAGCTTTTCCCCTTCAAATAGGACCTATTCACCTACAAATACCTGTTCTATCCCCAAAAGAGGACAGTTTCTTCCAGAAATGCCACATTTCTCCCAAATAGATCACATCTTCTCCAAGAAATACCAGGTTTCCCCCTTCAAATAGGACCTTTTCAACCACAAATACCTGTTTTATGCCCAAAATAGGACAGTTTCTTCCAGAAAGGCCACATTTCTCCCAAATATATCACATCTTCTCCAAGAAATACCAGGTTTCCCCCTTGAATTAGTACCTTTTCTCCATGAAATACCTCTTTTATCCCCAAAAGAGGACATTTTCTTCCAGAAATGCCACATTTCTCCCAAATAGATCACATCTTCTCCAAGAAATACCAGATTTCCCCCTGGAAATAGGACCTTTTCAACCACTAATACCTCTTTTATCCCCAAAAGAGGACAGTTTCTTCCGGAAAGGCCACATTTCTCCCAAATATATCACCTCTTCTCCAAGAAATACCACGTTTCCCCCTTCAAATAGGACCTTTTCACCCACAAATACAGGTTTTATCCCCAAAATAGGACAGTTTCTTCCAGAAATGCCACATTTCTCCCAAATATATCCCATCTTCTCCAAGAAATACCAGGGTTCCCCCTTCAAATAGGACCTTATCACCCACAAATACCTCTTTTATCCCCTAAAGAGGACAGTTTCTTCCAGACATGCCACATTACTCCCAAATAGATCACATCTTCTCCAAGAAATACCAGGTTTCCCCCTTCAAATAGGACCTTTTCTCCCACAAATACCTGTTTTATCCCCAAAAGAGGACAGTTTCTTCCAGACATGCCACATTTCTACCAAATATATCACATCTTCTCCAAGAAATACCAGCTTTCCCCCTTCAAATAGGACCTTTTCACCCACAAATACCTCTTTTATCCCCAAAAGAGGACAGTTTCTTCCAGAAATGCCACATTTCTCCCAAATAGATCACATCTTCTCCAAGAAATACCAGCTTTCCCCCTTCAAATAGGACCTCTTCACCCACAAATACCTCTTTTATCCCCAAAATAGGACAGTTTCTTCCAGAAATGCCACTTTTCTCCCAAATATATCACATCTTCTCCAAGAAAAACCAGGGTTCCCCTTTCAAATAGGACGTTTTCACCCACAAATACCTCTTTTATCCCCTAAAGAGGACAGTTTCTTCCAGAAATGCCACATTTCTCCCAAATATATCACATCTTCTCCTAGAAATACCAGCTTTCCCCCTTCAAATAGGACCTTTTCACCCACAAATACCTGTTTTATGCCCAAAATACGACAGTTTCTTCCAGAAATGCCACATTTCTCCCAAATATATCACATCTTCTCCAAGAAATACCAGGATTCCTCCTGAAATAGGACCTTCTCACCCACAACAACCAGCCTTCTCCCCCCAAACAGGACATTTTCTTCCAGAAAGGCCACATTTCTCCCAAATAGATCACATCTTCTCCAAGAAATACACACGTTTCCTCCTTCAAATAGGACCTTTTCACCCACAAATACCTGTTCTATCCCCAAAAGAGGACACTTTCTTCCAGAAATGCCACATTTCTCCCAAATAGATCACATCATCTCCAAGAAATACCAGCTTTCCCCCTTCAAATAGGACCTTTTCAACCACAAATACCTGTTTTATCCCCAAAATAGGACAGTTTCTTCCAGAAATGCCACATTTCTCCCAAATAGATCACATCTTCTCCAAGAAATAACAGGTTTCCCCCTTCAAATACAACGTTTTCACCCACAAATACCTCTTTTATCCCCGAAATAGGACAGTTTCTTCCAGACATGCCACATTTCTCCCAAATATATCATATCTTCTCTAAGAAATACCAGGTTTCCCCCTTCAAATAGGAAATTTTCACCCACAAGTACCTGTTTTATCCCCAGAAGAGGACAGTTTCTTCCAGAAATGCCACATTTCTCCCAAATAGATCACATCTTCTCCAAGAAATACCAGGTTTCCCCCTTCAAATAGGACCTTGTCACCCACAAATACCTCTTTGATCCCCCAAATAGGACAGTTTATTCCACACATGCCACATTTCTCCCAAACATATCACATCTCCTCCAAAAAATACCAGGATTCCTCCTGAAATAGGACCTTTTCTCCCAAAAGTACCAGCCTTCTCCCCCAATATAGGACATTTTCTTCCAGACATGCCACATTTCTCCCAAATATATCACATCTTCTCCAAGAAATACCAGGTTTTCCCCTGGAAATAGGACCTTTTCACCCACAAATACCTCTTTGATCCCCAAAATAGGACAGTTTCTTCCAGAAATGCCACATTTCTCCCAAATATATCACATCTTCTCCAAGAAATACCAGGATTCCTCCTGAAATAGGACCTTCTCACCCACAACAACCAGCCTTCTCCCCCCAAACAGGACATTTTCTTCCAGAAAGGCCACATTTCTCCCAAATATATCACATCTTCTCCAAGAAATACCACGTTTCCCCCTTCAAATAGGACCTTTTCACCCACAAATACCTGTTCTATCCCCAAAAGAGGACACTTTCTTCCAGAAATGCCACATTTCTCCCAAATAGATCACATCATCTCCAAGAAATACCAGCTTTCCCCCTTCAAATAGGACCTTTTCAACCACAAATACCTGTTTTATCCCCAAAATAGGACAGTTTCTTCCAGAAATGCCTGATTTCTCCCAAATATATCACATCTTCTCCAAGAAATACCAGGTTTCCCCCTTGAATTAGGACCTTTTCTCCATGAAATACCTCTTTTATCCCCAAAAGAGGACATTTTCTTCCAGAAATGCCACATTTCTCCCAAATACATCACATCATCTGCAAGAAATACCAGGGTTCCCCCTTCAAATAGGACCTTTTCAACCACTAATACCTCTTTTATCCCCAAAAGAGGACAGTTTCTTCCGGAAAGGCCACATTTCTCCCAAATATATCACATCTTCTCCAAGAAATGCCAGGATTCCTCCTGAAATAGGACCTTCTCACCCAAAACGACCAGCCTTCTCCCCCCAAATTGGACATTTTCTTCCAGAAATGCCACATTTCTCCCAAATATATCACATCTTCTCCAAGAAATACCAGCCTTCCCCCTTCAAATAGGAACTTTTCTCCCACAAATACCTGTTTTATCCCTTAAATAGGACAGTTTCTTCCAGACATGCCACATTTCTCCCAAATATATCACATCTTCTCCAAGAAATAACAGGTTTCCCCCTTCAAATACAACGTTTTCACCCACAACTACCTCTTTTATCCCCGAAATAGGACCGTTTCTTCCAGACATGCCACATTTCTCCCAAATATATCATATCTTCTCCAAGAAATACCAGGTTTCCCCCTTCAAATAGGAAATTTTCACCCACAAATACCTGTTTTATCCCCAAAATATGACAGTTTCTTCCAAAATGCCACATTTCTCCCAAATAGATCACATCTTCTCCAAGAAATACCAGCTTTCCCCCTTCAAATAGGACCTTTTCACCCACAAATACCTCTTTTATCCCCCAAATAGGACAGTTTCTGCCAGACATGCCACATTTCTCCCAAACATATCACATCTCCTCCAAAAAATACCAGGATTCCTCCTGAAATAGGACCTTTTCTCCCAAAAGTACCAGCCTTCTCCCCCAATATAGGACATTTTCTTCCTGACATGCCACATTTCTCCCAAATATATCACATCTTCTCCAAGAAATACCAGGTTTTCCCCTGGAAATAGGACCTTTTCACCCACACATACCTCTTTTATCCCCAAAATAGGACAGTTTCTTCCAGACATGCCACATTTCTCCCAAATATATCACATCTTCTCCAAGAAATACCAGGGTTCCCCCTTCAAATAGGACCTTTTCACCCACAAATACCTCTTTTATCCCCAAAAGAGGACAGTTTCTTCCAGAAATGCCACATTTCTCCCAAATACATCACATCTTCTCCAAGAAATACCAGGATTCCTCCTGAAATAGGACCTTTTCACCATGAAATACCTCTTTTATCCCCAAAAGAGGACATTTTCTTCCAGAAATGCCACATTTCTCCCAAATATATCACATCTTCTCCAAGAAATACCACGTTTCCCCCTTCAAATAGGACCTTTTCACCCACAAATACCTGTTCTATCCCCAAAAGAGGACACTTTCTTCCAGAAATGCCACATTTCTCCCAAATATATCACATCTTCTCCAAGAAATACCAGGATTTCTCATGAAATAGGACCTTCTCACCCACAACTACCAGCCTTCTCCCCCCAAATTGGACATTTTCTTCCAGAAATGCCACATTTCTCTCAAATATATCACATCTTCTCCAAGAAATACCAGGTTTCCCCCTTCAAATAGGACCTTTTCAACCACAAATACCTGTTTTATGCCCAAAATACGACAGTTTCTTCCAGAAATGCCACATTTCTCCCAAATAGATCACATCTTCTCCAAGAAATACCAGCTTTCCCCCTTGAATTAGGACCTTTTCACCATGAAATACCTCTTTTATCCCCAAAAGAGGACATTTTCTTCCAGAAATGCCACATTTCTCCCAAATATATCACATCTTCTCCAAGAAATACCAGGTATCCCACTTCAAATAGAACCTTTTCAACCACTAATACCTCTTTTATCCCCAAAAGAGGACAGTTTCTTCCAGAAATGCCACATTTCTCCCAAATATATCACATCTTCTCCAAGAAATTCCAGGATTTCTCCTGAAATAGGACCTTCTCACCCACAACTACCAGCCATCTCCCCCCAAATTGGACATTTTCTTCCAGAAATGCCACATTTCTCCCAAATATATCACATCTTCTCCAAGAAATACCAGGTTTCCCCCTTGAATTAGGACCTTTTCTCCATGAAATACCTCTTTAATCCCCAAAACAAGACACTTTCTTCCAGAAATGCCACATTTCTCCCAAATATATCACATCTTCTCCAAGAAATACCAGCTTTCCCCCTTCAAATAGGACCTTTACACCCACTAATACCTCTTTTATCCCCAAAAGAGGACAGTTTCTTCCAGAAATGCCACATTTCTCCCAAATATATCACATCTTCTCCAAGAAATACCAGCCTTCCCCCTTCAAATAGGAACTTTTCTCCCACAAATACCTGTTTTATCCCTTAAATAGGACAGTTTCTTCCAGACATGCCACATTTCTCCCAAATATATCACATCTTCTCCAAGAAATAACAGGTTTCCCCCTTCAAATACAACGTTTTCACCCACAACTACCTCTTTTATCCCCGAAATAGGACCGTTTCTTCCAGACATGCCACATTTCTCCCAAATATATCATATCTTCTCCAAGAAATACCAGGTTTCCCCCTTCAAAGACGAAATTTTCACCCACAAATACCTGTTTTATCCCCAAAAGAGGTCAGTTTCTTCCAGACATGCCACATTTCTCCCAAATAGATCACATCTTCTCCAAGAAATACCAGGTTTCCCCCTTCAAATAGGACCTTTTCACCCACAAATACCTCTTTTATCCCCCAAATAGGACAGTTTCTGCCAGACATGCCACATTTCTCCCAAACATATCACATCTCCTCCAAAAAATACCAGGATTCCTCCTGAAATAGGACCTTTTCTCCCAAAAGTACCAGCCTTCTCCCCCAATATAGGACATTTTCTTCCAGACATGCCACATTTCTCCCAAATATATCACATCTTCTCCAAGAAATACCAGGTTTTCCCCTGGAAATAGGACCTTTTCACCGACACATACCTCTTTTATCCCCAAAATAGGACAGTTTCTTCCAGACATGCCACATTTCTCCCAAATATATCACATCTTCTCCAAGAAATACCAGCTTTCCCCCTTCAAATAGGACCTTTTCACCCACAAATACCTCTTTTATCCCCAAAAGAGGACAGTTTCTTCCAGAAATGCCACATTTCTCCCAAATATATCACATCTTCTCCAAGAAATACCAGGATTCCTCCTGAAATAGGACCTTTTCACCATGAAATACCTCTTTTATCCCCAAAAGAGGACATTTTCTTCCAGAAATGCCACATTTCTCCCAAATAGATCACATCTTCTCCAAGAAATACCAGGTTTCCCCCTTGAATTAGGACCTTTTCTCCATGAAATACCTCTTTAATCCCCAAAAGTGGACAGTTTCTTCCAGAAATGCCACATTTCTCCCAAATATATCACATCTTCTCCAAGAAATACCAGGTTTCCCCCTTCAAATAGGACCTTTTCATCCACTAATACCTCTTTTATCCCCTAAAGAGGACAGTTTCTTCCAGAAATGCCACATTTCTCCCAAATATATCACATCTTCTCCTAGAAATACCAGCTTTCCCCCTTCAAATAGGACCTTTTCACCCACAAATACCTCTTTGATCCCCAAAATAGGACAGTTTCTTGCAGAAATGCCACATTTCTCCCAAATATATCACATCTTCTCCAAGAAATACCAGGATTCCTCCTGAAATAGGACCTTCTCACCCACAACAACCAGCCTTCTCCCCCCAAACAGGACATTTTCTTCCAGAAAGGCCACATTTCTCCCAAATATATCACATCTTCTCCAAGTAATACCACGTTTCCCCCTTCAAATAGGACCTTTTCACCCACAAATACCTGTTCTATCCCCAAAAGAGGACACTTTCTTCCAGAAATGCCACATTTCTCCCAAATAGATCACATCATCTCCAAGAAATACCAGCTTTCCCCCTTCAAATAGGACCTTTTCAACCACAAATACCTGTTTTATCCCCAAAAGAGGACAGTTTCTTCCAAAAATGCCTGATTTCTCCCAAATATATCACATCTTCTCCAAGAAATACCAGGTTTCCCCCTTGAATTAGGACCTTTTCTCCATGAAATACCTCTTTTATCCCCAAAAGAGGACATTTTCTTCCAGAAATGCCACATTTCTCCCAAATATATCACATCTTCTCCAAGAAATACCAGGGTTCCCCCTTCAAATAGGACCTTTTCAACCACTAATACCTCTTTTATCCCCAAAAGAGGACAGTTTCTTCCGGAAAGGCCACATTTCTCCCAAATATATCACATCTTCTCCAAGAAATGCCAGGATTCCTCCTGAAATAGGACCTTCTCACCCAAAACGACCAGCCTTCTCCCCCCAAATTGGACATTTTCTTCCAGAAATGCCACATTTCTCCCAAATATATCACATCTTCTCCAAGAAATACCAGCCTTCCCCCTTCAAATAGGAACTTTTCTCCCACAAATACCTGTTTTATCCCTTAAATAGGACAGTTTCTTCCAGACATGCCACATTTCTCCCAAAAATATCACGTCTTCTCCAAGAAATAACAGGTTTCCCCCTTCAAATACAACGTTTTCACCCACAACTACCTCTTTTATCCCCGAAATAGGACCGTTTCTTCCAGACATGCCACATTTCTCCCAAATATATCATATCTTCTCCATGAAATACCAGGTTTCCCCCTTCAAATAGGACCTTTTCACCCACAAATACCTCTTTTATCCCCCAAATAGGACAGTTTCTGCCAGACATGCCACATTTCTCCCAAACATATCACATCTCCTCCAAAAAATACCAGGATTCCTCCTGAAATAGGACCTTTTCTCCCAAAAGTACCAGCCTTCTCCCCCAATATAGGACATTTTCTTCCAGACATGCCACATTTCTCCCAAATATATCACATCTTCTCCAAGAAATACCAGGTTTTCCCCTGGAAATAGGACCTTTTCACCCACACATACCTCTTTTATCCCCAAAATAGGACAGTTTCTTCCAGACATGCCACATTTCTCCCAAATAGATCACATCTTCTCCAAGAAATACCAGCTTTCCCCCTTCAAATAGGACCTTTTCACCCACAAATACCTCTTTTATCCCCAAAAGAGGACAGTTTCTTCCAGAAATGCCACATTTCTCCCAAATATATCACATCTTCTCCAAGAAATAACAGGATTCCTCCTGAAATAGGACCTTCTCACCCACAACTACCAGCCTTCTCCCCACAAATTGGACATTTTCTTCCAGAAATGCCTCATTTCTCCCAAATAGATCACATCTTCTCCAAGAAATACCACGTTTCCCCCTTCAAATAGGACCTTTTCACCCACAAGTACCTCTTTTATCCCCCCAAACAGGACAGTTTCTTCCAGAAAGGCCACATTTCTCCCAAATAGATCACATCTTCTCCTAGAAATACCAGGGTTCCCCCTTCAAATAGGACCTTTTCACCCACAAATACCTGTTTTATGCCCAAAATACGACAGTTTCTTCCAGAAATGCAACATTTCTCCCAAATATATCACATCTTCTCCAAGAAATACCACCTTTCCCCCTTGAATTAGGACCTTTTCACCATGAAATACCTCTTTTATCCCCAAAAGAGGACATTTTCTTCCAGAAATGCCACATTTCTCCCAAATATATCACATCTTCTCCAAGAAATACCAGGTATCCCACTTCAAATAGAACCTTTTCAACCACTAATACCTCTTTTATCCCCAAAAGAGGACAGTTTCTTCCAGAAAGGCCACATTTCTCCCAAATAGATCACATCTTCTTCAAGAAATACCAGGATTTCTCCTGAAATAGGACCTTCTCACCCACAACTACCAGCCTTCTCCCCCCAAATTGGACATTTTCTTCCAGAAATGCCACATTTCTCCCAAATATATCACATCTTCTCCAAGAAATACCAGGTTTCCCCCTTGAATTAGGACCTTTTCTCCATGAAATACCTCTTTAATCCCCAAAAGAGGACAGTTTCTTCCAGAAATGCCACATTTCTCCCAAATATATCACATCTTCTCCAAGAAATACCACGTTTCCCCCTTCAAATAGGACCTTTTCACCCACTAATACCTCTTTTATCCCCAAAAGAGGACAGTTTCTTCCGGAAAGGCCACATTTCTCCCAAATATATCACATCTTCTCCAAGAAATAACAGGATTCCTCCTGAAATAGGACCTTCTCACCCAAAACTACCAGCCTTCTCCCCCCAAATTGGACATTTTTTTTCCAGAAATGCCACATTTCTCCCAAATAGATCACATCTTCTCCAAGAAATACCAGGATTCCTCCTGAAATAGGACCTTCTCACCCAAAACTACCAGCCTTCTCCCCCCAAATTGGACATTTTCTTCCAGAAAGGCCACATTTCTCCCTAATATATCACATCTTCTCCAAGAAATACCAGGTTTCCCCCTTCAAATAGGGCCTTTTCACCCACAAGTACCTCTTTTATCCCCAAAAGAGGACAGTTTCTTCCAGAAATGCCACATTTCTCCCAAATATATCACATCTTCTCCAAGAAATACCACGTTTCCCCCTTGAAATAGGACCTTTTCACCCACAAATACCTCTTTTATCCCCAAAAGAGGACATTTTCTTCCAGAAATGCCACATTTCTCCCAAATATATCACATCTTCTCCAAGAAATACCAGGTTTCCGCCTTCAAATAGGACCTTTTCACCCACAAATACCTCTTTTATCCCCAAAAGAGGACAGTTTCTTCCAGAAATGCCACATTTCTCCCAAATATATCACATCTTCTCCAAGAAATACCAGGTTTCCCCCTTCAAATACAACGATTTCACCCACAAATACCTCTTTTATCCCCAAAAGAGGACAGTTTCTGCCAGAAATGCCACATTTCTCCCAAATATACCACATCTTCTCCAAGAAATACCACGTTTCCCCCTTCAAATAGGAACTTTTCACCCACAAATACCTCTTTTATCTCCAAAATAGGACAGTTTCTGCCAGACATGCCACATTTCTCCCAAATATATCCCATCTTCTCCAAGAAATACCAGCTTTCCCCCTTCAAATAGGACCTTTTCAACCACAAATACCAGTTTCATCCCTCAAATTGGACATATTCTTCCAGAAATGCCAGATTTCTCCCAAATATATCACATCTTCTCCAAGAAATACCAGGTTTCCCCCTTCAAATAGGACCTTTTCACCCACAAATACCTCTTTTATCCCCAAAAGAGGACAGTTTCTTCCAGAAAGGCCACATTTCTCCCAAATATATCATATCTTCTCCAAGAAATACCAGGTTTCCCCCTTCAAATAGGACCTTTTCACCCGCAAATACCTCTTTTATCCCCAAAAGAGGACAGTTTCTTCCAGAAAGGCCACATTTCTCCCAAATATATCACATCTTCTCCAAGAAATACCAGGATTCCTCCTGAAATACGACCTTCTCACCGAAAACTACCAGCCTTCTCCCCCCAAATTGGACATTTTCTTCCAGACATGCCACATTTCTCCCAAATAGATCACATCTTCTCCAAGAAATACCAGGTTTCCCCCTTCAAATAGGACCTTTTCACCCACAAATACCTGTTTTATCCCCAAAAGAGGACACTTTCTTCCAGAAATGCCACATTTCTCCCAAATAGATCACATCTTCTCCAAGAAATACCAGGGTTCCCCCTTCAAATACAACCTTTTCACCCACAAATACCTGTTTTATCCCCAAAATAGGACAGTTTCTTGCAGAAACGCCACATTTCTCCCAAATATATCACATCTTCTCCAAGAAATACCAGGTTTCCCCCTTCAAATACAACGTTTCCACCCACAAATACCTGTTTTATCAACAAAACAGGACAGTTTCTTCCAGAAATGCCACATTTCTCCCAAATATACCACATCTTCTCCAAGAAATACCAGGGTTCCCCCTTCAAATAGGACCTTTTCACCCACAAATACCTGTTTTATCCCCAAAAGACGACACTTTCTTCCAGAAATGCCACATTTCTCCCAAATAGATCACATCTTCTCCAAGAAATACCACGTTTCCCCCTTCAAATAGGACCTTTTCAACCACAAATACCTGTTTTATCCCTCAAATTGGACATATTCTTCCAGAAATGCCACATTTCTCCCAAATAGATCACATCTTCTCCAAGAAATACCACGTTTCCCCCTTCAAATAGGACCTTTTCACCCACAAATACCTCTTTTATCCCCAAAAGAGGACAGTTTCTTCCAGAAATGCCACATTTCTCCCAAATAGATCATATCTTCTCCAAGAAATACCAGGTTTCCCCCTTCAAATAGGAAATTTTCACCCACAAATACCTCTTTTATCCCCAAAATTGGACAGTTTCTTCCAGAAAGGCCACATTTCTCCCAAATATATCACATCTTCTCCAAGAAATACCAGGGTTCCCCCTTCAAATAGGACCTTTTCACCCAAAAAACCTCTTTTATCCCCAAAATAGGACACTTTCTGCCAGAAATGCCAGATTTCCCCCAAATATATCACATCTTCTCCAAGAAATACCAGGATTCCTCCTGAAATAGGACCTTTTCTCCCACAAATACCAGCCTTCTCCCCCCAAATACGACATTTTCTTTCAGAAAGGCCACATATCACCCAAATATATCACATCTTCTCCAAGAAATACCAGCTTTCCCCCTTCAAATAGGACCTTTTCTCACACAAATACCTGTTTTATCCCCAAAAGAGGACAGTTTCTTCCAGAAATGCCACATTTCTCCCAAACATAACACATCTTCTCCAAGAAATACCAGGTTTCCCCCTTGAAATAGGACCTTTTCACCCACAAATACCTCTTTTATCCCCAAAAGAGGACAGTTTCCGCCAGACATGCCACATTTCTCCCAAATATATCACATCTTCTCCAAGAAATACCAGGTTTCCGCCTTCAAATAGGACCTTTTCACCCACAAATACCTCTTTTATCCCCAAAAGAGGACAGTTTCTTCCAGAAAGGCCACATTTCTCCCAAATATATCACATCTTCTCCAAGAAATATCAGCTTTCCCCCTTCAAATAGGACCTTTTCACCCACAAATACCTGTTTGCTCCCCAAAGTAGGACTGTTTCTTCCAGACATGCCAGTTTTCTCCCAAATATATTACATCTTCTCCAAGAAATACTAGGGTTCCCCCTTCAAATAGGACCTTTTCTCCCACAAATACCTGTTTTATCCCCAAAAGACGACACTTTCTTCCAGAAATGCCACATTTCTCCCAAATATACCACATCTTCTCCAAGAAATACCAGGTTTCCCCCTTCAAATAGGACCTTTTCTCCCACAAATACCTGTATTATCCCTCAAATAGGACATTTTCTTCCAGAAATGCCACATTTCTCCCAAATATATCACATCTTCTCCAAGAAATACCAGGTTTCCCCCTTCAAATAGGACCTTTTCACCCACAAATACCTGTTCTATCCCCATAAGAGGACAGTTTCTTCCAGAAATGCCACATTTCTCCCAAATAGATCACATCTTCTCCAAGAAATACCAGCTTTCCCCCTTCAAATAGGACCTTTTCACCCACAAATACATCTTTTATCCCCAAAAGAGGACAGTTTCTTCCAGAAAGGCCACATTTCTCCCAAATAGATCACATCTTCTCCAAGAAATACCACGCTTCCCCCTTCAAATAGGACCTTTTCACCCACAAATACCTCTTTTATCCCCTAAATTGGACAGTTTCTACCAGACATGCCACATTTCTCCCAAATATATCACAATCTTCTCCAAGAAATACCACGTTTCCCCCTTCGAATAGGACCTTTTCACCCACAAAGAATTCTTTTATCCCCAAAATAGGACAGTTTCTTCCAGAAAGGCCACATTTCTCCCAAATAGATCACATCTTCTCCTAGAAATACCAGGGTTCCCCCTTCAAATAGGACCTTTTCACCCACAAATACCTCTTTTATCCCCTAAATTGGACAGTTTCTACCAGACATGCCACATTTCTCCCAAATAGATCACAATCTTCTCCAAGAAATACCATCTTTCCCCCTTCAAATAGGACCTTTTCACCCACAAATACATCTTTTATCCCCAAAAGAGGACAGTTTCTTCCAGAAAGGCCACATTTCTCCCAAATAGATCACATCTTCTCCAAGAAATACCAGGGTTCCCCCTTCAAATAGGACCTTTTCACCCACAAATACCTCTTTTATCCCCAAAATTGGACAGTTTCTTCCAGACATGCCACATTTCTCCCAAATATACCACATCTTCTCCATGAAATACCAGCTTTCCCCCTTCAAATAGGACCTTTTCACCCACAAATACCTGTCTCATCCCCAAAAGAGGACAGTTTCTTCCAGAAATGCCACATTTCTCCCAAATATATCACGTCTTATCCAAGAAATACCTGGGATCCCCCTTCAAATAGGACCTTTTCACCCACAAACACCTGTATTATCCCTCAAATAGGACATTTTCTTCCAGAAATGCCACATTTCTCCCAAATATAGCACATCTTCTCCATGAAATACCATGTTTCCCAATTGTAATAAGAACTTTTCACCCACAAATACCTCTTTTATCCCCAAAATAGGACAGTTTCTTCCAGACATGCCACATTTCTCCCAAATAGATCACATCTTCTCCAAGAAATACCAGGTTTCCCCCTTCAAATAGGACCTTTTCACCCACAAATACCTCTTTTATCCCTCAAATTGGACTTATTCTTCCAGAAATGCCTCATTTCTCCCAAATATATCACATCTCCTTCAAGAAATACCAGCTTTCCCCCTTCAAATAGGACCTTTTCACCCACAAATACCTCTTTTATCCCCAAAAGAGGACAGTTTCTTCCAGAAATGCCACATTTCTCCCAAATATATCACATCTTCTCCAAGAAATACCAGGTTTCCCCCTTCAAATAGGACCTTCTCACCCACAAATACCTCTTTTATCCCCAAAAGAGGACAGTTTCTTCCAGAAATGCCACATTTCTCCCAAATACATCACATCTTCTCATAGAATTACCAGGTTTCCCCCTTCAAATAGGACCTTTTCACCCACAAATACCTCTTTTATCCCAAAAAGAGGACAGTTTCTTACAGAAAGACCACATTTCTCCCAAACATATCACATCTCCTCCAAGAAATACCAGGATTCCTCCTGAGATAGGACTTTTTCTCCATGAAATACCTCTTTTATCCCCAAAATAGGACATTTTCTTCCAGACATGCCACATTTCTCCCAAATAGATCACATCTTCTCCAAGAAATACCAGCTTTCCCCCTTCAAATAGGACCTTTTCACCCACAAATACTTCTTTTATCCCCAAAAGAGGACAGTTTCTTCCAGAAATGCCAGATTTCTCCCAAATATATATCATCTTCTCCAAGAAATACCAGGTTTCGCCCTTCAAATAGGACCTTTTAACCCACAAATACCTGTTTTATGCCCAAAATAGGACAGTTTCTTCCAGAAATGCCACATTTCTCCCAAATATATCACATCTTCTCCAAGAAATACCAGGGTTCCCCCTTCAATTAGGACTTATTCTCCATGAAATACCTCTTTTATCCCCAAAATAGGACATTTTCTTCCAGAAATGCCACATTTCTCCCAAATATATCACATCTTCTCCAAGAAATACCAGGTTTCCCCCTGGAAATAGGACCATTTCAACCACTAATACCTCTTTTATCCCCAAAAGAGGACAGTTTCTTCCGGAAAGGCCACATTTCTCCCAAATATATCACATCTTCTCCAAGAAATGCCAGGATTCCTCCTGAAATAGGACCTTGTCACCCACAACTACCAGCCTTCTCCCCCCAAATTGGACATTTTCTTCCAGAAAGGCCACATTTCTCCCAAATATATCACATCTTCTCCAAGAAATACGAGGATTCCTCCTGAAATAGGACCTTCACACCCAAAACTACCAGCCTTCTCCCCCCAAATTGGACAGTTTCTGCCAGAAAGGCCACATTTCTCCCAAATAGATCACATCTTCTCCAAGAAATACCAGGTTTCCCCCTTCAAATAGGACCTTTTCACCCACAAATACCTGTTTTATCCCCAAAATAGGACAGCTTCTTCCAGACATGCCACATTTCTCCCAAATAGATCACATCTTCTCCAAGAAATACCAGGTTTCCCCCTTCAAATAGGACCTTTTCACCCACAAATACCTCTTTTATCCCCAAAACAAGACACTTTCTTGCAGAAATGCCACATTTCTCCCAAATATATCACATCTTCTCCAAGAAATACCAGGTTTCCCCCTTCAAATACAACGTTTTCACCCACAAATACCCGTTTTATCCCCAAAACAGGACAGTTTCTTCCAGAAATGCCACATTTCTCCCAAATATACCACATCTTCTCCAAGAAATACCACTTTTCCCCCTTCAAATAGGACCTTTTCACCCACAAATACCTGTTTTATCCCTAAAAGACGACACTTTCTTCCAGAAATGCCACATTTCTCCCAAATATATCACATCTTCTCCAAGAAATGCCACGTTTCCCCCTTCAAATAGGACCTTTTCAACCACAAATACCTGTTTTATCCGTCAAATTGGACATATTCTTCCAGAAATGCCAGATTTCTCCCAAATATATCACATCTTCTCCAAGAAATACCAGGGTTCCCCCTTCAAATAGGACCTTTTCACCCACAAATACCTCTTTTATCCCCAAAAGAGGACAGTTTCTTCCAGAAATGCCACATTTCTCCCGAATATATCATATCTTCTCCAAGAAATACCAGGTTTCCCCCTTCAAATAGGAAATTTTCACCCACAAATACCTGTTTTTTCCCCAAAAGAGGACAGTTTCTTCCAGAAATGCCAGATTTCTCCCAAATATATCACATCTTCTCCAAGAAATACCAGGTTTCCCCCTTCAAATAGGACGTTTTCACCCACAAATACCTCTTTTATCCCCAAAATAGGACACTTTCTGCCAGAAATGCCACATTTCTCCCAAATATATCTCATCTCCTCCAAGAAATACCAGGATTCCTCCTGAAATAGGACCTTTTCTCCCACAGATACCAGCCTTCTCCCCCAAAATAGGACATTTTCTTTCAGAAAGGCCACATATCACCCAAATATATCATATCTTCTCCAAGAAATACCAGCTTTCCCCCTTCAAATAGAACCTTTTCACCCACAAATACCTGTTTGCTTCCCAAAGTAGGACTGTTTCTTCCAGACATGCCAGTTTTCTCCCAAATATATCACATCTTCTCCAAGAAATACTAGGGTTCCCCCTTCAAATAGGACCTTTTCTCCCACAAATACCTGTTTCATCCCCAAAAGAGGACAGTTTCTTCCAGAAATGCCACATTTCTCCCAAATATACCACATCTTCTCCAAGAAATACCAGGTTTCCCCCTTCAAATAGGACCTTTTCTCCCACAAATAACTGTATTATCCCTCAAATAGGACATTTTCTTCCAGAAATGCCACATTTCTCCCAAATATATCACATCTTCTCCAAGAAATACCAGGTTTCCCCCTTCAAATAGGACCTTTTCACCCACAAATACCTGTTCTATCCCCATAAGAGCACAGTTTCTTCCAGAAATGCCACATTTCTCCCAAACATATCACATCTTCTCCAAGAAATACCAGGTTTCCCCCTTCAAATTGGACCTTTTCACCCACAAATACATCTTTTATCCCCAAAAGAGGACAGTTTCTTCCAGAAAGGCCACATTTATCCCAAACATATCACATCTTCTCCAAGAAATACCACGCTTCCCCCTTCAAATAGGACCTTTTCACCCACAAATACCTCTTTTATCCCCTAAATTGGACAGTTTCTACCAGACATGCCACATTTCTCCCAAATATATCACATCTTCTCCAAGAAATACCACGTTTCCCCCTTCGAATAGGACTTTTTCACCCACAAAAAATTCTTTTATCCCCAAAATAGGACAGTTTCTTCCAGATAGGCCACATTTCTCCCAAATATATCACATCTTCTCCAAGAAATACCAGGGTTCCCCCTTCAAATAGGACCTTTTCACGCACAAATACCTCTTTTATCCCCAAAATTGGACAGTTTCTTCCAGACATGCCACATTTCTCCCAAATATACCACATCTTCTCCATGAAATACCAGCTTTCCCCCTTCAAATAGGACCTTTTCACCCACAAATACCTGTTTCATCCCCAAAAGAGGACAGTTTCTTCCAGAAATGCCACATTTCTCCCAAATATATCACATCTTATCCAAGAAATACCAGGGTTCCCCCTTCAAATAGGACCTTTTCACCCACAAACACCTGTATTATCCCTCAAATAGGACATTATCTTAGAGAAATGCCACATTTCTCCCAAATATAGCACATCTTCTCCATGAAATACCAGGTTTCCCAATTGTAATAAGACCTTTTCACCCACAAATACCTCTTTTATCCCCAAAAGAGGACAGTTTCTTCCAGAAATGCCACATTTCTCCCAAATATATCACATCTTCTCCAAGAAATACCAGCTTTCCCCCTTCAAATAGGACCTTTTCACCCACAAATACCTCTTTTATCCCTCAAATTGGACATATTCTTCCAGAAATGCCTCATTTCTCCCAAATATATCACATCTCCTTCAAGAAATACCAGGTTTCCCCCTTCAAATAGGAACTTTTCACCCACAAATACCTGTTTTATCCCCAAAAGAGGACCGTTTCTTCCAGAAATGCCACATTTCTCCCAAATAGATCACATCTTCTCCAAGAAATACCAGGTTTCCCCCTTCAAATAGGACCTTTTCACCCACAAATACCTCTTTTATCCCCAAAAGAGGACAGTTTCTTCCAGAAAGGCCACATTTCTCCCAAATATATCACATCTTCTCCAAGAAATACCAGGGTTCCCCATTCAAATACAACGATTTCACCCACAAATACCTCTTTTATCCCCAAAAGAGGACAGTTTCTGCCAGAAATGCCACATTTCTCCCAAATATACCACATCTTCTCCAAGAAATACCAGGTTTCCCCCTTCAAATAGGAACTTTTCACCCACAAATACCTCTTTTATCTCCAAAATAGGACAGTTTCTGCCAGACATGCCACATTTCTCCCAAATATATCACATCTTCTCCAAGAAATACCAGGTTTCCCCCTTCAAATAGGACCTTTTCACCCACAAATACCTGTTTCATCCCTCAAATTGGACATATTCTTCCAGACATGCCACATTTCTCCCAAATATATCACATCTTCTCCAAGAAATACCACGTTTCCCCCTTGAAATAGGACTTTTTCACCCACAAATACCTCTTTTATCCCCAAAAGAGGACAGTTTCTTCCAGAAATGCCACATTTCTCCCAAATATATCATATCTTCTCCAAGAAATACCAGCTTTCCCCCTTCAAATAGGAAATTTTCACCCACAAATACCTGTTTTATCCCCAAAAGACGACACTTTCTTCCAGAAATGCCACATTTCTCCCAAATAGATCACATCTTCTGCAAGAAATACCAGGTTTCCCCCTTCAAATAGGACCTTTTCACCCACAAATACCTCTTTTATCCCCAAAAGAGGACAGTTTCTTCCAGAAATGCCACATTTCTCCCAAATATATCATATCTTCTCCAAGAAATACCAGGTTTCCCCCTTCAAATAGGACCTTTTCACCCGCAAATACCTCTTTTATCCCCAAAAGAGGACATTTTCTCCCAGAAAGGCCACATTTCTCCCAAACATATCACATCTCCTCCAAGAAATACCAGGATTCCTCCTGAAATAGGACCTTTTCTCCCACAACTACCAGCCTTCTTCCCCAATATAGGACATTTTCTTCCAGACATGCCACATTTCTCCCAAATATATCACATCTTCTCCAAGAAATACCAGGTTTTCCCCTGGAAATAGGACCTTTTCACCCACACATACCTCTTTTATCCCCAAAAGAGGACAGTTTCTTCCAGACATGCCACATTTCTCCCAAATATATCACATCTTCTCCAAGAAATACCAGGTTTCCCCCTTCAAATAGGACCTTTTCAACCACAAATACCTGTTTTATGCCCAAAATACGAGTGTTTCTTCCAGAAATGCCAAATTTCTCCCAAATATATATCATCTTCTCCAAGAAATACCAGGTTTCCCCCTTGAATTAGGACCTTTTCTCCATGAAATACCTCTTTTATCCCCAAAAGAGGACATTTTCTTCCAGAAATGCCACATTTCTCCCAAATAAATCACATCTTCACCAAGAAATACCAGGTTTCGAACTTCAAATAGGACCTTTTCAACCACTAATACCTCTTTTATCCCCAAAAGAGGACAGTTTCTTCCAGAAAGGCCACATTTCTCCCAAATATATCACATCTTCTCCAAGAAATGCCAGGATTCCTCCTGAAATAGGACCTTCTCACCCAAAACTACCAGCCTTCTCTCCCCAAATCGGACATTTTCTTCCAGAAATGCCACATTTCTCCCAAATATATCACATCTTCTCCAAGAAATACCAGGATTCCTCCTGAAATAGGACCTTCTCACCGAAAACTACCAGCCTTCTCCCCCCAAATTGGACATTTTCTTCCAGAAAGGCCACATTTCTCCCAAATAGATCACATCTTCTCCAAGAAATACCAGGGTTCCCCCTTCAAATAGGACCTTTTCACACACAAATACCTCTTTTATCCCCAAAATAGGACAGTTTCTTGCAGAAATGCCACATTTCTCCCAAATATATCACATCTTCTCCAAGAAATACCAGGTTTCCCCCTTCAAATACAACGTTTCCACCCACAAATACCTGTTTTATCCCCAAAACAGGACAGTTTCTTCCAGAAATGCCACATTTCTCCCAAATAGATCACATCTTCTCAAAGAAATACCACATTTCCCCCTTCAAATAGGACCTTATCACCCACAAATACCTGTTTTATCCCCAAAAGACGACACTCTCTTCCAGAAATGCCACATTTCTCCCAAATAGATCGCATCTTCTCCAAGAAATACCAGCTTTCCCCCTTCAAATAGGACCTTTTCAACCACAAATACCTGTTTTATCCCTCAAATTGGACATATTCTTCCAGAAATGCCACATTTCTCCCAAATAGATCACATCTTATCCAAGAAATACCAGGTTTCCCCCTTCAAATACAATGATTTCACCCACAAATACCTGTTTTATCCCCAAAAGAGGACAGTTTCTTCCAGAAAGGCCACATTTCTCCCAAACTTAACACATCTTCTCCAAGAAATACCAGCTTTCCCCCTTGAAATAGGACCTTTTCACCCACAAATACCTCTTTTATCCCCAAAAGAGGACAGTTTCCGCCAGACATGCCACATTTCTCCCAAATAGATCACATCTTCTCCAAGAAATACCAGGTTTCCGCCTTCAAATAGGACCTTTTCACCCACAAATACCTCTTTTATCCCCAAAAGAGGACAGTTTCTTCCAGAAAGGCCACATTTCTCCCAAATATATCACATCTTCTCCAAGAAATATCAGCTTTCCCCCTTCAAATAGGACCTTTTCACCCACAAATACCTCTTTTATCTCCAAAAGAGGACAGTTTCTTCCAGAAATGCCACATTTCTCCCAAATAGATCACATCTTCTCCAAGAAATACCAGGTTTCCCCCTTCAAATAGGACCTTTTCACCCACAAATACCAGTTTTATCCCCAAAACAGGACACTTTCTTCCAGAAATGCCACATTTCTCCCAAATATATCACATCTTCTCCATGCAATACCAGGGTTCCCCCTTCAAATAGGACCTTTTCACCCACAAATACCTGTTTTATCCCCAAAATAGGACAGCTTCTTCCAGACATGCCACATTTCTCCCAAATAGATCACATCTTCTCCAAGAAATACCAGGTTTCCCCCTTCAAATAGGACCTTATCACCCACAAATACCTGTTTTATCCCCAAAACAGGACAGTTTCTTCCAGAAATGCCACATTTCTCCCAAATAGATCACATCTTCTCCAAGAAATACCACGTTTCCCCCTTCAAATACAACGATTTCACCCACAAGTACCTGTTTTATCCCCAAAACAGGACAGTTTCCTCCAGAAATGCCACATTTCTCCCAAATATACCACATCTTCTCCAAGAAATACCAGGGTTCCCCCTTCAAATAGGACCTTTTCACCCACAAATACCTGTTTTATCCCCAAAAGACGACACTTTCTTCCAGAAATGCCACATTTCTCCCAAATACATCACATCTTCTCCAAGAAATGCCAGGTTTACCCCTTCAAATAGGACCTTTTCAACCACAAATAATTGTTTTATCCCTCAAATTGGACATATTCTTCCAGAAATGCCAGATTTCTCCCAAATATATCACATCTTCTCCAAGAAATACCACGTTTCCAACTTCAAATAGGACCTTTTCACCCACAAATACCTCTTTTATCCCCAAAAGAGGACAGTTTCTTCCAGAAATGCCACATTTCTCCCAAATATATCATATCTTCTCCAAGAAATACCAGGTTTCCCCCTTCAAATAGGAAATTTTCACCCACAAATACCTCTTTTATCCCCAAAAGAGGACAGTTTCTTCCAGAAATGCCACATTTCTCCCAAATATATCACATCTTCTCCAAGATATACCAGGGTTCCCCCTTCAAATAGGACCTTTTCACCCACAAATACCTGTTTTATCCCCAAAATAGGACACTTTCTGCCAGAAATGCCAGATTTCTCTCAAATAGATCACATCTCCTCCAAGAAATACCAGCTTTCCCCCTTCAAATAGGACCTTTTCTCCCACAAATACCTGTTTTATCCCCAAAAGAGGACAGTTTCTGCCAGACATGCCACATTTCTCCCAAATAGATCACATCTTCTCCAAGAAATACCAGGTATCCCCCTTCAAATAGGACCTTATCACCCACAAATACCTCTTTTATCCCCAAAATTGAACAGTTTCTTCCAGAAATGCCACATTTCTCCCAAATAGATCACATCTTCTCCAAGAAATACCACGTTTCCCCCTTCAAATAGGACCTTTTCACCCACACATACCTGTTTTATCCCTCAAATTGGACATATTCTTCCCGAAATGCCAGTTTTCTCCCAAATATATATCATCTTCTCCAAGAAATACCAGGTTTCCCCCTTCAAATAGGACCTTTTCACCCACAAATACCTGTTTTATCCCCAAAAGAGGACAGTTTCTTCCAGAAATGCCACATTTCTCCCAAGCATATCACATCTTCTCAGAGAATTACCAGGTTTCCCCCTTCAAATAGAACCTTTTCACCCACAAATACCTCTTTTATCCCCAAAATAGGACAGTTTCTTCCAGACATGCCACATTTCTCCCAAATATATCACATCTCCTCCAAGAAATACCACTTTTCCCCCTTCAAATAGGACCTTTTCTCCCACAAATACCTGTTTTATCTACAAAACAGGACACTTTCTTCCAGAAATGCCACATTTCTCCCAAATATATCACATCTTCTCCAAGAAATACCAGGTTTCCCCCTTCAAATAGGACCTTTTCACCCACAAATTCCTCTTTATCCCTCAAATAGGACACTTTCTTCCAGAAATGCCTGATTTCTCCCAAATATATCACATCTTCTCCAAGAAATACCACGTTTCCCCCTTCAAATAGGACCTTTTCTCCCACAAATACCTGTTTTATCCCCTAAAGAGGACAGTTTCTTCCAGACATGCCACATTCCTCCCAAATATACCACATCTTCTCCAAGAAATACCAGGTTTCCCCCTTCAAATAGGACCTTTTCTCCCACAAATACCTGTATTATCCCTCAAATAGGACATTTTCTTCCAGAAATGCCACATTTCTCCCAAATATAGCACATCTTCTCCAAGAAATACCACGTTTCCCCCTTGTAATAAGACCTTTTCACCCACAAATACCTCTTTTATCCCCAAAAGAGGACAGTTTATTCCAGAAATGCCACATTTCTCCCAAATATATCACATCTTCTCCAAGAAATACCACTTTTCCCCCTTCAAATAGGACCTTTTCACCCTCAAATACCTCTTTTATCCCCAAAAGAGGACAGTTTCTTCCAGAAAGGCCACATTTCTCCCAAACATATCACATCTTCTCCAAGAAATACCACGTTTCCCCCTTCAAATAGGACCTTTTCACCCACAAAAAATTCTTTTATCCCCAAAATAGGACAGTTTCTGCCAGAAATGCCTGATTTCTCCCAAATATATCACAACTTCTCCAAGAAATACCAGGTTTCCCCCTTCAAATAGGACCTTTTCACCCACAAATACCTCTTTTATCCCTCAAATAGCTCAGTTTCTTCCAGACATGCCACATTTCTCCCAAATAGATCACATCTTCTCCAAGAAATACCAGCTTTCCCCCTTCAAATAGGACCTTTTCACCCACAAATACCTCTTTTATCCCCAAAAGAGGACAGTTTCTTCCAGAAATGCCACATTTCTCCCAAATAGATCATATCTTCTCCAAGAAATACCAGGTTTCCCCCTTCAAATAGGAAATTTTCACCCACAAATACCTCATTTATCCCCAAAATTGGACAGTTTCGTCCAGAAAGGCCACATTTCTCCCAAATAAATCACATCTTCTCCAAGAAATACCAGGTTTCCCCCTTCAAATAGGACCTTTTCACCCAAAAATACCTCTTTGATCCCCAAAAGAGGACAGTTTCTTGCAGAAATGCCACATTTCTCCCAAATAGATCACATCTTCTCCAAGAAATACCAGGTTTCCCCCTTCAAATACAACGTTTTCACCCACAAATACCTGTTTTATCCCCAAAACAGGACAGTTTCTTCCAGAAATGCCACATTTCTCCCAAATATATCACATCTTCTCATAGAATTACCAGGTTTCCCCCTTCAAATAGGACCGTTTCACCCACAAATACCTCTTTTATCCCCAAAAGAGGACAGTTTCTTCCAGAAATGCCACATTTCTCCCAAATATATATCATCTTCTCCAAGAAATACCAGGTTTCCCCCTTCAAATAGGACCTTTTAACCCACAAATACCTGTTTTATGCCCAAAATAGGACAGTTTCTTCCAGAAATGCCACATTTCTCCCAAATATATCACATCTTCTCCAAGAAATACCAGGTTTCCCCCTTGAATTAGGACTTATTCTCCATGAAATACCTCTTTTATCCCCAAAATAGGACATTTTCTTCCAGAAATGCCACATTTCTCCCAAATAGATCACATCTTCTCCAAGAAATACCAGGTTTCCCCCTTCAAATAGGACCTTTTCTCCCACAAATACCTGTTTATTCCTCAAAACAGGACAGTTTCTTCCAGAAATGCCACATTTCTCCCAAATATATCACATCTTCTCTAAGAAATGCCAGGATTCCTCCTGAAATAGGACCTTCTCACCAAAAACTACCAGCCTTCTCCCCCCAAATTGGACATTTTCTTCCAGACATGCCACATTTCTCCCAAATATATCACATCTTCTCCAAGAAATACGAGGATTCCTCCTGAAATAGGACCTTCACACCCAAAACTACCAGCCTTCTCCCCCCAAATTGGACAGTTTCTGCCAGAAAGGCCACATTTCTCCCAAATAGATCACATCTTCTCCAAGAAATACCAGGTTTCCCCCTTCAAATAGGACCTTTTCACCCACAAATACCTGTTTTATCCCCAAAATAGGACAGCTTCTTCCAGACATGCCACATTTCTCCCAAATAGATCACATCTTCTCCAAGAAATACCAGGTTTCCCCCTTCAAATAGGACCTTTTCACCCACAAATACCTCATTTATCCCCAAAACAAGACACTTTCTTGCAGAAATGCCACATTTCTCCCAAATATATCACATCTTCTCCAAGAAATACCAGGATTCCCCCTTCAAATACAACGTTTTCACCCACAAATACCCGTTTTATCCCCAAAAGAGGACAGTTTCTTCCAGAAATGCCACATTTCTCCCAAATATACCACATCTTCTCCAAGAAATACCACGTTTCCCCCTTCAAATAGGACCTTTTCACCCACAAATACCTGTTTTATCCCTAAAAGACGACACTTTCTTCCAGAAATGCCACATTTCTCCCAAATATATCACATCTTCTCCAAGAAATGCCAGGTTTACCCCTTCAAATAGGACCTTTTCAACCACAAATACCTGTTTTATCCGTCAAATTGGACATATTCTTCCAGAAATGCCAGATTTCTCCCAAATAAATCACATCTTCTCCAAGAAATACCACGTTTCCCCCTTCAAATATGACCTTTTCACCCACAAATACCTCTTTTATCCCCAAAAGAGGACAGTTTCTTCCAGAAATGCCACATTTCTCCCAAATATATCATATCTTCTCCAAGAAATACCAGGTTTCCCCCTTCAAATACAACGTTTTCACCCACAAATACCCGTTTTATCCCCAAAACAGGACAGTTTCTTCCAGAAATGCCAGATTTCTCCCAAATAGATCACATCTCCTCCAAGAAATACCAGGATTCCTCCTGAAATAGGACCTTTTCTCCCACAGATACCAGCCTTCTCCCCCCAAATAGGACATTTTCTTTCAGAAAGGCCACATATCACCCAAATATATCATATCTTCTCCAAGAAATACCAGCTTTCCCCCTTCAAATAGAACCTTTTCACCCACAAATACCTGTTTGCTCCCCAAAGTAGGACTGTTTCTTCCAGACATGCCTCATTTCTCCCAAATATATCACATCTTCTCCAAGAAATACAAGCGTTCCCCCTTCAAATAGGACCTTTTCTCCCACAAATACCTGTTTCATCCCCAAAAGAGGACAGTTTCTTCCAGAAATGCCACATTTCTCCCAAATATACCACATCTTCTCCAAGAAATACCAGGTTTCCCCCTTCAAATAGGACCTTTTCTCCCACAAATACCTGTATTATCCCTCAAATAGGACATTTTCTTCCAGAAATGCCACATTTCTCCCAAATATATCACATCTTCTCCAAGAAATACCAGGTTTCCCCCTTCAAATAGGACCTTTTCACCCACAAATACCTGTTCTATCCCCATAAGAGGACAGTTTCTTCCAGAAATGCCACATTTCTCCCAAACATATCACATCTTCTCCAAGAAATGCCAGGTTTACCCCTTCAAATAGGACCTTTTCACCCAAAAATACATCTTTTATCCCCAAAAGAGGACAGTTTCTTCCAGAAAGGCCACATTTATCCCAAATATATCACATCTTCTCCAAGAAATACCACGCTTCCCCCTTCAAATAGGACCTTTTCACCCACAAATACCTCTTTTATCCCCTAAATTGGACAGTTTCTACCAGACATGCCACATTTCTCCCAAATATATCACATCTTCTCCAAGAAATACCACGTTTCCCCCTTCGAATAGGACTTTTTCACCCACAAAAAATTCTTTTATCCCCAAAATAGGACAGTTTCTTCCAGATAGGCCACATTTCTCCCAAATATATCACATCTTCTCCAAGAAATACCAGGGTTCCCCCTTCAAATAGGACCTTTTCACCCACAAATACCTCTTTTATCCCCAAAAGAGGACAGTTTCTTCCAGACATGCCACATTTCTCCCAAATATACCACATCTTCTCCATGAAATACCAGCTTTCCCCCTTCAAATAGGACCTTTTCACCCACAAATACCTGTTTCATCCCCTAAAGAGGACAGTTTCTTCCAGAAATGCCACATTTCTCCCAAATATATCACATCTTATCCAAGAAATACCAGGGTTCCCCCTTCAAATAGGACCTTTTCACCCACAAACACCTGTATTATCCCTCAAATAGGACATTTTCTTAGAGAAATGCCACATTTCTCCCAAATATAGCACATCTTCTCCATGAAATACCAGGTTTCCCAATTGTAATAAGACCTTTACACCCACAAATACCTCTTTTATCCCCAAAATAGGACAGTTTCTTGCAGAAATGCCAGATTTCTCCCAAATATATCACATCTTCTCCAAGAAATACCAGCTTTCCCCCTTCAAATAGGACCTTTTCACCCACAAATACCTCTTTTATCCCTCAAATTGGACATATTCTTCCAGAAATGCCTCATTTCTCCCAAATATATCACATCTCCTTCAAGAAATACCAGCTTTCCCCCTTCAAATAGGACCTTTTCACCCACAAATACCTGTTTTATCCCCAAAAGAGGACCGTTTCTTCCAGAAATGCCACATTTCTCCCAAATAGATCACATCTTCTCCAAGAAATACCAGGTTTCCCCCTTCAAATAGGACCTTTTCACCCACAAATACCTCTTTTATCCCCAAAAGAGGACAGTTTCTTCCAGAAATGCCACATTTCTCCCAAATATATCACATCTTCTCCAAGAAATACCAGGTTTCCCCCTTCAAATACAACGATTTCACCCACAAATACCTCTTTTATCCCCAAAAGAGGACAGTTTCTGCCAGAAATGCCACATTTCTCCCAAATAGATCACATCTTCTCCAAGAAATACCACGTTTCCCCCTTCAAATAGGAACTTTTCACCCACAAATACCTCTTTTATCTCCAAAATAGGACAGTTTCTTCCAGACATGCCACATTTCTCCCAAATATATCACATCTTCTCCAAGAAATACCAGGTTTCCCCCTTCAAATAGGACCTTTTCACCCACAAATACCTGTTTCATCCCTCAAATTGGACATATTCTTCCAGAAATGCCAGATTTCTCCCAAATATATCACATCTTCTCCAAGAAATACCAGGGTTCCCCCTTCAAATAGGACCTTTTCACCCACAAATACCTCTTTTATCCCCAAAAGAGGACAGTTTCTTCCAGAAATGCCACATTTCTCCCAAATATATCATATCTTCTCCAAGAAATACCAGGTTTCCCCCTTCAAATAGGAAATTTTCACCCACAAATACCTGTTTTATCCCCAAAAGACGACACTTTCTTCCAGAAATGCCACATTTCTCCCAAATAGATCACATCTTCTGCAAGAAATACCAGGTTTCCCCCTTCAAATAGGACCTTTTCACCCACAAATACCTCTTTTATCCCCAAAAGAGGACAGTTTCTTCCAGAAATGCCACATTTCTCCCAAATATATCATATCTTCTCCAAGAAATACCAGGTTTCCCCCTTCAAATAGGACCTTTTCACCCGCAAATACCTCTTTTATCCCCAAAAGAGGACATTTTCTTCCAGAAAGGCCACATTTCTCCCAAACATATCACATCTCCTCCAAGAAATACCAGGATTCCTCCTGAAATAGGACCTTTTCTACCACAACTACCAGCCTTCTTCCCCAATATAGGACATTTTCTTCCAGACATGCCACATTTCTCCCAAATATATCTCAACTCCTCCAAGAAATACCAGGTTTTCCCCGGGAAATAGGACCTTTTCACCCACACATACCTCTTTTATCCCCAAAAGAGGACAGTTTCTTCCAGACATGCCACATTTCTCCCAAATATATCACATCTTCTCCAAGAAATACCAGGTTTCCCCCTTCAAATAGGACCTTTTCAACCACAAATACCTGTTTTATGCCCAAAATACGACAGTTTCTTCCAGAAATGCCAAATTTCTCCCAAATATATCACATCTTCTCCAAGAAATACCAGGTTTCCCCCTTCAAATAGGACCTTTTCTCCATGAAATACCTCTTTTATCCCCAAAAGAGGACAGTTTCTTCCAGAAATGCCACATTTCTCCCAAATAAATCACATCTTCACCAAGAAATACCAGGTTTCCAACTTCAAATAGGACCTTTTCAACCACTAATACCTCTTTTATCCCCACAATAGGACAGTTTCTTCCAGAAAGGCCACATTTCTCCCAAATATATCACATCTTCTCCAAGAAATGCCAGGATTCCTCCTGAAATAGGACCTTCTCACCCAAAACTACCAGCCTTCTCTCCCCAAATCGGACATTTTCTTCCAGAAATGCCACATTTCTCCCAAATATATCACATCTTCTCCAAGAAATACCAGGATTCCTCCTGAAATAGGACCTTCTCACCGAAAACTACCAGCCTTCTCCCCCCAAATTGGACATTTTCTTCCAGAAAGGCCACATTTCTCCCAAATAGATCACATCTTCTCCAAGAAATACCAGGGTTCCCCCTTCAAATAGGACCTTTTCACACACAAATACCTCTTTTATCCCCAAAATAGGACAGTTTCTTGCAGAAATGCCACATTTCTCCCAAATAGATCACATCTTCTCCAAGAAATACCACGTTTCCCCCTTCAAATACAACGTTTCCACCCACAAATACCTGTTTTATCCCCAAAACAGGACAGTTTCTTCCAGAAATGCCACATTTCTCCCAAATAGATCACATCTTCTCCAAGAAATACCACATTTCCCCCTTCAAATAGGACCTTATCACCCACAAATACCTGTTTTATCCCCAAAAGACGACACTCTCTTCCAGAAATGCCACATTTCTCCCAAATAGATCACATCTTCTCCAAGAAATACCAGCTTTCCCCCTTCAAATAGGACCTTTTCAACCACAAATACCTCTCTTATCCCTCAAATTGGACATATTCTTCCAGAAATGCCACATTTCTCCCAAATAGATCACATCTTATCCAAGAAATACCACGTTTCCCCCTTCAAATAGGACATTTTCACCCACAAATACCTCTTTTATCCCCAAAAGAGGAAAGTTTCTTCCAGAAATGCCACATTTCTCCCAAATAGATCATATCTTCTCCAAGAAATACCAGGGTTCCCCCTTCAAATAGGAAATTTTCACCCACAAATACCTCTTTTATCCCCAAAAGAGGACAGTTTCTTCCAGAAAGGCCACATTTCTCCCAAATATATCACATCTTCTCCAAGAAATACCAGGGTTCCCCCTTCAAATAGGACCTTTTCACCCACAAATACGTCTTTTATCCCCAAAATAGGACACTTTCTGCCAGAAATGCCACATTTCTCCCAAATAGATCACATCTCCTCCAAGAAATACCAGGATTCCTCCTGAAATAGGACCTTTTCTCCCACAAATACCAGCCTTCTCCCCCCAAATAGGACATTTTCTTTCAGAAAGGCCACATATCACCCAAATATATCACATCTTCTCCAAGAAATACCAGCTTTCCCCCTTCAAATAGGACCTTTTCTCCCACAAATACCTGTTTTATCCCCAAAAGAGGACAGTTTCTTCCAGAAAGGCCACATTTCTCCCAAACTTAACACATCTTCTCCAAGAAATACCAGCTTTCCCCCTTGAAATAGGACCTTTTCACCCACAAATACCTCTTTTATCCCCAAAAGAGGACAGTTTCCGCCAGACATGCCACATTTCTCCCAAATAGATCACATCTTCTCCAAGAAATACCAGGTTTCCGCCTTCAAATAGGACCTTTTCACCCACAAATACCTCTTTTATCCCCAAAAGAGGACAGTTTCTTCCAGAAAGGCCACATTTCTCCCAAATATATCGCATCTTCTCCAAGAAATATCAGCTTTCCCCCTTCAAATAGGACCTTTTCACCCACAAATACCTCTTTTATCTCCAAAAGAGGACAGTTTCTTCCAGAAATGCCACATTTCTCCCAAATATATCACATCTTCTCCAAGAAATACCAGGTTTCCCCCTTCAAATAGGACCTTTTCACCCACAAATACCAGTTTTATCCCCAAAACAGGACACTTTCTTCCAGAAATGCCACATTTCTCCCAAATATATCACATCTTCTCCAAGAAATACCAGGGTTCCCCCTTCAAATAGGACCTTTTCACCCACAAATACCTGTTTTATCCCCAAAATAGGACAGCTTCTTCCAGACATGCCACATTTCTCCCAAATAGATCACATCTTCTCCAAGAAATACCAGCTTTCCCCCTGGAAATAGGACCTTTTCACCCACAAATACCTCTTTTATCCCCAAAACAGGACAGTTTCTTCCAGAAATGCCACATTTCTCCCAAATATATCACATCTTCTCCAAGAAATACCACGTTTCCCCCATCAAATACAACGATTTCACCCACAAGTACCTGTTTTATCCCCAAAACAGGACAGTTTCCTCCAGAAATGCCACATTTCTCCCAAATATACCACATCTTCTCCAAGAAATACCACTTTTCCCCCTTCAAATAGGACCTTTTCACCCACAAATACCTGTTTTATCCCCAAAAGACGACACTTTCTTCCAGAAATGCCACATTTCTCCCAAATACATCACATCTTCTCCAAGAAATGCCAGGTTTCCCCCTTCAAATAGGACCTTTTCAACCACAAATACCTGTTTTATCCCTCAAATTGGACATATTCTTCCAGAAATGCCAGATTTCTCCCAAATATATCACATCTTCTCCAAGAAATACCACGTTTCCAACTTCAAATAGGACCTTTTCTCCCACAAATACCTCTTTTATCCCCAAAAGAGGACAGTTTCTTCCAGAAATGCCACATTTCTCCCAAATATATCATATCTTCTCCAAGAAATACCAGGTTTCCCCCTTCAAATAGGAAATTTTCACCCACAAATACCTCTTTTATCCCCAAAAGAGGACAGTTTCTTCCAGAAATGCCACATTTCTCCCAAATATATCACATCTTCTCCATGCAATACCAGGGTTCCCCCTTCAAATAGGACCTTTTCACCCACAAATACCTGTTTTATCCCCAAAATAGGACACTTTCTGCCAGAAATGCCAGATTTCTCTCAAATAGATCACATCTCCTCCAAGAAATACCAGCTTTCCCCTTCAAATAGGACCTTTTCTCCCACAAATACCTGTTTTATCCCCAAAAGAGGACAGTTTCTGCCAGACATGCCACATTTCTCCCAAATAGATCACATCTTCTCCAAGAAATACCAGGTATCCCCCTTCAAATAGGACCTTATCACCCACAAATACCTCTTTTATCCCCAAAATTGGACAGTTTCTTCCAGAAATGCCACATTTCTCCCAAATAGATCACATCTTCTCCAAGAAATACCACGTTTCCCCCTTCAAATAGGACCTTTTCACCCACACATACCTGTTTTATCCCTCAAATTGGACATATTCTTCCCGAAATGCCAGTTTTCTCCCAAATATATATCATCTTCTCCAAGAAATACCAGGGTTCCCCCTTCAAATAGGACCTTTTCACCCACAAATACCTGTTTTATCCCCAAAAGAGGACAGTTTCTTCCAGAAATGCCACATTTCTCCCAAGCATATCACATCTTCTCAGAGAATTACCAGGTTTCCCCCTTCAAATAGAACCTTTTCACCCACAAATACCTCTTTTATCCCCAAAATAGGACAGTTTCTTCCAGACATGCCACATTTCTCCCAAATATATCACATCTCCTCCAAGAAATACCACTTTTCCCCCTTCAAATAGGACCTTTTCTCCCACAAATACCTGTTTTATCTACAAAACAGGACACTTTCTTCCAGAAATGCCACATTTCTCCCAAATATATCACATCTTCTCCAAGAAATACCAGGTTTCCCCCTTCAAATAGGACCTTTTCACCCACAAATTCCTCTTTATCCCTCAAATAGGACACTTTCTTCCAGAAATGCCTGATTTCTCCCAAATATATCACATCTTCTCCAAGAAATACCAGCTTTCCCCCTTCAAATAGGACCTTTTCTCCCACAAATACCTGTTTTATCCCCTAAAGAGGACAGTTTCTTCCAGACATGCCACATTCCTCCCAAATATACCACATCTTCTCCAAGAAATACCAGGTTTACCCCTTCAAATAGGACCTTTTCTCCCACAAATACCTGTATTATCCCTCAAATAGGACATTTTCTTCCAGAAATGCCACATTTCTCCCAAATATAGCACATCTTCTCCAAGAAATACCACGTTTCCCCCTTGTAATAAGACCTTTTCACCCACAAATACCTCTTTTATCCCCAAAAGAGGACAGTTTATTCCAGAAATGCCACATTTCTCCCAAATATATCACATCTTCTCCAAGAAATACCACTTTTCCCCCTTCAAATAGGACCTTTTCACCCTCAAATACCTCTTTTATCCCCAAAAGAGGACAGTTTCTTCCAGAAAGGCCACATTTCTCCCAAACATATCACATCTTCTCCAAGAAATACCACGTTTCCCCCTTCAAATAGGACCTTTTCACCCACAAAAAATTCTTTTATCCCCAAAATAGGACAGTTTCTGCCAGAAATGCCTGATTTCTCCCAAATATATCACAACTTCTCCAAGAAATACCAGGTTTCCCCCTTCAAATAGGACCTTTTCACCCACAAATACCTCTTTTATCCCTCAAATAGGTCAGTTTCTTCCAGACATGCCACATTTCTCCCAAATAGATCACATCTTCTCCAAGAAATACCAGGATTCCTCCTGAAATAGGGCCTTTTCTCCCACAAATACCAGCCTTCTCCCCCCAAACAGGACATTTTCTTCCAGAAATGCCACATTTCTCCCAAACATATCACATCTTCTCCAAGAAATACCAGGTTTCCCCCTTCAAATAGGACCTTATCACCCACAAATACCTCTTTTATCCCCAAAAGAGGACAGTTTCTGCCAGAAATGCCACATTTCTCCCAAATAAATCACATCTTCTCCAAGAAATACCACGCTTCCCCCTTCAAATAGGACCTTTTCACCCACAAATACCTGTTTTATCCCCAAAAGAGGACAGTTTCTTGCAGAAATGCCACATTTCTCCCAAATAGATCACATCTTCTCCAAGAAATACCAGGTTTCCCCCTTCAAATACAACGTTTTCACCCACAAATACCTGTTTTATCCCCAAAACAGGACAGTTTCTTCCAGAAATGCCACATTTCTCCCAAATATATCACATCTTATCATAGAATTACCAGGTTTCCCCCTTCAAATAGGACCTTTTCACCCACAAATACCTCTTTTATCCCAAAAAGAGGACAGTTTCTTCCAGACATGCCACATTTCTCCCAAATATATCACATCTCCTCCAAGAAATACCACTTTTCCCCCTTCAAATAGGACCTTTTCTCCCACAAATACCTGTTTTATCCCCAAAAGAGGACAGTTTCTTGCAGAAATGCCACATTTCTCCCAAATATATCACATCTTCTCCAAGAAATACCAGGTTTCCCCTTTCAAATAGGACCTTTTCACCCACAAATACCTCATTTATCCCCAAAATTGGACAGTTTTTTCCAGTCATGCCACATTTCTCCCAAATAGATCACATCTTCTCCAAGAAATACCAGGTTTCCCCCTTCAAATAGGACCTTTTCTCCCACAAATACCTCTTTTATCCCTCAAATTGGACATTTTCTTCCAGAAATACCACATTTCTCCCAAATATATCACAACTCCTCCAAGAAATACCAGGTTTCCCCCTTGAATTAGGACCTTTTCTCCATGAAATACCTCTTTTATCCCCAAAAGAGGACATTTTCTTCCAGACATGCCACATTTCTCCCAAATAGATCACATCTTCTCCAAGAAATACCAGCTTTCCCCCTTCAAATAGGACCTTTTCACCCACAAATAACTGTTATATCCCCAAAAGAGGACAGTTTCTGCCTGAAAGGCCACATTTATCCCAAACATATCACATCTTCTCCAAGAAATACCAGGTTTCCAACTTCAAATAGGACCTTTTCACCCACAAATACCTCCTTTATACCCAAAAGAGGACAGTTTATGCCAGACATGCCACATTTCTCCCAAATAGATCACATCTTCTCCAAGAAATACCAGCTTTCCCCCTTCAAATAGGACCTTTTCACCCACAAATAACTGTTTGCTCCCCAAAGTAGGACTGTTTCTTCCAGACATGCCAGTTTTCTCCCAAATTTATTACATCTTCTCCAAGAAATACTAGGGTTCCCCCTTCAAATAGGACCTTTTCTCCCACAAATACCTGTTTCATCCCCAAAAGAGGACAGTTTCTTCCAGAAATGCCACATTTCTCCCAAATATACCACATCTTCTCCAAGAAATACCAGGTTTCCCCCTTCAAATAGGACCTTTTCTCCCACAAATACCTGTAATATCCCTCAAATAGGACATTTTCTTCCAGAAATGCCACATTTCTCCCAAATATATCACATCTTCTCCAAGAAATACCAGGGTTCCCCCTTCAAATAGGACCTTTTCACCCACAAATACCTGTTCTATCCCCATAAGAGGACAGTTTCTTCCAGAAATGCCACATTTCTCCCAAATATATCACATCTTCTCCAAGAAATACCAGCTTTCCCCCTTCAAATAGGACCTTTTCACCCACAAATACATCTTTTATCCCCAAAAGAGGACAGTTTCTTCCAGAAAGGCCACATTTCTCCCAAATATACCACATCTTCTCCAAGAAATACCACGCTTCCCCCTTCAAATAGGACCTTTTCACCCACAAATACCTCTTTTATCCCCTAAATTGGACAGTTTCCGCCAGAAATGCCACATTTCTCCCAAATAGATCACATCTTCTCCAAGAAATACCACGTTTCCCCCTTCGAATAGGACCTTTTCACCCACAAAAAATTCTTTTATCCCCAAAATAGGACAGTTTCTCCCAGAAAGGCCACATTTCTCCCAAATAGATCACATCTTCTCCAAGAAATACCAGGGTTCCCCCTTCAAATAGGACCTTTTCACCCAAAAATACCTCTTTTATCCCCAAAATTGGACAGTTTCTTCCAGAAATGCCACATTTCTCCCAAATATACCACATCTTCTCCATGAAATACCAGGGTTCCCCCTTCAAATAGGACCTTTTCACCCACAAACACCTGTATTATCCCTCAAATAGGACATTTTCTTCCAGAAATGCCACATTTCTCCCAAATATATCACATCTTCTCCATGAAATACCAGGTTTCCCAATTGTAATAAGACCTTTTAACCCACAAATACCTCTTTTATCCCCAAAATAGGACAGTTTCTTCCAGACATGCCACATTTCTCCCAAATAGATCACATCTTCTCCAAGAAATACCACATTTCCCCCTTCAAATAGGACCTTATCACCCACAAATGCCTGTTTTATCCCTCAAATTGGACATATTCTTCCAGAAATGCCACATTTCTCCCAAATATATCACATCTCCTTCAAGAAATACCAGCTTTCCCCCTTCAAATAGGACCTTTTCACCCACAAATACCTCTTTTATCCCCAAAAGAGGACAGTTTCTTCCAGAAATGCCACATTTCTCCCAAATAGATCACATCTTCTCCAAGAAATACCAGGTTTCCCCCTTCAAATAGGACCTTCTCACCCACAAATACCTGTTTTATCCCCAAAAGAGGACAGTTTCTTCCAGAAATGCCACATTTCTCCCAAATACATCACATCTTCTCATAGAATTACCAGCATTCCCCCTTCAAATAGGACCTTTTCACCCACAAATACCTCTTTTATCCCCAAAAGAGGACAGTTTCTTCCAGAAAGACCACATTTCTCCCAAACATATCACATCTCCTCCAAGAAATACCAGGATTCCTCCTGAGATAGGACTTTTTCTCCCACAAATACCTCTTTTATCCCCAAAATAGGACATTTTCTTCCAGACATGCCACATTTCTCCCAAATAGATCACATCTTCTCCAAGAAATACCAGGTTTCCCCCTTCAAATAGGACCTTTTCACCAACAAATACTTCTTTTATCCCCAAAAGAGGACAGTTTCTTCCAGAAATGCCACATTTCTCCCAAATATATCACATCTTCTCCAAAAATACCAGGTTTCCCCCTTCAAATAGGATCTTTTCCACCACAAATACCTGTTTTATGCCCAAAATAGGACAGTTTCTTCCAGAAATGCCACATTTCTCCCAAATATATCACATCTTCTCCAAGAAATACCAGGTTTCCCCCTTGAATTAGGACTTTTTCTCCATGAAATACCTCTTTTATCCCCAAAATAGGACATTTTCTTCCAGAAATGCCACATTTCTCCCAAATATATCACATCTTCTCCAAGAAATACCAGGTTTCCCCCTGGAAATAGGACCTTTTCAACCACTAATACCTCTTTTATCCCCAAAAGAGGACAGTTTCTTCCGGAAAGGCCACATTTCTCCCAAATATATCACAACTCCTCCAAGAAATACCAGGTTTCCCCCTTGAATTAGGACCTTTTCTCCATGAAATACCTCTTTTATCCCCAAAAGAGGACATTTTCTTCCAGACATGCCACATTTCTCCCAAATAGATCACATCTTCTCCAAGAAATACCAGCTTTCCCCCTTCAAATAGGACCTTTTCACCCACAAATAACTGTTATATCCCCAAAAGAGGACAGTTTCTGCCTGAAAGGCCACATTTATCCCAAACATATCACATCTTCTCCAAGAAATACCAGGTTTCCAACTTCAAATAGGACCTTTTCACCCACAAATACCTCCTTTATACCCAAAAGAGGACAGTTTATGCCAGACATGCCACATTTCTCCCAAATAGATCACATCTTCTCCAAGAAATACCAGCTTTCCCCCTTCAAATAGGACCTTTTCACCCACAAATAACTGTTTGCTCCCCAAAGTAGGACTGTTTCTTCCAGACATGCCAGTTTTCTCCCAAATTTATTACATCTTCTCCAAGAAATACTAGGGTTCCCCCTTCAAATAGGACCTTTTCTCCCACAAATACCTGTTTCATCCCCAAAAGAGGACAGTTTCTTCCAGAAATGCCACATTTCTCCCAAATATACCACATCTTCTCCAAGAAATACCAGGTTTCCCCCTTCAAATAGGACCTTTTCTCCCACAAATACCTGTAATATCCCTCAAATAGGACATTTTCTTCCAGAAATGCCACATTTCTCCCAAATATATCACATCTTCTCCAAGAAATACCAGGGTTCCCCCTTCAAATAGGACCTTTTCACCCACAAATACCTGTTCTATCCCCATAAGAGGACAGTTTCTTCCAGAAATGCCACATTTCTCCCAAATATATCACATCTTCTCCAAGAAATACCAGCTTTCCCCCTTCAAATAGGACCTTTTCACCCACAAATACATCTTTTATCCCCAAAAGAGGACAGTTTCTTCCAGAAAGGCCACATTTCTCCCAAATATACCACATCTTCTCCAAGAAATACCACGCTTCCCCCTTCAAATAGGACCTTTTCACCCACAAATACCTCTTTTATCCCCTAAATTGGACAGTTTCTACCAGACATGCCACATTTCTCCCAAATATATCACATCTTCTCCAAGAAATACCACGTTTCCCCCTTCGAATAGGACCTTTTCACCCACAAAAAATTCTTTTATCCCCAAAATAGGACAGTTTCTCCCAGAAAGGCCACATTTCTCCCAAATAGATCACATCTTCTCCAAGAAATACCAGGGTTCCCCCTTCAAATAGGACCTTTTCACCCAAAAATACCTCTTTTATCCCCAAAATTGGACAGTTTCTTCCAGAAATGCCACATTTCTCCCAAATATACCACATCTTCTCCATGAAATACCAGGGTTCCCCCTTCAAATAGGACCTTTTCACCCACAAACACCTGTATTATCCCTCAAATAGGACATTTTCTTCCAGAAATGCCACATTTCTCCCAAATATATCACATCTTCTCCATGAAATACCAGGTTTCCCAATTGTAATAAGACCTTTTAACCCACAAATACCTCTTTTATCCCCAAAATAGGACGGTTTCTTCCAGACATGCCACATTTCTCCCAAATAGATCACATCTTCTCCAAGAAATACCACATTTCCCCCTTCAAATAGGACCTTATCACCCACAAATGCCTGTTTTATCCCTCAAATTGGACATATTCTTCCAGAAATGCCACATTTCTCCCAAATATATCACATCTCCTTCAAGAAATACCAGCTTTCCCCCTTCAAATAGGACCTTTTCACCCACAAATACCTCTTTTATCCCCAAAAGAGGACAGTTTCTTCCAGAAATGCCACATTTCTCCCAAATAGATCACATCTTCTCCAAGAAATACCAGGTTTCCCCCTTCAAATAGGACCTTCTCACCCACAAATACCTGTTTTATCCCCAAAAGAGGACAGTTTCTTCCAGAAATGCCACATTTCTCCCAAATACATCACATCTTCTCATAGAATTACCAGCATTCCCCCTTCAAATAGGACCTTTTCACCCACAAATACCTCTTTTATCCCCAAAAGAGGACAGTTTCTTCCAGAAAGACCACATTTCTCCCAAACATATCACATCTCCTCCAAGAAATACCAGGATTCCTCCTGAGATAGGACTTTTTCTCCCACAAATACCTCTTTTATCCCCAAAATAGGACATTTTCTTCCAGACATGCCACATTTCTCCCAAATAGATCACATCTTCTCCAAGAAATACCAGGTTTCCCCCTTCAAATAGGACCTTTTCACCAACAAATACTTCTTTTATCCCCAAAAGAGGACAGTTTCTTCCAGAAATGCCACATTTCTCCCAAATATATCACATCTTCTCCAAAAATACCAGGTTTCCCCCTTCAAATAGGATCTTTTCCACCACAAATACCTGTTTTATGCCCAAAATAGGACAGTTTCTTCCAGAAATGCCACATTTCTCCCAAATATATCACATCTTCTCCAAGAAATACCAGGTTTCCCCCTTGAATTAGGACTTTTTCTCCATGAAATACCTCTTTTATCCCCAAAATAGGACATTTTCTTCCAGAAATGCCACATTTCTCCCAAATATATCACATCTTCTCCAAGAAATACCAGGTTTCCCCCTGGAAATAGGACCTTTTCAACCACTAATACCTCTTTTATCCCCAAAAGAGGACAGTTTCTTCCGGAAAGGCCACATTTCTCCCAAATATATCACATCTTCTCCAAGAAATGCCAGGATTCCTCCTGAAATAGGACCTTGTCACCCACAACTACCAGCCTTCTCCCCCCAAATTGGACATTTTCTTCCAGAAATGCCACATTTCTCCCAAATATATCACATCTTCTCCAAGAAATACCAGGATTCCTCCTGAAATAGGACCTTCACACCCAAAACTACCAGCCTTCTCCCCCCAAATTGGACATTTTCTGCCAGAAAGGCCACATTTCTCCCAAATAGATCACATCTTCTCCAAGAAATACCACGTTTCCCCCTTCAAATAGGACCTTTTCACCCACAAATACCTGTTTTATCCCCAAAATAGGACAGCTTCTTCCAGACATGCCACATTTCTCCCAAATATATCACATCTTCTCCAAGAAATACCAGGTTTCCCCCTTCAAATAGGACCTTTTCACCCACAAATACCTCTTTTATCCCCAAAAGAGGACAGTTTCTTCCAGAAATGCCACATTTCTCCCAAATATATCACATCTTCTCCAAGAAATACCAGCTTTCCCCCTTCAAATACAACGCTTTCACCCACAAATACCTGTTTTATCCCCAAAAGAGGACAGTTTCTTCCAGAAATGCCACATTTCTCCCAAATATACCACATCTTCTCCAAGAAATACCACTTTTCCCCCTTCAAATAGGACCTTATCACCCACAAATACCTGTTTTATCCCCAAAAGACGACACTTTCTTCCAGAAATGCCACATTTCTCCCAAATAGATCACATCTTCTCCAAGAAATGCCAGGTTTCCCCCTTCAAATAGAACCTTTTCAACCACAAATACCTGTTTCATCCCTCAAATTGGACATATTCTTCCAGAAATGCCACATTTCTCCCAAATATATCACATCTTCTCCAAGAAATACCACGATTCCCCCTTCAAATAGGACCTTTTCACCCACAAATACCTCTTTTATCCCCAAAAGAGGACAGTTTCTTCCAGAAATGCCACATTTCTCCCAAATATATCATATCTTCTCCAAGAAATACCAGGTTTCCCCCTTCAAATAGGAAATTTTCACCCACAAATACCTCTTTTATCCCCAAAATACGACAGTTTCTTCCAGAAATGCCACATTTCTCCCAAATATATCACATCTTCTCCAAGAAATACCAGGGTTCCAACTTCAAATAGGACCTTTTCACCCACAAATACCTCTTTTATCCCCAAAATAGGACACTTTCTGCCAGAAATGCCACATTTCTCCCAAATAGATCACATCTCCTCCAAGAAATACCAGGATTCCTCCTGAAATAGGACCTTTTCTCCCACAGATACCTGCCTTCTCACCCCAAATAGGACTTTTTCTATCAGAAAGGCCACATATCACCCAAATAGATCACATCTTCTCCAAGAAATACCAGGTTTCCCCCTTCAAATAGGACCTTTTCTCCCACAAATACCTGTTTTATCCCCAAAAGAGGACAGTTTCTTCCAGAAATGCCACATTTCTCCCAAGCATATCACATCTTCTCCAAGAAATACCAGCTTTCCCCCTTCAAATAGGACCTTTTCACCCACAAATACCTCTTTTATCCCCAAAAGAGGACAGTTTCTTCCAGACATGCCACATTTCTCCCAAATATATCACATCTTCTCCAAGAAATACCAGGTTTCCGCCTTCAAATAGGACCTTTTCACCCTCAAATACCTCTTTTATCCCCAAAAGAGGACAGTTTCTTCCAGAAAGGCCACATTTCTCCCAAATATATCACATCTTCTCCAAGAAATATCAGCTTTCCCCCTTGAAATAGAACCTTTTCACCCACAAATACCTCTTTTATCCCCAAAAGAGGACAGTTTCTTCCAGAAATGCCACATTTCTCCCAAATAGATCACATCTTCTCCAAGAAATACCAGGTTTCCCCCTTCAAATAGGAACTTTTCTCCCACAAATACCTGTTTATTCCTCAAAACAGGACAGTTTCTTCCAGAAATGCCACATTTCTCCCAAATATATCACATCTTCTCCAAGAAATACCACGTTTCCCCCTTCAAATAGGACCTTTTCACCCACAAATACCTGTTTTATCCCCAAAAGAGGACAGTTTCTTCCAGAAATGCCAGATTTCTCCCAAATAGATCACATCTTCTCCAAGAAATACCAGGTTTCCCCCTTCAAATAGGACCTTTTCACCCACAAATACCTCTTTTATCCCCAAAATAGGACACTTTCTGCCAGAAATGCCACATTTCTCCCAAATAGATCACATCTCCTCCAAGAAATACCAGGATTCCTCCTGAAATAGGACCTTTTCTCCCACAGATACCTGCCTTCTCCCCCCAAATAGGACATTTTCTTTCAGAAAGGCCACATATCACCCAAATATATCACATCTTCTCCAAGAAATACCAGCTTTCCCCCTTCAAATAGGACCTTTTCACCCACAAATACCTGTTTGCTCCCCAAAGTAGGACTGTTTCTTCCAGACATGCCAGTTTTCTCCCAAATATATCACATCTTCTCCAAGAAATACTAGGGTTCCCCCTTCAAATAGGACCTTTTCTCCCACAAATACCTGTTTCATCCCCAAAAGAGGACAGTTTCTTCCAGAAATGCCACATTTCTCCCAAATATACCACATCTTCTCCAAGAAATACCAGGGTTCCCCCTTCAAATAGGACCTTTTCTCCCACAAATACCTGTATTATCCCTCAAATAGGACATTTTCTTCCAGAAATGCCACATTTCTCCCAAATAGATCACATCTTCTCCAAGAAATACCAGGTTTCCCCCTTCAAATAGGACCTTTTCACCCACAAATACCAGTTCTATCCCCATAAGAGGACAGTTTCTTCCAGAAATGCCACATTTCTCCCAAATAGATCACATCTTCTCAAAGAAATACCAGGTTTACCCCTTCAAATAGGACCTTTTCACCCACAAATACCTCTTTTATCCCCAAAATAGGACATTTTCTTCCAGACATGCCACATTTCTCCCAAATAGATCACATCTTCTGCAAGAAATACCAGCTTTCCCCCTTCAAATAGGACCTTTTCACCCACAAATACTTCTTTTATCCCCAAAAGAGGACAGTTTCTTCCAGAAATGCCAGATTTCTCCCAAATATATCACATCTTATCCAAGAAATACCACGTTTCCCCCTTCGAATAGGACTTTTTCACCCACAAAAAATTCTTTTATCCCCAAAATAGGACAGTTTCTTCCAGAAAGGCCACATTTCTCCCAAATATATCACATCTTCTCCAAGAAATACCAGGGTTCCCCCTTCAAATAGGACCTTTTCACCCACAAATACCTCTTTTATCCCCAAAATTGGACAGTTTCTTCCAGACATGCCACATTTCTCCCAAATATACCACATCTTCTCCATGAAATACCAGCTTTCCCCCTTCAAATAGGACCTATTCACCCACAAATACCTCTTTTATCCCCAAAAGAGGACAGTTTCTTCCAGAAATGCCACATTTCTCCCAAATAGATCACATCTTCTCCAAGAAATACCACGTTTCCCCCTTCAAATAGGACCTTTTCAACCACAAATACCTGTTTTATCCCTCAAATTGGACATATTCTTCCAGAAATGCCACATTTCTCCCAAATAGATCACATCTTCTCCAAGAAATACCAGGTTTCCCCCTTCAAATAGGACCTTTTCACCCACAAATACCTCTTTTATCCCCAAAATAGGACAGCTTCTTCCAGACATGCCACATTTCTCCCAAATAGATCACATCTTCTCCAAGAAATACCAGGGTTCCCCCTTCAAATAGGACCTTTTCACCCACAAATACCTCTTTTATCCCCAAAATAGGACAGTTTCTTGCAGAAATGCCACATTTCTCCCAAATATATCACATCTTCTCCAAGAAATACCAGGTTTCCCCCTTCAAATCCAACGTTTCCACCCACAAATACCTGTTTTATCCCCAAAACAGGACAGTTTCTTCCAGAAATGCCACATTTCTCCCAAATATACCACATCTTCTCCAAGAAATACCACATTTCCCCCATCAAATACGACCTTTTCACCCACAAATACCTGTTTTATCCCCAAAAGAGGACAGTTTCTGCCAGAAATGCCACATTTCTCCCAAATAGATCACATCTTCTCCAAGAAATACCACGTTTCCCCCTTCAAATAGGACCTTTTCAACCACAAATACCTGTTTTATCCCTCAAATTGGACATATTCTTCCAGAAATGCCACATTTCTCCCAAATAGATCACATCTTCTCCAAGAAATACCACGTTTCCCCCTTCAAATAGGACCTTTTCACCCACAAATACCTCTTTTATCCCCAAAAGAGGACAGTTTCTTCCAGAAATGCCACATTTCTCCCAAATAGATCATATCTTCTCCAAGAAATACCAGGTTTCCCCCTTCAAATAGGAAATTTTCACTCACAAATACCTCTTTTATCCCCAAAAGAGGACAGTTTCTTCCAGAAAGGCCACATTTCTCCCAAATATATCACATCTTCTCCAAGAAATACCAGGGTTCCCCCTTCAAATAGGACCTTTTCACCCACAAATACCTGTTTTATCCCCAAAATAGGACACTTTCTGCCAGAAATGCCAGATTTCTCCCAAATAGATCACATCTCCTCCAAGAAATACCAGGATTCCTCCTGAAATAGGACCTTTTCTCCAACAAATACCAGCCTTCTCCCCCCAAATAGGACATTTTCTTTCAGAAAGGCCACATATCACCCAAATATATCACATCTTCTCCAAGAAATACCAGCTTTCCCCTTCAAATAGGACCTTTTCTCCCACAAATACCTCTTTTATCCCCAAAATAGGACAGTTTCTTCCAGAAATGCCTCATTTCTCCCAAACATAACACATCTTCTCCAAGAAATACCAGCTTTCCCCCTTGAAATAGGACCTTTTCACCCACAAATACCTCTTTTATCCCCAAAAGAGGACAGTTTCTTCCAGAAATGCCACATTTCTCCCAAATACATCACATCTTCTCCAAGAAATATCAGCTTTCCCCCTTCAAATAGGACCTTTTCACCCACAAATACCTCTTTTATCTCCAAAAGAGGACAGTTTCTTCCAGAAATGCCACATTTCTCCCAAATAGATCACATCTTCTCCAAGAAATACCACGTTTCCCCCTTCAAATAGGACCTTTTCACCCACAAATACCTGTTTTATCCCCAAAACAGGACACTTTCTTCCAGAAATGCCACATTTCTCCCAAATATATCACATCTTCTCCAAGAAATACCACGTTTCCCCCTTCAAATAGGACCTTTTCACCCACAAATACCTCTTTTATCCCCAAAATAGGACAGCTTCTTCCAGACATGCCACATTTCTCCCAAATAGATCACATCTTCTCCAAGAAATACCAGGTTTCCGCCTTCAAATAGGACCTTATCACCCACAAATACCTCTTTTATCCCCAAAAGAGGACAGTTTCTTGCAGAAATGCCACATTTCTCCCCAATATATCACATCTTCTCCAAGAAATACCAGCTTTCCCCCTTCAAATACAACGTTTTCACCCACAAGTACCTGTTTTATCCCCAAAACAGGACAGTTTCTTCCAGAAATGCCACATTTCTCCCAAATATACCACATCTTCTCCAAGAAATACCACTTTTCCCCCTTCAAATAGGACCTTTTCACCCACAAATACCTGTTTTATCCCCAAAAGACGACACTTTCTTCCAGAAATGCCACATTTCTCCCAAATACATCACATCTTCTCCAAGAAATGCCAGGTTTCCCCCTTCAAATAGGACCTTTTCAACCACAAATACCTGTTTTATCCCTCAAATTGGACATATTCTTCCAGAAATGCCAGATTTCTCCCAAATATATCACATCTTCTCCAAGAAATACCACGTTTCCAACTTCAAATAGGACCTTTTCACCCACAAATACCTCTTTTATCCCCAAAAGAGGACAGTTTCTTCCAGAAATGCCACATTTCTCCCAAATATAGCACATCTTCTCCAAGAAATACCAGGTTTCCCCCTTCAAATAGGACCTTTTCACCCACAAATACGTCTTTTATCCCCAAAATAGGACACTTTCTGCCAGAAATGCCAGATTTCTCTCAAATAGATCACATCTCCTCCAAGAAATACCAGCTTTCCCCCTTCAAATAGGACCTTTTCTCCCACAAATACCTGTTTTATCCCCAAAAGAGGACAGTTTCTGCCAGACATGCCACATTTCTCCCAAATAGATCACATCTTCTCCAAGAAATACCAGGTTTCCCCCTTCAAATAGGACCTTATCACCCACAAATACCTCTTTTATCCCCAAAATTGGACAGTTTCTTCCAGAAATGCCACATTTCTCCCAAATAGATCACATCTTCTCCAAGAAATACCACGATTCCCCCTTCAAATAGGACCTTTTCACCCACACATACCTGTTTTGTCCCTCAGATTGGACATATTCTTCCCGAAATGCCAGATTTCTCCCAAATATATTACATCTTCTCCAAGAAATACCAGGTTTCCAACTTCAAATAGGACCTTTTCACCCACAAATACCTGTTTTATCCCCAAAAGAGGGCAGTTTCTTCCAGAAATGCCACATTTCTCCCAAGCATATCACATCTTCTCAGAGAATTACCAGGTTTCCCCCTTCAAATAGAACCTTTTCACCCACAAATACGTCTTGTATCCCCAAAAGAGGACAGTTTCTTCCAGACATGCCACATTTCTCCCAAATATATCACATCTTCTCCAAGAAATACCACTTTTCCCCCTTCAAATAGGACCTTTTCTCCCACAAATACCTGTTTTATCTACAAAACAGGACACTTTCTTCCAGAAATGCCACATTTCTCCCAAATATACCACATCTTCTCCAAGAAATACCAGGTTTCCCCCTTCAAATAGGACCTTTTCACCCACAAATACCTCTTTATCCCTCAATACGACACTTTCTTCCAGAAATGCCTGATTTCTCCCAAATAGATCACATCTTCTCCAAGAAATACCACGTTTCCCCCTTCAAATAGGACCTTTTCTCCCACAAATACCTGTTTTATCCCCTAAAGAGGACAGTTTCTTCCAGACATGCCACATTCCTCCCAAATATACCACATCTTCTCCAAGAAATACCAGGTTTCCCCCTTCAAATAGGACCTTTTCTCCCACAAATACCTGTATTATCCCTCAAATAGGACATTTTCTTCCAGAAATGCCACATTTCTCCCAAATATAGCACATCTTCTCCAAGAAATAACAGGTTTCCCCCTTGTAATAAGACCTTTTCACCCACAAATACCTCTTTTATCCCCAAAAGAGGACAGTTTCTTCCAGAAATGCCACATTTCTCCCAAATAGATCACATCTTCTCCAAGAAATACCACGTTTCCCCCTTCAAATAGGACCTTTTCAACCACAAATACCTGTTTTATCCCTCAAATTGGACATATTCTTCCAGAAATGCCACATTTCTCCCAAATAGATCACATCTTCTCCAAGAAATACCACGTTTCCCCCTTCAAATAGGACCTTTTCACCCACAAATACCTCTTTTATCCCCAAAAGAGGACAGTTTCTTCCAGAAATGCCACATTTCTCCCAAATTGATCATATCTTCTCCAAGAAATACCAGGTTTCCCCCTTCAAATAGGAAATTTTCACCCACAAATACCTCTTTTATCCCCAAAAGAGGACAGTTTCTTCCAGAAAGGCCACATTTCTCCCAAATATATCACATCTTCTCCAAGAAATACCAGGGTTCCCCCTTCAAATAGGACCTTTTCACCCACAAATACCTGTTTTATCCCCAAAATAGGACACTTTCTGCCAGAAATGCCAGATTTCTCCCAAATAGATCACATCTCCTCCAAGAAATACCAGGATTCCTCCTGAAATAGGACCTTTTCTCCAACAAATACCAGCCTTCTCCCCCCAAATAGGACATTTTCTTTCAGAAAGGCCACATATCACCCAAATATATCACATCTTCTCCAAGAAATACCAGCTTTCCCCTTCAAATAGGACCTTTTCTCCCACAAATACCTCTTTTATCCCCAAAATAGGACAGTTTCTTCCAGAAATGCCTCAATTCTCCCAAACATAACACATCTTCTCCAAGAAATACCAGCTTTCCCCCTTCAAATAGGACCTTTTCACCCACAAATACCTCTTTTATCCCCAAAAGAGGACAGTTTCCGCCAGAAATGCCACATTTCTCCCAAATAGATCACATCTTCTCCAAGAAATACCAGGTTTCCGCCTTCAAATAGGACCTTTTCACCCACAAATACCTCTTTTATCCCCAAAAGAGGACAGTTTCTTCCAGAAATGCCACATTTCTCCCAAATATATCACATCTTCTCCAAGAAATATCAGCTTTCCCCCTTCAAATAGGACCTTTTCACCCACAAATACCTCTTTTATCTCCAAAAGAGGACAGTTTCTTCCAGAAATGCCACATTTCTCCCAAATAGATCACATCTTCTCCAAGAAATACCACGTTTCCCCCTTCAAATAGGACCTTTTCACCCACAAATACCTGTTTTATCCCCAAAACAGGACACTTTCTTCCAGAAATGCCACATTTCTCCCAAATATATCACATCTTCTCCAAGAAATACCAGGTTTCCCCCTTCAAATAGGACCTTTTCACCCACAAATACCTCTTTTATCCCCAAAATAGGACAGCTTCTTCCAGACATGCCACATTTCTCCCAAATAGATCACATCTTCTCCAAGAAATACCAGGTTTCCGCCTTCAAATAGGACCTTATCACCCACAAATACCTCTTTTATCCCCAAAAGAGGACAGTTTCTTGCAGAAATGCCACATTTCTCCCCAATATATCACATCTTCTCCAAGAAATACCAGGTTTCCCCCTTCAAATACAACGTTTTCACCCACAAGTACCTGTTTTATCCCCAAAACAGGACAGTTTCTTCAGAAATGCCACATTTCTCCCAAATATACCACATCTTCTCCAAGAAATACCACTTTTCCCCCTTCAAATAGGACCTTTTCACCCACAAATACCTGTTTTATCCCCAAAAGATGACACTTTCTTCCAGAAATGCCACATTTCTCCCAAATACATCACATCTTCTCCAAGAAATGCCAGGTTTCCCCCTTCAAATAGGACCTTTTCAACCACAAATACCTGTTTTATCCCTCAAATTGGACATATTCTTCCAGAAATGCCAGATTTCTCCCAAATATATCACATCTTCTCCAAGAAATACCACGTTTCCAACTTCAAATAGGACCTTTTCACCCACAAATACCTCTTTTATCCCCAAAAGAGGACAGTTTCTTCCAGAAAGGCCACATTTCTCCCAAGCATATCACATCTTCTCCAAGAAATACCAGGTTTCCCCCTTCAAATAGGAAATTTTCACCCACAAATACCTCTTTTATCCCCAAAAGAGGACAGTTTCTTCCAGAAATGCCACATTTCTCCCAAATATAGCACATCTTCTCCAAGAAATACCAGGTTTCCCCCTTCAAATAGGACCTTTTCACCCACAAATACGTCTTTTATCCCCAAAATAGGACACTTTCTGCCAGAAATGCCAGATTTCTCTCAAATAGATCACATCTCCTCCAAGAAATACCAGCTTTCCCCCTTCAAATAGGACCTTTTCTCCCACAAATACCTGTTTTATCCCCAAAAGAGGACAGTTTCTGCCAGACATGCCACATTTCTCCCAAATAGATCACATCTTCTCCAAGAAATACCAGGATTACCCCTTCAAATAGGACCTTATCACCCACAAATACCTCTTTTATCCCCAAAATTGGACAGTTTCTTCCAGAAATGCCACATTTCTCCCAAATAGATCACATCTTCTCCAAGAAATACCACGTTTCCCCCTTCAAATAGGACCTTTTCACCCACACATACCTGTTTTGTCCCTCAGATTGGACATATTCTTCCCGAAATGCCAGATTTCTCCCAAATATATTACATCTTCTCCAAGAAATACCAGGTTTCCAACTTCAAATAGGACCTTTTCACCCACAAATACCTGTTTTATCCCCAAAAGAGGGCAGTTTCTTCCAGAAATGCCACATTTCTCCCAAATAGATCACATCTTCTCAGAGAATTACCAGGTTTCCCCCTTCAAATAGAACCTTTTCACCCACAAATACGTCTTGTATCCCCAAAAGAGGACAGTTTCTTCCAGACATGCCACATTTCTCCCAAATATATCACATCTCCTCCAAGAAATACCACTTTTCCCCCTTCAAATAGGACCTTTTCTCCCACAAATACCTGTTTTATCTACAAAACAGGACACTTTCTTCCAGAAATGCCACATTTCTCCCAAATATATCACATCTTCTCCAAGAAATACCAGGTTTCCCCCTTCAAATAGGACCTTTTCACCCACAAATACCTCTTTATCCCTCAAATACGACACTTTCTTCCAGAAATGCCTGATTTCTCCCAAATAGATCACATCTTCTCCAAGAAATACCACGTTTCCCCCTTCAAATAGGACCTTTTCTCCCACAAATACCTGTTTTATCCCCTAAAGAGGACAGTTTCTTCCAGACATGCCACATTCCTCCCAAATATACCACATCTTCTCCAAGAAATACCAGGTTTCCCCCTTCAAATAGGACCTTTTCTCCCACAAATACCTGTATTATCCCACAAATAGGACATTTTCTTCCAGAAATGCCACATTTCTCCCAAATATAGCACATCTTCTCCAAGAAATAACAGGTTTCCCCCTTGTAATAAGACCTTTTCACCCACAAATACCTCTTTTATCCCCAAAAGAGGACAGTTTATTCCAGAAGTGCCACATTTCTCCCAAATATATCACATCTTCTCCAAGAAATACCAGCTTTCCCCCTTCAAATAGGACATTTTCACCCTCAAATACCTCTTTTATCCCCAAAAGAGGACAGTTTCTTCCAGAAAGGCCACATTTCTCCCAAATAGATCACATCTTCTCCAAGAAATACCACGTTTCCCCCTTCAAATAGGACCTTTTCACCCACAAAAAATTCTTTTATCCCCAAAATAGGACAGTTTCTGCCAAAAATGCCTGATTTCTCCCAAATATATCACAACTTCTCCAAGAAATACCAGGTTTCCCCCTTCAAATAGGACCTTTTCACCCACAAATACCTCATTTATCCCTCAAATAGGTCAGTTTCTTCCAGACATGCCACATTTCTCCCAAATAGATCACATCTTCTCCAAGAAATACCAGGATTCCTCCTGAAATAGGGCCTTTTCTCCCACAAATACCAGCCTTCTCCCCCCAAATAGGACATTTTCTTCCAGAAATGCCACATTTCTCCCAAACATATCACATCTTCTCCAAGAAATACCAGGTTTCCCCCTTCAAATAGGACCTTATCACCCACAAATACCTGTTTTATCCCCAAAAGAGGACAGTTTCTTCCAGAAAGGCCACATTTCTCCCAAATATATCACATCTTCTCCAAGAAATACCAGGTTTCCCCCTTCAAATACAACGTTTTCACCCACAAATACCTGTTTTATCCCCAAATAGGACATTTTCTTCCAGAAATGCCACATTTCTCCCAAACATATCACATCTTCTCCAAGAAATACCAGGTTTCCCCCTTCAAATAGGACCTTTTCACCCAAAAATACCTCTTTGATCCCCAAAATAGGACAGTTTCTTGCAGAAATGCCACATTTCTCCCAAATAGATCACATCTTCTCCAAGAAATACCAGGTTTCCCCCTTCAAATACAACGTTTTCACCCACAAATACCTGTTTTATCCCCAAAACAGGACAGTTTCTTCCAGAAATGCCACATTTCTCCCAAACATATCACATCTTCTCCAAGAAATACCAGGTTTCCGCCTTCAAATAGGACCTTTTCACCCTCAAATACCTCTTTTATCCCCAAAAGAGGACAGTTTCTTCCAGAAAGGCCACATTTCTCCCAAATATATCACATCTTCTCCAAGAAATATCAGCTTTCCCCCTTGAAATAGAACCTTTTCACCCACAAATACCTCTTTTATCCCCAAAAGAGGACAGTTTCTTCCAGAAATGCCACATTTCTCCCAAATAGATCACATCTTCTCCAAGAAATACCAGGTTTCCCCCTTCAAATAGGACCTTTTCTCCCACAAATACCTGTTTATTCCTCAAAACAGGACAGTTTCTTCCAGAAATGCCACATTTCTCCCAAATATATCACATCTTCTCCAAGAAATACCACGTTTCCCCCTTCAAATAGGACCTTTTCACCCACAAATACCTCTTTTATCCCCAAAAGAGGACAGTTTCTTCCAGAAAGGCCACATTTCTCCCAAATATATCATATCTTCTCCAAGAAATACCAGGTTTCCCCCTTCAAATAGGAAATTTTCACCCACAAATACCTGTTTTATCCCCAAAAGAGGACAGTTTCTTCCAGAAATGCCACATTTCTCCCAAATATATCACATCTTCTCCAAGAAATACCAGGTTTCCCCCTTCAAATAGGACCTTTTCACCCACAAATACCTCTTTTATCCCCAAAATAGGACACTTTCTGCCAGAAATGCCACATTTCTCCCAAATAGATCACATCTCCTCCAAGAAATACCAGGATTCCTCCTGAAATAGGACCTTTTCTCCCACAGATACCTGCCTTCTCCCCCCAAATAGGACATTTTCTTTCAGAAAGGCCACATATCACCCAAATATATCACATCTTCTCCAAGAAATACCAGCTTTCCCCCTTCAAATAGGACCTTTTCACCCACAAATACCTGTTTGCTCCCCAAAGTAGGACTGTTTCTTCCAGACATGCCAGTTTTCTCCCAAATATATCACATCTTCTCCAAGAAATACTAGGGTTCCCCCTTCAAATAGGACCTTTTCTCCCACAAATACCTGTTTCATCCCCAAAAGAGGACAGTTTCTTCCAGAAATGCCACATTTCTCCCAAATATACCACATCTTCTCCAAGAAATACCAGGGTTCCCCCTTCAAATAGGACCTTTTCTCCCACAAATACCTCTTTTATCCCTCAAATAGGACATTTTCTTCCAGAAATGCCACATTTCTCCCAAATAGATCACATCTTCTCCAAGAAATACCAGGTTTCCCCCTTCAAATAGGACCTTTTCACCCACAAATACCAGTTCTATCCCCATAAGAGGACAGTTTCTTCCAGAAATGCCACATTTCTCCCAAATAGATCACATCTTCTCAAAGAAATACCAGGTTTACCCCTTCAAATAGGACCTTTTCACCCACAAATACCTCTTTTATCCCCAAAATAGGACATTTTCTTCCAGACATGCCACATTTCTCCCAAATAGATCACATCTTCTCCAAGAAATACCAGCTTTCCCCCTTCAAATAGGACCTTTTCACCCACAAATACTTCTTTTATCCCCAAAAGAGGACAGTTTCTTCCAGAAATGCCAGATTTCTCCCAAATATATCACATCTTATCCAAGAAATACCACGTTTCCCCCTTCGAATAGGACTTTTTCACCCACAAAATATTCTTTTATCCCCAAAATAGGACAGTTTCTTCCAGAAAGGCCACATTTCTCCCAAATATATCACATCTTCTCCAAGAAATACCAGGGTTCCCCCTTCAAATAGGACCTTTTCACCCACAAATACCTCTTTTATCCCCAAAATTGGTCAGTTTCTTCCAGACATGCCACATTTCTCCCAAATATACCACATCTTCTCCATGAAATACCAGCTTTCCCCCTTCAAATAGGACCTATTCACCCACAAATACCTCTTTTATCCCCAAAATAGGACAGTTTCTTCCAGAAAGGCCACATTTCTCCCAAATAGATCACATCTTCTCCAAGAAATACCACGATTCCTCCTGAATTAGGACCTTCTCACCCACAACTACCAGCCTTCTCCCCTCAAATTGGACATTTTCTTCCAGAAAGGCCACATTTCTCCCAAATAGATCACATCTTCTCCAAGAAATACCAGGGTTCCCCCTTCAAATAGGACCTTTTCACCCACAAATACCTCTTTTATCCCCAAAATAGGACAGTTTCTTGCAGAAATGCCACATTTCTACCAAATATATCACATCTTCTCCAAGAAATACCAGGTTTCCCCCTTCAAATCCAACGTTTCCACCCACAAATACCTGTTTTATCCCCAAAACAGGACAGTTTCTTCCAGAAATGCCACATTTCTCCCAAATATACCACATCTTCTCCAAGAAATACCACATTTCCCCCTTCAAATACGACCTTTTCACCCACAAATACCTGTTTTATCCCCAAAAGAGGACAGTTTCTTCCAGAAATGCCACATTTCTCCCAAATAGATCACATCTTCTCCAAGAAATACCACGTTTCCCCCTTCAAATAGGACCTTTTCAACCACAAATACCTGTTTTATCCCTCAAATTGGTCATATTCTTCCAGAAATGCCACATTTCTCCCAAATAGATCACATCTTCTCCAAGAAATACCAGGTTTCCCCCTTCAAATAGGACCTTTTCACCCACAAATACCTCTTTTATCCCCAAAAGAGGACAGTTTCTTCCAGAAATGCCACATTTCTCCCAAATAGATCGTATCTTCTCCAAGAAATACCAGGTTTCCCCCTTCAAATAGGAAATTTTCACCCACAAATACCTCTTTTATCCCCAAAAGAGGACAGTTTCTTCCAGAAAGGCCACATTTCTCCCAAATATATCACATCTTCTCCAAGAAATACCAGGTTTCCAACTTCAAATAGGACCTTTTCACCCACAAATACCTGTTTTATCCCCAAAAGAGGGCAGTTTCTTCCAGAAATGCCACATTTCTCCCAAGCATATCACATCTTCTCATAGAATTACCAGGTTTCCCCCTTCAAATAGAACCTTTTCACCCACAAATACGTCTTGTATCCCCAAAAGAGGACAGTTTCTTCCAGACATGCCACATTTCTCCCAAATATATCACATCTCCTCCAAGAAATACCACTTTTCCCCCTTCAAATAGGACCTTTTCTCCCACAAATACCTGTTTTATCTACAAAACAGGACACTTTCTTCCAGAAATGCCACATTTCTCCCAAATATATCACATCTTCTCCAAGAAATACCAGGATTCCCCCTTCAAATAGGACCTTTTCACCCACAAATACCTCTTTATCCCTCAAATACGACACTTTCTTCCAGAAATGCCTGATTTCTCCCAAATAGATCACATCTTCTCCAAGAAATACCACGTTTCCCCCTTCAAATAGGACCTTTTCTCCCACAAATACCTGTTTTATCCCCTAAAGAGGACAGTTTCTTCCAGACATGCCACATTCCTCCCAAATATACCACATCTTCTCCAAGAAATACCAGGTTTCCCCCTTCAAATAGGACCTTTTCTCCCACAAATACCTGTATTATCCCTCAAATAGGACATTTTCTTCCAGAAATGCCACATTTCTCCCAAATATAGCACATCTTCTCCAAGAAATAACAGGTTTCCCCCTTGTAATAAGACCTTTTCACCCACAAATACCTCTTTTATCCCCAAAAGAGGACAGTTTATTCCAGAAGTGCCACATTTCTCCCAAATATATCACATCTTCTCCAAGAAATACCAGCTTTCCCCCTTCAAATAGGACCTTTTCACCCTCAAATACCTCTTTTATCCCCAAAAGAGGACAGTTTCTTCCAGAAAGGCCACATTTCTCCCAAACATATCACATCTTCTCCAAGAAATACCACGTTTCCCCCTTCAAATAGGACCTTTTCACCCACAAAAAATTCTTTTATCCCCAAAATAGGACAGTTTCTGCCAGAAATGCCTGATTTCTCCCAAATATATCACAACTTCTCCAAGAAATACCAGGTTTCCCCCTTCAAATAGGACCTTTTCACACACAAATACCTCTTTTATCCCTCAAATAGGTCAGTTTCTTCCAGACATGCCACATTTCTCCCAAATATATCACATCTTCTCCAAGAAATACCAGGATTCCTCCTGAAATAGGGCCTTTTCTCCCACAAATACCAGCCTTCTCCCCCCAAATAGGACATTTTCTTCCAGAAATGCCACATTTCTCCCAAACATATCACATCTTCTCCAAGAAATACCAGGTTTCCCCCTTCAAATAGGACCTTATCACCCACAAATACCTGTTTTATCCCCAAAAGAGGACAGTTTCTTCCAGAAAGGCCACATTTCTCCCAAATATATCACATCTTCTCCAAGAAATACCAGGATTCCCCCTTCAAATAGGACCTTTTCACCCAAAAATACCTCTTTGATCCCCAAAATAGGACAGTTTCTTGCAGAAATGCCACATTTCTCCCAAATAGATCACATCTTCTCCAAGAAATACCAGGTTTCCCACTTCAAATACAACGTTTTCACCCACAAATACCTGTTTTATCCCCAAAACAGGACAGTTTCTTCCAGAAATGCCACATTTCTCCCAAACATATCACATCTTCTCATAGAATTACCAGGTTTCCCCCTTCAAATAGGACCTTTTCACCCACAAATACCTCTTTTATCCCCAAAAGAGGACAGTTTCTTCCAGACATGCCACATTTCTCCCAAATATATCACATCTCCTCCAAGAAATACCACTTTTCCCCCATCAAATAGGACCTTTTCAACCACAAATACCTGTTTTATCCCCAAAAGAGGACAGTTTCTTGCAGAAATGCCACATTTCTCCCAAATAGATCATATCTTCTCCAAGAAATACCAGCTTTCCCCCTTCAAATAGGACCTTTTCACCCACAAATACCTCATTTATCCCCAAAAGAGGACAGTTTTATCCAGTCATGCCACATTTCTCCCAAATATATCACATCTTCTCCAAGAAATACCAGGGTTCCCCCTTCAAATAGGACCTTTTCTCCCACAAATACCTCTTTTATCCCTCAAATTGGACATTTTCTTCCAGAAATACCACATTTCTCCCAAATATATCTCAACTCCTCCAAGAAATACCAGGTTTCCCCCTTGAATTAGGACCTTTTCTCCATGAAATACCTCTTTTATCCCCAAAAGAGGACATTTTCTTCCAGAAATGCCACATTTCTCCCAAATAGATCACATCTTCTCCAAGAAATACCAGCTTTCCCCCTTCAAATAGGACCTTTTCACCCACAAATAACTGTTATATCCCCAAAAGAGGACAGTTTCTGCCTGAAAGGCCACATTTATCCCAAACATATCACATCTTCTCCAAGAAATAACAGGTTTCCAACTTCAAATAGGACCTTTTCACCCACAAATACCTCCTTTATCCCCAAAAGAGGACAGTTTCTGCCAGACATGCCACATTTCTCCCAAATAGATCACATCTTCTCCAAGAAATACCAGCTTTCCCCCTTCAAATAGGACATTTTCACCCACAAATACCTGTTTGCTCCCCAAAGTAGGACTGTTTCTTCCAGACATGCCAGTTTTCTCCCAAATATATTACATCTTCTCCAAGAAATACTAGGGTTCCCCCTTCAAATAGGACCTTTTCTCCCACAAATACCTGTTTCATCCCCAAAAGAGGACAGTTTCTTCCAGAAATGCCACATTTCTCCCAAATATACCACATCTTCTCCAAGAAATACCAGGTTTCCCCCTTCAAATAGGACCTTTTCTCCCACAAATACCTGTATTATCCCTCAAATAGGACATTTTCTTCCAGAAATGCCACATTTCTCCCAAATATATCACATCTTCTCCAAGAAATACCAGGTTTCCCCCTTCAAATAGGACCTTTTCACCCACAAATACCTGTTCTATCCCCATAAGAGGACAGTTTCTTCCAGAAATGCCACATTTCTCCCAAATAGATCACATCTTCTCCAAGAAATACCAGCTTTCCCCCTTCAAATAGGACCTTTTCACCCACAAATACATCTTTTATCCCCAAAAGAGGACAGTTTCTTCCAGAAAGGCCACATTTCTCCCAAATATATCACATCTTCTCCAAGAAATACCACGCTTCCCCCTTCAAATAGGAACTTTTCACCCACAAATACCTATTTTATCCCCTAAATTGGACAGTTTCTACCAGACATGCCACATTTCTCCCAAATATATCACATCTTCTCCAAGAAATACCAGGATTCCCCCTTCAAACAGGACCTTTTCACCCACAAAAAATTCTTTTATCCCCAAAATAGGACAGATTCTTCCAGAAAGGCCACATTTCTCCCAAATATATCACATCTTCTCCAAGAAATATCAGCTTTCCCCCTCCAAATAGGACCTTTTCAAACACAAATACCTCTTTTATCCCCAAAAGAGGACAGTTTCTTCCAGAAATGCCACATTTCTCCCAAATAGATCACATCTTCTCCAAGAAATACCAGGTTTCCCCCTTCAAATAGGACCTTTTCACCCACAAATACCTGTTTTATCCCCAAAACAGGACACTTTCTTCCAGAAATGCCACATTTCTCCCAAATATATCACATCTTCTCCAAGAAATACCACGTTTCCCCCTTCAAATAGGACCTTTTCACCCACAAATACCTCTTTTATCCCCAAAAGAGGACAGCTTCTTCCAGACATGCCACATTTCTCCCAAATAGATCACATCTTCTCCAAGAAATACCAGGTTTCCGCCTTCAAATAGGACCTTTTCACCCACAAATACCTCTTTTATCCCCAAAAGAGGACAGTTTCTTGCAGAAATGCCACATTTCTCCCAAATATATCACATCTTCTCCAAGAAATACCAGGTTTCCCCCTTCAAATACAACGTTTTCACCCACAAGTACCTGTTTTATCCCTCAAAACAGGACAGTTTCTTCCAGAAATGCCACATTTCTCCCAAATATACCACATCTTCTCCAAGAAATACCACTTTTCCCCCTTCAAATAGGACCTTTTCACCCACAAATACCTGTTTTATCCCCAAAAGACGACACTTTTTTCCAGAAATGCCACATTTCTCCCAAATACATCACATCTTCTCCAAGAAATGCCAGGTTTCCCCCTTCAAATAGGACCTTTTCAACCACAAATACCTGTTTTATCCCTCAAATTGGACATATTCTTCCAGAAATGCCAGATTTCTCCCAAATATATCACATCTTCTCCAAGAAATACCACGTTTCCAACTTCAAATAGGACCTTTTCACCCACAAATACCTCTTTTATCCCCAAAAGAGGACAGTTTCTTCCAGAAATGCCACATTTCTCCCAAATATATCATATCTTCTCCAAGAAATACCAGGTTTCCCCCTTCAAATAGGAAATTTTCACCCACAAATACCTCTTTTATCCCCAAAAGAGGACAGTTACTTCCAGAAATGCCAGATTTCTCCCAAATATAGCACATCTTCTCCAAGAAATACCAGCTTTCCCCCTTCAAATAGGACCTTTTCACCCACAAATACGTCTTTTATCCCCAAAATAGGACACTTTCTGCCAGAAATGCCAGATTTCTCTCAAATAGATCACATCTCCTCCAAGAAATACCAGCTTTCCCCCTTCAAATAGGACCTTTTCTCCCACAAATACCTGTTTTATCCCCAAAAGAGGACAGTTTCTGCCAGACATGCCACATTTCTCCCAAATAGATCACATCTTCTCCAAGAAATACCACGTTTCCCCCTTCAAATAGGACCTTATCACCCACAAATACCTCTTTTATCCCCAAAATTGGACAGTTTCTTCCAGAAATGCCACATTTCTCCCAAATAGATCACATCTTCTCCAAGAAATACCACGTTTCCCCCTTCAAATAGGACCTTTTCACCCACACATACCTGTTTTATCCCTCAAATTGGACATATTCTTCCAGAAATGCCACATTTCTCCCAAGCATATCACATCTTCTCATAGAATTACCAGGTTTCCCCCTTCAAATAGAACCTTTTCACCCACAAATACCTCTTTTATCCCCAAAATAGGACAGTTTCTTCCAGAAATGCCACATTTCTCCCAAGCATATCACATCTTCTCATAGAATTACCAGGTTTCCCCCTTCAAATAGAACCTTTTCACCCACAAATACCTCTTTTATCCCCAAAATAGGACAGTTTCTTCCAGACATGCCACATTTCTCCCAAATATATCACATCTCCTCCAAGAAATACCACTTTTCCCCCTTCAAATAGGACCTTTTCTCCCACAAATACCTGTTTTATCTACAAAACAGGACACTTTCTTCCAGAAATGCCACATTTCTCCCAAATATATCACATCTTCTCCAAGAAATACCAGGTTTCCCCCTTCAAATAGGACCTTTTCACCCACAAATACCTCTTTATCCCTCAAATACGACACTTTCTTCCAGAAATGCCACATTTCTCCCAAATAGATCACATCTTCTCCAAGAAATACCACGTTTCCCCCTTCAAATAGGACCTTTTCTCCCACAAATACCTGTTTTATCCCCTAAAGAGGACAGTTTCTTCCAGACATGCCACATTCCTCCCAAATATACCACATCTTCTCCAAGAAATACCAGGTTTCCCCCTTCAAATAGGACCTTTTCTCCCACAAATACCTGTATTATCCCTCAAATAGGACATTTTCTTCCAGAAATGCCACATTTCTCCCAAATATAGCACATCTTCTCCAAGAAATAACAGGTTTCCCCCTTGTAATAAGACCTTTTCACCCACAAATACCTCTTTTATCCCCAAAAGAGGACAGTTTATTCCATAAGTGCCACATTTCTCCCAAATATATCACATCTTCTCCTAGAAATACCACGTTTCCCCCTTCAAATAGGACCTTTTCACCCACAAAAAATTCTTTTATCCCCAAAATAGGACTGTTTCTGCCAGAAATGCCTGATTTCTCCCAAATATATCACAACTTCTCCAAGAAATACCAGGTTTCCCCCTTCAAATAGGACCTTTTCACCCACAAATACCTCATTTATCCCTCAAATAGGTCAGTTTCTTCCAGACATGCCACATTTCTCCCAAATAGATCACATCTTCTCCAAGAAATACCAGGATTCCTCCTGAAATAGGGCCTTTTCTCCCACAAATACCAGCCTTCTCCCCCCAAATAGGACATTTTCTTCCAGAAATGCCACATTTCTCCCAAACATATCACATCTCCTCCAAGAAATACCAGGGTTCCCCCTTCAAATAGGACCTTTTCTCCCACAAATACCTCTTTTATCCCTCAAATTGGACATTTTCTTCCAGAAATACCACATTTCTCCCAAATATATCACAACTCCTCCAAGAAATATCAGGTTTCCCCCTTGAATTAGGACCTTTTCTCCATGAAATACCTCTTTTATCCCCAAAAGAGGACATTTTCTTCCAGACATGCCACATTTCTCCCAAATAGATCACATCTTCTCCAAGAAATACCAGCTTTCCCCCTTCAAATAGGACCTTTTCACCCACAAATAACTGTTATATCCCCAAAAGAGGACAGTTTCTGCCTGAAAGGCCACATTTATCCCAAACATATCACATCTTCTCCAAGAAATACCAGGTTTCCAACTTCAAATAGGACCTTTTCACCCACAAATACCTCCTTTATACCCAAAAGAGGACAGTTTCTGCCAGACATGCCACATTTCTCCCAAATAGATCACATCTTCTCCAAGAAATACCAGCTTTCCCCCTTCAAATAGGACCTTTTCACCCACAAATACCTGTTTGCTCCCCAAAGTAGGACTGATTCTTCCAGACATGCCAGTTTTCTCCCAAATATATTACATCTTCTCCAAGAAATACTAGGGTTCCCCCTTCAAATAGGACCTTTTCTCCCACAAATACCTGTTTCATCCCCAAAAGAGGACAGTTTCTTCCAGAAATGCCACATTTCTCCCAAATATACCACATCTTCTCCAAGAAATACCAGGTTTCCCCCTTCAAATAGGACCTTTTCACCCACAAATACCTGTATTATCCCTCAAATAGGACATTTTCTTCCAGAAATGCCACATTTCTCCCAAATATATCACATCTTCTCCAAGAAATACCAGGTTTCCCCCTTCAAATAGGACCTTTTCACCCACAAATACCTGTTCTATCCCCATAAGAGGACAGTTTCTTGCAGAAATGCCACATTTCTCCCAAATAGATCACATCTTCTCCAAGAAATACCAGCTTTCCCCCTTCAAATAGGACCTTTTCACCCACAAATACATCTTTTATCCCCAAAAGAGGACAGTTTCTTCCAGAAAGGCCACATTTCTCCCAAATATACCACATCTTCTCCAAGAAATACCACGCTTCCCCCCTCAAATAGGAACTTTTCACCCACAAATACCTCTTTTATCCCCTAAATTGGACAGTTTCTACCAGACATGCCACATTTCTCCCAAATATATCACATCTTCTCCAAGAAATACCAGGATTCCCCCTTCAAATAGGACCTTTTCACCCACAAAAAATTCTTTTATCCCCAAAATAGGACAGATTCTTCCAGAAAGGCCACATTTCTCCCAAATAGATCACATCTTCTCCAAGAAATACCAGGGTTCCCCCTTCAAATAGGACCTTTTCACCCACAAATACCTCTTTTATCCCCAAAATTGGACAGTTTCTTCCAGACATGCCACATTTCTCCCAAATAGAGCACATCTTCTCCATGAAATACCAGCTTTCCCCCTTCAAATTGGACCTTTTCACCCACAAACACCTGTTTCATCCCCTAAAGAGGACAGTTTCTTCCAGAAATGCCACATTTCTCCCAAATATATCACGTCTTATCCAAGAAATACCAGGGTTCCCCCTTCAAATAGGACCTTTTCACCCACAAACACCTGTATTATAGCTCATATAGGACATTTTCTTCCAGAAATGCCACATTTCTCCCAAATAGAGCACATCTTCTCCATGAAATACCAGGTTTCCCAATTGTAATAAGACCTTTTCACTCACAAATACCTCTTTTATCCCCAAAATAGGACAGTTTCTTCCAGACATGCCACATTTCTCCCAAATATATCACATCTTCTCCAAGAAATACCAGGTTTCCCCCTTCAAATAGGACCTTTTCACCCACAAATACCTCTTTTATCCCTCAAATTGGACATATTCTTCCAGAAATGCCTCATTTCTCCCAAATATATCACATCTCCTTCAAGAAATACCAGCTTTCCCCCTTCAAATAGGACCTTTTCACCCACAAATACCTCTTTTATCCCCAAAAGAGGACAGTTTCTTCCAGAAATGCCACATTTCTCCCAAATAGATCACATCTTCTCCAAGAAATACCAGGTTTCCCCCTTCAAATAGGACCTTCTCACCCACAAATACCTGTTTTATCCCCAAAAGAGGACAGTTTCTTCCAGAAATGCCACATTTCTCCCAAATACATCAAATCTTCTCATAGAATTACCAGGTTTCCCCCTTCAAATAGGACCTTTTCACCCACAAATACCTCTTTTATCCCCAAAAGAGGACAGTTTCTTCCAGAAAGACCACATTTCTCCCAAACATATCACATCTCCTCCAAGAAATACCAGGATTCCTCCTGAGATAGGACTTTTTCTCCATGAAATACCTCTTTTATCCCCAAAATAGGACATTTTCTTCCAGACATGCCACATTTCTCCCAAATATAGCACATCTTCTCCAAGAAATAACAGGTTTCCCCCTTGTAATAAGACCTTTTCACCCACAAATACCTCTTTTATCCCCAAAAGAGGACAGTTTATTCCAGAAGTGCCACATTTCTCCCAAATATATCACATCTTCTCCTAGAAATACCACGTTTCCCCCTTCAAATAGGACCTTTTCACCCACAAAAAATTCTTTTATCCCCAAAATAGGACAGTTTCTGCCAGAAATGCCTGATTTCTCCCAAATATATCACAACTTCTCCAAGAAATACCAGGTTTCCCCCTTCAAATAGGACCTTTTCACACACAAATACCTCTTTTATCCCTCAAATAGGTCAGTTTCTTCCAGACATGCCACATTTCTCCCAAATAGATCACATCTTCTCCAAGAAATACCAGGATTCCTCCTGAAATATGGCCTATTCTCCCACAAATACCAGCCTTCTCCCCCCAAATAGGACATTTTCTTCCAGAAATGCCACATTTCTCCCAAACATATCACATCTCCTCCAAGAAATACCAGGATTCCCCCTTCAAATAGGACCTTTTCACCCACAAATACCTCTTTGATCCCCAAAATAGGACAGTTTCTTGCAGAAATGCCACATTTCTCCCAAATAGATCACATCTTCTCCAAGAAATACCAGGTTTCCCCCTTCAAATACAACGTTTTCACCCACAAATACCTGTTTTATCCCCAAAACAGGACAGTTTCTTCCAGAAATGCCACATTTCTCCCAAACATATCACATCTTCTCATAGAATTACCAGGTTTCCCCCTTCAAATAGGACCTTTTCTCCCACAACTACCTCTTTTATCCCCAAAAGAGGACAGTTTCTTCCAGACATGCCACATTTCTCCCAAATATATCACATCTCCTCCAAGAAATACCACTTTTCCCCCATCAAATAGGACCTTTTCTCCCACAAATACCTGTTTTATCCCCAAAAGAGGACAGTTTCTTGCAGAAATGCCACATTTCTCCCAAATAGATCATATCTTCTCCAAGAAATACCAGGTTTCCCCCTTCAAATAGGACCTTTTCACCCACAAATACCTCATTTATCCCCAAAAGAGGACAGTTTTATCCAGTCATGCCACATTTCTCCCAAATAGATCACATCTTCTCCAAGAAATACCAGGGTTCCCCCTTCAAATAGGACCTTTTCTCCCACAAATACCTCTTTTATCCCTCAAATTGGACATTTTCTTCCAGAAATACCACATTTCTCCCAAATATATCACAACTCCTCCAAGAAATACCAGGTTTCCCCCTTGAATTAGGACCTTTTCTCCATGAAATACCTCTTTTATCCCCAAAAGAGGACATTTTCTTCCAGACATGCCACATTTCTCCCAAATAGATCACATCTTCTCCAAGAAATACCAGCTTTCCCCCTTCAAATAGGACCTTTTCACCCACAAATAACTGTTATATCCCCAAAAGAGGACAGTTTCTGCCTGAAAGGCCACATTTATCCCAAACATATCACATCTTCTCCAAGAAATACCAGGTTTCCAACTTCAAATAGGTCCTTTTCACCCACAAATACCTCCTTTATACCCAAAAGAGGACAGTTTCTGCCAGACATGCCACATTTCTCCCAAATAGATCACATCTTCTCCGAGAAATACCAGCTTTCCCCCTTCAAATAGGACCTTTTCACCCACAAATACCTGTTTGCTCCCCAAAGTAGGACTGATTCTTCCAGACATGCCAGTTTTCTCCCAAATATATTACATCTTCTCCAAGAAATACTAGGGTTCCCCCTTCAAATAGGACCTTTTCTCCCACAAATACCTGTTTCATCCCCAAAAGAGGACAGTTTCTTCCAGAAATGCCACATTTCTCCCAAATATACCACATCTTCTCCAAGAAATACCAGGTTTCCCCCTTCAAATAGGACCTTTTCTCCCACAAATACCTGTATTATCCCTCAAATAGGACATTTTCTTCCAGAAATGCCACATTTCTCCCAAATATATCACATCTTCTCCAAGAAATACCAGGTTTCCCCCTTCAAATAGGACCTTTTCACCCACAAATACCTGTTCTATCCCCATAAGAGGACAGTTTCTTGCAGAAATGCCACATTTCTCCCAAATAGATCACATCTTCTCCAAGAAATACCAGCTTTCCCCCTTCAAATAGGACCTTTTCACCCACAAATACATCTTTTATCCCCAAAAGAGGACAGTTTCTTCCAGAAAGGCCACATTTCTCCCAAATATACCACATCTTCTCCAAGAAATACCACGCTTCCCCCTTCAAATAGGAACTTTTCACCCACAAATACCTCTTTTATACCCTAAATTGGACAGTTTCTACCAGACATGCCACATTTCTCCCAAATATATCACATCTTCTCCAAGAAATACCAGGATTCCCCCTTCAAATAGGACCTTTTCACCCACAAAAAATTCTTTTATCCCCAAAATAGGACAGATTCTTCCAGAAAGGCCACATTTCTCCCAAATAGATCACATCTTCTCCAAGAAATACCAGGGTTCCCCCTTCAAATAGGACCTTTTCACCCACAAATACCTCTTTTATCCCCAAAATTGGACAGTTTCTTCCAGACATGCCACATTTCTCCCAAATAGAGCACATCTTCTCCATGAAATACCAGCTTTCCCCCTTCAAATAGGACCTTTTCACCCACAAACACCTGTTTCATCCCCAAAAGAGGACAGTTTCTTCCAGAAATGCCACATTTCTCCCAAATATATCACGTCTTATCCAAGAAATACCAGGGTTCCCCCTTCAAATAGGACCTTTTCACCCACAAACACCTGTATTATCCCTCATATAGGACATTTTCTTCCAGAAATGCCACATTTCTCCCAAATAGAGCACATCTTCTCCATGAAATACCAGGTTTCCCAATTGTAATAAGACCTTTTCACTCACAAATACCTCTTTTATCCCCAAAATAGGACAGTTTCTTCCAGACATGCCACATTTCTCCCAAATATATCACATCTTCTCCAAGAAATACCACCTTTCCCCCTTCAAATAGGACCTTTTCACCCACAAATACTTCTTTTATCCCCAAAAGAGGGCAGTTTCTTCCAGAAATGCCAGATTTCTCCCAAATATATCACATCTTCTCCAAGAAATACCCGGTTTCCCCCTTCAAATAGGACCTTTTCACCCACAAATACCTCTTTTATCCCTCAAATTGGACATATTCTTCCAGAAATGCCTCATTTCTCCCAAATATATCACATCTCCTTCAAGAAATACCAGCTTTCCCCCTTCAAATAGGACCTTTTCACCCACAAATACCTCTTTTATCCCCAAAAGAGGACAGTTTCTTCCAGAAATGCCACATTTCTCCCAAATAGATCACATCTTCTCCAAGAAATACCAGGTTTCCCCCTTCAAATAGGACCTTCTCACCCACAAATACCTGTTTTATCCCCAAAAGAGGACAGTTTCTTCCAGAAATGCCACATTTCTCCCAAATACATCACATCTTCTCATAGAATTACCAGGTTTCCCCCTTCAAATAGGACCTTTTCACCCACAAATACCTCTTTTATCCCCAAAAGAGGACAGTTTCTTCCAGAAAGACCACATTTCTCCCAAACATATCACATCTCCTCCAAGAAATACCAGGATTCCTCCTGAGATAGGACTTTTTCTCCATGAAATACCTCTTTTATCCCCAAAATAGGACATTTTCTTCCAGACATGCCACATTTCTCCCAAATAGATCACATCTTCTCCAAGAAATACCAGCTTTCCCCCTTCAAATAGGACCTTTTCACCCACAAATACTTCTTTTATCCCCAAAAGAGGGCAGTTTCTTCCAGAAATGCCAGATTTCTCCCAAATATATCACATCTTCTCCAAGAAATACCCGGTTTCCCCCTTCAAATAGGACCTTTTCAACCACAAATAACTGTTTTATGCCCAAAAGAGGACAGTTTCTTCCAGAAATGCCACATTTCTCCCAAATATATCACATCTTCTCCAAGAAATACCAGGTTTCCCCCTTGAATAAGGACTTTTTCTCCAAGAAATACCTCTTTTATCCCCAAAATAGGACATTTTCTTCCAGAAATGCCACATTTCTCCCAAATATATCACATCTTCTCCAAGAAATACCAGGTTTCCCCCTGGAAATAGGACCTTTTCAACCACTAATACCTCTTTTATCCCCAAAAGAGGACAGTTTCTTCCGGAAAGGCCACATTTCTCCCAAATATATCACATCTTCTCCAAGAAATGCCAGGATTCCTCCTGAAATAGGACCTTGTCACCCACAACTACCAGCCCTCTCCCCCCAAATTGGACATTTTCTTCCAGAGAGGCCACATTTCTCCCAAATATATCACATCTTCTCCAAGAAATACCAGGATTCCTCCTGAAATAGGACCTTCACACCCAAAACTACCAGCCTTCTCCCCCCAAATTGGACATTTTCTGCCAGAAAGGCCACATTTCTCCCAAATAGATCACATCTTCTCCAAGAAATACCAGGTTTCCCCCTTCAAATACAACGTTTTCACCCACAAATACCTGTTTTATCCCCAAAATAGGACAGCTTCTTCCAGAAAGGCCACATTTCTCCCAAATAGATCACATCTTCTCCAAGAAATACCACGTTTCCCCCTTCAAATAGGACCTTTTCACCCACAAATACCTCTTTTATCCCCAAAAGAGGACAGTTTCTTGCAGAAATGCCACATTTCTCCCAAATAGATCACATCTTCTCCAAGAAATACCAGGTTTCCCACTTCAAATACAACGCTTTCACCCACAAATACCTCTTTTATCCCCAAAAGAGGACAGTTTCTTCCAGAAATGCCACATTTCTCCCAAATATACCACATCTTCTCCAAGAAATACCACGATTCCCCCTTCAAATAGGACCTTATCACCCACAAATACCTGTTTTATCCCCAAAAGACGACACTTTCTTCCAGAAATGCCAGATTTCTCCCAAATAGATCTCATTTTCTCCAAGAAATACCAGGTTTCCCCCTTCAAATAGGACATTTTCAACCACAAATACCAGTTTGATCCCTCAAATTGGACATATTCTTCCAGAAATGCCAGATTTCTCCCAAATATATCACATCTTCTCCAAGAAATACCACGATTCCCCCTTCAAATAGGACCTTTTCACCCACAAATACCTCTTTTATCCCCAAAAGAGGACAGTTTCTTCCAGAAATGCCACATTTCTCCCAAATATATCATATCTTCTCCAAGAAATACCAGGTTTCCCCCTTCAAATAGGAAATTTTCACCCACAAATACCTCTTTTATCCCCAAAATACGACAGTTTCTTCCAGAAATGCCACATTTCTCCCAAATATATCACATCTTCTCCAAGAAATACCAGGGTTCCAACTTCAAACAGGAACTTTTCACCCACAAATACCTCTTTTATCCCCAAAATAGGACACTTTCTGCAAGAAATGCCAGATTTCTCCCAAATAGTTCACATCTCCTCCAAGAAATACCAGGATTCCCCCTTCAAATAGGAACTTTTCTCCCACAAATACCAGCCTTCTCCCCCCAAATAGGACTTTTTCTATCAGAAAGGCCACATATCACCCAAATAGATCACATCTTCTCCAAGAAATACCAGGTTTCCCCCTTCAAATAGGACCTTTTCACCCACAAATACCTGTTTTATCCCCAAAAGAGGACAGTTTCTTCCAGAAAGGCCACATTTCTCCCAAGCATATCACATCTTCTCCAAGAAATACCAGCTTTCCCCTTTCAAATAGGACCTTTTCACCCACAAATACCTCTTTTATCCCCAAAATACGACAGTTTCTTCCAGACATGCCACATTTCTCCCAAATAGATCACATCTTCTCCAAGAAATACCACGCTTCCCCCTTCAAATAGGACCTTTTCACCCACAAATACCTCTTTTATCCCCAAAAGAGGACAGTTTCTTCCAGACATGCCACATTTCTCCCAAATAGATCACATCTTCTCCAAGAAATATCAGCTTTCCCCCTTCAAATAGGACCTTTTCACCCACAAATACCTCTTTTATCCCCAAAAGAGGACAGTTTCTTCCAGAAATGCCACATTTCTCCCAAATAGATCACATCTTCTCCAAGAAATACCAGGTTTCCCCCTTCAAATAGGACCTTTTCTCCCACAAATACCTGTTTATTCCTCAAAACAGGACAGTTTCTTCCAGAAATGCCACATTTCTCCCAAATATATCACATCTTCTCCAAGAAATACCAGGTTTCCCCCTTCAAATAGGACCTTTTCACTCACAAATACCTGTTTTATCCCCAAAATAGGACAGCTTCTTCCAGACATGCCACATTTCTCCCAAATATAGCACATCTTCTCCAAGAAATACCACGTTTCCCCCTTCAAATAGGACGTTTTCACCCACAAATACCTCTTTTATCCCCAAAAGAGGACAGTTTCTTCCAGACATGCCACATTTCTCCCAAATATATCACATCTTCTCCAAGAAATACCAGGTTTCCCCCTTCAAATACAACGTTTTCACCCACAAATACCCGTTTTATCCCCAAAACAGGACAGTTTCTTCCAGAAATGCCACATTTCTCCCAAATATACCACATCTTCTCCAAGAAATACCAGCTTTCCCCCTTCAAATAGGACCTTTTCACCCACAAATACCTCTTTTATCCCCAAAAGAGGACAGTTTCTTCCAGAAATGCCACATTTCTCCCAAATATACCACATCTTCTCCAAGAAATACCACTTTTCCCCCTTCAAATAGGACCTTTTCACCCACAAATACCTGTTTTATCCCTAAAAGACGACACTTTCTTCCAGAAATGCCACATTTCTCACAAAAATATATCACATCTTCTCCAAGAAATGCCAAGTTTACCCCTTCAAATAGGACCTTTTCAACCACAAATACCTGTTTTATCCGTCAAATTGGACATATTCTTCCAGAAATGCCAGATTTATCCCAAATATATCACATCTTCTCCAAGAAATACCACGTTTCCCCCTTCAAATAGGACCTTTTCACCCACAAATACCTCTTTTATCCCCAAAAGAGGACAGTTTCTTCCAGAAATGCCACATTTCTCCCAAATATATCATATCTTCTCCAAGAAATACCAGGTTTCCCCCTTCAAATAGGAAATTTTCACCCACAAATACCTGTTTTATCCCCAAAAGAGGACAGTTTCTTCCAGAAATGCCACATTTCTCCCAAATATATCACATCTTCTCCAAGAAATACCAGGTTTCCCCCTTCAAATTGGACCTTTTCACCCACAAATACCTCTTTTATCCCCAAAATAGGACACTTTCTGCCAGAAATGCCACATTTCTCCCAAATAGATCACATCTCCTCCAAGAAATACCAGGATTCCTCCTGAAATAGGACCTTTTCTCCCACAGATACCAGCCTTCTCCCCCCAATTAGGACATTTTCTTTCAGAAAGGCCACATATCACCCAAATATATCACATCTTCTCCAAGAAATACCTGCTTTCCCCCTTCAAATAGAACCTTTTCACCCACAAATACCTGTTTGCTCCCCAAAGTAGGACTGTTTCTTCCAGACATGCCAGTTTTCTCCCAAATATACCACATCTTCTCCAAGAAATACTAGGGTTCCCCCTTCAAATAGGACCTTTTCTCCCACAAATACCTCTTTTATCCCCAAAACAGGACAGTTTCTTCCAGACATGCCACATTTCTCCCAAATATACCATATCTTCTCCAAGAAATACCAGCTTTCCCCCTTCAAATAGGACCTTTTCACCCACAAATACCTGTTTCATCCCCAAAAGAGGACAGTTTCTTCCAGAAATGCCACATTTCTCCCAAATATATCACATCTTATCCAAGAAATACCAGGGTTCCCCCTTCAAATAGGACCTTTTCACCCACAAACACCTGTATTATCCCTCAAATAGGACATTTTCTTCCAGAAATGCCACATTTCTCCCAAATATAGCACATCTTCTCCATGAAATACCAGGTTTCCCAATTGTAATAAGACCTTTACACCCACAAATACCTCTTTTATCCCCAAAATAGGACAGTTTCTTCCAGAAAGGCCACATTTCTCCCAAATATATCACATCTTCTCCAAGAAATACCAGCTTTCCCCCTTCAAATAGGACCTTTTCACCCACAAATACCTCTTTTATCCCTCAAATTGGACTTATTCTTCCAGAAATGCCTCATTTCTCCCAAATATATCACATCTCCTTCAAGAAATACCAGCTTTCCCCCTTCAAATAGGACCTTTTCACCCACAAATACCTCTTTTATCCCCAAAAGAGGACAGTTTCTTCCAGAAATGCCACATTTCTCCCAAATATATCACATCTTCTCCAAGAAATACCAGGGTTCCCCCTTCAAATAGGACCTTTTCACCCACAAATACCTCTTTTATCCCCAAAAGAGGACAGTTTCTTCCAGAAATGCCACATTTCTCCCAAATATACCACATCTTCTCCAAGAAATACCAGGTTTCCCCCTTCAAATAGGACCTTTTCACCCACAAACACCTGTATTATCCCTCAAATAGGACATTTTCTTCCAGAAATGCCACATTTCTCCCAAATATAGCACATCTTCTCCAAGAAATACCAGGGTTCCCCCTTCAAATAGGACCTTTTCACCCACAAACACCTGTATTATCCCTCAAATAGGACATTTTCTTCCAGAAATGCCACATTTCTCCCAAATATAGCACATCTTCTCCAAGAAATACCAGGTTTCCCCCTTCAAATAGGATCTTTTCACCCACAAATACCTCTTTTATCCCCAAAATAGGACAGTTTCTTCCAGAAAGGCCACATTTCTCCCAAATAGATCACATCTTCTCCAAGAAATACCAGGTTTCCCCCTTCAAATAGGACCTTTTCACCCACAAATACCTCTTTTATCCCTCAAATTGGACATATTCTTCCAGAAATGCCTCATTTCTCCCAAATATATCACATCTCCTTCAAGAAATACCAGCTTTCCCCCTTCAAATAGGACCTTTTCACCCACAAATACCTGTTTTATCCCCAAAAGAGGACAGTTTCTTCCAGAAATGCCACATTTCTCCCAAATAGATCACATCTCCTCCAGGAAATACCAGGATTCCTCCTGAAACAGGACCTTTTCTCCCACACATACCAGCCTTCTCCCCCCAAATAGGACATTTTCTTTCATAAAGGCCACATATCACCCAAATATATCACATCTTCTCCAAGAAATACCAGCTTTCCCCCTTCAAATAGGACCTTTTCACCCACAAATACCTGTTTTATCCCCAAAACAGGACAGTTTCTTCCAGAAAGGCCACATTTCTCCCAAATATATCACATCTTCTCCAAGAAATATCAGCTTTCCCCCTTCAAATAGGACCTTTTCACCCACAAATACCTCTTTTATCCCCAAAAGAGGACATTTTCTTCCAGAAATGCCACATTTCTCCCAAATAGATCACATCTTCTCCAAGAAATACCAGGATTCCCCCTTCAAATAGGACCTTTTCACCCACAAATACCTCTTTTATCCCCAAAACAGGACACTTTCTTCCAGAAATGCCACATTTCTCCCAAATACATCACATCTTCTCCAAGAAATACCACGTTTCCCTCTTCAAATAGGACCTTTTCACCCACAAATACCTGTTTTATCCCCAAAATAGGACACTATCTTTCAGAAATGCCAGATTTCTCCCAAATATATCACATCTTCTCCAAGAAATACCAGGTATCCCACTTCAAATAGGACCTTTTCAACCACTAATACCTCTTTTATCCCCAAAAGAGGACAGTTTCTTCCAGAAAGGCCACATTTCTCCCAAATATATCACATCTTCTCCAAGAAATATCAGCTTTCCCCCTTCAAATAGGACCTTTTCACCCACAATTACCTCTTTTATCTCCAAAAGAGGACAGTTTCTTCCAGAAATGCCACATTTCTCCCAAATATATCACATCTTCTCCAAGAAATATCAGCTTTCCCCCTTCAAATAGGACCTTTTCACCCACAAATACCTCTTTTATCTCCAAAAGAGGACAGTTTCTTCCAGAAATGCCACATTTCTCCCAAATAGATCACATCTTCTCCAAGAAATACCACGTTTCCCCCTTCAAATAGGACCTTTTCTCCCACAAATACCTGTTTATTCCTCAAAACAGGACACTTTCTTCCAGAAATGCCACATTTCTCCCAAATATATCACATCTTCTCCAAGAAATACCACGTTTCCCTCTTCAAATAGGACCTTTTCACCCACAAATACCTGTTTTATCCCCAAAAGAGGACACTATCTTCCAGAAATGCCACATTTCTCCCAAATATATCACATCTTCTCCAAGAAATACCAGGTATCCCCCTTCAAATAGGACCTTTTCAACCACTAATACCCCTTTATCACCACAAGAGGACAGTTTCTTCCGGAAAGGCCACATTTCTCCCAAATATATCACATCTTCTCCAAGAAATACCAGGATTTCTCCTGAAATAGGACCTTCTCACCCACAACTACCAGCCTTCTCCCCCCAAATTGGACATTTTCTTCCAGAAAGTCCACATTTCTCCCAAATATATCACATCTTCTCCAAGAAATACCAGGATTCCTCCTGAAATAGGACCTTCTCACCGAAAACTACCAGCCTTCTTCCCCCAAATTGGACATTTTCTTCCAGACATGCCACATTTCTCCCAAATAGATCACATCTTCTCCAAGAAATACCAGGCTTCCCCCTTCAAATAGGACGTTTTCTCCATGAAATACCTCTTTTATCCCCAAAAGAGGACAGTTTCTTCCAGAAATGCCACATTTCTCCCAAATAGATCACATCTTCTCCAAGAAATACCAGGTTTCCCCCTTCAAATAGGACCTTTTCACCCACAAATACCTCTTTTATCCCCAAAATAGGACAGCTTCTTCCAGACATGCCACATTTCTCCCAAATATATCACATCTTCTCCATGAAATACCAGGGTTCCCCCTTCAAATAGGACCTTATCACCCACAAATACCTCCTTTATCCCCAAAAGAGGACAGCTTCTTCCAGAAATGCCACATTTCTCCCAAATATATCACATCTTCTCCAAGAAATACCACTTTTCCCCCTTCAAATAGGACCTTTTCACCCACAAATACCTCTTTTATCCCCAAAGGAGGTCAGTTTCTTCCAGAAATGCCACATTTCTCCCAAATATAGCACATCTTCTCCAAGAAATACCAGGTTTCCCCCTTCAAATAGGACCTTTTCTCCCACAAATACCTGTTTTATCCCCAAAAGAGGACACTTTCTTCCAGAAATGCCACATTTCTCCCAAATATATCACATCTTCTCCAAGAAATACCACGTTTCCCCCTTCAAATAGCACCTTTTCACCCACAAATACCTGTTTTATCCCCAAAAGAGGACAGCTTCTTCCAGACATGCCACATTTCTCCCAAATATATCACATCTTCTCCAAGAAATACCAGCTTTCCCCCTTCAAATAGGACCTTTCCACCCACAAATACCTCTTTTATCCCCAAAAGAGGACAGTTTCTTGCAGAAATGCCACATTTCTCCCAAATAGATCACATCTTCTCCAAGAAATACCAGGTTTCCCCCTTCAAATAGGACCTTTTCACCCACAAATACCTGTTTTATCTCCAAAACAGGACAGTTTCCTCCAGAAATGCCACATTTCTCCCAAATATACCACATCTTCTCCAAGAAATACCACTTTTCCCCCTTCAAATAGGACCTTTTCACCCACAAATACCTGTTTTATCCCCAAAAGACGACACTTTCTTCCAGAAATGCCACATTTCTCCCAAATAGATCACATCTTCTCCCAGAAATGCCAGCTTTCCCCCTTCAAATAGGACCTTTTCACCCACAAATACCTGTTTTATCCCTCAAATTGGACATATTCTTCCAGAAATGCCACATTTCTCCCAAATAGATCACATCTTCTCCAAGAAATACCACGTTTCCCCCTTCAAATAGGACCTTTTCAACCACAAATACCTCTTTTATCCCCAAAAGAGGACAGTTTCTTCCAGAAATGCCACATTTCTCCCAAATATAGCACATCTTCTTCAAGATATATCAGCTTTCCCCCTTCAAATAAGACCATTTCACCCACAAATACCTCTTTTTTCCCCAAAATACGACAGTTTCTTCCAGAAAGGCCACATTTCTCCCAAATAGATCACATCTTCTCCAAGAAATACCACGTTTCCCTCTTCAAATAGGACCTTCTCACCCACTAATACCAGGCTTCTCCCCCCAAATAGGACAGTTTCTTCCAGAAATGCCTCATTTCTCCCAAATATATCACATCTTCTCCAAGAAATACCAGCTTTCCCCCTTCAAATAGGGCCTTTTCACCCACAAATACCTCTTTTATCCCCAAAAGAAGACAGTTTCTTCCAGAAATGCCACATTTCTCCCAAATATATCACATCTTCTCCAAGAAATACCAGGTTTCCCCCTTCAAATAGGACCTTTTCTCCGTGAAATACCTCTTTTATCCCCAAAAGAGGACATTTTCTTCCAGAAATGCCACATTTCTCCCAAATAGATCATATCTTCTCCAAGAAATACCACGTTTCCCCCATCATATAGGACCTTTTCTCCATGAAATACCTGTTTTATCCCCAAAAGAGGACAGTTTCTTCCAAAAAGGCCAGATTTCTCCCAAATATATCACATCTGCTCCAAGAAATACCAGGATTCCCTCTTCAAATAGGACCTTTTCTCCCACAAATACCTCTTTTATCCCCAAAAGAGGACAGTTTCTTCCAGAAATGCCACATTTCTCCCAAATATATTACATCTCCAAGAAAAACCAGGTTTCCTCCTTAAATAGGACCTTGTCACCCACAGATTCCTGTTTTATCCCTTTGTTCCGAGCGACTTTTCGTTTTGGAGTTTTTATCCGATGCTACACTTCAGCATTCTGTGACGAATAAAATAGAAGAGAAAAGCCCCACTAATAAGGCAGCTAGAAGGTCCAGTAGCCACACACTTTGTGCATTCAGGGAGGACGTTCCAGAAAGTCGAGAGTTGTGGCTTCTTTCCTGCGGAGAAAAAAACCCCTGTTTTCAGGCAATGCAGGACGCTGAATTCTCTCCTTCTCGGCATAGGAATACCGCTCCTTCGCTCTCGTGGCTCGAACGCGGCACTCGCGCTGAACCGCTCCGGAGAGTCTGCAGTTGCTGTCCGGTCCATCGCGGTTCTGCCCGAGTGCCGCTTGCAGCCTTCAGCAGCGCTCTCGTTTCTCTCGGATGCCGGGAAAGAGCGACTTCAGCCGGATGCTTTTCTCCGACGAGTGAGCGGCTTCTTCTGCGCACATCGCAATGGAGCGCTTCTGACTTCTCCATGTGTCCATGCAGAATGCACTACGCTTCTCTCTCATTCTTATCCCTTCCTTCCGAGCGACATTTCGTTTTGGAGTGTTTATCCGATGCTACACTTCAGCATTCTGTGACGAATAAAATAGAAGAGAAAAGCCCCACTAATAAGGCAGCTAGAAGCTCCAGAAGCCACGCACGTAGTGCTTTCAGGGAGGACGTTCCAGAAAGTCGAGAGTTGTGGCTTGTTTCCTGCGGAGAAAAAAACCCCTGTTTTCAGGCAATGCAGTAGGCTGAATTCGCATCTTCTCGGCATAGGAATACCGCTCCTTCGCTCTCGTGGCTCGAACGCGGCACTCGCGCTGAACCGCTCCGGAGAGTCTGCAGTTGCTGGCCGGTCCATCGCGGTTCTGCCCGAGTGCCGCTTGCAGCCTTCAGCAGCGCTCTCGTTTCTCTCGGATGCCGGGAAAGAGCGACTTCAGCCGGATGCTTTGCTCCGACGAGTGAGCGGCTTCTTCTGCGCACATCGCAATGGAGCGCTTCTGACTTCTCCATGTGTCCATGCAGAATGCACTACGCTTCTCTCTCATTCTTATCCCTTTCTTCCGAGCGACATTTCGTTTTGGAGTGTTTATCCGATGCTACACTTCAGCATTCTGTGACGATTAGAGTAGAAGAGAAAAGCCCCACTAATAAGGCAGCTAGAAGCTCCAGAAGCCACACACGTAGTGCTTTCAGGGAGGACGTTCCAGAAAGTCGAGAGTTGTGGCTTCCTTCCTGCGGAGAAAAAACCCCCTGTTTTCAGGCAATGCAGTAGGCTGAATTCGCATCTTCTCGGCATAGGAATACCGCTCCTTCGCTCTCGTGGCTCGAAAGCGGCACTCGCGCTGAACCGCTCCGGAGAGTCTGCAGTTGCTGTCCGGTCCATCGCGGTTCTGCCCGAGTGCCGCTTGCAGCCTTCAGCAGCGCTCTCGTTTCTCTCGGATGCCGGGAAAGAGCGATTTCAGCCGGATGCTTTTCTCCGACGAGTGAGCGGCTTCTACTGCGCACATCGCAATGGAGAGCTTCTGACTTCTCCATGTGTCCATGCAGAATGCACTACGCTTCTCTCTCATTCTTATCCCTTTCTTCCGAGCGACTTCTCGTTTTGGAGTGTTTATCCGATGCTACACTTCAGCATTCTGTGACGAATAGAGTAGAAGAGAAAAGCCCCACTAATAAGGCAGCTAGAAGTTCGAGGAGCAACGCACGTAGTGCTTTCAGGGAGGACGTTCCAGAAAGTCGAGAATTGTGGCTTCCTTCCTGCGGAGAAAAAACCCCCTGTTTTCAGGCTATTCAGTAGTCTGCAACTGCAGACTGTCCGGTGTGGTTCAGCGCAAATGCCGCTTTCGAGCCACGAGAGAGGAGGAGCGGCATTCCTATGCCGAGAACGAGCGAATTCAGCGTCCTGCATTGCCTGAAAACAGGGGCTTTTTTCTCCGCAGGAAAGAAGCCACAACTCTCGACTTTCTGGAACGTCCTCCCCGAAAGCACAACGTGTGTCGCTCCTCGAACTTCTAGCTGCCTTATTAGTGTGGTTTCCACTTCAACTCTATTCTTCACAGAATGCTGAAGTGTAGCATCGGATAAACACTCCAGAACGAAATGGCGCTCGGAGGGAAGGGATAATGAGAGAGAAGCGTAGTGCATTCTGCATGGACACATGGAGAAGTCAAAAGCGCTCCATTGCGATGTGCGCAGAAGAAGCCGCTCACTCGTCGGAGCAAAGCATCCGGCTGAAGTCGCTCTTTCCCGGCATCCGAGAGAAACGAGAGCGCTGCTGAAGGCTGCAAGCGGCACTCGGGCAGAACCGCGATGGACCGGACAGCAACTGCAGACTCTCCGGAGCGGTTCAGAGCGAGTGCCGCTTTCGAGCCACGAGAGCGAAGGAGCGGTATTCCTATGCCGAGAAGATGCGAATTCAGCGTCCTGCATTGCCTGAAAACAGGGGTTTTTTTCTCCGCAGGAAAGAAGCCACAACTCTCGACTTTCTGGAACGTCCTCCCTGAAAGCACAACGTGTGTGGCTTCTGGTGCTTCTAGCTGCCTTATTAGTGGGGCTTTTCTCTTCTACTCTATTCGTCACAGAATGCTGAAGTGTAGCATCGGATAAACACTCCAAAACGAAATGTCGCTCGGAAGGAAGGGATAAGAATGAGAGAGAAGCGTAGTGCATTCTGCATGGACACATGGAGAAGTCAGAAGCTCTCCATTGCGATGTGCGCAGAAGAAGCCGCTCACTCGTCGGAGCAAAGCATCCGGCTGAAGTCGCTCTTTCCCGGCATCCGAGAGAAACGAGAGCGCTGCTGAAGGCTGCAAGCGGCACTCGGGCAGAACCGCGATGGACCGGCCAGCAACTGCAGACTCTCCGGAGCGGTTCAGCGCGAGTGCCGCTTTCGAGCCACGAGAGCGAAGGAGCGGTATTGAAATGCAGAGAAGGAGCGAATTCAGCGTCCTGCATTGCCTGAAAACAGGGGGTTTTTTCTCCGCAGGAAACAAGCCACAACTCTCGACTTTCTGGAACGTCCTCCCTGAAAGCACAACGTGTGTGGTTTCTGGAGCTTCTAGCTGCCTTATTAGTGGGGCTTTTCTCTTCTATTTTATTCGTCACAGAATGCTGAAGTGTAGCATCGGATAAACACTCCAAAACGAAAAGTCGCTCGGAACAAATGGATAAAACAGGAATCTGTGGGTGACAGGGTCCTATTTCAGGAGGAAACCAGGTATTTCTTGGAGATGTGATATATTTGGGAGAAATGTGGCATTTCTGGAAGAAACTGTCCGATTTTGGGGATAAAAGAGGTATTTGTGGGTGAAAAGGTCCTATTTGAAGGGGGAAAGCTGGTATTTCTTGGAGAAGATGTGATCTATTTGGGAGAAATGTGGCCGTTCCGGAAGAAACTGTCCTCTTTTGGGGACAAAACATGTATTTGTGGTTGAAAAGGTCCTTTTCAAGGGGGGAACCTGGTATTTCTTGGAGAAGATGTGATATATTTGGGAGAAATGTGGCATTTTTGGAAGAAACTGTCCTCTTTTGGGGATAAAGGAGGTATTTGTGGGTGAAAAGGTCCTATTTCCACGGGAAAACCTGGTATTTCTTGGAGAAGATGTGATATATTTGGGAGAAACGTGGCCTTTCTATAAGAAACTGTCCTCTTTTGGGGATAAAACAGGTATTTGTGGGTGAAAACTTTGTATTTGAAGGGGGAACCACTTATTTCTTGGAGAAGATGTGATATATTTGGGAGAAATGTGACATTTCTGGAAGAAAGTGTCCTGTTTTGGGGATAAAACAGGTATTTGTGGGAGAAAAGGTCCTATTTGAAGGGGGAAAGCTGGTATTTCTTGAAGGAGATGTGATCTATTTGGGAGAAATGAGGCATGTCTGGAAGAAACTGTCCTATTTTGGGGATAAAAGAGGTATTTGTGGGTGAAAAGGTCCTATTTGAACGGGGAAACCTGGTATTTCTTGGAGAAGATGTGATATATTTGGGAGAAATATGGCATTTCTGGAAGAAAATGTCCTATTTGAGGGATAATACAGGTATTTGTGGGAGAAAAGGTCCTATTTGAAGGGGGAACCCTGGTATTTCTTGGAGAAGATGAGATCTATTTGGGAGAAATGTGGCATTTCTGGAAGAAACTGTCCTCTTATGGGGATAGAACAGGTATTTGTGGGAGAAAAGGTCCTATTTGAAGGGGGAAACGTGGTATTTCTTGGAGAAGATGTGGTATATTTGGGAGAAATGTGGCATGTCTGGAAGAAGCTGTCCTATTTTGGGGATAAAACAGGTATTTGTGGGAGAAAAGGTCCTATTTGAAGGGGGAAAGCTGGTATTTCTTGAAGTAGATGTGATCTATTTGGGAGAAATGTGGCATGTCTGGAAGAAACTGTCCTATTTTGGGGATAAAAGAGGTATTTGTGGGTGAAAAGGTCCTATTTGAACGGGGAAACCTGGTATTTCTTGGAGAAGATGTGATATATTTGGGAGAAATATGGCATTTCTGGAAGAAAATGTCCTATTTGAGGGATAATACAGGTATTTGTGGGAGAAAAGGTCCTATTTGAAGGGGGAACCCTGGTATTTCTTGGAGAAGATGAGATCTATTTGGGAGAAATGTGGCATGTCTGGAAGAAACTGTCCTCTTATGGGGATAGAACAGGTATTTGTGGGAGAAAAGGTCCTATTTGAAGGGGGAAACGTGGTATTTCTTGGAGAAGATGTGGTATATTTGGGAGAAATGTGGCATGTCTGGAAGAAAATGTCCTATTTTGGGGATAAAACAGGTATTTGTGGGAGAAAAGGTCCTATTTGAAGGGGGAAAGCTGGTATTTCTTGAAGGAGATGTGATCTATTTGGGAGAAATGTGGCATGTCTGGAAGAAACTGTCCTATTTTGGGGATAAAAGAGGTATTTGTGGGTGAAAAGGTCCTATTTGAACGGGGAAACCTGGTATTTCTTGGAGAAGATGTGATATATTTGGGAGAAATATGGCATTTCTGGAAGAAAATGTCCTATTTGAGGGATAATACAGGTATTTGTGGGAGAAAAGGTCCTATTTGAAGGGGGAACCCTGGTATTTCTTGGAGAAGATGAGATCTATTTGGGAGAAATGTGGCATTTCTGGAAGAAACTGTCCTCTTATGGGGATAGAACAGGTATTTGTGGGAGAAAAGGTCCTATTTGAAGGGGGAAACGTGGTATTTCTTGGAGAAGATGTGGTATATTTGGGAGAAATGTGGCATGTCTGGAAGAAAATGTCCTATTTTGGGGATAAAACAGGTATTTGTGGGAGAAAAGGTCCTATTTGAAGGGGGAAAGCTGGTATTTCTTGAAGGAGATGTGATATATTTGGGAGAAATGTGGCATGTCTGGAAGAAACTGTCCTCTTTTGGGGATAAAAGAGGTATTTGTGGGTGAAAAGGTCCTATTTGAAGGGGGAAACTTGGTATTTCTTGGAGAAGATGTGATATGTTTGGGAGAAATGTGGCATTTCTGGAAGAAAATGTCCAATTTTGGGGATAAAAGAGGTATTTGTGGGAGAAAAGGTCCTATTTGAAGGGGGAAACGTGGTATTTCTTGGAGAAGATGTGATATATTTGGGAGAAATGTGGCCTGTCTGGAAGAAAATGTCCTATTTGAGGGATAATACCGGTATTTGTGGGAGAAAATGTCCTATTTGAAGGGGGAAAGCTGGTATTTCTTGGAGAAGATGTGATCTATTTGGGAGAAATGTGGCATTTCTGGAAGAAACTGTCCTCTTTTGGGGATGAAACAGGTATTTTTGGGTGATAAGGTCCTATTTCAAGGGGGAAAGCTGGTAGTTCTTGCAAGAGATGTGATATATTTGGGAGAAATGTGGCATGTCTGGAAGAAACTGTCCTATTTTGGGGATAAAAGAGGTATTTGTGGGTGAAAAGGTCCTATTTGAAGGGGGAAACCTGGTATTTCTTGGAGAAGATGTGATATATTTGGGAGAAATGTGGCATTTCTGGAAGAAACTGTCCTCTTATGGGGATAGAACAGGTATTTGTGGGAGAAAAGGTCCTATTTGAAGGGGGAAACGTGGTATTTCTTGGAGAAGATGTGGTATATTTGGGAGAAATGTGGCATGTCTGGAAGAAAATGTCCTATTTTGGGGATAAAACAGGTATTTGTGGGAGAAAAGGTCCTATTTGAAGGGGGAAAGCTGGTATTTCTTGAAGGAGATGTGATCTATTTGGGAGAAATGTGGCATGTCTGGAAGAAACTGTCCTCTTTTGGGGATAAAAGAGGTATTTGTGGGTGAAAAGGTCCTATTTGAAGGGGGAAACTTGGTATTTCTTGGAGAAGATGTGATATGTTTGGGAGAAATGTGGCATTTCTGGAAGAAAATGTCCAATTTTGGGGATAAAAGAGGTATTTGTGGGAGAAAAGGTCCTATTTGAAGGGGGAAACGTGGTATTTCTTGGAGAAGATGTGATATATTTGGGAGAAATGTGGCCTGTCTGGAAGAAAATGTCCTATTTGAGGGATAATACCGGTATTTGTGGGAGAAAATGTCCTATTTGAAGGGGGAAAGCTGGTATTTCTTGGAGAAGATGTGATCTATTTGGGAGAAATGTGGCATTTCTGGAAGAAACTGTCCTCTTTTGGGGATGAAACAGGTATTTTTGGGTGATAAGGTCCTATTTCAAGGGGGAAAGCTGGTAGTTCTTGCAAGAGATGTGATATATTTGGGAGAAATGTGGCATGTCTGGAAGAAACTGTCCTATTTTGGGGATAAAAGAGGTATTTGTGGGTGAAAAGGTCCTATTTGAAGGGGGAAACCTGGTATTTCTTGGAGAAGATGTGATCTATTTGGGAGAAATGTGGCATTTCTGGAAGAAACTGTCCTCTTTGGGCGATGAAACAGGTATTTGTGGGAGAAAAGGTCCTATTTGAAGGGGGAAACCTGGTATTTCTTGGAGAAGATGTGATCTATTTGGGAGAAATGTGGCATTTCTGGAAGAAAATGCCCAATTTGGGGGGAGAAGGCTGGTAGTTTTCGGTGAGAAGGTCGTATTTCAGGCGGAATCCTGGTATTTCTTGGAGAAGATGTGCTGTATTTGGGAGAAATGAGGCCTTTCTGGAAGAAAATCTCCAATTTTGGGGAGAAGGCTGGTAGTTTTGGGTGAGAAGGTCCTATTTCAGGAGGAATCCTGGCATTTCTTGGAGAAGATGTGATATATTTGGGAGAAATGTGGCATTTCTGAAAGAAACTGTCCTATTTGAGCGATAAAAGAGGTATTTGTGGGTGAAAAGGTCCTATTTGAAGGGGGAAAGCTGGTATTTCTTGGAGAAGATGTGATCTATTTGGGAGAAATGTGGCATGTCTGGAAGAATCTGTCCTCTTTTGGGGATAAAAGAGGTATTTGTGGGTGAAAAGGTCCTATTTGAAGGGGGAAACGTGGTATTTCATGGAGAAGATGTGATATGTTTGGGAGAAATGTGGCATTTCTGGAAGAAACTGTCCTCTTTTGGGGATAAAAGAGGTATTTGTGGGTGAAAAGGTCCTATTTCCACGGGAAAACCTGGTATTTCTTGGAGAAGATGTGATGTACTTGGGAGAAATGTGGCATTTCTGGAAGAAACCGTGCTCTTTTGGGGTAAAAGAGGTATTTGTGCGTGAAAAGGTCCTATTAGAAGGGGGAAACCTAGTATTTCTTGGAGAAGATGTGATCTATTTGGGAGAAATGTGGCATTTCTGGAAGAAACTGTCCTATTTGTGGGGTAAAAGAGGTATTTGTGTTTGAAAAGGTCCTATTTCTAGGGGGAAACCTGGTATTTCTTGGAGAAGATGTGATATATTTGGGAGAAATCTGGCATTTCTGGAAGAAAATGTCCAATTTGAGGGATAAAAGAGGTATTTGTGGGTGAAAAGTTCCTATTTCCAGGGGTAAACCAGTTATTTCTAAGAGAAGATGTGATATATTTGGGAGAAATGTGGCATGTCTGGAAGAATCTGTCCTCTTTTGGGGATAAAAGAGGTATCTGTGGGTGAAAAGTTCCTATTTGAAGGGGGAAAGCTGGTATTTCTTCGAGAAGATGTGATATATTTGGGAGAAATGTGGCATTTCTGGAAGAAACTGTCCTCTTTTGGGGATAAAAGAGGTATTTGTGGGTGAAAAGGTCCTATTTGAAGTTGGAAACCTGGTATTTCTTGGAGAGGATGTGATATATTTGGGAGAAATGTGGCATTTCTGGAAGAAACTGTCCTCTTTTGGGGATAAAAGAGGTATTTGTGGGTGAAAAGTTCCTATTTGAAGGGGGAAAGCTGGTATTTCTTGAGGAAGATGTGATCTATTTGGGTGAAATGTGGCATTTCTGGAAGAAACTGTCCTCTTTTGGGGATAAAAGAGGTATTTGTGGTTGAAAAGGTCCTATTTGAAGGGGGAAACGTGGTATTTCTTGGAGAAGATGTGATCTATTTGGGAGAAATGTGGCATGTCTGGAAGAAAATGTCCTATTTGGGGCGAGAAGGCTGGTGTATGTGTGTGAAAAGGTCCTATTTGAAGGAGGAAACGTGGTATTTCTTGGAGAAGATGTGATATATTTGGGAGAAATGTGGCATTTCTGGAAGAAACTGTCCTATTCTGGGGATAAAAGAGGTATTTGTGGGTGAAAAGGTCCTATTTGAAGGGGGAAAGCTGGTATTTCTTGGAGAAGATGTGATCTATTTGGGAGAAATGTGGCATGTCTGGCAGAAACTGTCCTCTTTTGGGGATCAAACAGGTATTTGTGGGTGAAAAGGTCCTATTTGAAGGGGGAACCCTGGTATTTCTTGGAGAAGATGTGATCTATTTGGGAGAAATGTGGCATGTCTGGAAGAAACTGTCCTATTTTGGGGATAAAAGTGGTATTTGTGGGAGAAAAGTTCCTATTCGAAGGGGGAAACCTGGTATTTCTTGGAGAAGATGTGATATATTTGGGAGAAAAGTGGCATGTCAGGAAGAAACTGTCCTATTTTGGGGTTAAAAGAGGTATTTGTGGGTGAAAAGGTCCTATTTGAATTGGAAAACCTGGTATTTCTTGGAGAAGCTGTGATATATTTAGAGAAACCAGGCATTTATGGAAGAAACAGTCCTCTTTAGGGGATACAACAGGTATTTGTAGGTTAAAAGGTCCTATTTCAGGAGGAATCCTAGCATTTCTTGGAGAAGATGTGATATGTTTGGGAGTAATGTGGCATTTCTGGAAGAAACTGTCCTATTTTGGGGTTAAACCAGGTATTTGTGGGTGAAAAGGTCCTATTTGAAGGGGAAAACGTGGTATTTCTTGGAGAAGATGTGATATGTTTGGGAGAAATGTGGCCTTTCTGGAAGAAACTGTCCTCTTTTGGGGATAAAAGAGGTATTAGTGGGTGAAAAGGTCCTATTTGAAGGGGGAAAGCTGTTATTTCTTGGAGAAGATGTGATCTATTTGGGAGAAATGTGGCATTTCTGGAAGAAACTGTCCTATTTTGGGGATAAAAGAGGTATTTGTGGGTGAAAAGGTCCTATTTGAAGGGGGAAACCTGGTATTTCTTGGAGAAGATGTGATCTATTTGGGAAAAATCAGCATTTATGGAAGAAACTGTCCTCTTTTGGGGATAAAACAGGTATTTGTGGGTGAAAAGGTCTATGTGAAGGGGGAAACGTGGTATTTCTTGGAGAAGATGTGATATGTTTGGGATAAATGTGGCCTTTCTGGCAGAAACTGTCGTATTTTGGGCATAAAACAGGTATTTGTGGGTGAAAAGGTCATATTTGAAGGGGGAAACCTGGTATTTCTTGGAGAAGATGTGATATATTTGGGAGAAATGTGGCACGTCCGGAAGAAACTGTTCTATTTGGGGGATAAAAAAGGTATTTGTGGGTGAAAAGGTCCTATCTGAAGGGGGAAACCTGGTATTTCTTGGAGAAGATGTGATGTATTTGGGAGATATGTGGCATTTCTGGAAGAAACTGTCCAATTTAGGGGATAAAAGAGGTATTTGTGGGTGAAAAGGTCCTATTTGAAGGGGGAAACCTGGTATTTCTTGGAGAAGATGTGATATGTTTCGGAGAAATGTGGCATTTCTGGAAGAAACTGTCCTCTTTTGGGGATAAAAGAGGAATTTTAGGGCGAAAAGGACCTATTTGAAGGGGGAACCCTGGTATTTCTTGGAGAAGATGTGATATATCTGGGAGAAATGTGGCATTTCTTGAAAAAACTGTGCTCTTTTGGGGATAAAAGAGGTATTTGTGGGTGAAAAGGTCCTATTTGAAGGGGGAAACGTGGTATTTCTTGGAGAAGATGAGATATATTTGGGAGAAATGTGGCCTTTCTGGAAGAAACTGTCCTCTTTTGGGGATAAAAGAGGTATTTGTGGGTGAAAAGGTCCTATTTGAAGGGGGAAACCTGGTATTTCTTGGAGAAGATGTGATATATTTGGGAGAAATGTGGCATTTCTGGAAGAAACCGAGCTCTTTTGGGGTAAAAGAGGTATTTGTGGGTGAAAAGTTCCTATTTGAAGGGGGAAACGTGGTATTTCTTGGAGAAGATGTGATATATTTGGGAGAAATGTGGCATTTCTGGAAGAAAATGTCCAATTTGGGGGGAGAAGGCTGGTAGTTTTGGGTGAGAAGGTCCTATTTCAGGTGGAATCCTGGCATTTCTTGGAGAAGATGTGATATATTTGGGAGAAATGTGGCCTTTCCAGAAGAAACTGTCCTCTTTTGGGGATAAAAGAGGTATTAGTGGTTGAAAAGATCCTATTTCCAGGGGGAAACCTGGTATTTCTTGGAGAAGATGTGATATATTTGGGAGAAATGTGGCATTTCTGGAAGAAAATGTCCTCTTTTGGGGATAAAAGAGGTATTTCATGGAGAAAAGGTCCTAATTCAAGGGGGAAACGTGGTATTTCTTGGAGAAGATGTGATATATTTGGGAGAAATGTGGCATTTCTGGAAGAAACTGTCGTATTTTGGGCATAAATCAGGTATTTGTGGTTGAAAAGGTCCTATTTGAAGGGGGAAAGCTGGTATTTCTTGGAGAAGATGTGATCTATTTGGGAGAAATGTGGCATTTCTGGAAGAAACTGTCCTCTTTTGGGGATAAAAGAGGTATTTCATGGAGAAAAGGTCCTAATTCAAGGGGGAAACGTGGTATTTCTTGGAGAAGATGTGATCTATTTGGGAGAAATCTGGCATTTCTGGAAGAAACTGTCCAATTTGTGGGGAGAAGCCTGGTATTAGTGGGTGAGAAGGTCCTATTTCAGGAGGAATCCTGGTATTTCTTGGAGAAGATGTGATATATTTGGGAGAAATGTGGCATTTCTGGAAGAAACTGTCCTATTTTGGGGATAAAACAGGTATTTGTGGGTGATAAGGTCCTATTTGAATTGGGAAAGCCGGTATTTCTTGGAGAAGATGTGATATATTTGGGAGAAATGTGGCATTTCTGGAAGAAACTGTCCTCTTTTGGGGATAAAACAGGTATTTGTGGGTGATAAGGTCCTATTTGAATTGGGAAAGCTGGTATTTCTTGGAGAAGATGTGATATATTTGGGAGAAATGTGGCATTTCTGGAAGAAACTGTCCTATTTTGGGGATAAAAGAGGTATTTGTGGGTGAAAAGGTCCTATTTGAAGGGGGAAACCTGGTATTTCTTGGAGAAGATGTGATATATTTTGGAGAAATGTGGCATGTCTGGAAGAAAATGTCCGATTTGGGGGGAGAATGCTGGTACTTGTGGGAGAAAAGGTCCTATTTCAGGAGGAATCCTGGTATTTCTTGGAGGAGATGTGATATGTTTGGGAGAAATCTGGCCTTTCTGGAAGAAACTGTCCTCTTTTGGGGATAAAAGATGTATTTGTGGGTGAAAAGGTCCTATTTGAAGGGGGAAAGCTGGTATTTCTTGGAGAAGATGTGATATATTTGGGAGAAATGTGGCATTTCTGGCAGAAACTGACCTCTTTTGGGGATCAAACAGGTATTTGTGGGTGAAAAGGTCCTATTTGAAGGGGGAAACCTGGTATTTCTTGGAGAAGATATGATATATTTGGGAGAACTGTGGCATTTCTGGAAGAAACTGTCCTATTTTGGGGATAAAAGAGGTATTTGTGGGTGAAAAGGTCCTATTTGAAGGGGGAAACGTGTATATATTGAAGAAGATGTGATATATTTGGGAGAAATCTGGCCTTTCTGGAAGAAACTGTCCTCTTTTGGGGATAAAACAGGTATCTGTGGGAGAAAAGGTCCTATTTGAAGGGGGAAACGTGGTATTTCTTGGAGAAGATGTGATATATTTGGGAGAAATGTGGCATGTCTGGAAGAAACTGTCCTATTTTGGGGATAAAACAGGTATTTGTGGGTGAAAAGGTCCTATTTGAAGGGGGAAACCTGGAATTTCTTGGAGAAGATGTGGTATATATGGGAGAAATGTGGCATTTCTGGAAGAAACTGTCCTCTTTTGGGGATAAAACAGGTATTTGTGGGTGAAAACGTTGTATTTGAAGGGGGAAACCTGTTATTTCATGGAGAAGATGTGATCTATTTGGGAGAAATGTGGCATTCCTGGAAGAAACTGTCCTCTTTTGGGGATAAAAGAGGTATTTGTGGGTGAAAAGGTCCTATTTGAAGGGGGAAACATGGTATTTCTTGGAGAAGATGTGATCTATTTGGGAGAAATGTGCCATTTCTGGAAGAAACTGTACTCTTTTGGGGATATAAGAGGTATTTGTGGGTGATAAGGTCCTATTTGAAGGGGGAACCCTGGTATTTCTTGGAGAAGATGTGATATATTTGGGAGAAATGTGGCATGTCAGGAAGAAGCTCTCCTCTTTTGGGGATAAAATAGATATTTCTTGGTGAAAAGGTCCTATTTGAAGTGGGAAACGTGGTATTTCTTGGAGAAGATGTGATATATTTGGGAGAAATGTGGCATTTCTGGAAGAAACTGTCCTCTTTTGGGGATAAAAGAGGTATTTGTGGGTGATAAGGTCCTATTTGAAGGGGGAAAGCTGGTATTTCTTGGAGAAGATGTGATCTATTTGGGAGTAATGTGGCATGTCTGGAAGAAAATGTCCAATTTGGGGGGAGAAGGCTGGTAGTTTTGGGTGAGAAGGTCTTATTTCAGGAGTAATCCTGGTATTTCTTGGAGAAGATGTGATCTATTTGGGAGAAATGTGGCCTTTCTGGAAGAAAATGTCCAATTTGGGGGGAGAAGGCTGGTAGTTTTGTGTGAGAAGGTCCTATTTCAGGAGGAATCCTGGTATTTCTTGGAGAAGATGTGATATATTTGGGAGAAATGTGGCCTTTCCGGAAGAAACTGTCCTCTTTTGGGGATAAAAGAGGTATTAGTGGTTGAAAAGGTCCTATTTGAAGGGGGAAACCTGGTATTTCTTGGAGAAGATGTGATCTATTTGGGAGAAATGTGGCATTTCTGGAAGAAAATGTCCTCTTCTGGGGATAAAAGAGGTATTTCATGGAGAAAAGGTCCTAATACAAGGGGGAAACCTGGTATTTCTAGGAGAAGATGTGATATATTTGGGAGGAATGTGGCATTTCTGGATGAAACTGTCGTATTTTGGGCATAAAACAGGTATTTGTGGTTGAAAAGGTCCTATTTGAAGGGGGAAAGCTGGTATTTCTTGGAGAAGATGTGATCTATTTGGGAGAAATGTGGCATGTCTGGAAGAAACTGTCCTCTTCTGGGTATAAAAGAGGTATTTGTGGGTGAAAAGGTCCTATTTCCAGGGGAAAACCTGCTATTTCTTGGAGAAGATGTGATCTATTTGGGAGAAATGTGGCATGTCTGGAAGAAAATGTCCTATATTGGGGGAGAAGGCTGGTACTTGTGGGAGAAAAGGTCCTATTTCAGGAGGAATCCTGGTATTTCTTGGAGGAGATGTGATATATTTGGGAGATATGTGGCCTTTCTGGAAGAAACTGTCCTCTTTTGGGGATAAAACAGGTATTTGTGGGTGAAAAGGTCCTATTTGAAGGGGGAAACCTGTTAATTCTTGGAGAAGATATGATATATTTGGGAGAAATGTGGCATTTCTGGAAGAAACTGTCCTCTTTTGGGGATAAAACAGGTATTTGTGGGTGAAAAGGTCCTATTTGAAGGGGGAAACCTGGTATTTCTTGGAGAAGATGAGATATATTTGGGAGAAATGTGGCATTTCTGGAAGAAAATGTCCTCTTTTGGGGATAAAAGAGGTATTTGTGGGTGAAAAGGTCCTATTTGAAGGGGGAAAGCTGGTATTTCTTGGAGAAGATGTGATATATTTGGGAGAAATCTGGCATTTCTGGAAGAAACTGTCCTCTTATGGGGATAAAACAGGTATTTGTGGGTGAAAAGGTCCTATTTGAAGGGGGAAACCTGGTATTTCTTGGAGAAGATGTGATCTATTTGGGAGAAATGTGGCATGTCTGGAAGAAACTGTCCTACTTTGGGGATAAAAAAGGTATTTGTGGGTGAAAAGGTCCTATTTGAAGGCGGAAACGTGGTATTTCTTGGAGAAGATGTGGTATATTTGGGAGAAATGTGGCATTTCTGGAAGAAACTGTCCTCTTTTGGGGATAGAACAGGTATTTGTGGGTGAAAAGGTCCTATTTGAAGGGGGAACCCTGGTATTTCTTGGAGAAGATGTGATGTATTTGGGAGAAATGTGGCATTTCTGAAAGAAACTGTCCCCTTTTGGGGATAAAAGAGGTATTTGTGGGTGAAAAGGTCCTATTTGAAGGGGGAAAGCTGGTATTTCTTGGAGAAGATGTGATATGTTTGGGAGAAATGTGGCATTTCTGGAAGAAACTGTCCTCTTTTGGGGATAAAAGAGGTATTTGTGGGTGATAAGGTCCTATTTGAAGGGGGGAAGCTGGTATTTCTTGGAGAAGATGTGATATATTTGGGAGAAATGTGGCATGTCTGGAAGAAGCTGTCCTATTTTGGGGATGAAACAGGTATTTGTGGGTGATAAGGTCCTATTTGAAGGGGGAAAGCTGGTATTTCTTGGAGAAGAGGTGATATATTTGGGAGAAATGTGGCATGTCTGGAAGAAACTGTCCTATTTGGGGGATAAAACAGGTATTTGTGGGAGAAAAGGTCCTATTTGAAGGGGGAAAGCTGGTATTTCTTGGAGAAGATGTGATCTATTTGGGAGAAATGTGGCCTTTCTGGAAGAAAATGTCCAATCTGGGGCGAGAAGGCTTGTAGTTTTGGGTGAGAAGGTCCTATTTCAGGCGGAATCCTGGCATTTCCTGGAGAAGATGTGATATATTTCGGAGAAATGTGGCCTTTCCGGAAGAAACTGTCCTCTTTTGGGGATAAAAGAGGTATTAGTGGTTGAAAAGGTCCTATTTGAAGGGGGAAACCTGGTATTTCTTGGAGAAGATGTGATATATTTGGGAGAAATGTGGCATTTCTGGAAGAAAATGTCCTCTTTTGGGGATAAAAGAGGTATTTCATGGAGAAAAGGTCCTAAATCAAGGGGGAAACCTGGTATTTCTTGGAGAAGATGTGATCTATTTGGGAGAAATGTGGCATGTCAGGAAGAAACTGTCCTCTTTTGGGGATAAAACAGGTATTTGTGGGTGAGAAGGTCCTATTTGAAGGGGGAAACCTGGTATTTCTTGGAGAAGCTGTGATCTATTTGGGAGAAATGTGGCCTTTCTGGAAGAAACTGTCCTCTTTTGGGGATAAAAGAGGTATTTGTGGGTGAAAAGGTCCTATTTGAAGGGGGAAACCTGGTATTTCTTGGAGAAGATGTGATGTATTTGGGAGAAATGTGGCCTTTCTGGAAGAAACTTTCCTCTTTTGGGGATAAAAGAGGTACTTGTGGGTGAAAAGGTCCTATTTGAAGGGGGAAACCTGGTATTTCTTGGAGAAGATGTGATATGTTTGGGAGAAATGTGGCATTTCTGAAAGAAACTGTCCTCTTTTGGGGATAAAAGAGGTACTTGTGGGTGAAAAGGTCCTATTTGAAGGGGGAAACCTGGTATTTCTTGGAGAAGATGTGATCTATTTGGGAGAAATCTGGCATTTCTGGAAGAAACTGTCCTCTTTTGGGGATAAAACAGGTATTTGTGGGTGATAAGGTCCTATTTGAAGGGGGAAACCTGGTATTTCTTGGTGAAGCTGTGATCTATTTGGGAGAAATGTGGCATTTCTGGAAGAAACTGTCCTCTTTTGTGGATAAAAGAGGTATTTGTGGGTGAAAAGGTCCTATTTGAAGGGGGAAACGTGGTATTTCTTGGAGAAGATGTGATCTATTTGGGAGAAATGTGCAATGTCAGGAAGAAACTGTCCTCTTTTGGGGATAAAAGAGGTATTTGTGGGTGAGAAGGTCCTATTTGAAGGGGGAAACGTGGTATTTCTTGGAGAAGATGTGATATGTTTGGGAGAAATGTGGCATTTCTGGAAGAAACTGTCCTCTTTTGGGGATAAAAGAGGTATTTGTGGGTGAAAAGTTCCTATTTGAAGGGGGAAAGCTGGTATTTCTTGGAGAAGATGTGATATATTTGGGAGAAATGTGGCATTTCTGGAAGAAACTGTCCTATTTTGGGGATAAAAGAGGTATTTGTGGGTGAAAAGGTCCTATTTGAAGGGGGAAACCTGGTATTTCTTGGAGAAGAGGTGATATATTTGGGAGAAATGTGGCATGTCTGGAAGAATATGTCCAATTTGAGGGATAAAACAGGTATTTGTGGGAGAAAAGGTCCTATTTGAAGTTGGAAAGCTGGTATTTCTTGGAGAAGATGTGATCTATTTGGGAGAAATCTGGCATTTCTGGAAGAGAATGTCCAATTTGGGGGGAGAAGGCTGGTAGTTTTGGGTGAGAAGGTCCTATTTCAGGAGGAATCCTGGTATTTCTTGGAGAAGATGTGATCTATTTGGGAGAAATGTGGCCTTTCTGGAAGAAAATGTCCAATTTGGGGGGAGAAGGCTGGTAGTTTTGGGTGAGAAGGTCCTATTTCAGGAGGAATCCTGGCATATCTAGGAGAAGATGTGATATATTTGGGAGAAATGTGGCATTTCTGGAAGAAACTGTCCTCTTTTGGGGATAAAAGAGGTATTAGTTGTTGAAAAGGTCCTATTTGAAGGGGAATTCCCGGAATGCCAGATTTCTCCCAAATATATCACATCTTCTCCAAGAAATACCAGGTTTCCCCCTTCAAATACAACGATTTCACCCAAAAATACCACTTTTATCCACAAAAGAGGACAGTTTCTTCCAGAAATGCCACATTTCTCCTAAATATATCACATCTTCTCCAAGAAATACCACGTTTCCACCTTCAAATAGGACCTTTTCACCCACAAATACCTCTTTTATCCCCTAAAGAGGACAGTTTCTTCCTGACATGCCACATTTCTCCCAAATATATCTCATCTCCTTATAGAAATACCAGCTTTCCCCCTTCAAATAGGACCTTTTCACCCACTAATACCTCTTTTATCCCCAAAAGAGGGCAGTTTCTTCCAGAAATGGCACATTTCTCCCAAATATACCACATCTTCTCCAAGAAATACCACGTTTCCCCCTTCAAATAGAACCTTTTCACCCACAAATACCTCTTTTATCCCCAAAATAGAACAGTTTCTTGCAGAAATGCCATATTTCTCCCAAACATATCACATCTTCTCCAAGAAATACCAACTTTCCCCCTTCAAATAGGAGCTTTTTACCCACAAATACCTCTTTTATCCCCAAAATAGGACAGTTTCTTCCAGAAAGGCCGCATTTCTCCCAAACATATCACACCTCCTCCAAGAAATACCAGGATTCCTCCTGAAATAGGACCTTTTCTCCCACAAGTTCCAGCCTTCTCCCCCCAAATAGGACATTTTCTTCCACAAAGGCCACATTTCTCCCAAATATATCACATCTTCTCCAAGAAATACCAGGGTTCCCCCTTCAGATAGGACCATTTCACCCACTAATAGCAGGCTTCTCCACCCAAATAGGACAGTTTCTTCCAGAAAGGCCACATTTCTCCCAAATATATCACACCTTCTCCAAGAAATACCAGGTTTCCCCCTTCAAATAGGACCTTTTCAACCACTAATACCACTTTTATCCCCAAAATAGGACAGTTTCTTCCAGACAAGCCACATTTCTCCCAAATATATCACATCTCCTTATAGAAATACCAGCTTTCCCCCTTCAAATAGGACCTTTTCTCCCACAAATACCTGTTTTATCCCCAAAACAGGACACTTTGTTCCGGAAATGCCACATTTCTCCCAAATATATCACATCTTCTCTAAGAAATACCAGGGTTCCAACTTCAAATATGACCTTTTCACCCACAAATACCTGTTTTATCCCCAAAAGAGGACAGTTTCTTCCAGACATGCCACATTTCTCCCAAACATATCACATCTTCTCCACGAAATACCAGCTTTCCCCCTTCAAATAGGACCTTTTCACCCACAAATACCTCTTTTATCCCCAAAAGAGGACAGTTTCTTCCAGAAATGCCACATTTCTCCCAAATATATCACAACTCCTCCAAGAAATACCAGGTTTCCCCCTTCAAATAGGACCTTTTCTCCATGAAATACCTCTTTTATCCCCAAAAGAGGACAGTTTCTTCCAGAAAGGCCAAATTTCTCCCAAATATATCACATCTTCTCCAAGAAATACCAGGTTTCCCCCTTCAAATAGGACCTTTTCACCACAAATACCTCTTTTATCCCCAAAAGAGGACAGTTTCTTCCAGAAATGCCAGATTTCTCCCAAATATATCACATCTTCTCTAAGAAATGCCAGGATTCCTCCTGAAATAGGACCTTCTCACCCAAAATTACCAGCCTTCTCCCCCCAAATTGGACATTTTCTTCCAGAAAGGCCACATTTCTCCCAAATATATCACATCTTCTCCAAGAAATACCAGGATTCCTCCTGAAATAGGATCTTCTCACCGAAAACTACCAGCCTTCTCCCCCCAAATTGGACATTTTCTTCCAGAAAGGCCACATTTCTCCCAAATAGATCACATCTTCTCCAAGAAATACCAGCTTTCCCCCTTCAAATAGGACCTTTTCACCCACAAATACCTCTTTTATCCCCAAAATAGGACAGTTTCTTCCAGAAATGCCACATTTCTCCCAAATATATCACATCTTCTCCAAGAAATACCACGTTTCCCCCTTCAAATAGGACCTTTTCACCCACAAATACCTGTTTTATCCCCAAAAGTGGACAGTTTCTTCCAGAAATGCCACATTTCTCCCAAATAGATCACATCTTCTCCAAGAAATACCAGGTTTCCCCCTTCAAATAGGGCCTTATCTCCCACAAATACCTGTTTTAACCCCAAAAGAGGACAGTTTCTTCCAGACATGCCAAATTTCTCCCAAATAGATCACATCTTCTCCAAGAAATACCAACTTTCCCCCTTCAAATAGGACATTTTCACCCACAAATACCTCTTTTATCCCCAAAAGAGGACAGTTTCTTCCAGAAAGGCCACATTTCTCCCAAACATATCACATCTCCTCCAAGAAATACCAGCATTCCTCCTGAAATAGTACCTTTTCTCCCACAACTACCAGCCTTCTCCCCACAAATTGGACATTTTCTTCCAGAAATGCCACATTTCTCCCAAATATATCACATCTTCTCCAAGAAATAGCAGGTTTTCCCCTGGAAATAGGACCTTTTCACCCACAAATACCTGTTTTATCCCCAAAAGAGGACAGTTTCTTCCGGAAATGCCACATTTCTCCCAAATATATCACATATTCTCCAAGAAATACCAGGTTTCCCCCTTCAAATAGGACCTTTTCTCCCACAAATACCTGTTTTATCCCCAAAAGAGGACAGTTTCTTCCAGACATGCCACATTTCTCCCAAATATATCACATCTTCTCCAAGAAATACCAGCTTTCCCCCTTCAAATACGACCTTTTCACCCACAAATACCTGTTCTATCCCCAAAAGAGGACAGTTTCTTCCAGAAAGGCCACATTTCTCCCAAACATATCACATCTCCTCCAAGAAATACCAGCATTCCTCCTGAAATAGGACCTTTTCTCCCACAACTACCAGCCTTCTCCCCCCAAATAGGACATTTTCTTCCAGACAGGCCACATTTCTCCCAAATAGATCACATCTCCAAGAAATACCAGCTTTCCCCCTTCAAATAGGACCTTTTCACCCACAAATACCTCTTTTATCCCCAAAAGAGGACAGTTTCTTCTTGAAATGCCCGATTTCTCCCAAATAGATCACATCTTCTCCAAGAAATACCAGGGTTCCCCCTTCAAATAGGACCTTTTCACCCACAAATACCTGTTTTATCCCCAAAACAGGGCAGTTTCTTCCAGACATGCCACATTTCTCCCAAATATATCACATCTTCTCCAAGAAATACCACGTTTCCCCCTTCAAATAGGACCTTTTCACCCACAAATACCTCTTTTATCCCCAAAAGAGGACAGTTTCTTCCAGAAAGGCCACATTTCTCCCAAATAGATCACATCTTCTCCAAGAAATACCACGATTCCTCCTGAAATAGGACCTTCTCACCCACAACTACCAGCCGTCTCCCCACAAATTGGACATTTTCTTCCAGAAATGCCTCATTTCTCCCAAATATATCACATCTTCTCCAAGAAATACCAGGTTTCCACCTTCAAATAGGACCTTTTCAACCACAAATACCTGTTTTATGCCCAAAATACGACAGTTTCTTCCAGAAATGCCACATTTCTCCCAAATATATCACATCTTCTCCAAGAAATACCAGGTTTCCCCCTTCAAATAGGACCTTTTCTCCCACAAATACCTCTTTTATCCCCATAAGAGGAAAGTTTCTTCCAGAAATGCCACATTTCTCCCAAATAGATCACATCTTCTCCAAGAAATACCAGCTTTCCCCCTTCAAATAGGACCTTTTCAACCACTAATACCTCTTTTATCCCCAAAAGAGGACAGTTTCCTCCAGACATGCCACATTTCTCCCAAATAGATCACATCTTCTCCAAGAAATGCCAGGATTCCTCCTGAAATAGGACCTTCTCACCCAAAACTACCAGCCTTCTCCCCCCAAATTGGACATTTTCTTCCAGAAAGGCCACATTTCTCCCAAATATATCACATCTTCTCCAAGAAATACCAGGATTCCTCCTGAAATAGGACCTTCTCACCCAAAACTACCAGCCTTCTCCCCCCAAATTGGACATTTCCTTCCAGAAAGGCCACATTTCTCCCAAATAGATCACATCTTCTCCAGGAAATACCAGGTTTCCCCCTTCAAATAGGACCTTTTCTCCCATAAAAACCTGTTTTATCCCCAAAAGAGGACAGTTTCTTCCAGAAAGGCCACATTTCTCCCAAATATATCACATCTTCTCCAAGAAATACCAGGGTTGCCCCTTCAAATAGGACCTTTTCACCCACAAATACCTCTTTTATCCCCAAAATAGGACAGTTTCTTCCAGACATGCCACATTTCTCCCAAATAGATCACATCTTCTCCAAGAAATACTAGGGTTGCCCCTTCAAATAGGACCTTATCACCCACAAATACCTCTTTTATCCCCAAAAGAGGACAGTTTCATTCAGAAATGCCACATTTCTCCCAAATATATCACATCTTCTCCAAGACATACCAGGTTTCCCCCTTCAAATAGGACCTTTTCACCCACAAATACCTGTTTTATCCCCAAAAGAGGACAGTTTCTTCCAGAAATGCCAGATTTCTCCCAAATATATCACATCTTCTCCAAGAAATAACAGGTTTCCCCCTTCAAATACAACGTTTTCACCCAAAAATACCTGTTTTATCCCCAAAAGAGGACAGTTTCTTCCAGAAATGCCACATTTCTCCCAAATAGACCACATCTTCTACAAGAAATACCACGTTTCCGCCTTCAAATAGGACCTTTTCACCCACAAATACCTCTTTTATCCCCAAAAGAGGACAGTTTTTTCCAGACATGCCACATTTCTCCCAAACAGATCACATCTTCTCCAAGAAATACCAGGTTTCCCCCTTCAAATAGGACCTTTTCAACCACAAATACCTGTTTTATCCCTCAAATTGGACATATTCTTCCAGAAATGCCAGATTTCTCCCAAATATATCACATCTTCTCCAAGAAATACCACGTTTCTCACTTTAAATATGACCTTTTCACCCACAAATACCTCTTTTATCCCCAAAAGAGGACAGTTTCTTCCAGAAATGCCACATTTCTCCCAAATATATCATATCTTCTCCAAGAAATACCAGCTTTCCCCCTTCAAATAGGACCTTTTCACACACAAATACCTGTTCTATCCCCAAAAGTGGACAGTTTCTTCCAGAAATGCCCGATTTCTCCCAAATAGATCACATCTTCTCCAAGAAATACCAGGTTTTCCCCTGGAAATAGGACCTTTTCACCTACACATACCGGTTTTATCCCCAAAAGAGGACAGTTTCTTCCAGACATGCCACATTTCTCCCAAATATATCACATCTTCTCCAAGAAATACCAGCTTTCCCCCTTCAAATAGGACCTTTTCACCCACAAATACCTCTTTTATCCCCAAAAGAGGACAGTTTCTACCAGACATGCCACATTTCTCCCAAATATATCACATCTTCTCCAAGAAATACCAGAATTCCTCCTGAAATAGGACCTTCTCACCCAAAACTACCAGCCTTCTCCCCACAAATTGGACATTTTCTTCCAGAAATGCCACATTTCTCCGAAATAGATCACATCTTCTCCAAGAAATAACAGGTTTCCCCCTTCAAATAGGACCTTTTCAACCACAAATACCTCTTTTATCCGCAGAAGAGGACAGTTTCTTCCAGAAATGCCACATTTCTCCCAAATATATCACATCTTCTCCAAGAAATACCAGGTTTCCCCCTTGAATTAGGACCTTTTCTCCATGAAATACCTCTTTTATCCCCAAAAGAGGACATTTTCTTCCAGAAATGCCACATTTCTCCCAAATAGATCACATCTTCTCCAAGAAATACCAGGTTTCCCCCTTCAAATAGGACCTTTTCAACCACTAATACATCTTTTATCCCCAAAAGAGGACAGTTTCTTCCAGAAAGGCCACATTTCTCCCAAATAGATCACATCTTCTCCAAGAAATGCCAGGATTCCTCCTGAAATAGGACCTTCTCACCCAAAACTACCAGCCTTCTCCCCCCAAATTGGACATTTTCTTCCAGAAATGCCACATTTCTCCCAAATAGATCACATCTTCTCCAAGAAATACCAGGATTCCTCCTGAAATAGGACCTTCTCACCCAAAACTACCAGTCTTCTCCCCCCAAATTGGACATTTTCTTTCAGAAAGGCCACATTTCTCCCAAATAGATCACATCTTCTCCAGGAAATACCAGGTTTCCCCCTTCAGATAGGACCTTTTCTCCCACAAATACCTGTTTTATCCCCAAAAGAGGACAGTTTCTTCCAGACATGCCACATTTCTCCCAAATATATCACATCTTCTCCAAGAAATACCAGGGTTCCCCCTTCAAATAGGACCTTTTCACCCACAAATACCTGTTTGATCCCCAAAATAGGACAGCTTCTTCCAGACATGCCACATTTCTCCCAAATATATCACATCTTCTCCAAGAAATACCAGGGTTGCCCCTTCAAATAGGACCTTTTCACCCTCAAATACCTCTTTTATCCCCAAAATAGGACAGTTTCTTCCAGAAATGCCACATTTCTCCCAAATAGATCACATCTTCTCCAAGAAATAACAGGTTTCCCCCTTCAAATAGGACCTTATCACCCACAAATACCTCTTTTATCCCCAAAAGAGGACAGTTTCTTCCAGAAATGCCACATTTCTCCCAAATAGATCACATCTTCTCCAAGAAATAACAGGTTTCCCCCTTCAAATACAACGTTTTCACCCACAAATACCTGTTTTATCCCCAAAAGAGGACAGTTTCTTCCAGAAATGCCACATTTCTCCCAAATATACCACATCTTCTCATAGAATTACCAGGTTTCCCCCTTCAAATAGGACCTTTTCACCCACACATACCTCTTTTATCCCCAAAAGAGGACAGTTTCTTCCAGACATGCCACATTTCTCCCAAATAGATCACATCTTCTCCAAGAAATACCACGTTTCCCCCTTCAAATAGGACCTTTTCAACCACAAATACCTGTTTTATCCCTCAAATTGGACATATTATTCCAGAAATGCCAGATTTCTCCCAAATAGACCACATCTTCTCCAAGAAATACCACGGTTCCCCCTTCAAATAGGACCTTTTCACCCACAAATACCTCTTTGATCCGCAAAAGAGGACAGTTTCTTCCAGAAATGCCACATTTCTCCCAAATATATCATATCTTCTCCAAGAAATACCACCTTTCCCCCTTCAAATAGGACCTTTTCACACACAAATACCTGTTCTATCCCCAAAAGAGGACAGTTTCTTCCAGAAATGCCCGATTTCTCCCAAATATATCACATCTTCTCCAAGAAATACCAGGTTTTCCCCTGGAAATAGGACCTTTTCACCCACACATACCTCTTTTATCCCCAAAAGAGGACAGTTTCTTCCAGAAAGGCCACATTTCTCCCAAATATATCACATCTTCTCCAAGAAATACCAGGGTTCCCCCTTCAAATAGGACCTTTTCACCCACAAATACCTCTTTTATCCCCAAAGGAGGACAGTTTCTACCAGACATGCCACATTTCTCCCAAATATATCACATCTTCTCCAAGAAATACCAGAATTCCTCCTGAAATAGGATCTTCTCACCGAAAACAACCACCCTTCTCCTCCCAAATAGGACATTTTCTTCCAGAAATGCCACATTTCTCCCAAATAGATCACATCTTCTCCAAGAAATAACAGGTTTCCCCCTTCAAATAGGACCTTTTCAACCACAAATACCTGTTTTATCCCCAAAAGAGGACAGTTTCTTCCAGAAATGCCACATTTCTCCCAAATATATCACATCTTCTCCAAGAAATACCAGGTTTCCCCCTTGAATTAGGACCTTTTCTCCATGAAATACCTCTTTTATCCCCAAAAGAGGACAGTTTCTTCCAGAAATGCCACATTTCTCCCAAATATATCACATCTTCTCCAAGAAATACCAGCTTTCCCCCTTCAAATAGGACCATTTCAACCACTAATACCTCTTTTATCCCCAAAAGAGGACAGTTTCTTCCAGAAAGGCCACATTTCTCCCAAATAGATCACATCTTCTCCAAGAAATGCCAGGATTCCTCCTTAAATAGGACCTTCTCACCCAAAACTACCAGCCTTCTCCCCCCAAATTGGACATTTTCTTCCAGACATGCCACATTTCTCCCTAATAGATCACATCTTCTCCAGGAAATACCACGTTTCCCCCTTCAGATAGGACCTTTTCTCCCACAAATACCTCTTTAATCCCCAAAAGAGGACAGTTTCTTCCAGACATTCCACATTTCTCCCAAATATATCATATCTTCTCCAAGAAATACCAGCTTTCCCCCTTCAAATAGTACCTTTTCACACACAAATACCCGTTCTATCCCCAAAAGAGGACAGTTTCTTCCAGAAATGCCCGATTTTTCCCAAATAGATCACATCTTCTCCAAGAAATACCAGGTTTTCCCCTTCAAATAGGACCTTTTCACCCACACATACCTCTTTTATCCCCAAAAGAGGACAGTTTCTTCCAGACATGCCACATTTCTCCCAAATATATCACATCTTCTCCAAGAAATACCAGGGTTCCCCCTTCAAATAGGACCTTTTCACCCACAAATTCCTCTTTTATCCCCAAAAGAGGACATATTCTTCCAGACATGCCACATTTCTCCCAAATATATCACATCTTCTCCAAGAAATACCAGGATTCCTCCTGAAATAGGTCCTTCTCACCCACAACTACCAGCCTTCTCCCCACAAATTGGACATTTTCTTCCAGAAATGCCTCATTTCTCCCAAATATATCACATCTTCTCCAAGAAATACCAGGTTTCCCCCTTCAAATAGGACCTTTTCACCCACAAATACCTCTTTTATCCCCAAAAGAGGACAGTTTCTTCCAGAAATGCCACATTTCTCCCAAATAGATCACATCTTCTCCAAGAAATAACAGGTTTCCCCCTTCAAATAGGACCTTTTCAACCACAAATACCTGTTTTATCCCCAAAATACGACAGTTTCTTCCAGAAATGCCTCATTTCTCCCAAATATATCACATCTTCTCCAAGAAATACCAGGTTTCCCCCTTCAAATAGGACCTTTTCTCCATGAAATACCTCTTTTATCCCCAAAAGAGGACATTTTCTTCCAGAAATGCCACATTTCTCCCAAATATATCACATCTTCTCCAAGAAATACCAGGATTCCTCCTGAAATAGGACCTTCTCACCAAAAACTACCAGCCTTCTCCCCCGAAATTGGACATTTTCTTCCAGAAAGGCCACATTTCTCCCAAATAGATCACATCTTCTCCAGGAAATACCAGCTTTCCCCCTTCATATAGGACCTTTTCTCCCACAAATACCTGTTTTGTCCCCAAAAGAGGACAGTTTCTTCCAGAAATGCCTCATTTCTCCCAAATATATCACATCTTCTCCAAGAAATACCAGGTTTCCCCCTTCAAATAGGACCTTTTCACCCACAAATACCTCTTTTATCCCCAAAATAGGACAGCTTCTTCCAGACATGCCACATTTCTCCCAATTAGATCACATCTTCTCCAAGAAATGCCAGGATTCCTCCTGAAATAGGACCTTCTCACCGAAAACTACCAGCCTTCTGCCCCAAAATTGGACATTTTCTTCCAGAAAGGCCACATTTCTCCCAAATATATCACATCTTCTCCAAGAAATACCAGCTTTCCCCCTTCAAATAGGACCTTTTCACCTGCAAATACCTGTTTTATCCCCAAAAGAGGACAGCTTCTTCCAGAAATGCCGTATTTCTCCCAAATATATCACATCTTCTCCAAGATATACCAGGGTTCCCCCTTCAAATAGGACCTTATCACCCACAAATACCTCTTTTATCCCCAAAATAGGACAGTTTCTTCCAGAAATGCCACATTTCTCCCAAATATATCACATCTTCTCCAAGAAATACCAGGGTTTCCCCTTCAAATAGGACCTTTTCACCCACAAATACCTCTTTTATCCCCCAAAGAGGACAGTTTCTTCCAGAAATGCCACATTTCTCCCAAATATATCACATCTTCTCCAAGAAATACCAGGATTCCCCCTTCAAATAGGACCTTTTCACCCACAAATACCTCTTTTATCCCTCAAAATAGGACAGTTTCTTCCAGACATGCCACATTTCTCCCAAATATATCACATCTTCTCCAAGAAATACCACGATTCCTCCTGAAATAGGACCTTCTCACCCACTAATACCAGGCTTCTCCCCCCAAATAGGACAGGTTCTCCCAGAAATGCCTCATTTCTCCCAAATATATCACATCTTCTCCAAGAAATACCAGCTTTCCCCCTTCAAATTGGACCTTTTCACCCACAGATACCTCTTTTATCCCCAAAAGAGGACAATTTCTTCCAGAAATGCCACATTTCTCCCAAATATATCACATCTTCTCCAAGAAATACCAGGTTTCCCCCTTCAAATAGGACCTTTTCCACCACAAATACCTGTTTTATGCCCAAAATAGGACAGTTTCTTCCAGAAATGCCACATTTCTCCCAAATAGATCACATCTTCTCCAAGAAATACCAGCTTTCCCCCTTCAAATAGGACCTTTTCTCCATGAAATACCTCTTTTATCCCCAAAGAGGACATTTTCTTCCAGAAATGCCACATTTCTCCCAAATATATCACATCTTCTCCAAGAAATACCAGGTTTCCCTCTTCAAATAGGACCTTTTCAACCACTAATACCTCTTTTATCCCCAAAAGAGGACAGTTTCTTCCGGAAAGGCCTCATTTCTCCCAAATAGATCACATCTTCTCCAAGAAATGCCAGGATTCCTCCTGAAATAGGACCTTCTCACCCAAAACTACCAGCCTTCTCCCCCCAAATTGGACATTTTCTTCCAGAAAGGCCACATTTCTCCCAAATATATCACATCTTCTCCAAGAAATACCAGGTTTCCCCCTTCAAATAGGACCTTTTCTCCCACAAATACCTGTTTTATCCCCAAAAGACGACACTTTCCTCCAGAAATGCCACATTTCTCCCAAATAGATCACATCTTCTCCAAGAAATACCAGGATTCCCCCTTCAAATAGGACCTTTTCACCCACAAATACCTCTTTTATCCCTCAAATTGGACATATTCTTCCAGAAATGCCAGATTTCTCCCAAATATATCACATCTTCTCCAAGAAATACCGGATTTCCCCCTTCAAATAGGACCTTTTCACCCACAAATACCTCTTTTATCCCCCAAATAGGACAGTTTCTTCCAGAAATGCCACATTTCTCCCAAATATATCATATCTTCTCCAAGAAATACCAGGTTTCCCCCTTCAAATAGGAAATTTTCACCCACAAATATCTCTTTTATCCCCAAAAGAGGACAGTTTCTTCCAGAAATGCCAGATTTCTCCCAAATATATCACATCTTCTCCAAGAAATACCAGGGTTCCCCCTTCAAATAGGACCTTTTCACCCACAAATACGTCTTTTATCCCCCAAATAGGACACTTTCTGCCAGAAATGCCAGATTTCTCCCAAATAGATCACATCTCCTCCAAGAAATACCAGGATTCCTCCTGAAATAGGACCTTTTCTCCCACAAATACCAGCCTTCTCCCCCCAAATAGGACATTTTCTTTCAGAAAGGCCACATATCACCCAAATATATCACATCTTCTCCAAGAAATACCAGCTTTCCCCCTTCAAATAGGACCTTTTCACCCACAAATACCTCTTTTATCCCCAAAATAGGACAGTTTCTTCCAGAAATGCCAGATTTCTCCCAAATATATCACATCTTCTCCAAGAAATACCAGGTTTCCCCCTTCAAATAGGACCTTTTCACCCACACATACCTCTTTTATCCCCAAAAGAGGACAGTTTCTTCCAGAAATGCCACATTTCTCCCCAATAGATCACATCTTCTCCAAGAAATACCAGGTTTCCCCCTTCAAATAGGACCTTATCACCCACAAATACCTCTTTTATCCCCAAAAGAGGACAGTTTCTTCCAGAAATGCCACATTTCTCCCAAATATATCACATCTTCTCTAAGAAATACCAGCTTTCCAACTTCAAATAGGACCTTTTCACCCACAATAACTCTTTTATCCCCAAAAGAGGACAGTTTCTTCCAGAAATGCCACATTTCTCCCAAATATATCACCTCTTCTCCAAGAAATAACAGGTTTCCCCCTTCAAATACAACGTTTTCACCCACAAATACCTGTTTTATCCCCAAAAGAGGACAGTTTCTTCCAGAAATGCCACATTTCTCCCAAATATACCACATCTTCTCCAAGAAATACCAGGTTTCCCCCTTCAAATAGGACCTTTTCACCCACAAATACCTCTTTTATCCCCAAAATAGGACAGTTTCTTCCAGACATGCCACATTTCTCCCAAATATATCACATCTTCTCCAAGAAATACCAGGGTTCCAACTTCAAATAGGACCTTTTCACCAACAAATACCTGTTTTATCCCTCAAATTGGACATATTCTTCCAGAAATGCCAGATTTCTCCCAAATATATCACATCTTCTCCAAGAAATACCAGGTTTCCCCCTTCAAATTGGACCTTTTCACCCACAAATACCTCTTTTATCCCCAAAAGAGGACAGTTTCTTCCAGAAATGCCAGATTTCTCCCAAATATATCACATCTTCTCCAAGAAATACCACGTTTCCCCCTTCAAATAGGACCTTTTCACCCTCAAATACGTCTTTTATCCCCAAAATAGGACACTTTCTGCCAGAAATGCCAGATTTCTCCCAAATATATCACATCTCCTCCAAGAAATACCAGGATTCCTCCTGAAATAGGACCTTTTCTCCCACAAATACCAGCCTTCTCCCCCCAAATAGGACATTTTCTTCCAGAAATGCCACATTTCTCCCAAATATATCATATCTTCTCCAAGAAATACCACGTTTCCCCCTTCAAATAGGACCTTTTCACCCACAAATACCTGTTTTATCCCCAAAAGAGGACAGTTTCTTCCAGAAATGCCACATTTCTCCCAAATAGATCACATCTTCTCCAAGAAATACCAGGTTTCCCCCTTCAAATAGGACCTTTTCACCCACACATACCTCTTTTATCCCCCCAAATTGGACCGTTTCTTCCAGACAGGCCACATTTCTCCCAAATAGATCACATCTTCTCCAAGAAATACCAGCTTTCCCCCTTCAAATAGGACCTTTTCAACCACTAATACCTCTTTTATCCCCAAAAGAGCACTGTTTCTTCCAGAAATGCCACATTTCTCCCAAATAGATCACATCTTCTCCAAGAAATACCAAGATTCCTCCTGAAATAGGACCTTCTCACCCACAACTACCAGCCCTCTCCCCACAAATTGGACATTTTCTTCCAGAAATGCCACATTTCTCCCAAATATATCACATCTTCTCCAAGAAATACCAGGCTTCCCCCTTCAAATAGGACCTTTTCTCCATGAAATACCTCTTTTATCCCCAAAAGAGGACAGTTTCTTCCAGAAATGCCACATTTCTCCCAAATATAACACATCTTCTCCAAGAAATACCAGGTTTTCCCCCTCAAATAGGACCTTTTCACCCACAAATACCTGTTTTATGCCCAAAATACGACAGTTTCTTCCAGAAATGCCAGATTTCTCCCAAATATATCACATCTTCTCCAAGAAATACCAGGTTTCCCCCTTCAAATAGGACCTTTTCACCCACAAATACCTGTATTATGCCCAAAATACGACATTTTCTTCCAGAAATGCCACATTTCTCCCAAATATATCACATCTTCTCCAAGAAATACCAGGTTTCCCCCTTCAAATAGGACCTTTTCAACCACTAATACCTCTTTTATCCCCAAAAGAGGACAGTTTCTTCCGGATAGGCCACATTTCTCCCAAATATATCACATCTTCTCCAAGAAATGCCAGGATTCCTCCTGAAATAGGACCTTCTCACCCAAAACTACCAGCCTTCTCCCCCCAAATTGGACATTTTCTTGCAGAAATGCCACATTTCTCCCAAATATATCACAACTCCTCCAAGAAATGCCAGGATTCCTCCTGAAATAGGACCTTCTCACCGAAAACTACCAGCCTTCTCCCCCCAAATTGGACATTTTCTTCCAGAAAGGCCACATTTCTCCCAAATATATCACATCTTCTCCAAGAAATACCAGCTTTCCCCCTTCAGATAGGACCTTTTCACCCGCAAATACCTGTTTGATCCCCAAAAGAGGACAGCTTCTTCCAGAAATGCCATATTTCTCCCTAATATATCACATCTTCTCCAAGAAATACCAGGCTTCCCCCTTCAAATAGGACCTTATCACCCACAAATACCTCTTTTATCCCCAAAAGAGGACAGTTTCTTCCAGACATGCCACATTTCTCCCAAATATATCACATCTTCTCCAAGAAATACCAGCTTTCCCCCTTCAAATAGGACCTTTTCACCCACAAATACCTCTTTTATCCCCAAAAGAGGACAGTTTCTTCTAGAAATGCCACATTTCTCCCAAATAGATCACATCTTCTCCAAGAAATAACAGGTTTCCCTCTTCAAATAGGACCTTTTCACCCACAAATACCTCTTTTATCCCCAAAATAGGACAGTTTCTTCCAGACATGCCACAGTTCTCCCAAATATATCACATCTTCTCCAAGAAATACCAGGATTCCTCCTGAAATAGGACCTTCTCACCCACTAATACCAGGCTTCTCCCCCCAAATAGGACAGTTTCTTCCAGAAATGCCTCATTTCTCCCAAATATATCACATCTTCTCCAAGAAATAAAAGCTTTCCCCCCTTCAAATAGGACCTTTTCACCCACAGATACCTCTTTTATCCCCCAAAAAGGACATTTTCTTCCAGAAATGCCACATTTCTCCCAAATATATCACATCTTCTCCAAGAAATACCAGGTTTCCCCCTTCAAATAGGACCTTTTCCACCACAAATACCTGTTTTATGCCCAAAATAGGACAGTTTCTTCCAGAAAAGCCATATTTCTCCCAAATATATCTCATCTTCTCCAAGAAATACCAGGTTTCCCCCTTCAAATAGGACCTTTTCTCCATGAAATACCTCTTTTATCCCCAAAGAGGACATTTTCTTCCAGAAATGCCACATTTCTCCCAAATATATCACATCTTCTCCAAGAAATACCAGGGTTCCCCCTTCAAATAGGACCTTTTCTCCCACAAATACCTCTTTTATCCCCAAAAGAGGACAGTTTCTTCCGGAAAGGACACATTTCTCCCAAATATATCACATCTCCAAGAAATGCCAGGATTCCTCCGGAAATAGGACCTTCTCACCCAAAACTACCAGCCTTCTCCCCCCAAAATAGGACAGTTTCTTCCAGACATGCCACATTTCTCCCAAATATATCACATCTTCTCCAAGAAATACCAGGGTTCCCCCTTCAAATAGGACCTTTTCTCCCACAAATACCTGTTTTATCCCCAAAAGAGGACTGTTTCTGCCAGAAAGGCCACATTTCTCCCAAATATATCACATCTTCTCCAAGATATACCAGGTTTCCCCCTTCAAATAGGACCTTTTCTCCCACAAATACCTGTTTGATCCCCAAAAGAGGACAGCTTCTTCCAGACATGCCTCATTTCTCCCAAATATATCACATCTTCTCCAAGAAATTCCAGGATTCCCCCTTCAAATAGGACCTTTTCACCCACAAATACCTCTTTTATCCCCCAAATAGGACAGTTTCTTCCAGAAAGGCCACATTTCTCCCAAATATATCACATCTTCTCCAAGAAATACCAGGTTTCCCCCTTCAAATAGGAAATTTTCAACCACAAATACCTCTTTTATCCCCAAAAGAGGACAGTTTCTTCCAGAAATGCCACATTTCTCCCAAATATATCACATCTTCCCCAAGAAATACCAGGTTTCCCCCTTGAATTAGGACCTTTTCTCCATGAAATACCTCTTTTATCCCCAAAAGAGGACATTTTCTTCCAGAAATGCCTCATTTCTCCCAAATATATCACATCTTCTCCAAGAAATACCAGGTTTCCCCCTTCAAATAGGACCTTTTCTACAACTAATACCTGTTTTATCCCCAAAAGAGGACAGTTTCTTCCAGAAAGGCCACATTTCTCCCAAATATATCACATCTTCTCCAAGAAATGCCTGGATTCCTCCTGAAATAGGACCTTCTCACCCAAAACTACCAGCCTTCTCCCCCCAAATTGGACATTTTCTTGCAGAAATGCCACATTTCTCCCAAATATATCACATCTTCTCCAAGAAATACCAGGATTCCTCCTGAAATAGGACCTTCTCACCGAAAACTACCAGCCTTCTCCCCCCAAATTGGACATTTTCTTCCAGAAAGGCCACATTTCTCCCAAATATATCACATCTTCTCCAAGAAATACCAGGTTTCCCCCTTCAAATAGGACCTTTTCACCCACAAATACCTCTTTTATCCCCAAAAGAGGACAGTTTCTTCCAGAAATGCCAGATTTCTCCCAAATATATCAGCTCTTCTCCAAGAAATAACAGGTTTCCCCCTTCAAATACAACGTTTTCACCCACAAATACCTGTTTGATCCCAAAAATAGGACAGTTTCTTCCAGACATGCCACATTTCTCCCAAATATATCACATCTTCTCCAAGAAATACCAGGGTTCCCCCTTCAAATAGGACCTTTTCTCCCACAAATACCTCTTTTATCCCCAAAAGAGGACAGTTTCTTCCAGAAATGCCACATTTCTCCCAAATATATCACATCTTCTCCAAGAAATACCAGCTTTCCAACTTCAAATAGGACCTTTTCACCCACAAATACCTCTTTTATCCCCAAAATAGGACAGTTTCTTCCAGAAAGGCCAGATTTCTCCCAAATATATCACATCTTCTACAAGAAATAACAGGTTTCCCCCTTCAAATACAACGTTTTCACCCACAAATACCTGTTTTATCCCCAAAAGAGGACAGTTTCTTCCTGACATGCTACATTTCTCCCAAATATACCACATCTTCTCCAAGAAATACCAGGTTTCCCCCTTCAAATAGGACCTTTTCACCCACAAATACCTCTTTTATCCCCAAAATAGGACAGTTTCTTCCAGACATGCCACATTTCTCCCAAATATATCACATCTTCTCCAAGAAATACCAGGTTTCCCCCTTCAAATAGGACCTTTTCACCAACAAATACCTTTTTTATCCCTCAAATTGGACATATTCTTCCAGAAATGCCACATTTCTCCCAAATATATCACATCTTCTCCAAGAAATACCAGGTTTCCCCCTTCAAATAGGACCTTTTCACCCACAAATACCTCTTTTATCCCCAAAAGAGGACAGTTTCTTCCAGAAATGCCACATTTCACCCAAATATATCATATCTTCTCCAAGAAATACCACGTTTCCCCCTTCAAATAGGACCTTTTCACCCACAAATACCTGTTTTATCCCCATAAGAGGACAGTTTCTTCCAGAAATGCCAGATTTCTCCCAAATAGATCACATCTTCTCCAAGAAATACCAGGGTTCCCCCTTCAAATAGGACCTTTTCACCCACACATACCTCTTTTATCCCCAAAAGAGGACAGTTTCTTCCAGAAATGCCACATTTCTCCCAAATATATCACATCTTCTCCAAGAAATACCTGCTTTCCCCCTTCAAATAGGACCTTTTCACCCACAAATACCTCTTTTATCCCCAAAATAGGACAGTTTCTTCCAGAAATGCCAGATTTCTCCCAAATATATCACATCTTCTCCAAGAAATAACAGGTTTCCCCCTTCAAATACAACGTTTTCACCCACAAATACCTGTTTGATCCCCAAAAGAGGACAGTTTCTTCCAGAAATGCCACATTTCTCCCAAATATACCACATCTTCTCCAAGAAATACCAGGTTTCCCCCTTCAAATAGGACCTTTTCACCCACAAATACCTCTTTTATCCCCAAAATAGGACAGTTTCTTCCAGACATGCCACATTTCTCCCAAATAGATCACATCTTCTCCAAGAAATACCAGGTTTCCCCCTTCAAATAGGACCTTTTCACCCACAAATACCTCTTTTATCCCCAAAATAGGACAGTTTCTTCCAGACATGCCACATTTCTCCCAAATAGATCACATCTTCTCCAAGAAATACCAGGTTTCCAACTTCAAATAGGACATTTTCACCAACAAATACCTGTTTTATCCCTCAAATTGGACATATTCTTCCAGACATGCCACATTTCTCCCAAATATATCACATCTCCTCCAAGAAATACCAGGTTTCCCCCTTCAAATAGGACCTTTTCACCCACAAATACCTCTTTTATCCACAAAAGAGGACAGTTTCTTCCAGAAATGCCACATTTCACCCAAATATATCATATCTTCTCCAAGAAATACCACGTTTCCCCCTTCAAATAGGACCTTTTCACCCACAAATACCTCTTTTATCCCCAAAAGAGGACAGTTTCTGCCAGAAATGCCAGATTTCTCCCAAATAGATCACAGTTTCTCCAAGAAATACCAGGTTTCCACCTTCAAATAGGACCTTTTCACCCACAAATACCTCTTTTATCCCCAAAAGAGGACCGTTTCTTCCAGAAATGCCACATTTCTCCCAAATAGATCACATCTTCTCCAAGAAATACCAGCTTTCCCCCTTCAAATAGGACCTTTTCACCCACAAATACCTGTTTTATCCCCAAAAGAGCACAGTTTCTTCCAGAAATGCCACATTTCTCCCAAATAGATCACATCTTCTCCAAGAAATACCACGATTCCTCCTGAAATAGGACCTTCTCACCCACAACTACCAGCCCTCTCCCCACAAATTGGACATTTTCTTCCAGAAATGCCTCATTTCTCCCAAATATATCACATCTTCTCCAAGAAATACCAGGCTTCCCCCTTCAAATAGGACCTTTTCTCCATGAAATACCTCTTTTATCCCCAAAAGAGGACAGTTTCTTCCAGAAATGCCACATTTCTCCCAAATATATCACATCTTCTCCAAGAAATACCAGGTTTTCCCCTTCAAATAGGACCTTCTCAACCACAAATACCTGTTTTATCCCCAAAATACGACAGTTTCTTCCAGAAATGCCACATTTCTCCCAAATATATCACATCTTCTCCAAGAAATACCAGGTTTCCCCCTGGAAATAGGACCTTTTCACCCATAAATACCTGTATTATGCCCAAAATACGACATTTTCTTCCAGAAATGCCACATTTCTCCCAAATATATCACATCTTCCCCAGGAAATACCAGCTTTCCCCCTTCAAATAGGACCTTTTCAACCACTAATACCTCTTTTATCCCCAAAAGAGGACAGTTTCTTCCGGATAGGCCACATTTCTCCCAAATAGATCACATCTTCTCCAAGAAATGCCAGGATTCCTCCTGAAATAGGACCTTCTCACCCAAAACTACCAGCCTTCTCCCCCCAAATTGGACATTTTCTTCCAGAAATGCCACATTTCTCACAAATATATCACATCTTCTCCAAGAAATACCAGGATTCCTCCTGAAATAGGACCTTCTCACCCAAAACTACCAGCCTTCTCCCCCCAAATTGGACATTTTCTTCCAGAAATGCCACATTTCACCCAAATATATCATATCTTCTCCAAGAAATACCACGTTTCCCCCTTCAAATAGGACCTTTTCACCCACAAATACCTCTTTTATCCCCAAAAGAGGACAGTTTCTGCCAGAAATGCCAGATTTCTCCCAAATAGATCACAGTTTCTCCAAGAAATACCAGGTTTCCACCTTCAAATAGGACCTTTTCACCCACACATACCTCTTTTATCCCCAAAAGAGGACCGTTTCTTCCAGAAATGCCACATTTCTCCCAAATAGATCACATCTTCTCCAAGAAGTACCAGCTTTCCCCCTTCAAATAGGACCTTTTCACCCACAAATACCTGTTTTATCCCCAAAAGAGCACAGTTTCTTCCAGAAATGCCACATTTCTCCCAAATAGATCACATCTTCTCCAAGAAATACCACGATTCCTCCTGAAATAGGACCTTCTCACCCACAACTACCAGCCCTCTCCCCACAAATTGGACATTTTCTTCCAGAAATGCCTCATTTCTCCCAAATATATCACATCTTCTCCAAGAAATACCAGGCTTCCCCCTTCAAATAGGACCTTTTCTCCATGAAATACCTCTTTTATCCCCAAAAGAGGACAGTTTCTTCCAGAAATGCCACATTTCTCCCAAATATATCACATCTTCTCCAAGAAATACCAGGTTTTCCCCTTCAAATAGGACCTTCTCAACCACAAATACCTGTTTTATCCCCAAAATACGACAGTTTCTTCCAGAAATGCCACATTTCTCCCAAATATATCACATCTTCTCCAAGAAATACCAGGTTTCCCCCTGGAAATAGGACCTTTTCACCCATAAATACCTGTATTATGCCCAAAATACGACATTTTCTTCCAGAAATGCCACATTTCTCCCAAATATATCACATCTTCCCCAGGAAATACCAGGTTTCCCCCTTCAAATAGGACCTTTTCAACCACTAATACCTCTTTTATCCCCAAAAGAGGACAGTTTCTTCCGGATAGGCCACATTTCTCCCAAATAGATCACATCTTCTCCAAGAAATGCCAGGATTCCTCCTGAAATAGGACCTTCTCACCCAAAACTACCAGCCTTCTCCCCCCAAATTGGACATTTTCTTCCAGAAATGCCACATTTCTCACAAATATATCACATCTTCTCCAAGAAATACCAGGATTCCTCCTGAAATAGGACCTTCTCACCCAAAACTACCAGCCTTCTCCCCCCAAATTGGACATTTTCTTCCAGAAAGGCCACATTTCTCCCAAATATACCACATCTTCTCCAAGAAATACCAGGTTTCCCCCTTCAAATAGGACCTTTTCACCCGCAAATACCTGTTTGATCCCCAAAAGAGGACAGCTTCTTGCAGACATGCCACATTTCTCCCAAATATATCAAATCTTCTCCAAGAAATACCAGGGTTCCCCCTTCAAATAGGACCTTTTCACCCACAAATACCTCTTTTATCCCCAAAATAGGACAGTTTCTTCCAGACATGCCACATTTCTCCCAAATAGATCACATCTTCTCCAAGAAATACCAGGGTTCCCCCTTCAAATAGGACCTTTTCACCCACAAATACCTCTTTTATCCCCAAAAGAGGACAGTTTCTTCCAGAAATGCCACATTTCTCCCAAATATATCACATCTTCTCCAAGAAATACCAGGATTCCCTCTTCAAATAGGACCTTTTCACCCACAAATACCTCTTTTATCCCCAAAATAGGGCAGTTTCTTCCAGAAATGCCACATTTCTCCCAAATATATCACATCTTCTCCAAGAAATACCAGGATTCCTCCTGAAATAGGACCTTCTCACCCACTAATACCAGGCTTCTCCCCCAAATAGGACAGTTTCTTCCAGAAATGCCTCATTTCTCCCAAATATATCACATCTTCTCCAAGAAATACCAGCTTTCCCCCTTCGAATAGGACCTTTTCACCCACAGATACCTCCTTTATCCCCAAAAGAGGACATTTTCTTCCAGAAATGCCACATTTCTCCCAAATATATCACATCTTCTCCAAGAAGTACCAGGGTTCCCCCTTCAAATAGGACCTTTTCACCCACAAATTCCTGTTTTATGCCCAAAATACGACAGTTTCTTCCAGAAATGCCACATTTCTCCCAAATATATCACATCTTCTCCAAGAAATACCAGGTTTCCCCCTTCAAATAGGACCTTTTCTCGATGAAATACCTCTTTTATCCCCAAAAGAGGACAGTTTCTTCCGGAAAGGCCACATTTCTCCCAAATATATCACATCTTCTGCAAGAAATGCCAGGATTCCTCCTGAAATAGGACCTTCTCACCCAAAACTACCAGCCTTCTCCCCCCAAATTGGACATTTTCTTCCAGAAAGGCCACATTTCTCCCAAATATATCACATCTTCTCCAAGAAATACCAGGTTTCCCCCTTCAAATAGGACCTTTTCACCCACAAATACCTCTTTTATCCCCAAAAGACGACACTTTCCTCCAGAAATGCCACATTTCTCCCAAATATATCACATCTTCTCCAAGAAATACCGGATTTCCCCCTTCAAATAGGACCTTTTCACCCACAAATACCTCTTTTGTCCCCCAAATAGGACAGTTTCTTCCAGAAATGCCATATTTCACCCAAATATATCATATCTTCTCCAAGAAATACCAGGTTTCCCCCTTCAAATAGGAAATTTTAACCCACAAATACCTCTTTTATCCCCAAAAGAGGACAGTTTCTTCCAGAAATGCCACATTTCTCCCAAATATATCACATCTTCTCCAAGAATACCAGGGTTCCCCCTTCAAATAGGACCTTTTCACTCACAAATACGTCTTTTATCCCCAAAAGAGGACACTTTCTGCCAGAAATGCCAGATTTCTCCCAAATAGATCACATCTCCTCCAAGAAATACCAGGACTCCTCCTGAAATAGGACCTTTTCTCCCACAAATACCAGCCTTCACCCCCCAAATTGGACATTTTCTTTCTAAAGGCCACATATCACCCAAATATATCACATCTTCTCCAAGAAATACCAGGGTTCCCCCTTCAAATAGGACCTTTTCACCCACAAATACCTCTTTTATCCCCAAAAGAGGACAGTTTCTTGCAGAAATGCCACATTTCTCCCAAATATATCACATCTTCTCCAAGAAATACCAGGATTCCTCCTGAAATAGGACCTTCTCACCCACTAATACCAGGCTTCTCCCCCCAAATAGGACAGTTTCTTCCAGAAATGCCTCATTTCTCCCAAATATATCACATCTTCTCCAAGAAATAAAAGCTTTCCCCCCTTCAAATAGGACTTTTTCACCCACAGATACCTCTTTTATCCCCAAAGAGGACATTTTCTTCCAGAAATGCCACATTTCTCCCAAATATATCACATCTTCTCCAAGAAATACCAGGGTTCCCCCTTCAAATAGGAACTTTTCTCCCAGAAATACTTGTTTTATCCCCAAAAGAGGACTGTTTCTGCCAGAAAGGCCACATTTCTCCCAAATATATCACATCTTCTCCAAGAAATACCAGGTTTCCCCCTTCAAATAGGACCTTTTCTCCCACAAATACCTGTTTGATCCCCAAAAGAGGACAGCTTCTTCCAGACATGCCTCATTTCTCCCAAATATATCACATCTTCTCCAAGAAATTCCAGGGTTCCCCCTTCAAATAGGACCTTTTCACCCACAAATACCTCTTTTATCCCCCAAATAGGACAGTTTCTTCCAGAAAGGCCACATTTCTCCCAAATATATCACATCTTCTCCAAGAAATACCACGTTTCCCCCTTCAAATAGGAAATTTTCAACCACAAATACCTCTTTTATCCCCAAAAGAGGACAGTTTCTTCCAGAAATGCCACATTTCTCCCAAATATATCACATCTTCTCCAAGAAATACCAGGTTTCCCCCTTGAATTAGGACCTTTTCTCCATGAAATACCTCTTTTATCCCCAAAAGAGGACATTTTCTTCCAGAAATGCCTCATTTCTCCCAAATATATCACATCTTCTCCAAGAAATACCAGGTTTCCCCCTTCAAATAGGACCTTTTCTACAACTAATACCTGTTTTATCCCCAAAAGAGGACAGTTTCTTCCAGAAAGGCCACATTTCTCCCAAATATATCACATCTTCTCCAAGAAATGCCTGGATTCCTCCTGAAATAGGACCTTCTCACCCAAAACTACCAGCCTTCTCCCCCCAAATTGGACATTTTCTTGCAGAAAGGCCACATTTCTCCCAAATATATCACATCTTCTCCAAGAAATACCAGGATTCCTCCTGAAATAGGACCTTCTCACCGAAAACTACCAGCCTTCTCCCCCCAAATTGGACATTTTCTTCCAGAAAGGCCACATTTCTCCCAAATATATCACATCTTCTCCAAGAAATACCAGGTTTCCCCCTTCAAATAGGACCTTTTCACCCACAAATACCTCTTTTATCCCCAAAAGAGGACAGTTTCTTCCAGAAATGCCAGATTTCTCCCAAATATATCAGCTCTTCTCCAAGAAATAACAGGTTTCCCCCTTCAAATACAACGTTTTCACCCACAAATACCTGTTTTATCCCCAAAAGAGGACAGTTTCTTCCAGACATGCCACATTTTTCCCAAATAGATCACATCTTCTCCTAGAAATACCAGGTTTCCCCCTTCAAATAGGACCTTTTCACCCACAAATACCTCTTTTATCCCCAAAAGAGGACAGTTTCTTCCAGAAATGCCACATTTCTCCCAAATATATCACATCTTCTCCAAGAAATACCAGCTTTCCAACTTCAAATAGGACCTTTTCACCCACAAATACCTCTTTTATCCCCAAAATAGGACAGTTTCTTCCAGAAAGGCCAGATTTCTCCCAAATATATCACATCTTCTCCAAGAAATAACAGGTTTCCCCCTTCAAATACAACGTTTTCACCCACAAATACCTGTTTTATCCCCAAAAGAGGACAGTTTCTTCCTGACATGCTACATTTCTCCCAAATATACCACATCTTCTCCAAGAAATACCAGGTTTCCCCCTTCAAATAGGACCTTTTCACCCACAAATACCTCTTTTATCCCCAAAATAGGACAGTTTCTTCCAGACATGCCACATTTCTCCCAAATATATCACATCTTCTCCAAGAAATACCAGGTTTCCCCCTTCAAATAGGACCTTTTCACCAACAAATACCTTTTTTATCCCTCAAATTGGACATATTCTTCCAGAAATGCCACATTTCTCCCAAATATATCACATCTTCTCCAAGAAATACCAGGTTTCCCCCTTCAAATAGGACCTTTTCACCCACAAATACCTCTTTTATCCACAAAAGAGGACAGTTTCTTCCAGAAATGCCACATTTCACCCAAATATATCATATCTTCTCCAAGAAATACCACGTTTCCCCCTTCAAATAGGACCTTTTCACCCACAAATACCTGTTTTATCCCCATAAGAGGACAGTTTCTTCCAGAAATGCCAGATTTCTCCCAAATAGATCACATCTTCTCCAAGAAATACCAGGTTTACCCCTTCAAATAGGACCTTTTCACCCACACATACCTCTTTTATCCCCAAAAGAGGACAGTTTCTTCCAGAAATGCCACATTTCTCCCAAATATATCACATCTTCTCCAAGAAATACCTGCTTTCCCCCTTCAAATAGGACCTTTTCACCCACAAATACCTCTTTTATCCCCAAAATAGGACAGTTTCTTCCAGAAATGCCAGATTTCTCCCAAATATATCACATCTTCTCCAAGAAATAACAGGTTTCCCCCTTCAAATACAACGTTTTCACCCACAAATACCTGTTTGATCCCCAAAAGAGGACAGTTTCTTCCAGAAATGCCACATTTCTCCCAAATATACCACATCTTCTCCAAGAAATACCAGGTTTCCCCCTTCAAATAGGACCTTTTCACCCACAAATACCTCTTTTATCCCCAAAATAGGACAGTTTCTTCCAGACATGCCACATTTCTCCCAAATATATCACATCTTCTCCAAGAAATACCAGGTTTCCCCCTTCAAATAGGACCTTTTCACCCACAAATACCTCTTTTATCCCCAAAATAGGACATTTTCTTCCAGACATGCCACATTTCTCCCAAATAGATCACATCTTCTCCAAGAAATACCAGGTTTCCAACTTCAAATAGGACATTTTCACCAACAAATACCTGTTTTATCCCTCAAATTGGACATATTCTTCCAGACATGCCACATTTCTCCCAAATATATCACATCTCCTCCAAGAAATACCAGGTTTCCCCCTTCAAATAGGACCTTTTCACCCACAAATACCTCTTTTATCCCCAAAAGAGGACAGTTTCTTCCAGAAATGCCACATTTCACCCAAATATATCATATCTTCTCCAAGAAATACCACGTTTCCCCCTTCAAATAGGACCTTTTCACCCACAAATACCTCTTTTATCCCCAAAAGAGGACAGTTTCTGCCAGAAATGCCAGATTTCTCCCAAATAGATCACAGTTTCTCCAAGAAATACCAGATTTCCACCTTCAAATAGGACCTTTTCACCCACACATACCTCTTTTATCCCCAAAAGAGGACCGTTTCTTCCAGAAATGCCACATTTCTCCCAAATAGATCACATCTTCTCCAAGAAATACCAGCTTTCCCCCTTCAAATAGGACCTTTTCACCCACAAATACCTGTTTTATCCCCAAAAGAGCACAGTTTCTTCCAGAAATGCCACATTTCTCCCAAATAGATCACATCTTCTCCAAGAAATACCACGATTCCTCCTGAAATAGGACCTTCTCACCCACAACTACCAGCCCTCTCCCCACAAATTGGACATTTTCTTCCAGAAATGCCACATTTCTCCCAAATATATCACATCTTCTCCAAGAAATACCAGGCTTCCCCCTTCAAATAGGACCTTTTCTCCATGAAATACCTCTTTTATCCCCAAAAGAGGACAGTTTCTTCCAGAAATGCCACATTTCTCCCAAATAGATCACATCTTCTCCAAGAAATACCAGGTTTCCCCCTGGAAATAGGACCTTTTCACCCACAAATACCTGTATTATGCCCAAAATACGACATTTTCTTCCAGAAATGCCACATTTCTCCCAAATATATCACATCTTCCCCAGGAAATACCAGGTTTCCCCCTTCAAATAGGACCTTTTCAACCACTAATACCTCTTTTATCCCCAAAAGAGGACAGTTTCTTCCGGATAGGCCACATTTCTCCCAAATAGATCACATCTTCTCCAAGAAATGCCAGGATTCCTCCTGAAATAGGACCTTCTCACCCAAAACTACCAGCCTTCTCCCCCCAAATTGGACATTTTCTTCCAGAAATGCCACATTTCTCACAAATATATCACATCTTCTCCAAGAAATGCCAGGATTCCTCCTGAAAGAGGACCTTCTCACCCAAAACTACCAGCCTTCTCCCCCCAAATTGGACATTTTCTTCCAGAAAGGCCACATTTCTCCCAAATATACCACATCTTCTCCAAGAAATACCAGGTTTCCCCCTTCAAATAGGACCTTTTCACCCGCAAATACCTGTTTGATCCCCAAAAGAGGACAGCTTCTTGCAGACATGCCACATTTCTCCCAAATATATCAAATCTTCTCCAAGAAATACCAGGGTTCCCCCTTCAAATAGGACCTTATCACCCACAAATACCTCTTTTATCCCCAAAATAGGACAGTTTCTTCCAGACATGCCACATTTCTCCCAAATATATCACATCTTCTCCAAGAAATACCAGGGTTCCCCCTTCAAATAGGACCTTTTCACCCACAAATACCTCTTTTATCCCCAAAAGAGGACAGTTTCTTCCAGAAATGCCACATTTCTCCCAAATATATCACATCTTCTCCAAGAAATACCAGGATTCCCTCTTCAAATAGGACCTTTTCACCCACAAATACCTCTTTTATCCCCAAAATAGGGCAGTTTCTTCCAGAAATGCCACATTTCTCCCAAATATATCACATCTTCTCCAAGAAATACCAGGATTCCTCCTGAAATAGGACCTTCTCACCCACTAATACCAGGCTTCTCCCCCCAAATAGGACAGTTTCTTCCAGAAATGCCTCATTTCTCCCAAATATATCACATCTTCTCCAAGAAATACCAGCTTTCCCCCTTCGAATAGGACCTTATCACCCACAAATACCTCTTTTATCCCCAAAAGAGGACAGTTTCTTCCAGAAATGCCACATTTCTCCCAAATATATCACATCTTCTCTAAGAAATACCAGGTTTCCTCCTTCAAATAGGACCTTTTCACCCACAAATTCCTGTTTTATCCCCAAAAGAGGACAGTTTCTTCCAGAAATGCCACATTTCTCCCAAATATATCACATCTTCTCCAAGAAATACCAGGTTTCCCCCTTCAAATAGGACCTTTTCTCGATGAAATACCTCTTTTATCCCCAAAGAGGACATTTTCTTCCAGAAATGCCACATTTCTCCCAAATATATCACATCTTCTCCAAGAAGTACCAGGGTTCCCCCTTCAAATAGGACCTTTTCACCCACAAATACCTCTTTTATCCCCAAAAGACGACACTTTCCTCCAGAAATGCCACATTTCTCCCAAATATATCACATCTTCTCCAAGAAATACCGGATTTCCCCCTTCAAATAGGACCTTTTCACCCACAAATACCTCTTTTATCCCCCAAATAGGACAGTTTCTTCCAGAAATGCCATATTTCACCCAAATATATCATATCTTCTCCAAGAAATACCAGGTTTCCCCCTTCAAATAGGAAACTTTAGCCCACAAATATCTCTTTTATCCCCAAAAGAGGACAGTTTCTTCCAGAAATGCCTGATTTCTCCCAAATATATCACATCTTCTCCAAGAAATACCAACTTTCCCCCTTCAAATAGGACCTTTTCACTCACAAATACGTCTTTTATCCCCAAAAGAGGACACTTTCTGCCAGAAATGCCAGATTTCTCACAAATAGATCACATCTCCTCCAAGAAATACCAGGACTCCTCCTGAAATAGGACCTTTTCTCCCACAAATACCAGCCTTCACCCCCCAAATTGGACATTTTCTTTCTAAAGGCCACATATCACCCAAATATATCACATCTTCTCCAAGAAATACCTGGGTTCCCCCTTCAAATAGGACCTTTTCACCCACAAATACCTCTTTTATCCCCAAAAGAGGACAGTTTCTTGCAGAAATGCCACATTTCTCCCAAATATATCACATCTTCTCCAAGAAATACCAGGATTCCTCCTGAAATAGGACCTTCTCGCCCACTAATACCAGGCTTCTCCCCCCAAATAGGACAGTTTCTTCCAGAAATGCCTCATTTCTCCCAAATATATCACATCTTCTCCAAGAAATACCACGTTTCCCCCTTCAAATAGGACCTTTTCAACCACTAATACCTCTTTTATCCCCAAAAGAGGACTGTTTCTGCCAGACATGCCACATTTCTCCCAAATATATCACATCTTCTCCAAGAAATACCAGCTTTCCCCCTTCAAATAGGACCTTTTCACCCACAAATACCTCTTTTATCCCCAAAATAGGACAGTTTCTTCCAGACATGCCACATTTCTCCCAAATATATCACATCTTCTCCAAGAAATACCAGGTTTCCCCCTTCAAATAGGACCTTTTCACCAACAAATACCTGTTTTATCCCTCAAATTGGACATATTCTTCCAGAAATGCCACATTTCTCCCAAATATATCACATCTTCTCCAAGAAATACCAGGTTTCCCCCTTCAAATAGGACCTTTTCACCCACAAATACCTCTTTTATCCCCAAAAGAGGACAGTTTCTTCCAGAAATGCCACATTTCACCCAAATATATCATATCTTCTCCAAGAAATACCACGTTTCCCCCTTCAAATAGGACCTTTTCACCCACAAATACCTGTTTTATCCCCATAAGAGGACAGTTTCTTCCAGAAATGCCAGATTTCTCCCAAATATATCACATCTTCTCCAAGAAATACCAGCTTTCCAACTTCAAATAGGACCTTTTCACCCACACATACCTCTTTTATCCCCAAAAGAGGACAGTTTCTTCCAGAAATGCCACATTTCTCCCAAATATATCACATCTTCTCCAAGAAATACCTGCTTTCCCCCTTCAAATAGGACCTTTTCACCCACAAATACCTCTTTTATCCCCAAAATAGGACAGTTTCTTCCAGAAATGCCAGATTTCTCCCAAATATATCACATCTTCTCCAAGAAATAACAGGTTTCCCCCTTCAAATACAACGTTTTCACCCACAAATACCTCTTTTATCCCCAAAATAGGACAGTTTCTTCCAGACATGCCACATTTCTCCCAAATAGATCACATCTTCTCCAAGAAATACCAGCTTTCCTCCTTCAAATAGGACCTTTTCACCCACAAATACCTCTTTTATCCCCAAAATAGGACAGTTTCTTCCAGAAATGCCACATTTCACCCAAATATATCATATCTTCTCCAAGAAATACCACGTTTCCCCCTTAAAATAGGACCTTTTCACCCACAAATACCTCTTTTATCCCCAAAAGAGGACAGTTTCTGCCAGAAATGCCAGATTTCTCCCAAATAGATCACATCTTCTCCAAGAAATACCAGGTTTCCCCCTTCAAATAGGACCTTTTCACCCACAAATACCTCTTTTATCCCCAAAAGAGGACAGTTTCTTCCAGAAATGCCAGATTTCTCCCAAATATATCAGCTCTTCTCCAAGAAATAACAGGTTTCCCCCTTCAAATACAACGTTTTCACCCACAAATACCTGTTTTATCCCCAAAAGAGGACAGTTTCTTCCAGACATGCCACATTTTTCCCAAATAGATCACATCTTCTCCTAGAAATACCAGGTTTCCCCCTTCAAATAGGACCTTTTCACCCACAAATACCTCTTTTATCCCCAAAAGAGGACAGTTTCTTCCAGAAATGCCACATTTCTCCCAAATATATCACATCTTCTCCAAGAAATACCAGCTTTCCAACTTCAAATAGGACCTTTTCACCCACAAATACCTCTTTTATCCCCAAAATAGGACAGTTTCTTCCAGAAAGGCCAGATTTCTCCCAAATATATCACATCTTCTCCAAGAAATAACAGGTTTCCCCCTTCAAATACAACGTTTTCACCCACAAATACCTGTTTTATCCCCAAAAGAGGACAGTTTCTTCCTGACATGCTACATTTCTCCCAAATATACCACATCTTCTCCAAGAAATACCAGGTTTCCCCCTTCAAATAGGACCTTTTCACCCACAAATACCTCTTTTATCCCCAAAATAGGACAGTTTCTTCCAGACATGCCACATTTCTCCCAAATATATCACATCTTCTCCAAGAAATACCAGGTTTCCCCCTTCAAATAGGACCTTTTCACCAACAAATACCTTTTTTATCCCTCAAATTGGACATATTCTTCCAGAAATGCCACATTTCTCCCAAATATATCACATCTTCTCCAAGAAATACCAGGTTTCCCCCTTCAAATAGGACCTTTTCACCCACAAATACCTCTTTTATCCACAAAAGAGGACAGTTTCTTCCAGAAATGCCACATTTCACCCAAATATATCATATCTTCTCCAAGAAATACCACGTTTCCCCCTTCAAATAGGACCTTTTCACCCACAAATACCTGTTTTATCCCCATAAGAGGACAGTTTCTTCCAGAAATGCCAGATTTCTCCCAAATAGATCACATCTTCTCCAAGAAATACCAGGTTTACCCCTTCAAATAGGACCTTTTCACCCACACATACCTCTTTTATCCCCAAAAGAGGACAGTTTCTTCCAGAAATGCCACATTTCTCCCAAATATATCACATCTTCTCCAAGAAATACCTGCTTTCCCCCTTCAAATAGGACCTTTTCACCCACAAATACCTCTTTTATCCCCAAAATAGGACAGTTTCTTCCAGAAATGCCAGATTTCTCCCAAATATATCACATCTTCTCCAAGAAATAACAGGTTTCCCCCTTCAAATACAACGTTTTCACCCACAAATACCTGTTTGATCCCCAAAAGAGGACAGTTTCTTCCAGAAATGCCACATTTCTCCCAAATATACCACATCTTCTCCAAGAAATACCAGGTTTCCCCCTTCAAATAGGACCTTTTCACCCACAAATACCTCTTTTATCCCCAAAATAGGACAGTTTCTTCCAGACATGCCACATTTCTCCCAAATATATCACATCTTCTCCAAGAAATACCAGGTTTCCCCCTTCAAATAGGACCTTTTCACCCACAAATACCTCTTTTATCCCCAAAATAGGACATTTTCTTCCAGACATGCCACATTTCTCCCAAATAGATCACATCTTCTCCAAGAAATACCAGGTTTCCAACTTCAAATAGGACATTTTCACCAACAAATACCTGTTTTATCCCTCAAATTGGACATATTCTTCCAGACATGCCACATTTCTCCCAAATATATCACATCTCCTCCAAGAAATACCAGGTTTCCCCCTTCAAATAGGACCTTTTCACCCACAAATACCTCTTTTATCCCCAAAAGAGGACAGTTTCTTCCAGAAATGCCACATTTCACCCAAATATATCATATCTTCTCCAAGAAATACCACGTTTCCCCCTTCAAATAGGACCTTTTCACCCACAAATACCTCTTTTATCCCCAAAAGAGGACAGTTTCTGCCAGAAATGCCAGATTTCTCCCAAATAGATCACAGTTTCTCCAAGAAATACCAGATTTCCACCTTCAAATAGGACCTTTTCACCCACACATACCTCTTTTATCCCCAAAAGAGGACCGTTTCTTCCAGAAATGCCACATTTCTCCCAAATAGATCACATCTTCTCCAAGAAATACCAGCTTTCCCCCTTCAAATAGGACCTTTTCACCCACAAATACCTGTTTTATCCCCAAAAGAGCACAGTTTCTTCCAGAAATGCCACATTTCTCCCAAATAGATCACATCTTCTCCAAGAAATACCACGATTCCTCCTGAAATAGGACCTTCTCACCCACAACTACCAGCCCTCTCCCCACAAATTGGACATTTTCTTCCAGAAATGCCACATTTCTCCCAAATATATCACATCTTCTCCAAGAAATACCAGGCTTCCCCCTTCAAATAGGACCTTTTCTCCATGAAATACCTCTTTTATCCCCAAAAGAGGACAGTTTCTTCCAGAAATGCCACATTTCTCCCAAATAGATCACATCTTCTCCAAGAAATACCAGGTTTCCCCCTGGAAATAGGACCTTTTCACCCACAAATACCTGTATTATGCCCAAAATACGACATTTTCTTCCAGAAATGCCACATTTCTCCCAAATATATCACATCTTCCCCAGGAAATACCAGGTTTCCCCCTTCAAATAGGACCTTTTCAACCACTAATACCTCTTTTATCCCCAAAAGAGGACAGTTTCTTCCGGATAGGCCACATTTCTCCCAAATAGATCACATCTTCTCCAAGAAATGCCAGGATTCCTCCTGAAATAGGACCTTCTCACCCAAAACTACCAGCCTTCTCCCCCCAAATTGGACATTTTCTTCCAGAAATGCCACATTTCTCACAAATATATCACATCTTCTCCAAGAAATGCCAGGATTCCTCCTGAAAGAGGACCTTCTCACCCAAAACTACCAGCCTTCTCCCCCCAAATTGGACATTTTCTTCCAGAAAGGCCACATTTCTCCCAAATATACCACATCTTCTCCAAGAAATACCAGGTTTCCCCCTTCAAATAGGACCTTTTCACCCGCAAATACCTGTTTGATCCCCAAAAGAGGACAGCTTCTTGCAGACATGCCACATTTCTCCCAAATATATCAAATCTTCTCCAAGAAATACCAGGGTTCCCCCTTCAAATAGGACCTTATCACCCACAAATACCTCTTTTATCCCCAAAATAGGACAGTTTCTTCCAGACATGCCACATTTCTCCCAAATATATCACATCTTCTCCAAGAAATACCAGGGTTCCCCCTTCAAATAGGACCTTTTCACCCACAAATACCTCTTTTATCCCCAAAAGAGGACAGTTTCTTCCAGAAATGCCACATTTCTCCCAAATATATCACATCTTCTCCAAGAAATACCAGGATTCCCTCTTCAAATAGGACCTTTTCACCCACAAATACCTCTTTTATCCCCAAAATAGGGCAGTTTCTTCCAGAAATGCCACATTTCTCCCAAATATATCACATCTTCTCCAAGAAATACCAGGATTCCTCCTGAAATAGGACCTTCTCACCCACTAATACCAGGCTTCTCCCCCCAAATAGGACAGTTTCTTCCAGAAATGCCTCATTTCTCCCAAATATATCACATCTTCTCCAAGAAATACCAGCTTTCCCCCTTCGAATAGGACCTTATCACCCACAAATACCTCTTTTATCCCCAAAAGAGGACAGTTTCTTCCAGAAATGCCACATTTCTCCCAAATATATCACATCTTCTCTAAGAAATACCAGGTTTCCTCCTTCAAATAGGACCTTTTCACCCACAAATTCCTGTTTTATCCCCAAAAGAGGACAGTTTCTTCCAGAAATGCCACATTTCTCCCAAATATATCACATCTTCTCCAAGAAATACCAGGTTTCCCCCTTCAAATAGGACCTTTTCTCGATGAAATACCTCTTTTATCCCCAAAGAGGACATTTTCTTCCAGAAATGCCACATTTCTCCCAAATATATCACATCTTCTCCAAGAAGTACCAGGGTTCCCCCTTCAAATAGGACCTTTTCACCCACAAATACCTCTTTTATCCCCAAAAGACGACACTTTCCTCCAGAAATGCCACATTTCTCCCAAATATATCACATCTTCTCCAAGAAATACCGGATTTCCCCCTTCAAATAGGACCTTTTCACCCACAAATACCTCTTTTATCCCCCAAATAGGACAGTTTCTTCCAGAAATGCCATATTTCACCCAAATATATCATATCTTCTCCAAGAAATACCAGGTTTCCCCCTTCAAATAGGAAACTTTAGCCCACAAATATCTCTTTTATCCCCAAAAGAGGACAGTTTCTTCCAGAAATGCCTGATTTCTCCCAAATATATCACATCTTCTCCAAGAAATACCAACTTTCCCCCTTCAAATAGGACCTTTTCACTCACAAATACGTCTTTTATCCCCAAAAGAGGACACTTTCTGCCAGAAATGCCAGATTTCTCACAAATAGATCACATCTCCTCCAAGAAATACCAGGACTCCTCCTGAAATAGGACCTTTTCTCCCACAAATACCAGCCTTCACCCCCCAAATTGGACATTTTCTTTCTAAAGGCCACATATCACCCAAATATATCACATCTTCTCCAAGAAATACCTGGGTTCCCCCTTCAAATAGGACCTTTTCACCCACAAATACCTCTTTTATCCCCAAAAGAGGACAGTTTCTTGCAGAAATGCCACATTTCTCCCAAATATATCACATCTTCTCCAAGAAATACCAGGATTCCTCCTGAAATAGGACCTTCTCGCCCACTAATACCAGGCTTCTCCCCCCAAATAGGACAGTTTCTTCCAGAAATGCCTCATTTCTCCCAAATATATCACATCTTCTCCAAGAAATACCACGTTTCCCCCTTCAAATAGGACCTTTTCAACCACTAATACCTCTTTTATCCCCAAAAGAGGACTGTTTCTGCCAGACATGCCACATTTCTCCCAAATATATCACATCTTCTCCAAGAAATACCAGCTTTCCCCCTTCAAATAGGACCTTTTCACCCACAAATACCTCTTTTATCCCCAAAATAGGACAGTTTCTTCCAGACATGCCACATTTCTCCCAAATATATCACATCTTCTCCAAGAAATACCAGGTTTCCCCCTTCAAATAGGACCTTTTCACCAACAAATACCTGTTTTATCCCTCAAATTGGACATATTCTTCCAGAAATGCCACATTTCTCCCAAATATATCACATCTTCTCCAAGAAATACCAGGTTTCCCCCTTCAAATAGGACCTTTTCACCCACAAATACCTCTTTTATCCCCAAAAGAGGACAGTTTCTTCCAGAAATGCCACATTTCACCCAAATATATCATATCTTCTCCAAGAAATACCACGTTTCCCCCTTCAAATAGGACCTTTTCACCCACAAATACCTGTTTTATCCCCATAAGAGGACAGTTTCTTCCAGAAATGCCAGATTTCTCCCAAATATATCACATCTTCTCCAAGAAATACCAGCTTTCCAACTTCAAATAGGACCTTTTCACCCACACATACCTCTTTTATCCCCAAAAGAGGACAGTTTCTTCCAGAAATGCCACATTTCTCCCAAATATATCACATCTTCTCCAAGAAATACCTGCTTTCCCCCTTCAAATAGGACCTTTTCACCCACAAATACCTCTTTTATCCCCAAAATAGGACAGTTTCTTCCAGAAATGCCAGATTTCTCCCAAATATATCACATCTTCTCCAAGAAATAACAGGTTTCCCCCTTCAAATACAACGTTTTCACCCACAAATACCTCTTTTATCCCCAAAATAGGACAGTTTCTTCCAGACATGCCACATTTCTCCCAAATAGATCACATCTTCTCCAAGAAATACCAGCTTTCCTCCTTCAAATAGGACCTTTTCACCCACAAATACCTCTTTTATCCCCAAAATAGGACAGTTTCTTCCAGAAATGCCACATTTCACCCAAATATATCATATCTTCTCCAAGAAATACCACGTTTCCCCCTTAAAATAGGACCTTTTCACCCACAAATACCTCTTTTATCCCCAAAAGAGGACAGTTTCTGCCAGAAATGCCAGATTTCTCCCAAATAGATCACAGCTTCTCCAAGAAATACCAGGTTTCCACCTTCAAATAGGACCTTTTCACCCACACATACCTCTTTTATCCCCAAAAGAGGACCGTTTCTTCCAGAAATGCCACATTTCTCCCAAATATATCACATCTTCTCCAAGAAATACCAGCTTTCCCCCTTCAAATAGGAACTTTTCACCCACTAATACCTGTTTTATCCCCAAAAGAGGACAGTTTCTTCCAGAAATGCCACATTTCTCCCAAATAGATCACATCTTCTCCAAGAAATACCAGGATTCCTCCTGAAATAGGACCTTCTCACCCACAACTACCAGCCCTCTCCCCACAAATTGGACATTTTCTTCCAGAAATGCCTCATTTCTCCCAAATATATCACATCTTCTCCAAGAAATACCAGGTTTTCCCCTTCAAATAGGACCTTCTCAACCACAAATACCTGTTTTATCCCCCAAATACGACAGTTTCTTCCAGAAATGCCACATTTCTCCCAAATATATCACATCTTCTCCAAGAAATACCACGTTTCCCCCTGGAAATAGGACCTTTTCACCCACAAATACCTGTATTATGCCCAAAATACGACATTTTCTTCCAGAAATGCCACATTTCTCCCAAATATATCACATCTTCCCCAAGAAATACCAGGTTTCCCCCTTCAAATAGGACCTTTTCAACCACTAATACCTCTTTTATCCCCAAAAGAGGACAGTTTCTTCCGGATAGGCCACATTTCTCCCAAATATATCACATCTTCTCCAAGAAATGCCAGGATTCCTCCTGAAATAGGACCTTCTCACCCAAAACTACCAGCCTTCTCCCCCCAAATTGGACATTTTCTTCCAGAAATGCCACATTTCTCCCAAATATATCACATCTTCTCCAAGAAATACCGGATTTCCCCCTTCAAATAGGACCTTTTCACCCACAAATACCTCTTTTATCCCCCAAATAGGACAGTTTCTTCCAGAAATGCCATATTTCACCCAAATATATCATATCTTCTCCAAGAAATACCAGGTTTCCCCCTTCAAATAGGAAATTTTAACCCACAAATACCTCTTTTATCCCCAAAATAGGACAGTTTCTTCCAGAAATGCCACATTTCTCCCAAATATATCACATCTTCTCCAAGAAATACCAGGGATCCCCCTTCAAATAGGACCTTTTCACTCACAAATACGTCTTTTATCCCCAAAAGAGGACACTTTCTGCCAGAAATGCCAGATTTCTCCCAAATAGATCACATCTCCTCCAAGAAATACCAGGACTCCTCCTGAAATAGGACCTTTTCTCCCACAAATACCAGCCTTCACCCCCCAAATTGGACATTTTCTTTCTAAAGGCCACATATCACCCAAATATATCACATCTTCTCCAAGGAATACCAGGGTTCCCCCTTCAAATAGGACCTTTTCACCCACAAATACCTCTTTTATCCCCAAAAGAGGACCGTTTCTTCCTGACATGCCACTTTTCTCCAAAATAGATCACATCTTCTCCAAGAAATACCAGCTTTCCCCCTTCAAATAGGACCTTTTCACCCACAAATACCTGTTCTATCCACAAAACAGGACACTTTCTTCCAGAAATGCCACATTTCTCCCAAATAGATCACATCTTCTCCAAGAAATACCAAGTTTCCCCCTTCAAATAGGACCTTTTCACCCACAAATACCTCTTTTATCCCCAAAAGAGGACAGTTTCTTCCAGAAATGCCACATTTCTCCCAAATATATCACATCTTCTCCAAGAAATACCACGTTTCCCCCATCATATAGGACCTTTTCTCAATGAAATACCTCTTTTATCCCCAAAAGAGGACAGTTTCTTCAAGAAAGGCCAGATTTCTCCCAAATATATCACATCTGCTCCAAGAAATACCAGGTTTCCCTCTTCAAATAGGACCTGTACTCCCACAAATACCTCTTTTATCCCCAAAATAGGACAGTTTCTTCCAGAAATGCCACATTTCTCCCAAATATATCTCATCTCCAAGAAATACCAGGTTTCCTCCTGAAATAGGACCTTGTCACCCACAGATTCCTGTTTTATCCCTTTGTTCCGAGCGGCTTTTCGTTTTGGAGTGTTTATCCGATGCTACTCTTCAGCATTCTGTGTCGAATAAAATAGAAGAGAAAAGCCCCACTAATAAGGCAGCAAGAAGCTCCAGAAGCCACACACGTTGTGCTTTCAGGGAGGACGTTCCAGAAAGTCGAGAGTTGTGGCTTCTTTCCTGCGGAGAAAAAACCCCCTGTTTTCAGGCAATGCAGGACGCTGAATTCGCTCCTTCTCGGCATTTCAATACCGCTCCTTCGCTCTCGTGGCTCGAACGCGGCACACGCGCTCAACCGCTCCGGAGAGTCTGCAGTTGCTGTCCGGTCCATCGCGGTTCTGCCCGAGTGCCGCTTGCAGCCTTCAGCAGCGCTCTCGTTTCTCTCGGATGCCGGGAAAGAGCGACTTCAGCCGGATGCTTTTCTCCGACGAGTGAGCGGCTTCTTCTGCGCACATCGCAATGGAGCGCTTTTGACTTCTCCATGTGTCCATGCAGAATGCACTACGCTTCTCTCTCATTCTTATCCCTTCCTTCCGAGCGACATTTCGTTTTGGAGTGTTTATCCGATGCTACACTTCAGCATTCTGTGACGAATAGTGTAGAAGAGAAAAGCCCCACTAATAAGATAGCTAGAAGCTCCAGAAGCCACACACGTAGTGCTTTCAGGGAGGACGTTCCAGAAAGTCGAGAGTTGTGGCTTCTTTCCTGCGGAGAAAAAACCCCCTGTTTTCAGGCAATGCAGGACGCTGAATTCGCATCTTCTCGGCATAGGAATACCGCTCCTTCGCTCTCGTGGCTCGAAAGCGGCACTCGCGCTGAACCGCTCCGGAGAGTCTGCAGTTGCTGGCCGGTCCATCGCGGTTCTGCCCGAGTGCCGCTTGCAGCCTTCAGCAGCGGTCTCGTTTCTCTCGGATGCCGGGAAAGAGCGACTTCAGCCGGATGCTTTTCTCCGACGAGTGAGCGGCTTCTTCTGCGCACATCGCAATGGAGAGCTTCTGACTTCTCCTTCTGTCCATGCAGAATGCACTACGCTTCTCTCTCATTCTTATCCCTTTCTTCCGAGCGACTTTTCGTTTTGGAGTGTTTATCCGATGCTACACTTCAGCATTCTGTGACGAATAGAGTAGAAGAGAAAAGCCCCACTAATAAGGCAGCTAGAAGTTCGAGGAGCAACGCACGTAGTGCTTTCAGGGAGGACTTTCCAGAAAGTCGAGAGTTGTGGCTTGTTTCCGGCGGAGAAAAAAGCCCCTGTTTTCAGGCAATGCAGGACGCTGAATTCGCTCGTTCTCGGCATAGGAATGCCGCTCCTCCTCTCTCGTGGCTCGAAAGCGGCATTTGCGCTGAACCACACCGGACAGTCTGCAGTTGCAGACTACTGAATAGCCTGAAAATAGGGGGTTTTTTCTCCGCAGGAAAGAAGCCACAACTCTCGACTTTCTGGAACGTCCTCCCTGAAAGCACTACGTGTGTCGCTCCTCGAACTTCTAGCTGCCTTATTAGCGGGGCTTTTCTCTTCTACTCTATTCGTCACAGAATGCTGAAGTGTAGCATGGGATAAACACTCCAAAACGAAATGTCGCTCGGAAAAAGGGATAAGAATGAGAGAGAAGAGTAGTGCATTCTGCATGGACAGAAGGAGAAGTCAGAAGGGCTGCATTGCGATGTGCGCAGAAGAAGCCGCTCACTCGTCGGAGAAAAGCATCCGGCTGAAGTCGCTCTTTCCCGGCATCCGAGAGAAACGAGAGCGCTGCTGAAGGCTGCAAGCGGCACTCGGGCAGAACCGCGATGGACCGGACAGCAACTGCAGACTCTCCGGAGCGGTTGAGCGCGTGTGCCGCGTTCGAGCCACGAGAGCGAAGGAGCGGTATTGAAATGCCGAGAAGGAGCGAATTCAGCGTCCTGCATTGCCTGAAAACAGGGGGTTTTTTCTCCGCAGGAAAGAAGCCACAACTCTCGACTTTCTGGAACGTCCTCCCTGAAAGCACTAAGTGTGTCGCTCCTCGAACTTCTAGCTGCCTTATTAGTGGGTTTTTCTCTTCTATTTTATTCGTCACAGAATGCTGAAGTGTAGCATCGGATAAACACTCCAAAACGAAATGTCGCTCGGAAGAAAGGGATAAGAATGAGAGAGAAGCGTAGTGCATTCTGCATGGACACATGGAGAAGTCAGAAGCTCTCCATTGCGATGTGCGCAGAAGAAGCCGCTCACTCGTCGGAGCAAAGCATCCGGCTGAAGTCGCTCTTTCCCGGCATCTGAGAGAAACGAGAGCGCTGCTGAAGGCTGCAAGCGGCACAGGGGCAGAATCGCGATGGACCGGACAGCAACTGCAGACTCTCCGGAGCGGTTCAGAGCGAGTGCCGCTTTCGAGACACGAGAGCGAAGGAGCGGTATTGAAATGCCGAGAAGATGCGAATACAGCCTATTGCATTGCCTGAAAACAGGGGTTTTTTTCTCCGCAGGAAAGAAGCCACAACTCTCGACTTTCTGGAACGTCCTCCCTGAAAGCACAATGTGTGTGGCTACTGGACGTTCTAGCTGCCTTATTAGTGGGGCTTTTCTCTTCTACTCTATTCGTCACAGAATACTGAAGTGTAGCATCGGATAAACACTCCAAAACGAAATGTCGCTCGGAAAAAGGGATAAAACAGGTATTTGTGGGTGACAGGGTCCTATTTCAGGAGGAAACCTGGTATTTCTTGGAGATGTGATATATTTGGGAGAAATGTGGCATTTCTGGAAGAAACTGTCCTCTTTTGGGGATAAAAGAGGTATTTGTGGGTGAAAAGGTCCTATTTGAAGAGGGAAACCTGGTATTTCTTGGAGAAGATGTGATATATTTGGGAGAAATCTGGCCGCTCTGGAAGAAACTGTCCTCTTTTGGGGATAAAACAGGTATTTCATGGAGAAAAGGTCCTAATTGAAGGGGGAACCCTGGTATTTCTTGGAGGAGTTTTGCTATATTTGGGAGAAATGTGGCATTTCTGGAAGAAACTGTCCTATTTTGGGGATAAAAGAGGTATTTGTGGGTGATAAGATCCTATTTGAAGGGGGAAACGTGGTATTTCTTGGAGAAGATGTGATATATTTGGGAGAAATGTGGCATTTCTGGAAGAAACTGTCCTCTTTTGGGGATAAAAGAGGTATTTGTGGGTGAAAAGGTCCTATTTGAAGGGGAAAAGCGGGTATTTCTTGGAGAAGATGTGATCTATTTTGGAGAAATGTGGCCTTTCTATAAGAAACTGTCCTCTTTTGGGGATAAAAGATGTATTTGTGGGTAAAAAGGTCCAATTTGAAGGGGGAAACCTGGTATTTCTTGGAGAAGATGTGGTATATTTGGGAGAAATGTGGCATTTCTGGAAGAAACTGTCCTCTTTTGGGGATAAAAGAGGTATCTGTGGGTGAAAAGTTCCTATTTGAAGGAGGAATCCTGGTATTTCTTGGAGGACACGTGAGATGTTTGGGAGAAATGACGCATTTCTGGAAGAAACTGTCCTATTTTGGGATAAAAGCGGTATTTGTGGGCGAAAAGGTCCTATTTGAAGTTGGAAACCTGGTATTTCTTGGAGAAGATGTGATATATTTGGGAGAAATATGGCATTTCTGCAACAAACTGTTCTATTTTGGGGATAAAAGAGGTATTTGTGGGTGAAAAGGTCCTATTTGAAGGGGGAATGCTGGTATTTCTTGGAGAAGATGTGGTATATTTGGGAGAAATGTGGCATTTCTGGAAGAAACTGTCCTCTTTTGGGGATAAAAGAGGTATTTGTGGGTGAAAAGGTCCTATTTGAAGGGGGAACCCTGGTATTTCTTGGAGAAGATGTGATATATTTGGGAGAAATGTGGCATGTCTGGAAAAAACTGTCCTATTTTGGAGATAAAAGAGGTATTTGTGGGTGAGAAGGTCCTATTTGAAGGGGGAAACCTGGTATTTCTTGGAGAAGATGTGATATATTTGGGAGAAATGTGGCATTCCTGGAAGATACTGTCCTCTTTTGGGGATAAAACAGGTATCTGTGGGTGAAAAGGTCCTATTTGAAGGGGGAAACGTGGTATTTCTTGGAGAAGATGTGATATATTTGGGAGAAATGTGGCATGTCTGGAAGAAACTGTCCTATTTTGGGGATAAAACAGGTATTTGTGGGTGAAAAGGTCCTATTTGAAGGGGGAAAGCTGGTATTTCTTGGAGAAGATGTGATATATTTGGGAGAAATGTGGCATTTCTGGAAGAAAGTGTCCTGTTTTGGGGATACAACAGTTATTTGTGCGAGAAAAGGTTCTATTTGAAGGGGGAAAGCTGGTATTTCTTGAAGGAGATGTGATATATTTGGGCGAAATGTGGCATGTCTGGAAGAAACTGTCCTATTTTGGGGATAAAAGAGGTATTTGTGGGTGAAAAGGTCCTATTTGAAGGGGGAAATCTGGTAATTCTATGAGAAGATGTGATATATTTGGGAGAAATGTGGCATGTCAGGAAGAAACTGTCCTACTTGGGGGAGAAGCCTGCTATTAGTGGTTCAAAAGGTCCTATTTCCTGGGGAAAGCTGGTATTTCTTGGAGAAGATGTGATATATTTGGGAGAAATGTGGCATGTCTGGAAGAAACTGTCCAATTTAGGAGATAAAAGAGGTATTTGTGGGTGAAAAGGTCCTATTTGAAGGGGGAAACTTGGTATTTCTTGGAGAAGATGTGATGTATTTGGGAGAAATGTGGCATTTCTTTAAGAAACTGTCCTCTTTTGGGGATAAAACAGGTATTTGTGGGTGAAAAGGTCCTATTTGAAGGGGGAAAGCCGGTATTTCTCGGAGAAGATGTGATATATTTGGGAGAAATGTGGCATTTCTGGAAGAAACTGTCCTCTTATGGGGATAGAACAGGTATTTGTGGGAGAAAAGGACCTATTTGAAGGGGGAAACCTGGTATTTCTTGGAGAAGATGTGGTATCTTTGGGAGAAATGTGGCCTGTCTGGAAGAAAATGTCCTATTTGAGGGACAATACAGGTTTTTGTGGGTGAAAATGTCCTATTTGAAGGGGGAAACCTGGTATTTCTTGGAGAAGATGTGGTATATTTGGGAGAAATGTGGCATTTCTGGAAGAAACTGTCCTCTTTTGTCGATGAAACAGGTATTTTTGGGTGAAAAGGTCCTATTTCAAGGGGGAAAGCTGGTATTTCTTGCAAGAGATGTGATATATTTGGGAGAAATGTGGCATGTCTGGAAGAAACTGTCCAATTTAGGGGATAAAAGACGTATTTGTGGGTGAAAAGGTCCTATTTGAAGGGGGAAACCTGGTATTTCTTGGAGAAGATGTGATATATTTGGGAGAAATGTGGCATTTCTGGAAGAAACTGTCCTATTTGAGGGATAAAAGAGGTATTTGTGGGAGAAAAGATCCTATTTGAAGGGTGAAAGCTGGTATTTCTTGGAGAAGATGTGATCTATTTGGGAGAAATGTGGCATTTCTGGAAGAAAATGTCCATTTTGGGGTGAGAAGGCTGGTAGTTTTCGGTGAGAAGGTCCTATTTCAGGAGGAATCCTGGTATTTCTTGGAGAAGATGTGCTATATTTGGGAGAAATGTGGCCTTTCTGGAAGAAACTGTCCTCTTTTGGGGAGAAGGCTGGTAGTTTTGGGTGAGAAGGTACTATTTCAGGAGGAATCCTGGCATTTCTTGGAGAAGATGTGATATATTTGGGAGAAATCTGGCATTTCTGGAATAAACTGTCCTCTTTTGGGGATCAAAGAGGTATTTGTGGGTGAAAATTTCCTATTTGAAGGGGGAAACCTGGTATTTCTTGGAGAAGATGTGATATATTTGGGAGAAATCTGGCATTTCTGGAAGAATATGTCCAATTTGAGGGATAAAACAGGTATTTGTTGGTGAAAAGGTCCTATTTGAAGGGGGAATCCAGGAATTTCTTGGAGAAGATGTGATATGTTTCGGAGAAATATGGCATTTCTGGAAGAAACTGTCCTATTTTGGGGAGAAGGCTGATATTTGTGGGAGAAAAGGTCCTATTTGAAGGGGCAACCCTGTTATTTCTTGGAGGAGATGTGATATATTTGGGAGAAATGTGGCATGTCTGGAAGAAACTGTCCTATTTTGGGGATAAAAGAGGTATTTGTGGGAGAAAAGGTCCTATTTGAAGGGGGAAAGCTGGTATTTCTTGGAGAAGATGTGATATATTTGGGAGAAATGTGCCATTTCTGGAAGAAACTGTCCTCTTTTGGGGATAAAAGAGGTATTTGTGGGTGAAAAGGTCGTATTTGAAGGGGGAAAGCTGGTATTTCTTGGAGAAGAGGTGATATATTTGGGAGAAATCACGAATTTCTGGCAGAAACTGTCCTATTTTGGGGATAAAAGAATTATTTGTGGGAGAAAAGGTCCTATTTGAAGGGGGAAACCTGGTATTTCTTGGAGAAGATGTGATCTATTCGGGAGAAATGTGGCATTTCTGGAAGAAAATGTCTAATTTGAGGGATAGAAGAGGTATTTGTGGGTGAAAAGGTCCTATTTCCAGGGGGAAACGTTGTATTTCTTGGAGAAGATGTCGTATATTAGGGAGAAATGTGGCATTTCTGGAAGAAACTTTCCTATTTTGGGGATAAAAGAGGTATTTGTGGGTGAAAAGGTCCTATTTGAAGGGGGAAACCTGGTATTTCTTGGAGAAGATGTGATATATTTGGGAGAAATGTGGCATTTCTGGAAGAAAATGTCTTATTTTGTGGATGAAACAGGTATTTGTCGGTGAAAAGGTCCTATTTGAAGGGGGAAACCTGGTATTTCTTGGAGAAGATGTGATATATTTGGGAGAAATATGGCCTTTCTGGAAGAAACTGTCCTCTTTTGGGGATAAAAGAGGTATTTGTGGGTGAAAAGGTCCTATTGGAAGGGGGAAACCTGTTATTTCTTGGAGGAGATGTGATATATTTGGGAGAAATGTGGCATTTCTTGAAGAAACTGTGCTCTTTTGGGGATAAAAGAGGTATTTGTGGGTGAAAAGGTCCTATTTCTAGGGGGAAACCTGGTATTTCTTGGAGAAGATGAGATATATTTGGGAGAAATGTGGCCTTTCTGGAAGAAACTGTCCTGTTTTGGGGATAAAAGAGGTATTTGTGGTTGAAAAGGTCCTATTTGAAGGTGGAAACCTGGTATTTCTTGGAGAAGATGTGATATATTTGGGAGAAATGTGGCCTTTCTGGAAGAAACCGAGCTCTTTTGGGGATAAAAGAGGTATTTGTGGGTGAAAAGGTCCTATTTGAAGGGGGAACCTGGTATTTCTTGGAGAAGATGTGATGTATTTGGGAGAAATGTGGCATTTCTGGAAGAAACTGTCCTCTTTTGGGGATAAAAGAGGTATTTGTGGGTGAAAAGGTCCTATCTAGGGGGAAACCTGGTATTTCTTGGAGAAGATGTGATCTATTTGGGAGAAATGTGGCATTTCTGGAAGAAACTGTCCTATTTTGGGGATAAAAGAGGTATTTGTGGGTGAAAAGTTCCTATTTCCAGGGGTAAACCTGGTATTTCTTGGAGAAGATGTGATATATTTGGGAGAAATGTGGCATGTCTGGAAGAATCTGTCCTCTTTTGGGGATAAAAGAGGTATTTGTGGGTGAAAAGGTCCTATTTGAAGGGGGAAAGCTGGTTTTGCTTTGAGAAGATGTGATATATTTGGGAGAAATCTGGCCTTTCTGGAAGAAACTGTCCTCTTTTGGGGATAAAACAGGTATCTGTGGGAGAAAAAGTCCTATTTGAAGGGGGAACCCTGGTATTTCTTGGAGAAGATGTGATCTATTAGGGTGAAATGTGGCATTTCTGGAAGAAACTTTCCTATTTTGGGGATAAAAGTGGTATTTGTGGGTGAAAAGGTCCTATTTGAAGGGGGAAACCTGGTATTTCTTGGAGAAGATGTGATATATCTGGGAGAAATGTGGCATTTCTGGCAGAAACTGTCCTCTTTTGGGGATCAAACAGGTATTTGTGGGTGAAAAGGTCCTATTTGAAGGGGGAAAGCTGGTATTTCTTGGAGAAGATGTGATATGTTTGGGAGAAATGTGGCCTTTCTGGCAGAAACTGTCCTATTTTGGGGATAAAAGAGGTATTTGTGGGTGAAAAGGTCCTATTTGAAGGGGGAAAGCTGGTATTTCTTGGAGAAGATGTGATATATTTGGGAGAAATGTGGCATTTCTGGAAGAAACTGTCCTCTTTTGGGGATAAAAGAGGTATTTGTGGGTGAAAAGGTCCTATTTGAAGGGGGAAACGTGCTATTTCTTGGAGAAGATGTGATATATTTGGGAGAAATGTGGCATTTCTGGTAGAAACTGTCCTCTTTTGGGGATAAAAGATGTATTTGGGGGTGAAAAGGTCCTATTTGAAGGGGGAAACGTGGTATTTCTTGGAGAAGATGTGATATATTTGGGAGAAATGTGGCATTTCTGGAAGAAACTGTCCAATTTAGAGGCTAAAAGAGGTATTTGTGGGTGAAAAGGTCCTATTTGAAGGGGGAAACGTGGTATTTCTTGGAGAAGATGTGATCTATTTGGGAGAAATGTGGCATTTCTGGAAGAAACTGTCCTCTTATGGGGATAAAAGAGGTATTTGTGGGTGAAAAGGTCCTATTTGAAGGGGGAATCCTGGTATTTCTTGGAGAAGATGTGATCTATTTGGGAGAAATATGGCATTTCTGGAAGAAACTGTCCTCTTATGGGGATAGAAGAGGTATTTGTGGGTGAAAAGGTCCTATTTGAAGGGGGAAACGTGGTATTTCTTGGAGAAGATGTGATATATTTGGGAGAAATGTGGCCTGTCTGGAAGAAAATGTCCTATTTGAGGGATAATACAGGTATTTGTGGGAGAAAATGTCCTATTTGAAGGTAGAAACCTGGTATTTCTTGGAGAACATGTGGTATATTTGGGAGAAATGTGGCATATCTGGCAGAAACTGTCCTCTTTTGGGGATGAAACAGGTATTTGTGGGTGAAAAGGTCCAATTTCAAGGGGGAAAGCTGGTAGTGCATGCAAGAGATGTGATATATTTGGGAGAAATGTGGCATTTCTGGAAGAAACTGTCCTCTTTTGGGGATAAAAGAGGTATTTGTGGGTGAAAAGGTCCTATTTGAAGGGGGAAAGCTGGTATTTCTTGGAGAAGATGTGATATATTTGGGAGAAATGTGGCATTTCTGGAAGAAACTGTCCTCTTTGGGGGATGAAACAGGTATTTGTGGGAGAAAAGGTCCTATTTGAAGGGGGAAAGCTGGTATTTCTTGGAGAAGATGTGATCTATTTGGGAGAAATGTGGCCTTTCTGGAAGAAAATGTCCAATTTGGGGGGAGAAGGCTGGTAGTTTTCGGTGAGTAGGTCCTATTTCAGGAGGAATCCTGGTATTTCTTGGAGAAGATGTGCTATATTTGGGAGAAATGTGGCCTTTCTGGAAGAAACTGTCCTCTTTTGGGGAGAAGGCTGGTAGTTTTGGGTGAGAAGGTCCTATTTCAGGAGGAATCCAGGCATTTCTTGGAGAAGATGTGATATATTTGGGAGAAATGTGGCATTTCTGGAAGAAACTGTCCTCTTTTGGGGATAAAACAGGTATTAGTGGTTGAAAAGGTCCTATTTGAAGGGGGAAACCTGGTATTTCTTGGAGAAGATGTGATCTATTTGGGAGAAATGTGGCATTTCTGGAAGAAACTGTCCTCTTTTGGGGATAAAACAGGTATTTGTGGGTGAGAAGGTCCTATTTGAAGGGGGAAAGCTGGTATTTCTTGGAGGAGATGTGATATATTTGGGAGAAATGAGGCCTTTCTGGAAGAAACTGTCCTCTTTTGGGGATAAAAGAGGTATTTGTGGATGAAAAGGTCCTATTTCAGGAGGAATCCTGGTATTTCTTGGAGAAGATGTGATCTATTTGGGAGAAATGTGGCATTTCTGGAAGAAACTGTCCAATTTAGGGGATAAAAGAGGTATTTGTGGGTGAAAAGGTCCTATTTGAAGGGGGAAACCTGGTATTTCTTGGAGAAGATGCGATATATTTGGGAGAAATGTGGCCTTTCTGGAAGAAACTGTCCTCTTTTGGGGATAAAAGAGGTATTTGTGGGTGAAAAGGTCCTATTTGAAGGGGGAACCCTGGTATTTCTTGGAGAAGATGTGATATATTTGGGAGAAATGTGGCATTTCTGGAAGAAACCGAGCTCTTTTGGGGTAAAAGAGGTATTTGTGGGTGAAAAGGTCCTATTTGAAGGGGGAAACCTGGTATTTCTTGGAGAAGATGTGATATATTTGGGAGAAATGTGGCATTTCTGTAAGAAACTGTCCTCTTTTGGGGATAAAAGAGGTATTTGTGGGTGAAAAGGTCGTATTTGGAGGGGGAACCCCGGTATTTCTTGGAGAAGATGTGATATATTTGGGAGAAATGTGGCATGTCTGGAAGAAACTGTCCAATTTAGTGGCTAAAAGAGGTATTTGTGGGTGAAAAGGTCCTATTTGAAGGGGGAAACTTGGTATTTCTTGGAGAAGATGTGATCTATTTGGGAGAAATGTGGCATTTCTGGAAGAAACTGTCCTCTTATGGGGATAAAAGAGGTATTTGTGGGTGAAAAGGTCCTATTTGAAGGGGGAACCCTGGTATTTCTTGGAGAAGATGTGATATATTTGGGAGAAATGTGGCCTGTCTGGAAGAAAATGTCCTATTTGAGGGATAATACAGGTATTTGTGGGAGAAAAGGTCCTATTTGAAGGGAGAAACCTGGTATTTCTTGGAGAAGATGTGGTATATTTGGGAGAAATGTGGCATTTCTGTCAGAAACTGTCCTCTTTTGGGGATGAAACAGGTATTTGTGGGTGAAAAGGTCCTATTTCAAGGGGGAAAGCTGGTAGTGCTTGCAAGAGATGTGATCTATTTGGGAGAAATGTGGCATGTCTGGAAGAAACTGTCCTCTTTTGGGGATAAAAGAGGTATTTGTGGGTGAAAAGGTCCTATTTGAAGGGGGAAAGCTGGTATTTCTTGGAGAAGATGTGATATATTTGGGAGAAATGTGGCATTTCTGGAAGAAACTGTCCTCTTTGGGGGATAAAACAGGTATTTGTCGGAGAAAAGGTCCTATTTGAAGGGGGAAACGTGGTATTTCTTGGAGAAGATGTGATCTATTTGGGAGAAATGTGGCCTTTCTGGAAGAAAATGTCCAATTTGGGGGGAGAAGGCTGGTAGTTTTCGGTGAGTAGGTCCTATTTCAGGAGGAATCCTGTTATTTCTTGGAGAAGATGTGCTATATTTGGGAGAAATGTGGCCTTTCTGGAAGAAACTGTCCTCTTTTGGGGAGAAGGCTGGTAGTTTTGGGTGAGAAGGTCCTATTTCAGGAGGAATCCAGGCATTTCTTGGAGAAGATGTGATATATTTGGGAGAAATGTGGCATTTCTGGAAGAAACTGTCCTCTTTTGGGGATAAAACAGGTATTAGTGGTTGAAAAGGTCCTAATTGAAGGGGGAAACGTGGTATTTCTTGGAGAAGATGTGATCTATTTGGGAGAAATGTGGCATTTCTGGAAGAAACTGTCCTCTTTTGGGGATAAAACAGGTATTTGTGGGTGAGAAGGTCCTATTTGAAGGGGGAAAGCTGGTATTTCTTGGAGGAGATGTGATATATTTGGGAGAAATGAGGCCTTTCTGGAAGAAACTGTCCTCTTTGGGGGATAAAAGAGGTATTTGTGGATGAAAAGGTCCTATTTCAGGTGGAATCCTGGTATTTCTTGGAGAAGATGTGATATATTTGGGAGAAATGTGGCATTTCTGGAAGAAACTGACCAATTTAGGGGATAAAAGAGGTATTTGTGGGTGAAAAGGTCCTATTTGAAGGGGGAAACCTGGTATTTCTTGGAGAAGATGTGATATATTTGGGAGAAATGTGGCATTTCTGGAAGAAACTGTCCTATTTTGGGGATAAAAGAGGTATTTGTGGGTGATAAGGTCCTATTTCCAGGGGGAAACCTGGAATTTCTTGGAGAAGATGTGATCTATTTGGGAGAAATGTGGCATTTCTGGAAGAAACTGTCCAATTTGAGGGATAAAAGAGGTATTAGTGGGTGAAAAGTTCCTATTTGAAGGGGTAAACCTGGTATTTCTTGGAGAAGATGTGATATATTTGGGAGAAATGTGGCATGTCTGGAAGAATCTGTCCTCTTTTGGGGATAAAAGAGGTATTTGTGGGTGAAAAGGTCCTATTTGAAGGGGGAAACCTGGTATTTCTTGGAGAAGATGTGATCTATTTGGGAGAAATGTGGCCTTTCTGGAAGAAACTGTCCTCTTTTGGGGATAAAAGAGGTATTTGTGGGTGAAAAGGTCCTATTTGAAGGGGGAAAGCTGGTATTTCTTGGAGAAGATGTGATATATTTGGGAGAAATGTGGCATGTCTGGAAGAAACTGTCCTCTTTTGGGGATAAAAGAGGTATTAGTGGTTGAAAAGGTCCTATTTGAAGGGGGAACCCTGGTATTTCTTGGAGAAGATATGATATATTTGGGAGAAATGTGGCATTTCTGGCAGAAACTGTCCTATTTTGGGGATAAAAGAGGTATTTGTGGGTGAAAAGGTCCTATTTGAAGGGGGAAACGTGGTATTTCTTGGAGAAGATGTGATCTATTTGGGAGAAATGTGGCATTTCTGGAAGAAACTGTCCTCTTATGGGGATAGAACAGGTATTTGTGGGTGAAAAGGACCTATTTCCAGGGGAAAACCTGGTATTTCTTGGAGAAGATGTGATATATTTGGGAGAAATGTGGCATGTCTGGAAGAAAATGTCCAATTTGGGGGGAGAAGGGTGGTATTTGTGGGAGAAATGTTCCTATTTCAGGAGGAATCCTGGTATTTCTTGGAGGAGATGTGATATGTTAGGGAGAAATGTGGCCTTTCTGGAAGAAACTGTCCTCTTTTGGGGATAAAAGAGGTATTTGTGGGTGAAAAGGTCCTATTTGAAGGGGGAAACCTGGTATTTCTTGGAGAAGATGTGATATATTTGGGAGAAATCTGGCATTTCAGGAAGAATATGTCCAATTTGAGGGATAAAACAGGTATTTGTGGGTGAAAAGGTCCTATTTGAAGGGGGAAACGTGGTATTTCTTGGAGAAGATGTGATATATTTGGTAGAAATGTGGCATGTCTGGAAGAAACTGTCCTATTTTGGGGATAAAAGAGGTATTTGTGGGTGAAAAGGTCCTATTTGAAGGGGGAAACCTGGTATTTCTTGGAGAAGATGTGGTATATTTGGGAGAAATGTGGCATTTCTGGAAGAAACTGTCCTCTTTTGGGGAGCAAAGAGGTATTTGTGGGTGAAAAGGTCCTATTTGAAGGGGGAAACCTGTTATTTCTTGTAGAAAATGTGATATATTTGGGAGAAATCTGGCATTCCAGGAAGAAACTGTCCTCTTTTGGGGATAAAACAGGTATTTGTGGGTGAAAAGGTCTTATTTGAAGGGGGAACCCTGGTATTTCTTGGAGAAGATGTGATATATTTGGGAGAAATGTGGCATTTCTGGAAGAAACCGAGCTCTTTTGGGGTAAAAGAGGTATTTGTGGGTGAAAAGGTCCTATTTGAAGGGGGAAACCTGGTATTTCTTGGAGAAGATGTGATATATTTGGGAGAAATGTGGCATTTCTGTAAGAAACTGTCCTCTTTTGGGGATAAAAGAGGTATTTGTGGGTGAAAAGGTCGTATTTGGAGGGGGAACCCCGGTATTTCTTGGAGAAGATGTGATATATTTGGGAGAAATGTGGCATGTCTGGAAGAAACTGTCCAATTTAGTGGCTAAAAGAGGTATTTGTGGGTGAAAAGGTCCTATTTGAAGGGGGAAACTTGGTATTTCTTGGAGAAGATGTGATCTATTTGGGAGAAATGTGGCATTTCTGGAAGAAACTGTCCTCTTATGGGGATAAAAGAGGTATTTGTGGGTGAAAAGGTCCTATTTGAAGGGGGAACCCTGGTATTTCTTGGAGAAGATGTGATATATTTGGGAGAAATGTGGCCTGTCTGGAAGAAAATGTCCTATTTGAGGGATAATACAGGTATTTGTGGGAGAAAAGGTCCTATTTGAAGGGAGAAACCTGGTATTTCTTGGAGAAGATGTGGTATATTTGGGAGAAATGTGGCATTTCTGTCAGAAACTGTCCTCTTTTGGGGATGAAACAGGTATTTGTGGGTGAAAAGGTCCTATTTCAAGGGGGAAAGCTGGTAGTGCTTGCAAGAGATGTGATCTATTTGGGAGAAATGTGGCATGTCTGGAAGAAACTGTCCTCTTTTGGGGATAAAAGAGGTATTTGTGGGTGAAAAGGTCCTATTTGAAGGGGGAAAGCTGGTATTTCTTGGAGAAGATGTGATATATTTGGGAGAAATGTGGCATTTCTGGAAGAAACTGTCCTCTTTGGGGGATAAAACAGGTATTTGTGGGAGAAAAGGTCCTATTTGAAGGGGGAAACGTGGTATTTCTTGGAGAAGATGTGATCTATTTGGGAGAAATGTGGCCTTTCTGGAAGAAAATGTCCAATTTGGGGGGAGAAGGCTGGTAGTTTTCGGTGAGTAGGTCCTATTTCAGGAGGAATCCTGTTATTTCTTGGAGAAGATGTGCTATATTTGGGAGAAATGTGGCCTTTCTGGAAGAAACTGTCCTCTTTTGGGGAGAAGGCTGGTAGTTTTGGGTGAGAAGGTCCTATTTCAGGAGGAATCCAGGCATTTCTTGGAGAAGATGTGATATATTTGGGAGAAATGTGGCATTTCTGGAAGAAACTGTCCTCTTTTGGGGATAAAACAGGTATTAGTGGTTGAAAAGGTCCTAATTGAAGGGGGAAACGTGGTATTTCTTGGAGAAGATGTGATCTATTTGGGAGAAATGTGGCATTTCTGGAAGAAACTGTCCTCTTTTGGGGATAAAACAGGTATTTGTGGGTGAGAAGGTCCTATTTGAAGGGGGAAAGCTGGTATTTCTTGGAGGAGATGTGATATATTTGGGAGAAATGAGGCCTTTCTGGAAGAAACTGTCCTCTTTGGGGGATAAAAGAGGTATTTGTGGATGAAAAGGTCCTATTTCAGGTGGAATCCTGGTATTTCTTGGAGAAGATGTGATATATTTGGGAGAAATGTGGCATTTCTGGAAGAAACTGACCAATTTAGGGGATAAAAGAGGTATTTGTGGGTGAAAAGGTCCTATTTGAAGGGGGAAACCTGGTATTTCTTGGAGAAGATGTGATATATTTGGGAGAAATGTGGCATTTCTGGAAGAAACTGTCCTATTTTGGGGATAAAAGAGGTATTTGTGGGTGATAAGGTCCTATTTCCAGGGGGAAACCTGGAATTTCTTGGAGAAGATGTGATCTATTTGGGAGAAATGTGGCATTTCTGGAAGAAACTGTCCAATTTGAGGGATAAAAGAGGTATTTGTGGGTGAAAAGTTCCTATTTGAAGGGGTAAACCTGGTATTTCTTGGAGAAGATGTGATATATTTGGGAGAAATGTGGCATGTCTGGAAGAATCTGTCCTCTTTTGGGGATAAAAGAGGTATTTGTGGGTGAAAAGGTCCTATTTGAAGGGGGAAACCTGGTATTTCTTGGAGAAGATGTGATCTATTTGGGAGAAATGTGGCCTTTCTGGAAGAAACTGTCCTCTTTTGGGGATAAAAGAGGTATTTGTGGGTGAAAAGGTCCTATTTGAAGGGGGAAAGCTGGTATTTCTTGGAGAAGATGTGATATATTTGGGAGAAATGTGGCATGTCTGGAAGAAACTGTCCTCTTTTGGGGATAAAAGAGGTATTAGTGGTTGAAAAGGTCCTATTTGAAGGGGGAACCCTGGTATTTCTTGGAGAAGATATGATCTATTTGGGAGAAATGTGGCATTTCTGGCAGAAACTGTCCTATTTTGGGGATAAAAGAGGTATTTGTGGGTGAAAAGGTCCTATTTGAAGGGGGAAACGTGGTATTTCTTGGAGAAGATGTGATCTATTTGGGAGAAATGTGGCATTTCTGGAAGAAACTGTCCTCTTATGGGGATAGAACAGGTATTTGTGGGTGAAAAGGACCTATTTCCAGGGGAAAACCTGGTATTTCTTGGAGAAGATGTGATATATTTGGGAGAAATGTGGCATTTCTGGAAGAAAATGTCCAATTTGGGGGGAGAAGGGTGGTATTTGTGGGAGAAATGTTCCTATTTCAGGAGGAATCCTGGTATTTCTTGGAGGAGATGTGATATGTTAGGGAGAAATGTGGCCTTTCTGGAAGAAACTGTCTTCTTTTGGGGATAAAAGAGGTATTTGTGGGTGAAAAGGTCCTATTTGAAGGGGGAAACGTGGTATTTCTTGGAGAAGATGTGATATATTTGGGAGAAATCTGGCATTTCAGGAAGAATATGTCCAATTTGAGGGATAAAACAGGTATTTGTGGGTGAAAAGGTCCTATTTGAAGGGGGAAACGTGGTATTTCTTGGAGAAGATGTGATATATTTGGTAGAAATGTGGCATGTCTGGAAGAAACTGTCCTATTTTGGGGATAAAAGAGGTATTTGTGGGTGAAAAGGTCCTATTTGAAGGGGGAAACCTGGTATTTCTTGGAGAAGATGTGGTATATTTGGGAGAAATGTGGCATTTCTGGAAGAAACTGTCCTCTTTTGGGGAGCAAAGAGGTATTTGTGGGTGAAAAGGTCCTATTTGAAGGGGGAAACCTGTTATTTCTTGTAGAAAATGTGATATATTTGGGAGAAATCTGGCATTCCAGGAAGAAACTGTCCTCTTTTGGGGATAAAACAGGTATTTGTGGGTGAAAAGGTCTTATTTGAAGGGGGAACCCTGGTATTTCTTGGAGAAGATGTGATATATTTGGGAGAAATGTGGCATGTCTGGAAGAAACTGTCCTCTTTTGGGGATAAAAGAGGTATTTGTGGGTGATAAGGTCCTATTTGAAGGGGGAACCCTGGTATTTCTTGGAGAAGATGTGCTATATTTGGGAGAAATGTGGCATTTCTTGAAGAAACTGTCCTCTTTTGGGGATAAAAGAGGTATTTGTGGGTGAAAAGGTCCTATTTGAAGGGGGAAACCTGGTATTTCTTGGAGAAGATGTGAAATATTTGGGAGAAATGTGGCATTTCTGGATGAAACTGTCCTATTTTGGGGATAAAAGAGGTATTTGTGGGAGAAAAGGTCCTATTTGAAGGGGGAAAGCTGGTATTTCTTGGAGAAGATGTGATATATTTGGGAGAAATGTGGCATGTCTGGAAGAAAATGTCCAATTTGGGGGGAGAAGGCTGGTAGTTTTGGGTGAGAAGGTCCTATTTCAGGAGGAATCCTGGTATTTCTTGGAGAAGATGTGATATATTTGGGAGAAATGTGGCCTTTCCGGAAGAAACTGTCCTCTTTTGGGGATAAAAGAGGTATTAGTGGTTGAAAAGGTCCTATTTCCCCGGGGAAACCTGGTATTTCTTGGAGAAGATGTGATATATTTGGGAGAAATGTGGCATTTCTGGAAGAAAATGTCCTCTTTTGGGGATAAAAGAGGTATTTCATGGAGAAAAGGTCCTATTTGAAGGGGGAAACCTGGTATTTCTTGGAGAAGATGTGATATATTTGGGAGGAAAGTGGCATTTCTGGAAGAAACTGTCGTATTTTGGGCATAAAACAGGTATTTGTGGTTGAAAAGGTCCTATTTGAAGGGGGAAACGTGGTATTTCTTGGAGAAGATGTGATATATTTGGGAGAAATGTGGCATGTCTGGAAGAAACTGTCCTATTTTGGGGATAAAACAGGTATTTGTGGGTGAAAAGGTCCTATTTCAGGAGGAATCCTGGTATTTCTTGGAGAAGATGTGATATATTTGGGAGAAATGTGGCCTTTCTATGAGAAACTGTTCTCTTTTGGGGATCAAAGAGGTATTTGTGGGTGAAAAGGTCCTATTTCAAGGGGGAAACCTGGTATTTCTTGGAGAAGATGTGATATATTTGGGAGAAATCTGGCATGTCTGGAAGAAAATGTCCTGTTTTGGGCATAAAAGAGGTATTTGTTGGAGAAAAGGTCCTATTTGAAGGGGGAACCGTGGTATTTCTTGAAGGAGATGTGATCTATTTGGGAGAAATGTGGCATTCCTGGAAGAAACTGTTCTCTTTTGGGGATAAAACAGGTACTTGTGGGTGAAAAGGTCCTATTTGAAGTTGGGAAAGCTGGTATTTCTTGGAGAAGATGTGATATGTTTGAGTGAAATGAGGCATTCCTGGAAGAAACTGTCCTATTTGAGGGATAAAAGAGGTATTTGTGGGAGAAAAGGTCCTATTTCAGGAGGAATCCTGGTATTTCTTGGAGAAGATGTGATCTATTTGGGAGAAATGTGGCATTTCTGGCAGAAACTGTCCTCTTTTGGGGATAAAACAGGTATTTGTGGGAGAAAAGGTCCTATTTGAAGGGGGAACCCTGTTATTTCTTGGAGAAGATGTGATATATTTGGGAGAAATCTGGCATTTCTGGAAGAAACTGTCCTCTTTGGGGATAAAACAGGTATTTGTGGGTGAAAATTTCCTATTTGAAGGGGGAACCCTGGTATTTCTTGGAGAAGATGTGATATATTTGGGAGAAATGTGGCATTTCTGGAAGAAACTGTCCTCTTTTGGGGATAAAACAGGTATTTGTGGGTGAAAAGGTCCTATTTGAAGGGGGAACCCTGGTATTTCTTGGAGAAGATGTGATGTATTTGGGAGAAATGTGGCATTTCTGGAAGAAACTGTCCTCTTATGGGGATAGAACAGGTATTTGTGGGTGAAAAGGTCCTATTTGAAGGGGGAAACCTGGTATTTCTTGGAGAAGATGTGATATATTTGGGAGAAATGTGGCATGTCTGGAAGAAAATGTCCTATTTGGGGGGAGAAGGGTGGTACTTGTGGGAGAAAAGGTCCTATTTAAGGAGGAATCCTGGTATTTCTTGGAGGAGATGTGATATGTTTGGGAGAAATGTGGCCTTTCTGGAAGAAACTGTCCTCTTTTGGGGATAAAAGAGGTATTTGTGGGTGAAAAGGTCCTATTTGAAGGGGAAACTAGGTATATCACGGAGAAGATGTGATCTATTTGGGGGAAATCTGGCATTTCTGGAAGAAACTGTCCTCTTTTGGGGATAAAAGAGGTATTTGTGGGTGAAAAGGTCCTATTTGAAGGGGGAACCCTGGTATTTCTTGGAGAAGATGTGATCTATTTGGGAGAAATGTGGCATTTCTGGAAGAAACTGTCCTCTTTTGGGGATAAAACAGGTATTTGTGGGAGAAAAGGTCCTATTTGAAGGGGGAAACGTGGTATTTCTTGGAGAAGATGTGGTATATTTGGGAGAAATCAGGCATTTCTGGAAGAAACTGTCCTCTTTTGGGGATAAAACAGGTATTTGTGGGTGAAAACGCTGTATTTGAAGGGGGATACCTGTTATTTCTTGGAGAAGATGTGATATATTTGGGAGAAATGTGGCATTTCTGGCAGAAACTGTCCTCTTTTGGGGATAAAAGAGGTATTTGTGGGTGAGAAGGTCCTATTTGAAGGGGGAACCCCGGTATTTCTTGGAGAAGATGTGATATATTTGGGAGAAATGTGGCATGTCTGGAAGAAGCAGTCCTATTTTGGGGATAAAACAGGTATTTGTGGGTGAAAAGGTCCTATTTGAAGGGGGAACCCTGGTATTTCTTGGAGAAGATGTGATCTATTTGGGAGAAATGTGGCATGTCTGGAAGTAACTGTCCTCTTTTGGGGATAAAACAGGTATTTGTGGGAGAAAAGGTCCTATTTGAAGGGGGAAAGCTGGTATTTCTTGGAGAAGATGTGATCTATTTGGGAGAAATGTGGCCTTTCTGGAAGAAAATGTCCAATTTGGGGGGAGAAGGCTGGTAGTTGTGGGTGAGAAGGTCCTATTTCAGGAGGAATCCTGGCATTTCTTGGAGAAGATGTGATATATTTGGGAGAAATGTGGCATTTCTGGAAGAAAATGTCCAATGTGGGGGGAGAAGGCTGGTAGTTTTGGGTGAGAAGGTCCTATTTCAGGAGGAATCCTGGTATTTCTTGGAGAAGATGTGATATATATGGGAGAAATGTGGCATTTCTGGAAGAAACTGTCCTCTTATGGGGATAGAACAGGTATTTGTGGGTGAAAAGGTCCTATTTGAAGGGGGAAAGCTGGTATTTCTTGGAGAAGATGTGATATATTTGGGAGAAATGTGGCATGTCTGGAAGAAAATATCCTATATGGGGGAGAAGAGTGGTATTTGTGGGAGAAATGTTCCTATTTCAGGAGGAATCCTTGTATTTCTTGGAGGAGATGTGATATGTTTGGGAGAAATGTGCCATTTCTGGAAGAAACTGTCGTATTTTGGGGATAAAACAGGTATTTGTGGGTGAAAAGGTCCTATTTGAAGGGGGAAACCTGGTATTTCTTGGAGAAGATGTGATATGTTTGGGAGAAATCTGGCATTTCAGGTAGAATATGTCCAATTTGAGGGATAAAACAGGTATTTGTGGTTGAAAAGGTCCTATTTGAAGGGGGAAACGTGGTATTTCTTGGAGAAGATGTGATCTATTTGGGAGAAATGTGGCATTTCTGGAAGAAACTGTCCTCTTTTGGGGATAAAACAGGTATTTGTGGGTGAAAAGGTCCTATTTGAAGGGGGAAACGTGGTATTTCTTGGAGAAGATGTGGTATATTTGGGAGAAATGTGGCATTTCTGGAAGAAACTGTCCTCTTTTGGGGATAAAACAGGTATTTGTGGGTGAAAACGTTGTATTTGAAGGGGGATACCTGTTATTTCTTGGAGAAGATGTGATATATTTGGGAGAAATCTGGCATTTCTGGAAGAAACTGTTCTCCTTTGGGGATAAAAGAGGTATTTGTGGGTGAAAAGGTCCTATTTGAAGGGGGAAACCTGGTATTTCTTGGAGAAGATGTGATATATTTGGGAGAAATGTGGCATTTCTGGCAGAAACTGTCCTCTTTTGGGGATAAAAGAGGTATTTGTGGGTGATAAGGTCGTATTTGAAGGGGGAACCCCGGTATTTCTTGGAGAAGATGTGATGTATTTGGGAGAAATGTGGCATGTCTGGAAGAAGGTGTCCTATTTTGGGGATAAAACAGGTATTTGTGGGTGAAAAGGTCCTATTTGAAGGGGGAAAGCTGGTATTTCTTGGAGAAGATGTGATCTATTTGGGAGAAATCTGGCATTTCTGGAAGAAACTGTCCTATTTTGGGGATAAAAGAGGTATTTGTGGGAGAAAAGGTCCTATTTGAAGGGGGAAACGTGGTATTTCTTGGAGAAGATATGATATATTTGGGAGAAATGTGGCCTTTCTGGAAGAAAATGTCAAATTTGGGGGGAGAAGGCTGGTAGTTTTGGGTGAGAAGGTCCTATTTCAGGAGGAATCCTGGCATTTCTTGGAGAAGATGTGATATATATGGGAGAAATGTGGCCTTTCCGGAAGAAACTGTCCTCTATTGGGGATAAAAGAGGTATTAGTGGTTGAAAAGGTCCTATTTGAAGGGGGAAACGTGGTATTTCTTGGAGAAGATGTGATCTATTTGGGAGAAATGTGGCATTTCTGGAAGAAAATGTCCGCTTTTGGGGATAAAACAGGTATTTCATGGAGAAAAGGTCCTAATTCAAGGGGGAAAAGTGGTATTTCTTGGAGAAGATGTGCTATATTTGGGAGAAATGTGGCATTTCTGGAAGAAACTGTCGTATTTTGGGCATAAAACAGGTATTTGTGGTTGAAAAGGTCCTATTTGAAGGGGGAAAGCTGGTATTTCTTGGAGAAGATGTGATATATTTGGGAGAAATGTGGCATTTCTGGAAGAAACTGTCCTATTTTGGGGATAAAACAGGTATTTGTGGGTGAAAATTTCCTATTTGAAGGGGGAAACCTGTTAATTCTTGAAGAAGATATGATATATTTGGGAGAAATGTGGCATTTCTTGAAGAAACTGTCCTATTTTGGGGATAAAACAGGTATTTGTGGGTGAAAAGGTCCTATTTCCAGGGGAAAACCTGGTATTTCTTGGAGAAGATGTGATATATTTGGGAGAAATGTGGCATGTCTGGAAGAAAATGTCCTATTTGGGGGGAGAAGGCTGGTACTTGTGGGAGAAAATGTCCTATTTCAGGAGGAATCCTGGTATTTCTTGGAGGAGATGTGATATGTTTGGGAGATATGTGGCCTTTCTGGAAGAAACTGTCCTCTTTTGGGGATAAAACAGGTATTTGTGGGTGAAAAGGTCCTATTTGAAGGGGGAAAGCAGGTATTTCACGGAGAAGATGTGATCTATTTGGGAGAAATCTGGCATTTCTGGAAGAAACTGTCCTATTTTGGGGATAAAAGAGGTATTTGTGGGTGAAAAGGTCCTATTTGAAGGGGGAACCCTGGTATTTCTTGGAGAAGATGTGATCTATTTGGGAGAAATGTGGCATTTCTGGAAGAATATGTTCAATTTGAGGGATAAAACAGGTATTTGTGGTTGAAAAGGTCCTATTTGAAGGGGGAAACCTGGTATTTCTTGGAGAAGATGTGATATATTTGGGAGAAATGTGGCATTTCTGTAAGAAACTGTCCTCTTTTGGGGATAAAAGAGGTATTTGTGGGTGAAAAGGTCGTATTTGGAGGGGGAACCCCGGTATTTCTTGGAGAAGATGTGATATATTTGGGAGAAATGTGGCATGTCTGGAAGAAACTGTCCAATTTAGTGGCTAAAAGAGGTATTTGTGGGTGAAAAGGTCCTATTTGAAGGGGGAAACTTGGTATTTCTTGGAGAAGATGTGATCTATTTGGGAGAAATGTGGCATTTCTGGAAGAAACTGTCCTCTTATGGGGATAAAAGAGGTATTTGTGGGTGATAAGGTCCTATTTGAAGGGGGAACCCTGGTATTTCTTGGAGAAGATGTGATATATTTGGGAGAAATGTGGCATTTCTGGAAGAAACTGTCCTGTTTTGGGGATAAAACAGGTATTTGTGGGAGAAAAGGTCCTATTTGAAGGGGGAATCGTGGTATTTCTTGGAGAAGATGTGATATATTTGGGAGAAATGTGGCATTTCTGGAAGAAAATGTCCAATTTGTGGGGAGAAGGCTGGTAGTTGTGGGTGAGAAGGTCCTATTTCAGGAGGAATCCTGGTATTTCTTGGAGAAGATGTGATATATTTGGGAGAAATGTGGCATTTCTGGAAGAAACTGTCCTATTTTGGGTATAAAAGAGGCATGTGTGGGTGAAAAGGTCCTATTTCCAGGGGAAAACCTGGTATTTCTTGGAGAAGATGTGATATATTTGGGAGAAATGTGGCATGTGTGGAAGAAATTGTCCTATATTGGGGGAGAAGGCTGGTACTTGTGGGAGAAAAGGTCCTATTTCAGGAGGAATCCTGGTATTTCTTGGAGAAGATGTGGTTTGTTTGGGAGAAATGTGACATTTCTGGCAGAAACTGTCCTCTTTTGGGGATCAAAGAGGTATTTGTGGGTGAAAAGGTCCTATTTGAAGGGGGAAACGTGGTATTTCTTGGAGAAGATGTGATCTATTTGGGAGAAATGTGGCATTTCTGGAAGAAACTGTCCTCTTTTGGGGATAAAAGAGGTATTTGTGGGTGAAAAGGTCCTATTTGAAGGGGGAAAGCTGGTATTTCTTGGAGAAGATGTGATATATTTGGGAGAAATGTGGCATTTCTGGAAGAAACTGTCCTCTTTTGGGGATAAAACAGGTATTTGTGGGTGAAAAGGTCCTATTTGAAGGGGGAAAGCTGGTATTTCTTGGAGAAGATGTGATATATTTGGGAGAAATGTGGCATTTCTGGAAGAAACTGTCCTCTTTTGGGGATAAAACAGGTACTTGTGGGTGAAAAGGTCCTATTTGAAGGGGGAAAGCTGGTATTTCTTGGAGAAGATGTGATCTATTTGGGAGAAATATGGCATTTCTGGAAGAATATGTCCAATTAGAGGGATAAATCAGGAATTTGTGGTTGAAAAGGTCGTATTTGAAGGGGGAAAGCTGGTATTTCTTGGAGAAGATGTGATATATTTGGGAGAAATGTGGCATGTCTGGAAGAAACTGTCCTACTTTGGGGATAAAAGAGGTATTTGTGGGTGAAAAGGTCCTATTTGAAGGGGGAAACGCGGTATTTCTTGGAGAAGATGTGATATATTTGGGAGAAATGTGGCATTTCTGGAAGAAAATGTCCTCTTTTGGGGATAAAACAGGTATTTGTGGGTGAAAAGGTCCTATTTGAAGGGGGAAAGCTGGTATTTCTTGGAGAAGATGTGATCTATTTGGGAGAAATCTGGCATTTCTGGAAGAAACTGTCCTCTTTTGGGGATAAAAGAGGTATTTGTGGGTGAAAAGGTCCTATTTGAAGGGGGAAACCTGGTATTTCTTGAAGAAGATGTGATCTATTTGGGAGAAATGTGGCATGTCTGGAAGAAACTGTCCTCTTTTGGGGATCAAAGAGGTATTTGTGGGTGAAAAGGTCCTATTTGAAGGGGGAAACATGGTATTTCTTGGAGAAGATGTGATATATTTGGGAGAAATGTGGCATTTCTGGAAGAAACTGTCGTCTTTTGGGGATAAAAGAGGTATTTGTGGGTGATAAGGTCCTATTTGAAGGGGGAACCCTGGTATTTCTTGGAGAAGATGTGATATATTTGGGAGAAATGTGGCATTTCTGGAAGAAACTGTCCTGTTTTGGGGATAAAACAGGTATTTGTGGGAGAAAAGGTCCTATTTGAAGGGGGAATCGTGGTATTTCTTGGAGAAGATGTGATATATTTGGGAGAAATGTGGCATTTCTGGAAGAAACTGTCCTCCTTTGGGGATAAAAGAGGTATTTGTGGGTGAAAAGGTCCTATTTGAAGGGGGAAACCTGGTATTTCTTGGAGAAGATGTGATATATTTGGGAGAAATGTGGCATTTCTGGCAGAAACTGTCCTCTTTTGGGGATAAAAAGGTATTTGTGGGTGATAAGGTCCTATTTGAAGGGGGAACCCGGGTATTTCTTGGAGAAGATGTGATGTATTTGGGAGAAATGTGGCATGTCTGGAAGAAGCTGTCCTATTTTGGGGATAAAACAGGTATTTGTGGGTGAAAAGGTCCTATTTGAAGGTGGAAAGCTGGTATTTCTTGGAGAAGATGTGATCTATTTGGGAGAAATCTGGCATTTCTGGAAGAAACTGTCCTATTTTGGGGATAAAAGAGGTATTTGTGGGAGAAAAGGTCCTATTTGAAGGGGGAAACGTGGTATTTCTTGGAGAAGATATGATATATTTGGGAGAAATGTGGCCTTTCTGGAAGAAAATGTCCAATTTGGGGGGAGAAGGCTGGTAGTTTTGGGTTAGAAGGTCCTATTTCAGGAGGAATCCTGGTATTTCTTGGAGAAGATATGATCTATTTTGGAGAAATGTGGCATTTCTGGAAGAAAATGTCAAATTTGTGGGGAGAAGGCTGGTAGTTTTGGGTGAGAAGGTCCTATTTCAGGCGGAATCCTGGCATTTCTTGGAGAAGATGTGATATATATGGGAGAAATGTGGCCTTTCCGGAAGAAACTGTCCTCTTTTGGGGATAAAAGAGGTATTAGTGGGTGAAAATTTCCTATTTGAAGGGGGAAACCTGTTAATTCTTGAAGAAGATATGATATATTTGGGAGAAATGTGGCATTTCTTGAAGAAACTGTCCTATTTTGGGGATAAAACAGGTATTTGTGGGTGAAAAGGTCCTATTTGTAGGGGGAAACGTGGTATTTCTTGGAGAAGATGTGATATATTTGGGAGAAATGTGGCATGTCTGGAAGAAACTGTCCTATTTTGGGGATAAAAGAGGTATGTGTGGGTGAAAAGGTCCTATTTCCAGGGGAAAACCTGGTATTTCTTGGAGAAGATGTGATATATTTGGGAGAAATGTGGCATGTCTGGAAGAAAATGTCCTATTTGGGGGGAGAAGGCTGGTACTTGTGGGAGAAAATGTCCTATTTCAGGTGGAATCCTGGTATTTCTTGGAGGAGATGTGATATGTTTGGGAGATATGTGGCTTTTCTGGAAGAAACTGTCCTCTTTTGGGGATAAAACAGGTATTTGTGGGTGAAAAGGTCCTATTTGAAGGGGGAAAGCAGGTATTTCACGGAGAAGATGTGATCTATTTGGGAGAAATCTGGCATTTCTGGAAGAAACTGTCCTCTTTTGGGGATAAAAGAGGTATTTGTGGGTGAAAAGGTCCTATTTGAAGGGGGAACCCTGGTATTTCTTGGAGAAGATGTGATCTATTTGGGAGAAATGTGGCATTTCTGGAAGAATATGTTCAATTTGAGGGATAAAACAGGTTTTTGTGGTTGAAAAGGTCCTATTTGAAGGGGGAAACCTGGTATTTCTTGGAGAAGATGTGATCTATTTGGGAGAAATGTGGCATGTCCGGAAGAAACTGTCCTATTTTGGGGATAAAAGAGGTATTTGTGGGAGAAAAGGTCCTATTTGAAGGGGGAAACCTGGAATTTCTTGGAGAAGATGTGGTATATTTGGGAGAAATGTGGCATTTCTGGAAGAAACTGTCCTCTTTTGGGGATAAAAGAGGTATTTGTGGGTGAAAAGGTCGTATTTGAAGGGGGAAACATGGTATTTCTTGGAGAAGATGTGATCTATTTGGGAGAAATGTGGCATTTCTGGAAGAAACTGTCCTCTTTTGGGGATAAAAGAGGTATTTGTGGGTGATAAGGTCCTATTTGAAGGGGGAACCCTGGTATTTCTTGGAGAAGATGTGATATATTTGGGAGAAATGTGGCATTTCTGGAAGAAACTGTCCTGTTTTGGGGATAAAACAGGTATTTGTGGGAGAAAAGGTCCTATTTGAAGGGGGAATCGTGGTATTTCTTGGAGAAGATGTGATATATTTGGGAGAAATGTGGCATTTCTGGAAGAAAATGTCCAATTTGTGGGGAGAAGGCTGGTAGTTGTGGGTGAGAAGGTCCTATTTCAGGAGGAATCCTGGTATTTCTTGGAGAAGATGTGATATATTTGGGAGAAATGTGGCATTTCTGGAAGAAACTGTCCTATTTTGGGTATAAAAGAGGCATGTGTGGGTGAAAAGGTCCTATTTCCAGGGGAAAACCTGGTATTTCTTGGAGAAGATGTGATATATTTGGGAGAAATGTGGCATGTGTGGAAGAAATTGTCCTATATTGGGGGAGAAGGCTGGTACTTGTGGGAGAAAAGGTCCTATTTCAGGAGGAATCCTGGTATTTCTTGGAGAAGATGTGGTTTGTTTGGGAGAAATGTGACATTTCTGGCAGAAACTGTCCTCTTTTGGGGATCAAAGAGGTATTTGTGGGTGAAAAGGTCCTATTTGAAGGGGGAAACGTGGTATTTCTTGGAGAAGATGTGATCTATTTGGGAGAAATGTGGCATTTCTGGAAGAAACTGTCCTCTTTTGGGGATAAAAGAGGTATTTGTGGGTGAAAAGGTCCTATTTGAAGGGGGAAAGCTGGTATTTCTTGGAGAAGATGTGATATATTTGGGAGAAATGTGGCATTTCTGGAAGAAACTGTCCTCTTTTGGGGATAAAACAGGTATTTGTGGGTGAAAAGGTCCTATTTGAAGGGGGAAACCTGGTATTTCTTGGAGAAGATGTGATATATTTGGGAGAAATGTGGCATTTCTGGAAGAAACTGTCCTCTTTTGGGGATAAAACAGGTACTTGTGGGTGAAAAGGTCCTATTTGAAGGGGGAAAGCTGGTATTTCTTGGAGAAGATGTGATCTATTTGGGAGAAATATGGCATTTCTGGAAGAATATGTCCAATTTGAGGGATAAAACAGGAATTTGTGGTTGAAAAGGTCGTATTTGAAGGGGGAAAGCTGGTATTTCTTGGAGAAGATGTGATATATTTGGGAGAAATGTGGCATGTCTGGAAGAAACTGTCCTACTTTGGGGATAAAAGAGGTATTTGTGGGTGAAAAGGTCCTATTTGAAGGGGGAAACGCGGTATTTCTTGGAGAAGATGTGATATATTTGGGAGAAATGTGGCATTTCTGGAAGAAAATGTCCTCTTTTGGGGATAAAACAGGTACTTGTGGGTGAAAAGGTCCTATTTGAAGGGGGAAAGCTGGTATTTCTTGGAGAAGATGTGATCTATTTGGGAGAAATCTGGCATTTCTGGAAGAAACTGTCCTCTTTTGGGGATAAAAGAGGTATTTGTGGGTGAAAAGGTCCTATTTGAAGGGGGAAACCTGGTATTTCTTGAAGAAGATGTGATCTATTTGGGAGAAATGTGGCATGTCTGGAAGAAACTGTCCTATTTTGGGGATAAAAGAGGTATTTGTGGGTGAAAAGGTCCTATTTGAAGGGGGAAACCTGGAATTTCTTGGAGAAGATGTGGTATATTTGGGAGAAATGTGGCATTTCTGGAAGAAACTGTCCTCTTTTGGGGATCAAAGAGGTATTTGTGGGTGAAAAGGTCCTATTTGAAGGGGGAAACATGGTATTTCTTGGAGAAGATGTGATATATTTGGGAGAAATGTGGCATTTCTGGAAGAAACTGTCGTCTTTTGGGGATAAAAGAGGTATTTGTGGGTGATAAGGTCCTATTTGAAGGGGGAACCCTGGTATTTCTTGGAGAAGATGTGATATATTTGGGAGAAATGTGGCATTTCTGGAAGAAACTGTCCTGTTTTGGGGATAAAACAGGTATTTGTGGGAGAAAAGGTCCTATTTGAAGGGGGAATCGTGGTATTTCTTGGAGAAGATGTGATATATTTGGGAGAAATGTGGCATTTCTGGAAGAAAATGTCCAATTTGTGGGGAGAAGGCTGGTAGTTGTGGGTGAGAAGGTCCTATTTCAGGAGGAATCCTGGTATTTCTTGGAGAAGATGTGATATATTTGGGAGAAATGTGGCATTTCTGGAAGAAACTGTCCTCTTTTGGGGATAAAAGAGGTATTTGTGGGTGAAAAGGTCCTATTTGAAGGGGGAAAGCAGGTATTTCTTGGAGAAGATGTGATCTATTTGGGAGAAATCTGGCATTTCTGGAAGAAACTGTCCTCTTTTGGGGATAAAAGAGGTATTTGTGGGTGAAAAGGTCCTATTTGAAGGGGGAAACCTGGTATTTCTTGGAGAAGATGTGATCTTTTTGGGAGAAATGTGGCATTTCTGGAAGAATATGTTCAATTTGAGGGATAAAACAGGTATTTGTGGTTGAAAAGGTCCTATTTGAAGGGGGAAACCTGGTATTTCTTGGAGAAGATGTGATCTATTTGGGAGAAATGTGGCATGTCCGGAAGAAACTGTCCTATTTTGGGGATAAAAGAGGTATTTGTGGGAGAAAAGGTCCTATTTGAAGGGGGAAACCTGGAATTTCTTGGAGAAGATGTGGTATATTTGGGAGAAATGTGGCATTTCTGGAAGAAACTGTCCTCTTTTGGGGATAAAAGAGGTATTTGTGGGTGAAAAGGTCGTATTTGAAGGGGGAAACATGGTATTTCTTGGAGAAGATGTGATATATTTGGGAGAAATGTGGCATTTCTGGAAGAAACTGTCCTCTTTTGGGGATAAAAGAGGTATTTGTGGGTGATAAGGTCCTATTTGAAGGGGGAACCCTGGTATTTCTTGGAGAAGATGTGATATATTTGGGAGAAATGTGGCATTTCTGGAAGAAACTGTCCTGTTTTGGGGATAAAACAGGTATTTGTGGGAGAAAAGGTCCTATTTGAAGGGGGAATCGTGGTATTTCTTGGAGAAGATGTGATATACTTGGGAGAAATGTGGCATTTCTGGAAGAAAATGTCCAATTTGTGGGGAGAAGGCTGGTAGTTGTGGGTGAGAAGGTCCTATTTCAGGAGGAATCCTGGTATTTCTTGGAGAAGATGTGATCTATTTGGGAGAAATGTGGCATTTCTGGAAGAAACTGTCCTATTTTGGGTATAAAAGAGGCATGTGTGGGTGAAAAGGTCCTATTTCCAGGGGAAAACCTGGTATTTCTTGGAGAAGATGTGATATATTTGGGAGAAATGTGGCATGTGTGGAAGAAATTGTCCTATATTGGGGGAGAAGGCTGGTACTTGTGGGAGAAAAGGTCCTATTTCTGGAGGAATCCTGGTATTTCTTGGAGGAGATGTGATATGTTTGGGAGAAATGTGGCATTTCTGGAAGAAACTGTCCTCTTTTGGGGATAAAAGAGGTATTTGTGGGTGAAAAGGTCCTATTTGAAGGGGGAAACCTGTTATTTCTTGGAGAAGATGTGATCTATTTGGGAGAAATGTGGCATTTCTGGAAGAAACTGTCCTCTTTTGGGGATAAAAGAGGTATTTGTGGGTGAAAAGGTCCTATTTGAAGGGGGAAAGCTGGTATTTCTTGGAGAAGATGTGATTTATTTGGGAGAAATGTGGCATTTCTGGAAGAAACTGTCCTCTTTTGGGGATAAAACAGGTATTTGTGGGTGAAAAGGTCCTATTTGAAGGGGGAAACGTGGTATTTCTTGGAGAAGATGTGATATATTTGGGAGAAATGTGGCATTTCTTGAAGAAACTGTCCTCTTTTGGGGATAAAACAGGTACTTGTGGGTGAAAAGGTCCTATTTGAAGGGGGAAAGCTGGTATTTCTTGGAGAAGATGTGATATATTTGGGAGAAATATGGCATTTCTGGAAGAATATGTCCAATTTGAGGGATAAAACAGGTATTTGTGGTTGAAAAGGTCGTATTTGAAGGGGGAAAGCTGGTATTTCTTGGAGAAGATGTGATATATTTGGGAGAAATGTGGCATGTCTGGAAGAAACTGTCCTACTTTGGGGATAAAAGAGGTATTTGTGGGTGAAAAGGTCCTATTTGAAGGGGGAAACGCGGTATTTCTTGGAGAAGATGTGATATATTTGGGAGAAATGTGGCATTTCTGGAAGAAACTGTCCTATTTTGGGGATAAAAGAGGTATTTGTGGGTGAAAAGGTCCTATTTGAAGGGGGAACCCTGGTATTTCTTGGAGAAGATGTGATCTATTTGGGAGAAATGTGGCATGTCCGGAAGAAACTGTCCTCTTTTGGGGATAAAAGAGGTATTTGTGGGTGAAAAGGTCCTATTTGAAGGGGGAAACCTGGAATTTCTTGGAGAAGATGTGGTATATTTGGGAGAAATGTGGCCTTTCTGGAAGAAACTGTCCTCTTTTGGGGATAAAAGAGGTATTTGTGGGTGAAAAGGTCCTATTTGAAGGGGGAAACATGGTATTTCTTGGAGAAGATGTGATATATTTGGGAGAAATGTGGCATTTCTTGAAGAAACTGTCGTCTTTTGAGGATAAAAGAGGTATTTGTGGGTGATAAGGTCCTATTTGAAGGGGGAACCCTGGTATTTCTTGGAGAAGATGTGATATATTTGGGAGAAATGTGGCATTTCTGGAAGAAACTGTCCTGTTTTGGGGATAAAACAGGTATTTGTTGTAGAAAAGGTCCTATTTGAAGGGGGAATCGTGGTATTTCTTGGAGAAGATGTGATATATTTGGGAGAAATGTGGCATTTCTGGAAGAAAATGTCCAATTTGTGGGGAGAAGGCTGGTAGTTGTGGGTGAGAAGGTCCTATTTCAGGAGGAATCCTGGTATTTCTTGGAGAAGATGTGATATATTTGGGAGAAATGTGGCATTTCTGGAAGAAACTGTCCTATTTTGGGTATAAAAGAGGCATGTGTTGGTGAAAAGGTCCTATTTCCAGGGGAAAACCTGTTATTTCTTGGAGAAGATGTGATCTATTTGGGAGAAATGTGGCATGTGTGGAAGAAATTGTCCTATATTGGGGGAGAAGGCTGGTACTTGTGGGAGAAAAGGTCCTATTTCAGGAGGAATCCTGGTATTTCTTGGAGGAGATGTGATATGTTTGGGAGAAATGTGGCATTTCTGGAAGAAACTGTCCTCTTTTGGGGATCAAAGAGGTATTTGTGGGTGAAAAGGTCCTATTTGAAGGGGGAAACCTGGTATTTCTTGGAGAAGATGTGATCTATTTGGGAGAAATGTGGCATTTCTGGAAGAAACTGTCCTCTTTTGGGGATAAAAGAGGTATTTGTGGGTGAAAAGGTCCTATTTGAAGGGGGAAAGCTGGTATTTCTTGGAGAAGATGTGATATATTTGGGAGAAATGTGGCATTTCTGGAAGAAACTATCCTATTTTGGGGATAAAACAGGTATTTGTGGGTGAAAAGGTCCTATTGGAAGGGGGAAACGTGGTATTTCTTGGAGAAGATGTGATATATTTGGGAGAAATGTGGCATTTCTGGAAGAAACTGTCCTATTTTGGGGATAAAACAGGTACTTGTGGGTGAAAAGGTCCTATTTGAAGGGGGAAAGCTGGTATTTCTTGGAGAAGATGTGATATATTTGGGAGAAATATGGCATTTCTGGAAGAATATGACCAATATGAGGGATAAAACAGGTATTTGTGGTTGAAAAGGTCGTATTTGAAGGGGGAAAGCTGGTATTTCTTGGAGAAGATGTGATATATTTGGGAGAAATGTGGCATGTCTGGAAGAAACTGTCCTACTTTGGGGATAAAAGAGGTATTTGTGGGTGAAAAGGTCCTATTTGAAGGGGGAAACGCGGTATTTCTTGGAGAAGATGTGATATATTTGGGAGAAATGTGGCATTTCTGGAAGAAACTGTCCTATTTTGGGGATAAAACAGGTATTTGTGGGTGAAAAGGTCCTATTTGAAGGGGGAAAGCTGGTATTTCTTGGAGAAGATGTGATGTATTTGGGAGAAATCTGGCATTTCTGGAAGAAACTGTCCTCTTTTGGGGATAAAAGAGGTATTTGTGGGTGAAAAGGTCCTATTTGAAGGGGGAACCCTGGTATTTCTTGGAGAAGATGTGATCTATTTGGGAGAAATGTGGCATTTCAGGAAGAAACTGTCCTCTTTTGGGGATAAAAGAGGTATTTGTGGGTGATAAGGTCCTATTTGAAGGGGGAAAGCTGGTATTTCTTGGAGAAGATGTGATATATTTGGGAGAAATGTGGCATGTCTGGAAGAAGCTGTCCTATTTTGGGGATAAAACAGGTATTTGTGGGTGATAAGGTCCTATTTGAAGGGGGAATGCTGGTATTTCTTGGAGAAGATGTGATATATTTGGGAGAAATGTGGCATTTCTGGAAGAAACTGTCCTGTTTTGGGGATAAAAGAGGTATTTGTGGGAGAAAAGGTCCTATTTGAAGGGGGAAAGCTGGTATTTCTTGGAGAAGATGTGATATATTTGGGAGAAATTAGGCATGTCTGGAAGAAAATGTCCAATTTGGGGGAGAAGGCTTGTAGTTTTGGGTGAGAAGGTCCTATTTCAGGAGGAATCCTGGCATTTCTTGGAGAAGATGTGATCTATTTGGGAGAAATGTGGCCTTTCCGGAAGAAACTGTCCTCTTTTGGGGATAAAAGAGGTATTAGTGGTTGAAAAAGTCCTATTTCCCCGGGGAAACCTGGTATTTCTTGGAGAAGATGTGATATATTTGGGAGAAATGTGGCATTTCTGGAAGAAACTGTCCTCTTTTGGGGATAAAAGAGGTATTTCATGGAGAAAAGGTCCTAATTCAAGGGGGAAAGCAGGTATTTCTTGGAGAAGATGTGATATATTTGGGAGAAATGTGGCATTTCTGGAAGAAACTGTCCTCTTTTGGGGATAAAAGAATTTTTTGTGGGTGAAAAGGTCCTATTTGAAGGGGGAAACGTGGTATTTCTTGGAGAAGATGTGATATATTTGGGAGAAATGAGGCATTTCTGGAAGAAACTGTCCTCTTTTGGGGATAAAAGAGGTATTTGTGGGTGTAAAGGTCCTATTTGAAGGGGGAACCCTGGTATATCTTGGAGAAGATGTGATATATTTGGGAGAAATGTGGCATGTCTGGAGGAAAATGTCCTATTTGGGGGGAGAAGGGTGGTACATGTGGGAGAAAAGGTCATATTTCAGGAGGAATCCTGATATTTCTTGGAGGACATGTGATATGTTTGGGAGAAATGTGGCATTTCTGGAAGAAACTGTCCTCTTTTGGGGATAAAAGAGGTATTTGTGGGTGAAAAGGTCCTATTTGAAGGGGGAAAGCTGGTATTTCTTGGAGAAGATGTGATCTATTTGGGAGAAATGTGGCCTTTCTGGAAGAAACTGTCCTATTTTGGGGATAAAAGAGGTATTTGTGGGAGAAAAGGTCCTATTTGAAGGGGGAAAGCTGGTATTTCTTGGAGAAGCTGTGATCTATTTGGGAGAAATGTGGCATTTCTGGAAGAAACTGTCCTCTTTTGGGGATAAAAGAGGTATTTGTGGGTGAAAAGGTCCTATTTGAAGGGGGAAACCTGGTATTTCTTGGAGAAGATGTGATATATTTGGGAGAAATGTGGCATTTCTGGAAGAAACTGTCCTATTTTGGGGATAAAACAGGTATTTGTGGGTGAAAAGGTCCTATTTGAAGGGGGAAACCTGGTATTTCTTGGAGAAGAGGTGATATATTTGGGAGAAATGTGGCATGTCTGGAAGAAACTGTCCTATTTTGGGGATAAAACAGGTATTTGTGGGTGAAAAGGTCGTATTTGAAGGGGGAAACCTGGTATTTCTTGGAGAAGAGGTGATCTATTTGGGAGAAATGTGGCATGTCTGGCAGAAACTGTCATATTTGGGGGATAAAAGAGGTATTTGTGGGTGAAAAGGTCCTATTTGAAGGGGGAAAGCTGGTATATCTTGGAGAAGATGTGATCTATTTGGGAGAAATCTGGCATTTCTGGAAGAAAATGTCCAATTTGTGGGGAGAAGGCTGGTAGTTGTGGGTGAGAAGGTCCTATTTCAGGAGGAATCCTGGTATTTCTTGGAGAAGATGTGATATATTTGGGAGAAATGTGGCATGTCTGGAAGAAACTGTCCTCTTTTGGGGATAAAACAGGTATTTGTGGGTGAAAAGGTCCTATTTGAAGTTGGAAAGCTGGTATTTCTTGGAGAAGATGTGATATATTTGGGAGAAATCTAGCATTTCTGGAAGAATATGTCCAATTTGAGGGATAAAACAGGTATTTGTGGGAGAAAAGGTCCTATTTGACGGGGGAAAGCTGGTATTTCTTGGAGAAGATGTGATCTATTTTGGAGAAATGAGGCATGTTTGGAAGAAAATGTCCAATTTGGGGGGAGAAGGCTGGTAGTTTTCGGTGAGAAGGTCCTATTTCAGGAGGAATCCTGGTATTTCTTGGAGAAGATGTGATCTATTTGGGAGAAATGTGGCCTTTCTGGAAGAAAATGTCCAATTTGGGGGGAGAAGGCTGGTAGTTTTCGGTGAGAAGGTCCTCTTTCAGGAGGAATCCTGGTATTTCTTGGAGAAGATGTGATATATTAGGGAGAAATGTGGCATTTCTGGAAGAAACTGTCCTCTTTTTGGGATAAAAGAGGTATTAGTGGTTGAAAAGGTCCTATTTGAAGGGGAATTCCAGGAATGCCAGATTTCTCCCAAATATATCACATCTTCTCCAAGAAATACCGGCTTTCCCCCTTCAAATAGGACCTTTTCACCCACAAATACCTCTTTTATCCCCAAAAGAGGACAGTTTCTTCCAGACATGCCACATTTCTCCCAAATATATCACATCTTCTCCAAGAAATACCAGGTTTCCCCCTTCAAATAGGACCTTTTCTACCACTAATACCTCTTTTATCCCCAAAAGAGGACACTTTCTTCCAGAAATGCCACATTTCTCCCAAATATATCACATCTTCTCCAAGAAATGCCGGGATTCCTCCTGAATTAGGACCTTCTCACCCAAAACTACCAGCCTTCTCCCCCCAAATTGGACATTTTCTTCCAGAAAGGCCACATTTCTCCCAAATATATCACATCTTCTCCAAGAAATACCTGGATTCCTCCTGAAATAGGATCTTCTCACCGAAAACTACCGGCCTTCTCCCCCCAAATTGGACATTTTCTTCCAGAAAGGCCACATTTCTCCCAAATATATCACATCTTCTCCAAGAAATACCAGCTTTCCCCCTTCAAATAGGACCTTCTCACCCACAAATACCTCTTTTATCCCCAAAAGAGGACAGTTTCTTCCAGACATGCCACATTTCTCCCAAATATATCACATCTTCTCCAAGAAATACCAGCTTTCCCCCTTCAAATAGGACCTTTTCACCCACAAATACCTCTTTGATCCCCAAAAGAGGACAGTTTCTTCCAGACATGCCACATTTCTCCCAAATTTATCACATCTTCTCCAAGAAATACCAGCTTTCCCCCTTCAAATAGGACCTTATCACCCACAAATACCTGTTTTATCCCCAGAAGAGGACAGTTTCTTCCAGACATGCCACATTTCTCCCAAATAGATCACATCTTCTCCAAGAAATACCAGGTTTCCAACTTCAAATAGGACCTTTTCACCCACAAATACCTCTTTTATCCCCAAAAGAGGACAGTTTCTTCCAGAAATGCCTGATTTCTCCAAAATATATCACATCTTCTCCAAGAAATAACAGGTTTCCCCCTTCAAATACAACGTTTTCACCCACAAATACCTGTTTTATCCCCAAAAGAGGACAGTTTCTTCCAGAAATGCCACATTTCTCCCAAATATACCACATCTTCTCCAAGAAATACCACGTTTCCCCCTTCAAATAGGACCTTTTCACCCACAAGTACCTATTTTATCCCCAAAAGAGGACAGTTTCTTCAAGAAATGCCACTTTTCTCCCAAATATATCATATCTTCTCCAAGAAATACCACGTTTCCCCCTTCAAATAGGACCTTTTCACCCACAAATACCTCTTTTATCCCCAAAAGAGGACAGTTTCTTCCAGAAATGCCACATTTCTCCCAAATATATCACATCTTCTCCAAGAAATGCCACGTTTCCCCCTTCAAATAGGACCTTTTCACCCACAAATACCTCTTTTATCCCCAAAAGTGGACAGTTTCTTCCAGAAATGCCACATTTCTCCCAAATATATCACATCTTCTCCAAGAAATACCAGCTTTCCCCCTTCAAATAGGACCTTATCACCCACAAATACCACTTTTATCCCCAAAAGAGGACATTTTCTTCCAGAAATGCCACATTTCTCCCAAACATATCACATCTTCTCCAACAAATACCACGTTTCCCCCTTCAAATAGGACCTTTTCACCCACAAAAAATTCTTTTATCCCCAAAAGAGGGCAGTTTCTTCCAGAAATGCCTGATTTCTCCCAAATATATCACATCTTCTCCAAGAAATACCAGGTTTCCCCCTTCAAATAGGACCTTTTCACCCTCAAACACCTCTTTATCCCTCAAATAGGACAGTTTCTTCCAGACATGCCACATTTCTCCCAAATAGATCACATCTTCTCCAAGAAATACCAGGATTCCTCCAGAAAGAGGACCTTTTCTCCCACAAATACCAGCCTTCTCCCCCCAAATAGGACAGGTTCTTCCAGAAATGCCCGATTTCTCCCAAACATATCACATCTTCTCCAAGAAATACCAGGTTTCCCCCTTCAAATAGGACCTTTTCACCCACAAATACCTGTTATATCCCCATAAGAGGACAGTTTCTTCCAGAAATGCCACATTTCTCCCAAATATATCACCTCTTCTCCAAGAAATACCAGCTTTCCACTTTCAAATAGGACCTTTTCACCCAAAAATACCTGTTTTATCCCCAAAAGAGGACAGTTTCTTCCAGAAATGCCACATTTCTCCCAAATATATCACATCTTCTCCAAGAAATACCAGCTTTCCCCCTTCAAATAGGACCTTTTCAACCACAAATACCTGTTTTATCCCTCAAATTGGACATATTCTTCCAGAAATGCCACATTTCTCCCAAATATATCACATCTTCTCCAAGAAATACCACGTTTCCCCCTTCAAATAGGACCTTATCACCCACAAATACCTCTTTTATCCCCAAAATAGGACAGTTTCTGCCAGAGAGGCCACATTTCTCCCAAATATATCATATCTTCTCCAAGAAATAACAGGTTTCCCCCTTCAAATAGGACCTTTTCACACACAAATACCAGTTCTTTCCCCCAAAGAGGACAGATTCTTCCAGAAATGCCCGATTTCTCCCAAATAGATCACATCTTCTCCAAGAAATACCAGGTTTCCCCCTTCAAATAGGACCTTTTCACCCACAAATACCTCTTTTATCCCCAAAAGAGGACAGTTTCTTCCAGGAATGCCACATTTCTCCCAAACATATCACATCTCCTCCAAGAAATACCAGGATTCCTCCTGAAATAGGACCTTTTCACCCACAACTACCAGCCTTCTCCCCCCAAATTGGACATTTTCTTCCAGACATGCCACATTTCTCCCAAATATATCACATCTTCTCCAAGAAATACCAGGTTTTCCCCTGGAAATAGGACCTTCTCACCCACAAATACCTCTTTTATCCCCAAAAGAGGACAGTTTCTTCCAGACATGCCACATTTCTCCCAAATATATCACATCTTCTCCAAGAAATACCAGGGTTCGCCTTCAAATAGGACCTTTTAACCCACAAATACCTCTTTTATCTCCAAAAGAGGACAGTTTCTTCAAGAAATGCCACATTTCTCCCAAATACATCACATCTTCTCCAAGAAATACCAGCTTTCCCCCTTCAAATAGGACCTTTTCACCCACAAATACCTCTTTTATCCCCAAAGTAGGACAGTTTCTTCCAGACATGCCACATTTCTCACAAATATATCACATCTTCTCCAAGAAATACCAGGATTCCTCCTGAAATAGGACCTTCTCACCGAAAACTACCAGCCTTCTCCCCCCAAATTGGACATTTTCTTCCAGAAATGCCAGATTTCTCCCAAATAGATCACACCTTCTCCAGGAAATACCAGGTTTCCCCCTTCAGATAGGACCTTTTCTCCAAAAAATACCTCTTTTATCCCCAAAAGAGGACCTTTTCTTCCAGAAATGCCACATTTCTCCCAAATATATCACATCTTCTCCAAGAAATACCAGGTATCCCCCTTCAAATAGGACCTTATCACCCACAAATACCTCTTTTATCCCCAAAAGAGGACAGCTTCTTCGAGACATGCCACATTTCTCCCAAATATATCACATCTTCTCCAAGAATTACCAGGGTTGCCCCTTCAAATAGGACCTTATCACCCACAAATACCTCTTTTATCCCCAAAAGAGGACAGTTTCTTACAGAAATGCCAGATTTCTCCCAAATATATCACATCTTCTCCAAGAAATAACAGGTTTCCCCCTTCAAATAGGAACTTTTCACCCACAAATACCTCTTTTATCCCCAAAAGAGGACAGTTTCTTCCAGAAATGCCACATCTCTCCCAAATATATCTCATCTTCTCCAAGAAATAACAGGTTTCCCCCTTCAAATACAACGTTTTCACCCAAAAATACCTGTTATATCCCCAAAAGAGGACAGTTTCTTCCAGAAATGCCACATTTCTCCCAAATATACCACATCTTATCCAATAAATACCACGTTTCCCCCTTCAAATAGGACCTTTTCACCCACAAATACCTGTTTTATCCCCAAAAGAGGACAGTTTCTTCCAGAAAGGCCACATTTCTCCGAAATATATCACATCTTCTCCAAGAAATACCAGGTTTCCCCCTTCAAATAGGACCTTTTCAACCACAAATACCTGTTTTATCCCTCAAATTGGACATATTCTTCCAGAAATGCCAGATTTCTCCCAAATATATCACATCTTCTCCAAGAAATACCACGTTTCCCCCTTCAAATAGGACCTTTTCACCCACAAATACCTGTTTTATCCCCAAAATAGGACAGTTTCTTCCAGAAATGCCACATTTCTCCCAAATATATCATATCTTCTCCAAGAAATACCAGCTTTCCCCCTTCAAATAGGACCTTTTCACACACAAATACCTGTTCTATCCCCAAAAGAGGACAGTTTCTTCCAGACATGCCACATTTCTCCCAAATATATCACATCTTCTCCAAGAAATACCAGGTTTTCCCCTGGAAATAGGACCTTTTCACCCACACATACCTCTTTTATCCCCAAAAGAGGACAGTTTCTTCCTGACATGCCACATTTCTCCCAAATATATCACATCTTCTCCAAGAAATACCTGGGTTCCCCCTTCAAATAGGACCTTTTCACCCACAAATACCTCTTTTATCCCCAAAAGAGGACAGTTTCTTCCAGAAATGCCACATTTCTCCCAAATATATCACATCTTCTCCAAGAAATACCAGGATTCCTCCTGAAATAGGACCTTCTCACCCACAACTACCAGCCTTCTCCCCACAAATTTGACATTTTCTTCCAGAAATGCCTCATTTCTCCCAAATATATCACATCTTCTCCAAGAAATAACAGGTTTCCCCCTTCAAATAGGACCTTTTCACCCACAAATACCTCTTTTATCCCCAAAAGAGGACAGTTTCTTCCAGAAATGCCACATTTCTCCCAAATAGATCACATCTTCTCCAAGAAATAACAGGTTTCCCCCTTCAAATAGGACCTTTTCACCCACAAATACCTCTTTTATCCCCAAAAGAGGACAGTTTCTTCCAGATAGGCCACATTTCTCCCAAACATATCACCTCTCCTCCAAGAAATACCAGGATTCCTCTTGAAATAGGACATTTTCTCCCACAACTACCAGCCTTCTCCCCCCAAATTGGACATTTTCTTCCAGACATGCCACATTTCTCCCAAATATATCACATCTTCTCCAAGAAATACCAGGTTTCCCCCTTCAAATAGGACCTTTTCACCCACAAATACCTCTTTTATCCCCAAAAGAGGACAGTTTCTTCCAGAAATGCCACATTTCTCCCAAATATATCACATCTTCTCCAAGAAATACCAGGGTTCCCCCTTCAAATAGGACCTTTTCACCCACAAATACCTCTTTTATCCCTAAAAGAGGACAGTTTCTTACAGAAATGCCACATTTCTCCCAAATATATCACATCTTCTCCAAGAAATACCAGCTTTCCTTTTTCAAATAGGACCTTTTCACCCACAAATACCTCTTTTATCCCCAAAAGAGGACAGTTTCTTCCAGAAATGCCACATTTCTCCCAAATAGATCACATCTTCTCCAAGAAATACCAGGATTCCTCCTGAAATAGGACCTTCTCACCCACTAATACCAGGCTTCTCCCCCCAAATAGGACAGTTTCTTCCAGAAATGCCTCATTTCTCCCAAATAGATCACATCTTCTCCAAGAAATACCAGCTTTCCCCCTTCAAATAGGACCTTTTCAACCACAAATACCTGTTTGATCCCCAAAATAGGACACTTTCTTCCAGACATGCCACATTTCTCCCAAATATATCACATATCCTCCAAGAAATACCAGGTTTCCAACTTCAAATAGGACCTTTTCACCCACAAATACCTCTTTTATCCCCAAAAGAGGACAGTTTCTTCCAGAAATGCCACATTTCTCCCAAATATATCACATCTTCTCCAAGAAATACCACGTTTCCCCCTTCAAATAGGACCTTTTCACCCACAAATACCTGTTTGATCCCCAAAAGAGGACAGTTTCTTCCAGACATGCCACATTTCTCCCAAATATATCACATCTCCTCCAAGAAATACCACGTTTCCCCCTTCAAATAGGACCTTTTCACCCACACATACTTCTTTTATCCCCAAAATAGGACAGTTTCTTCCAGAAATGCCACATTTCTCCCAAATATATCACATCTTCTCCAAGAAATACCAGCTTTCCCCCTTCAAATAGGACCTTTTCACCCACAAGTACCTGTTTCATCCCCAAAAGAGGACAGTTTCTTCCAGAAATGCCACATTTCTCCCAAATAGATCACATCTTCTCCAAGAAATATCAGCTTTCCCCCTTCAAATAGGACCTTTTCACCCACAAATACCTCTTTTATCCCCAAAATAGGACAGTTTCTTCCAGAAATGCCACATTTCTCCCAAATAGATCACATCTTCTCCAAGAAATACCAGGATTCCTCCTGAAATAGGACCTTCTCACCCACAACTACCAGCCCTCTCCCCACAAATTGGACATTTTCTTCCAGAAATGCCACATTTCTCCCAAATATATCACATCTTCTCCAAGAAATACCATGCTTCCCCCTTCAAATAGGACCTTTTCTCCATGAAATACCTGTTTTATCCCCAAAAGAGGACATTTTCTTCCAGACATGCCACATTTCTCCCAAATATATCACATCTTCTCCAAGAAATACCAGCTTTCCCCCTTCAAATAGGACCTTTTCACCCACAAATACCTCTTTTATCCCCAAAAGAGGACAGTTTCTTCCAGACATGCCACATTTCTCCCAAATATATCACATCTCCTCCAAGAAATACCACGTTTCCCCCTTCAAATAGGACCTTTTCACCCACAAATACCTCTTTTATCCCCAAAAGAGGACAGTTTCTTCCAGAAATGCCACATTTCACCCAAATATATCATATCTTCTCCAAGAAATACCACGTTTCCCCCTTCAAATAGGACCTTTTCACCCACAAATACCTGTTTTATCCCCAAAAGAGGACAGTTTCTTCCAGAAATGCCACATTTCTCCCAAATAGATCACATCTTCTCCAAGAAATACCAGGGTTCCCCCTTCAAATAGGACCTTTTCACCCACACATACTTCTTTTATCCCCAAAAGAGGACAGTTTCTTCCATAAATGCCACATTTCTCCCAAATAGATCACATCTTCTCCAAGAAATACCAGGGTTCCCCCTTCAAATAGGACCTTTTCACCCACAAGTACCTGTTTCATCCCAAAAGAGGACCGTTTCTTCCAGAAATGCCACATTTCTCCCAAATATATCACATCTTCTCCAAGAAATACCAGCTTTCCCCTTTCAAATACGACCTTTTCACCCACAAATACCTCTTTTATCCCCAAAATAGGACAGTTTCTTCCAGAAATGCCAGATTTCTCCCAAATAGATCACATCTTCTCCAAGAAATACCAGCTTTCCCCCTTCAAATAGGACCTTTTCACCCACAAATACCTCTTTTATCCCCAAAAGAGGACAGTTTCTTCCAGAAATGCCACATTTCTCCCTAATATATCACATCTTCTCCAAGAAATACCAGGATTCCTCCTGAAATAGGACCTTCTCACCCAAAACTACCAGCCTTCTCCCCCAAATTGGACTTTTTCTTCCAGAAATGCCAGATTTCTCCCAAATATATCACATCTTCTCCAAGAAATACCAGGATTCCTCCTGAAATAGGACCTTCTCACCCAAAACTACCAGCCTTCTCCCCCCAAATTGGACATTTTCTTCCAGAAAGGCCACATTTCTCCCAAATATATCACATCTTCTCCAAGAAATACCAGGGTTCCCCCTTCAAATAGGACCTTTTCACCCACAAATACCTCTTTTATCCCCAAAAGAGGACAGTTTCTTCCAGAAATGCCTCATTTCTCCCAAATAGATCACATCTTCTCCAAGAAATACCAGGGTTCCCCCTTCAAATAGGACCTTTTCACCCACAAATACCTGTTTCATCCCCCAAATAGGACAGTTTCTTCCAGAAATGCCACATTTCTCCCAAATATATCACATCTTCTCCAAGAAATACCAGCTTTCGTTTTTCAAAAGGACCTTTTCAACCACAAATACCTGTTTTATCCCCAAAGGAGGACAGTTTCTTCCAGAAATGCCACATTTCTCCCAAATATATCACATCTCCAAGAAATACCAGGTTTCCTCCTGAAATAGGACCTTGTCACCCACAGATTCCTGTTTTATCCCTTTGTTCCGAGCGACTTTTCGTTTTGGAGTGTTTATCCGCTGCTACACTTCAGCATTCTGTGACGAATAAAATAGAAGTGGAAAGCCCCACTAATAAGGCCGCTAGAAGGTCCAGAAGCCACACACATTGTGCTTTCAGGGAGGACGTTCCAGAAAGTCGAGAGTTGTGGCTTCTTTCCTGCGGAGAAAAATACCCCTGTTTTCAGGCATTGCAGGACGCTGAATTCGCACCTTCTCGGCATTTCAATACCGCTCCTTCGCTCTCGTGTCTCGAAAGCGGCACTCGCTCTGAACCGCTCCGGAGAGTCTGCAGTTGCTGTTCGGTCCATCGCGGTTCTGCCCGAGTGCCGCTTGCAGCCTTCAGCAGCGCTCTCGTTTCTCTCGGATGCCGGGAAAGAGCGACTTCAGCCGGATGCTTTGCTCCGACGAGTGAGCGGCTTCTTCTGCGCACATCGCAATGGAGCGCTTCTGACTTCTCCTTCTGTCCATGCAGAATGCACTACGCTTCTCTCTCATTCTTATCCCTTTCTTCCGAGCGACATTTCGTTTTGGAGTGTTTATCCGATGCTACACTTCAGCATTCTGTGACGAATAGAGTAGAAGTGGAAACTACACTAATAAGGCAGCTAGAAGTTCGAGGAGAGACACACGTAGTGCTTTCAGGGAGGACGTTCCAGAAAGTCGAGAGTTGTGGCTTCTTTCCTGCGGAGAAAAAACCCCCTGTTTTCAGGCTATTCAGTAGTCTGCAACTGCAGACTGTCCGGTGTGGTTCAGCGCAAATGCCGCTTTCGAGCCACGAGAGAGGAGGAGCGGCATTCCTATGCCGAGAACGAGCGAATTCAGCCTACTGCATTGCCTGAAAACAGGGGCTTTTTTCTCCGCAGGAAAGAAGCCACAACTCTCGACTTTCTGGAAAGTCCTCCCTGAAAGCACTACGTGCGTTGCTCCTCGAACTTCTAGCTGCCTTATTAGCGGGGCTTTTCTCTTCTATTTTATTCGTCACAGAATGCTGAAGTGTAGCATGGGATAAACACTCCAAAACGAAATGTCGCTCGGAAAAAGGGATAAGAATGAGAGAGAAGAGTAGTGCATTCTGCATGGACAGAAGGAGAAGTCAGAAGCGCTCCATTGCGATGTGCGCAGAAGAAGCCGCTCACTCGTCGGAGAAAAGCATCCGGCTGAAGTCGCTCTTTCCCGGCATCCGAGAGAAACGAGAGCGCTGCTGAAGGCTGCAAGCGGCACTCGGGCAGAACCGCGATGGACCGGACAGCAACTGCAGACTCTCCGGAGCGGTTCAGCGCGAGTGCCGCTTTCGAGCCACGAGAGCGAAGGAGCGGTATTCCTATGCCGAGAAGATGCGAATTCAGCCTACTGCATTGCCTGAAAACAGGGGCTTTTTTCTCCGCAGGAAAGAAGCCACAACTCTCGACTTTCTGGAACGTCCTCCCTGAAAGCACAACGTGTGTGGCTTCTGGAGCTTCTAGCTATCTTATTAGTGGGGCTTTTCTCTTCTACTCTATTCGTCACAGAATGCTGAAGTGTAGCATCGGATAAACACTCCAAAACGAAAAGTCGCTCGGAACAAAGGCATAAAACAGGTATTTGTGGGTGGCAGGGACATATTTCAGGAGGAAACCTGGTATTTCTTGGAGATGTGATATATTTGGGAGAAATGTGGCATTTCTGGAAGAAACTGTCCTCTTTTGGGGATAAAAGAGGTATTTGTGGGTGAAACGGTCCTATTTGAAGGGGGAAACCTGGTATTTCTTGGAGAAGATGTGATATATTTGTTAGAAATCTGGCCTTTCCGGAAGAAACTGTACTCTTTTGGGGTTAAAACATGTATTTGTGGGTGAAAAGGTCCTTTTCAAGGGGGGAACCTGGTATTTCTTGGAGAAGATGTGATATATTTGGGAGAAATGTGGCATTTCTGGAAGAAACTGTCCACTTTTGGGGATAAAAGAGGTATTTGTGGTTGAAAAAGTCCTATTTGAAGGGGGAATCGTGGTATTTCTTGGAGAAGATGTGATATATTTGGGAGAAATGTGGCATTTCTGGAAGAAACTGTCCTCTTTTGGGGATGCAAGAGGTATTTGTGGGAGAAAATGTCCTATTTGAAGGGGGAAAGCTGGTATTTCTTGGAGAAGATGTGATCTATTTGGGAGAAATGTGGCATGTCTGGAAGAAACTGTCCTCTTTTGGGGATAAAAGAGGTATTTGAGTGTGAAAAGTTCCTATTTGAAGGGGGAAAAGTGGTATTTCTTGGAGAAGATGTGATATATTTGGGAGAAATCAGGCATTTCTGGCAGAAACTGTCCTATTTTGGGGATAAAAGAATTTTTTTGTAGGTGAAAAGGTCCTATCTGAAGGGGGAAACCTGGTATTTCTTGGAGAAGATGTGCTATATTTGGGAGAAATGTGGCATTTCTGGAAGAAAATGTCCTCTTTTGGGGATAAAAGAGGTATTTCATGGAGAAAAGGTCCTAATTGAAGGGGGAAACCAGGTATTTCTTGGAGAAGATGTGATATATTGGGGAGAAATGTGGCATTTCTGGCAGAAACAGTCCTATTTTGGGGATAAAAGTGCTATTTGTGGGTGATAAGGTCCTATTTGAAGGGGGAAACCTGGTATTTCTTGGAGAAGATGTGATATATTTGGGAGAAATGTGGCCTTTCTGGAAGAAACTGTCCTCTTATGGGGATAAAAGAGGTATTTGTGGGTGAAAAGGTCCTATTTGAAGGGGGAAAGCTGGTATTTCTTGGAGAAGATGTGATATATTTGGGAGAAATGTGGCATTTCTGGAAGAAACTGTCCTCTTTTGGGGATAAAAGATGTATTTGAGGGTGAAAAGGCCCTATTTGAAGGGGGAATCCTGGTATTTCTTGGAGAAGCTGTGATATATTTGGGAGAAATCTGGCATTTCTGGAAGAAACTGTCCTCTTTTGGGGATAAAAGAGGTATTTGTGGGTGAAAAGGTCTTATTACAAGGGGGAAACCTGGTATTTCTTGGAGAAGATGTGCTATATTTGGAAGAAATGTGGCATTTCTGGAAGAAAATGTCTTATTTGAGGGATAGAACAGGTATTTGTGGGAGTAAAGGTCCTATTTGAAGGGGGAAACCTGGTATTTCTTGGAGAAGATGTGGTATATTTGGGAGAAATGTGGCATGTCTGGAAGAAAATGTCCTCTTTTGGGGATAAAAGAGGTATTTGTGGGTGAAAAGGTCCTATTTGAAGGGGGAAACCTGGTATTTCTTGGAGAAGATGTGATATATTTGGGAGAAATGTGGCATGTCTGGAAGAAACTGTCCAATTTAGGGGATAAAAGAGGTATTTGTGGGTGAAAAGGTCCTATTTGAAGGGGGAAACCTGGTATTTCTTGGAGAAGAGGTGATCTATTTGGGAGAAATGTGGCATGTCTGGCAGAAACTGTCCTCTTTTGGGGATAAAAGAGGTATTTGTGGGTGAAAAGGTCCTATTTGAAGGGGGAACCCTGGTATTTCTTGGAGAAGATGTGATCTATTTGGGAGAAATATGGCATGTCTGGAAGAAACTGTCCTCTTTGGGGAATGAAACAGGTATTTGTGGGAGAAAAGGTCCTATTTGAAGGGGGAAAGCTGGTATTTCTTGGAGAAGATGTGATATATTTGGGAGAAATGTGGCCTTTCTGGAAGAAAATGTCCAATTTGGGGGGAGAAGGCTGGCAGTTTTGGGTAAGAAGGTCCTATTTCAGGAGGAATCCTGGTATTTCTTGGAGAAGATGTGATATATTTGGGAGAAATGTGGCCTTTCTGGAAGAAACTGTCCTCTTATGGGGATAAAAGAGGTATTTGTGGGTGAAAAGGTCCTATTTGAAGGGGGAAACGTGGTATTTCTTGGAGAAGATGTGATCTATTTGGGAGAAATGTGGCATTTCTTGAAGAAACTGTCCTCTTTTGGGTATAAAAGTTGTATTTGAGGGTGAAAAGGCCCTATTTGAAGGGGGAATCCTGGTATTTCTTGGAGAAGCTGTGATACATTTGGGAGAAATGTGGCATTTCTGGAAGAAACTGTCCTCTTTTGGGGATAAAAGAGGTATTTGTGGGTGAAAAGGTCCTATTTGAAGGGGGAACCCTGGTATTTCTTGGAGAAGATGTGATATATTTGGGAGAAATGTGGCATTTCTGGAAGAAACTGTCCTCTTATGGGGATAGAACAGGGATTTGTGGGAGTAAAGGTCCTATTTGAAGGGGGAAACCTGGTATTTCCTGGAGAAGATGTGGTATATTTGGGAGAAATGTGGCATGTCTGGAAGAAAATGTCCTATTTTGGGGATAAAACAGGTATTTGTGGGAGAAAAGGTCCTATTTGAAGGGGGAACCCTGGTATTTCGTGGAGAAGATGTGATATATTTGGGAGAAATGTGGCCTGTCTGGAAGAAAATGTCCTATTTGAGGGATAATACAGGTATTTGTGGGAGAAAATGTCCTATTTGAAGGGGGAAACCTGGTATTTCTTGGAGAAGATGTGGTATATTTGGGAGAAATGTGGCATTTCTGGAAGAAACTGTCCTCTTTTGGGGATGAAACAGGTATTTTTGGGTGAAAAGGTCCTATTTCAAGGGGGAAAGCTGGTAGTTCTTGCAAGAGATGTGATATATTTGGGAGAAATGTGGCATGTCTGGAAGAAACTCTCCTATTTTGGGGATAAAAGAGGTATTTGTGGGTGAAAAGTTCCTATTTGAAGGGGGAAAGCTGGTATTTCTTGGAGAATATGTGATATATGTGGGAGAAATGTGGCATTTCTGGAAGAAACTGTCCTCTTTGGGGGATGAAACAGGTATTTGTGGGAGAAAAGGTCCTATTTGAAGGGGGAAAGCTGGTATTTCTTGGAGAAGATGTGATCTATTTTGGAGAAATGTGGCCTTTCTGGAAGAAAATGTCCTATTTGGGGGGGAGAAGGATGGTAGTTTTCGCTGAGAAGGTCCTATTTCAGGAGGAATCCTGGTATTTCTTGGAGAAGATGTGCTATATTTGGGAGAAATGTGGCCTTTCTGGAAGAAAATGTCCAATTTTGGGGAGAAGGCTGGTAGTTTTTGGTGAGAAGGTCCTATTTCAGGAGGAATCCTGGCATTTCTTGGAGAAGATGTGATATATTTGGGAGAAATGTGGCATTTCTGGAAGAAACTGTCCTCTTTTGGGGATAAATGAGGTATTAGTGGTTGAAAAGGTCCTATTTGAAGGGGGAACCCTGGTATTTCTTGGAGAAGATGTGATATATTTGGGAGAAATGTGGCATTTCTGGAAGAAACTGTCCTCTTTTGGGGATAGAACAGGTATTTGTGGGTGAAAATGTCCTATTGGAAGGGGGAAACGTGGTATTTCTTGGAGGAGATGTGATATATTTTTGAGAAATGAGGTATTTCTGGAAGAAAATGTCCAATTTGAGGGATAAAACAGGTATTTGTGGGTGAAAAGGTCCTATTTGATGGGGGAAAGCTGGTATTTCTTGGAGAAGATGTGATATATTTGGGAGAAATGTGGCATGTCTGGAAGAAACTGTCCTATTTTGGGGATAAAAGAGGTATTTGTGGGTGAAAAGGTCCTATTTGAAGGGGGAAACGTGGTATTTCTTGGAGAAGATGTGATATGTTTGGGAGAAATGTGGCATTTCTGGAAGAAACTGTCCTCTTTTGGGGATAAAAGAGGTATTTGTGGGAGTAAAGGTCCTATTTGAAGGGGGAAACCTGGTATTTCTTGGAGAAGATGTGGTATATTTGGGAGAAATGTGGCATTTCTGGAAGAAACTGTCCTCTTTTGGGGATAAAAGAGGTATTTGTGGGTGAAAAGGTCCTATTTGAAGGGGGAACCTGGTATTTCTTGGAGAAGAGTTGATATATTTGGGAGAAATGAGGCATTTCTGGCAGAAACTGTCCTATTTTGGGGATAAAAGAATTTTTTGTGGGAGAAAAGGTCCTATTTGAAGGGGGAAACCTGGTATTTCTTGGAGAAGATGTGATCTATTAGGGAGAAATGTGGCATTTCTGGAAGAAAATGTCTAATTTGAGGGATAGAAGAGGTATTTGTGGGTGAAAAGGTCCTATTTCCAAAGGGGAAACGTTGTATTTCTTGGAGAAGATGTGGTATATTTGGGAGAAATGTGGCCTTTCTGGAAGAAACTGTCCTCTTTTGGGGATAAAAGAGGTATTTGTGGGTGAAAAGGTCCTATTTGAAGGGGGAAACCTGGTATTTCTTGGAGAAGATGTGATATATTTGGGAGAAATGTGGCATTTCTGGAAGAAAATGTCCTATTTTGTGGATGAAACAGGTATTTGTGGGTGAAAAGGTCCTATTTGAACGGGGAAACCTGGTATTTCTTGGAGAAGATGTGATATATTTGGGAGAAATATGGCCTTTCTGGAAGAAACTGTCCTCTTTTGGGGATAAAAGAGGTATTTGTGGGTGAAAAGGTCCTATTTGAAGGGGGAAACCTGGTATTTCTTGGAGAAGATGTGATATATTTGGGAGAAATGTGGCATTTCTGGAAGAAACTGTCCTATTTTGGGGATAAAAGAGGTATTTGTGGGTGAAAAGGTCCTATTGGAAGGGGGAAACCTGGTATTTCTTGGAGAAGATGAGATATATTTGGGAGAAATGTGGCCTTTCCGGAAGAAACTGTCCTCTTTTGGGGATAAAAGAGGTATTTGTGGGTGAAAAGGTCCTATTTGAAGGGGGAAACCTGGTATTTCTTGGAGAAGATGTGATATATTTGGGAGAAATGTGGCCTTTCTGGAAGAAACCGAGCTCTTTTGGGGTAAAAGAGGTATTTGTGGGTGAAAAGGTCCTATTTGAAGGGGGAAACGTGGTATTTCTTGGAGAAGATGTGATCTATTTGGGAGAAATGTGGCATTTCTGGAAGAAACTGTCCTCTTCTGGGGATAAAACAGGTATTTGTGGGTGAGAAGGTCCTATTTGAAGGGGGAAAGCTGGCATTTCTAGGAGGAGATGTGATATATTTGGGAGAAATCTGGCATTTCTGGAAGAAAATGTACAATTTGAGAGATAAAAGAGGTATTTGTGGGTGAAAAGTTCCTATTTCCAGGGGTAAACCAGTTATTTCTTAGAGAAGATGTGATATATTTAGGAGAAATCTGGCATGTCTGGAAGAAGCTGTCCTCTTTTGCGGATAAAAGTGGTATTTGTGGGTGAAAAGGTCCTATTTGAAGGGGGAAAGCTGGTATTTCTTGTAGAAGATGTGATCTATTTGGGAGAAATGTGGCCTTTCTGGAAGAAAATGTCCTCTTTTGGGGATAAAACAGGTATCTGTGGGAGAAAAAGTCCTATTTGAAGGGGGAAAGCTGGTATTTCTTGGAGAAGATGTGATCTATTTGGGTGAAATGTGGCATTTCTGGCAGAAACTTTCCTATTTTGGGGATAAAAGAGGTATTTGTGGGTGAAAAGGTCCTATTTGAAGGGGGAAACCTGGTATTTCTTGGAGAAGATGTGATATATTTGGGAGAAATGTGGCATTTCGGGAAGAAACTGTCCTCTTATGGGGATAAAACAGGTATTTGTGGCTGAGAAGGTCCTATTGGAAGGGGGAAACCTGGTATTTCTTGGAGAAGATGTGATATATTTGGGAGAAATGTGGCATTTCTGGCAGAAACTGTCCTCTTTTGGGGATAAAAGAGGTATTTGTGGGTGAAAAGGTCCTATTTCTAGGGGGAAACCTGGTATTTCTTGGAGAAGATGTGCTATATTTGGGAGAAATGTGGCATGTCTGGAAGAAACTGTCCAATTTGAGGGATAAAAGAGGTATTTGTGGGTGAAAAGTTCCCATTTAAAGGGGGAAAGCTGGTATTTCTTGGAGAAGATGTGATATATTTGGGAGAAATGTGGCATGTCTGGAAGAATCTGTCCTCTTTTGGGGATAAAAGAGGTATTTGTGGGTTAAAAGGTCCTATTTGAAGGGGGAAAGCTGGTATTGCTTTGAGAAGATGCGGTATATTTGGGAGAAATCTGGCCTTTCTGGAAGAAACTGTCCTCTTTTGGGGATAGAACAGGTATCTGTGGGAGAAAAAGTCGTATTTGAAGGGGGAAAGCAGGTATTTCTTGGAGAAGATGTGATCTATTTGGGTGAAATGTGGCATTTCTGGAAGAAACTTTCCTATTTTGGGGATAAAAGAGGTATTTGTGGGTGAAAAGGTCCTATTTGAAGGGGGAAACGTGGTATTTCTTGGAGAAGATGTGATATATTTGGGAGAAATGTGGCATGTCTGGAAGAAACTGTCCTCTTTTGGGGATAAAAGAGGTATTTGAGTGTGAAAAGTTCCTATTTGAAGGGGGAAAAGTGGTATTTCTTGGAGAAGATGTGATATATTTGGGAGAAATCAGGCATTTCTGGCAGAAACTGTCCTATTTTGGGGATAAAAGAATTTTTTTGTAGGTGAAAAGGTCCTATCTGAAGGGGGAAACCTGGTATTTCTTGGAGAAGATGTGCTATATTTGGGAGAAATGTGGCATTTCTGGAAGAAAATGTCCTCTTTTGGGGATAAAAGAGGTATTTCATGGAGAAAAGGTCCTAATTGAAGGGGGAAACCAGGTATTTCTTGGAGAAGATGTGATATATTGGGGAGAAATGTGGCATTTCTGGCAGAAACAGTCCTATTTTGGGGATAAAAGTGCTATTTGTGGGTGATAAGGTCCTATTTGAAGGGGGAAACCTGGTATTTCTTGGAGAAGATGTGATATATTTGGGAGAAATGTGGCCTTTCTGGAAGAAACTGTCCTCTTATGGGGATAAAAGAGGTATTTGTGGGTGAAAAGGTCCTATTTGAAGGGGGAAAGCTGGTATTTCTTGGAGAAGATGTGATATATTTGGGAGAAATGTGGCATTTCTGGAAGAAACTGTCCTCTTTTGGGGATAAAAGATGTATTTGAGGGTGAAAAGGCCCTATTTGAAGGGGGAATCCTGGTATTTCTTGGAGAAGCTGTGATATATTTGGGAGAAATCTGGCATTTCTGGAAGAAACTGTCCTCTTTTGGGGATAAAAGAGGTATTTGTGGGTGAAAAGGTCTTATTACAAGGGGGAAACCTGGTATTTCTTGGAGAAGATGTGCTATATTTGGAAGAAATGTGGCATTTCTGGAAGAAAATGTCTTATTTGAGGGATAGAACAGGTATTTGTGGGAGTAAAGGTCCTATTTGAAGGGGGAAACCTGGTATTTCTTGGAGAAGATGTGGTATATTTGGGAGAAATGTGGCATGTCTGGAAGAAAATGTCCTCTTTTGGGGATAAAAGAGGTATTTGTGGGTGAAAAGGTCCTATTTGAAGGGGGAAACCTGGTATTTCTTGGAGAAGATGTGATATATTTGGGAGAAATGTGGCATGTCTGGAAGAAACTGTCCAATTTAGGGGATAAAAGAGGTATTTGTGGGTGAAAAGGTCCTATTTGAAGGGGGAAACCTGGTATTTCTTGGAGAAGAGGTGATCTATTTGGGAGAAATGTGGCATGTCTGGCAGAAACTGTCCTCTTTTGGGGATAAAAGAGGTATTTGTGGGTGAAAAGGTCCTATTTGAAGGGGGAACCCTGGTATTTCTTGGAGAAGATGTGATCTATTTGGGAGAAATATGGCATGTCTGGAAGAAACTGTCCTCTTTGGGGAATGAAACAGGTATTTGTGGGAGAAAAGGTCCTATTTGAAGGGGGAAAGCTGGTATTTCTTGGAGAAGATGTGATATATTTGGGAGAAATGTGGCCTTTCTGGAAGAAAATGTCCAATTTGGGGGGAGAAGGCTGGCAGTTTTGGGTAAGAAGGTCCTATTTCAGGAGGAATCCTGGTATTTCTTGGAGAAGATGTGATATATTTGGGAGAAATGTGGCCTTTCTGGAAGAAACTGTCCTCTTATGGGGATAAAAGAGGTATTTGTGGGTGAAAAGGTCCTATTTGAAGGGGGAAACGTGGTATTTCTTGGAGAAGATGTGATCTATTTGGGAGAAATGTGGCATTTCTTGAAGAAACTGTCCTCTTTTGGGTATAAAAGTTGTATTTGAGGGTGAAAAGGCCCTATTTGAAGGGGGAATCCTGGTATTTCTTGGAGAAGCTGTGATACATTTGGGAGAAATGTGGCATTTCTGGAAGAAACTGTCCTCTTTTGGGGATAAAAGAGGTATTTGTGGGTGAAAAGGTCCTATTTGAAGGGGGAACCCTGGTATTTCTTGGAGAAGATGTGATATATTTGGGAGAAATGTGGCATTTCTGGAAGAAACTGTCCTCTTATGGGGATAGAACAGGGATTTGTGGGAGTAAAGGTCCTATTTGAAGGGGGAAACCTGGTATTTCCTGGAGAAGATGTGGTATATTTGGGAGAAATGTGGCATGTCTGGAAGAAAATGTCCTATTTTGGGGATAAAACAGGTATTTGTGGGAGAAAAGGTCCTATTTGAAGGGGGAACCCTGGTATTTCGTGGAGAAGATGTGATATATTTGGGAGAAATGTGGCCTGTCTGGAAGAAAATGTCCTATTTGAGGGATAATACAGGTATTTGTGGGAGAAAATGTCCTATTTGAAGGGGGAAACCTGGTATTTCTTGGAGAAGATGTGGTATATTTGGGAGAAATGTGGCATTTCTGGAAGAAACTGTCCTCTTTTGGGGATGAAACAGGTATTTTTGGGTGAAAAGGTCCTATTTCAAGGGGGAAAGCTGGTAGTTCTTGCAAGAGATGTGATATATTTGGGAGAAATGTGGCATGTCTGGAAGAAACTCTCCTATTTTGGGGATAAAAGAGGTATTTGTGGGTGAAAAGTTCCTATTTGAAGGGGGAAAGCTGGTATTTCTTGGAGAATATGTGATATATGTGGGAGAAATGTGGCATTTCTGGAAGAAACTGTCCTCTTTGGGGGATGAAACAGGTATTTGTGGGAGAAAAGGTCCTATTTGAAGGGGGAAAGCTGGTATTTCTTGGAGAAGATGTGATCTATTTTGGAGAAATGTGGCCTTTCTGGAAGAAAATGTCCTATTTGGGGGGGAGAAGGATGGTAGTTTTCGCTGAGAAGGTCCTATTTCAGGAGGAATCCTGGTATTTCTTGGAGAAGATGTGCTATATTTGGGAGAAATGTGGCCTTTCTGGAAGAAAATGTCCAATTTTGGGGAGAAGGCTGGTAGTTTTTGGTGAGAAGGTCCTATTTCAGGAGGAATCCTGGCATTTCTTGGAGAAGATGTGATATATTTGGGAGAAATGTGGCATTTCTGGAAGAAACTGTCCTCTTTTGGGGATAAATGAGGTATTAGTGGTTGAAAAGGTCCTATTTGAAGGGGGAACCCTGGTATTTCTTGGAGAAGATGTGATATATTTGGGAGAAATGTGGCATTTCTGGAAGAAACTGTCCTCTTTTGGGGATAGAACAGGTATTTGTGGGTGAAAATGTCCTATTGGAAGGGGGAAACGTGGTATTTCTTGGAGGAGATGTGATATATTTTTGAGAAATGAGGTATTTCTGGAAGAAAATGTCCAATTTGAGGGATAAAACAGGTATTTGTGGGTGAAAAGGTCCTATTTGATGGGGGAAAGCTGGTATTTCTTGGAGAAGATGTGATATATTTGGGAGAAATGTGGCATGTCTGGAAGAAACTGTCCTATTTTGGGGATAAAAGAGGTATTTGTGGGTGAAAAGGTCCTATTTGAAGGGGGAAACGTGGTATTTCTTGGAGAAGATGTGATATGTTTGGGAGAAATGTGGCATTTCTGGAAGAAACTGTCCTCTTTTGGGGATAAAAGAGGTATTTGTGGGAGTAAAGGTCCTATTTGAAGGGGGAAACCTGGTATTTCTTGGAGAAGATGTGGTATATTTGGGAGAAATGTGGCATTTCTGGAAGAAACTGTCCTCTTTTGGGGATAAAAGAGGTATTTGTGGGTGAAAAGGTCCTATTTGAAGGGGGAACCTGGTATTTCTTGGAGAAGAGTTGATATATTTGGGAGAAATGAGGCATTTCTGGCAGAAACTGTCCTATTTTGGGGATAAAAGAATTTTTTGTGGGAGAAAAGGTCCTATTTGAAGGGGGAAACCTGGTATTTCTTGGAGAAGATGTGATCTATTAGGGAGAAATGTGGCATTTCTGGAAGAAAATGTCTAATTTGAGGGATAGAAGAGGTATTTGTGGGTGAAAAGGTCCTATTTCCAAAGGGGAAACGTTGTATTTCTTGGAGAAGATGTGGTATATTTGGGAGAAATGTGGCCTTTCTGGAAGAAACTGTCCTCTTTTGGGGATAAAAGAGGTATTTGTGGGTGAAAAGGTCCTATTTGAAGGGGGAAACCTGGTATTTCTTGGAGAAGATGTGATATATTTGGGAGAAATGTGGCATTTCTGGAAGAAAATGTCCTATTTTGTGGATGAAACAGGTATTTGTGGGTGAAAAGGTCCTATTTGAACGGGGAAACCTGGTATTTCTTGGAGAAGATGTGATATATTTGGGAGAAATATGGCCTTTCTGGAAGAAACTGTCCTCTTTTGGGGATAAAAGAGGTATTTGTGGGTGAAAAGGTCCTATTTGAAGGGGGAAACCTGGTATTTCTTGGAGAAGATGTGATATATTTGGGAGAAATGTGGCATTTCTGGAAGAAACTGTCCTATTTTGGGGATAAAAGAGGTATTTGTGGGTGAAAAGGTCCTATTGGAAGGGGGAAACCTGGTATTTCTTGGAGAAGATGAGATATATTTGGGAGAAATGTGGCCTTTCCGGAAGAAACTGTCCTCTTTTGGGGATAAAAGAGGTATTTGTGGGTGAAAAGGTCCTATTTGAAGGGGGAAACCTGGTATTTCTTGGAGAAGATGTGATATATTTGGGAGAAATGTGGCCTTTCTGGAAGAAACCGAGCTCTTTTGGGGTAAAAGAGGTATTTGTGGGTGAAAAGGTCCTATTTGAAGGGGGAAACGTGGTATTTCTTGGAGAAGATGTGATCTATTTGGGAGAAATGTGGCATTTCTGGAAGAAACTGTCCTCTTCTGGGGATAAAACAGGTATTTGTGGGTGAGAAGGTCCTATTTGAAGGGGGAAAGCTGGCATTTCTAGGAGGAGATGTGATATATTTGGGAGAAATCTGGCATTTCTGGAAGAAAATGTACAATTTGAGAGATAAAAGAGGTATTTGTGGGTGAAAAGTTCCTATTTCCAGGGGTAAACCAGTTATTTCTTAGAGAAGATGTGATATATTTAGGAGAAATCTGGCATGTCTGGAAGAAGCTGTCCTCTTTTGCGGATAAAAGTGGTATTTGTGGGTGAAAAGGTCCTATTTGAAGGGGGAAAGCTGGTATTTCTTGTAGAAGATGTGATCTATTTGGGAGAAATGTGGCCTTTCTGGAAGAAAATGTCCTCTTTTGGGGATAAAACAGGTATCTGTGGGAGAAAAAGTCCTATTTGAAGGGGGAAAGCTGGTATTTCTTGGAGAAGATGTGATCTATTTGGGTGAAATGTGGCATTTCTGGCAGAAACTTTCCTATTTTGGGGATAAAAGAGGTATTTGTGGGTGAAAAGGTCCTATTTGAAGGGGGAAACCTGGTATTTCTTGGAGAAGATGTGATATATTTGGGAGAAATGTGGCATTTCGGGAAGAAACTGTCCTCTTATGGGGATAAAACAGGTATTTGTGGCTGAGAAGGTCCTATTGGAAGGGGGAAACCTGGTATTTCTTGGAGAAGATGTGATATATTTGGGAGAAATGTGGCATTTCTGGCAGAAACTGTCCTCTTTTGGGGATAAAAGAGGTATTTGTGGGTGAAAAGGTCCTATTTCTAGGGGGAAACCTGGTATTTCTTGGAGAAGATGTGCTATATTTGGGAGAAATGTGGCATTTCTGGAAGAAACTGTCCAATTTGAGGGATAAAAGAGGTATTTGTGGGTGAAAAGTTCCCATTTAAAGGGGGAAAGCTGGTATTTCTTGGAGAAGATGTGATATATTTGGGAGAAATGTGGCATGTCTGGAAGAATCTGTCCTCTTTTGGGGATAAAAGAGGTATTTGTGGGTTAAAAGGTCCTATTTGAAGGGGGAAAGCTGGTATTGCTTTGAGAAGATGCGGTATATTTGGGAGAAATCTGGCCTTTCTGGAAGAAACTGTCCTCTTTTGGGGATAGAACAGGTATCTGTGGGAGAAAAAGTCGTATTTGAAGGGGGAAAGCAGGTATTTCTTGGAGAAGATGTGATCTATTTGGGTGAAATGTGGCATTTCTGGAAGAAACTTTCCTATTTTGGGGATAAAAGAGGTATTTGTGGGTGAAAAGGTCCTATTTGAAGGGGGAAACGTGGTATTTCTTGGAGAAGATGTGATATATTTGGGAGAAATGTGGCATGTCTGGAAGAAACTGTCCTCTTCTGGGGATAAAAGAGGTATTTTTGGTTGAAAAGGTCCTATTTAAAGGGGGAAACCTGGTATTTCTAGGAGGAGATGTGATATATTTGGGAGAAATGTGGCATTTCTGGAAGAAACTGTCCTATTTTGGGGATAAAAGAGGTATTTGTGGGTGAAAAGGTCCTATTTCAGGTGGAATCCTGGTATTTCTTGGAGAAGATGTGATATATTTGGGAGAAATGTGGCATGTCCGGAAGAAACTGTCCTCTTATGGGGATAGAACAGGTATTTGTGGGTGAAAAGGTCCTATTTGAAGGGGGAAAGCTGGTATTTCTTGGAGAAGATGTGATATATTTGGGAGAAATGTGGCATTTCTGGAAGAAACTGTCCTCTTTTGGGGATAAAAGTGGTATTTGTGGGTGAGAAGGTCCTATTTGAAGGAGGAAAGCTGGTATTTCTTGGAGAAGATGTGATATATTTGGGAGAAATGTGGCATTTCTGGAAGAAACTGTCCTATTTTGGGGATAAAAGAGGTATTTGTGGGTGATAAGGTCCTATTTCCAGGGGGAACCCTGGTATTTCTTGGAGTAGATGTGATATATTTGGGAGAAATGTGGCCTTTCTGGAAGAAACTGTCCTCTTTTGGGGATAAAAGAGGTATTTGTGGGTGAAAAGGTCCTATTTGAAGGGGGAAACCTGGTATTTCTTGGAGAAGATGTGATATATTTGGGAGAAATGTGGCATTTCTGGAAGAAACTGTCCTATTTTGGGGATAAAAGAGGTATTTGTGGGTGAAAAGGTCCTATTTGAAGGGGGAAAGCTGGTATTTCTTGGAGAAGATGTGCTATATTTGGGAGAAATGTGGCATGTCTGGAAGAAACTGTCCTATTTGGGAGATAAAAGAGGTATTTCATGGAGAAAAGGTCCTATTTGAAGGGGGAAACGTGGTATTTCTTGGAGGAGTTGTGATATATTTGGGAGAAATGTGGCATTTCTGGAAGAAAATGTCCTATTAGAGGGATAAAAGAGGTATTTGTGGGTGAAAAGGTCCTATTTGAAGGGGGAAAGCTGGTATTTCTTGTAGAAGATGTGATCTATTTGGGAGAAATGTGGCCTTTCTGGAAGAAAATGTCCTCTTTTGGGGATAAAACAGGTATCTGTGGGAGAAAAAGTCCTATTTGAAGGGGGAAAGCTGGTATTTCTTGGAGAAGATGTGATCTATTTGGGTGAAATGTGGCATTTCTGGCAGAAACTTTCCTATTTTGGGGATAAAAGAGGTATTTGTGGGTGAAAAGGTCCTATTTGAAGGGGGAAACCTGGTATTTCTTGGAGAAGATGTGATATATTTGGGAGAAATGTGGCATTTCTGGAAGAAACTGTCCTCTTATGGGGATAAAACAGGTATTTGTGGCTGAGAAGGTCCTATTGGAAGGGGGAAAGCTGGTATTTCTTGGAGAAGATGTGATCTATTTGGGAGAAATGTGGCATTTCTGGCAGAAACTGTCCTCTTTTGGGGATAAAAGAGGTATTTGTGGGTGTAAAGGTCCTATTTCTAGGGGGAAACCTGGTATTTCTTGGAGAAGATGTGCTATATTTGGGAGAAATGTGGCATTTCTGGAAGAAACTGTCCAATTTGAGGGATAAAAGAGGTATTTGTGGGTGAAAAGTTCCTATTTGAAGGGGGAAAGCTGGTATTTCTTGGAGAAGATGTGATATATTTGGGAGAAATGTGGCATGTCTGGAAGAATCTGTCCTCTTTTGGGGATAAAAGAGGTATTTGTGGGTTAAAAGGTCCTATTTGAAGGGGGAAAGCTGGTATTGCTTTGAGAAGATGTGATATATTTGGGAGAAATCTGGCCTTTCTGGAAGAAACTGTCCTCTTTTGGGGATAGAACAGGTATCTGTGGGAGAAAAAGTCGTATTTGAAGGGGGAAAGCAGGTATTTCTTGGAGAAGATGTGATCTATTTGGGTGAAATGTGGCATTTCTGGAAGAAACTTTCCTATTTTGGGGATAAAAGAGGTATTTGTGGGTGAAAAGGTCCTATTTGAAGGGGGAAACGTGGTATTTCTTGGAGAAGATGTGATCTATTTGGGAGAAATGTGGCATGTCTGGAAGAAACTGTCCTCTTCTGGGGATAAAAGAGGTATTTGTGGGTGAAAAGGTCCTATTTGAAGGGGGAAACCTGGTATTTCTAGGAGGAGATGTGATATATTTGGGAGAAATGTGGCATTTCTGGAAGAAACTGTCCTCTTTTGGGGATAAAAGTGGTATTTGTGGGTGAGAAGGTCCTATTTGAAGGAGGAAAGCTGTTATTTCTTGGAGAAGATGTGATATATTTGGGAGAAATGTGGCATTTCTGGAAGAAACTGTCCTCTTTTGGGGATAAAAGAGGTATTTGTGGGTGATAAGGTCCTATTTCCAGGGGGAACCCTGGTATTTCTTGGAGTAGATGTGATATATTTGGGAGAAATGTGGCCTTTCTGGAAGAAACTGTCCTCTTTTGGGGATAAAAGAGGTATTTGTGGGTGAAAAGGTCCTATTTGAAGGGGGAAACCTGGTATTTCTTGGAGAAGATGTGATATATTTGGGAGAAATGTGGCATTTCTGGAAGAAACTGTCCTATTTTGGGGATAAAAGAGGTATTTGTGGGTGAAAAGGTCCTATTTGAAGGGGGAAACCTGGTATTTCTTGGAGAAGATGAGATATATTTGGGAGAAATGTGGCATGTCTGGAAGAAACTGTCCCCTTTTGGGGATAAAAGAGGTATTTGTGGGTGAAAAGGTCCTATTTGAAGGGGGAAACCTGGTATTTCTTGGAGAAGATGTGATATATTTGGGAGAAATGTGGCCTTTCTGGAAGAAACCGAGCTCTTTTGGGGTAAAAGAGGTATTTGTGGGTGAAAAGGTCCTATTTGAAGGGGGAAACGTGGTATTTCTTGGAGAAGATGTGATCTATTTGGGAGAAATGTGGCATTTCTTGAAGAATCTGTCCTCTTTTGGGGATAAAAGAGGTATTTGTGGGTGTAAAGGTCCTATTTGAAGGGGGAAACGTGGTATTTCTTGGAGAAGATGTGATATGTTTGGGAGAAATGTGGCATTTCTGGAAGAAACTATCCTCTTTTGGGGATAAAGGAGGTATTTGTGGGTGAAAAGGTCCTATTTCCACGGGAAAACCTGGTATTTCTTGGAGAAGATGTGATATATTTGGGAGAAATGTGGCATTTCTGGAAGAAACTGTCCTATTTTGGGGATAAAACAGGTATTTGTGGTTGAAAAGGTCCTATTTGAAGGGGGAACCCTGGTATTTCTTGGAGAAGATGTGATATATTTCGGAGAAATGTGGCATGTCTGGAAGAAACTGTCCTGTTTTGGGGATAAAAGAATTTTTTGTGGGTGAAAAGTTCCTATTTTAAGGGGGAAGCGTTATATTTCTTGGAGAAGATGTGATATATTTGGGAGAAATGTGGCATTTCTGGAAGAAACTGTCCTCTTATGGGGATAGAACAGGTATTTATGGGTGAAAAGGTCCTATTTCCAGGGAGAAACGTTGTATTTCCTGGAGAAGATGCGGTATATTAGGGAGAAATGTGGCCCTTCTGGAAGAAAGTGTCCTCTTTTGGGGATAAAAGAGGTATTTGTGGGTGAAAAGATCCTATTTGAAGGGGGAAACCCGGTATTTCTTGGAGGAGATGTGATCTATTTGGGAGAAATGTGGCATTTCTTGAAGAAACTGTCCTCTTTTGGGGATAAAACAGGCATTTGTGGGTGAAAAGGTCCTATTTGAAGGGGGAAACCTGGTATTTCTTGGAGAAGATGTGGTATATTTGGGAGAAATGTGGCATTTCTGGAAGAAAATGTCCTCTTTTGGGGAGAAGGCTGGTATTTGAGGGAGAAAAGGTCCTATTTGAAGGGGGAACCCTGGTATTTCTTGGAGAAGATGTGATATATTTGGGAGAAATGTGGCATGTCTGGAAGAAACTGTCCTCTTTTGGGGATAAAAGAGGTATTTATGGGTGAAAAGGTCCTATTTGAAGGGGGAAACCTGGTATTTCTTGGAGAAGATTTGATATATTTGGGAGAAATCTGGCATTTCTGGAAGAAAATGTCCAATTTGAGGGATATAAGAGGTATTTGTGGGTGATAAGTTCCTATTTCCAGGGGTAAACCAGTTATTTCTTGGAGAAGATGTGATATATTTGGGAGAAATCTGGCATGTCTGGAAGAATCTGTCCTCTTTTGGGGATAAAAGAGGTATTTGTGTGTGAGAAGTTCCTATTTGAAGGGGGAAACCTGGTATTTCTTGGAGAAGATGTGATATATTTGGGAGAAATGTGGCCTTTCTGGCAGTAACTGTCCTCTTTTGGGGATAAAAGAGGTATTTGTGGGTGAAAAGGTCCTATTTGAAGGGGGATAGCTGGTATTTCTTGGAGAAGATGTGATATATTTGGGAGAAATGTGGCATTTCTGGAAGAAACTGTCCTCTTTTGGGGATAAAAGAGGTATTTGTGGGTGAAAAGGTCCTATTTGAAGGAGGAAAGCTGGTATTTCTTGGAGAAGATGTGATCTATTTGGGTGAAATGTGGCATTTCTGGAAGAAACTTTCCTATTTTGGGGATAAAAGAGGTATTTGTTGGTGATAAGGTTCTATTTCCAGGGGGAAAGCTGGTATTTCTTGGAGAAGATGTGATATATTTGGGAGAAATGTGGCATTTCTGGAAGAAACTGTCCTATTTTGGGAATAAAACAGGTATTTGTGGGTGAGAAGGTCCTATTTGAAGGGGGAAAGCTGGTATTTCTAGGAGGAGATGTGATATATTTGGGAGAAATGTGGCATATCTGGAAGAAACTGTCCTATTTTGGGGATAAAAGAGGTATTTGTGGGTGAAAAGGTCCTATTTGAAGGGGGAATCCTGGTATTTCTTGGAGAAGATGTGATATATTTGGGAGAAATGTTGCATGTCCGGAAGAAACTGTCCTATTTTGGGGATAAAAGAGGTATTTGTGGGTGAAAAGGTCCTATTTGAAGGGGGAAAGCTGGTATATCTTGGAGAAGATGTGATATATTTGGGAGAAATGTGGCATTTCTGGAAGAAAATGTCCTCTTTTGGGGATAAAAGTGGTATTTGTGGGTGAAAAGGTCCTATTTGAAGGGGGAAACGTGGTATTTCTTGGAGAAGATGTGATATATGTGGGAGAAATGTGGCATTTCTGGAAGAAACTGTCCTATTTTGGGGATAAAAGAGGTATTTGTGGGTGAAAAGGTCCTATTTGAAGGGGGAAACGTGGTATTTCTTGGAGAAGATGTGATATATTTGGGAGAAATGTGGCATGTCTGGAAGAAACTGTCCTCTTTTGGGGATAAAAGAGGTATTTGTGGGTGAAAAGGTCCTATTTGAAGGGGGAAACCTGGTATTTCTTGGAGAAGATGAGATATATTTGGGAGAAATGTGGCCTTTCCGGAAGAAACTGTCCCCTTTTGGGGATAAAAGAGGTATTTGTGGGTGAAAAGGTCCTATTTGAAGAGGGAAAGCTGGTATTTCTTGGAGAAGATGTGATCTATTTGGGAGAAATCTGGCATTTCTGGAAGAAAATGTCCAATTAGAGGGATAAAAGAGCTATTTGTGGATGAAAAGTTCCTATTTCCAGGGGTAAACCCGTTATTTCTTAGAGAAGATGTGATATATTTGGGAGAAATCTGGCATATCTGGAAGAATCTGTCCTCTTTTGGGGATAAAAGAGGTATTTGTGGGTGAAAAGTTCCTATTTGAAGGGTAAAGCTGGTATTGCTTTGAGAAGATGTGATATGTTTGGGAGAAATCTGGCCTTTCTGGAAGAAACTGTCCTCTTATGGGGATAAAAGAGGTATTTGTGGGAGAAAAGGTCCTATTTGAAGGGGGAAAGCTGGATGTTCTTGCAGGACATGTGATATATTTGGGAGAAATGTGGCATTTCTGGAAGAAACTGTCCTCTTTTGGGGATAAAAGAGGTATTTGTGGTTGAAAAGGTCCTATTTCAAGGGGGAAACCTGGCATTTCTTGGAGAAGATGTGATATATTTGGGAGAAATGTGGCATTTCTGGAAGAAACTGTCCTCTTTTGGGGATAAAAGAGGTATTTCTGGGAGAAAAGTTCCTATTTCTAGGGGGAAAGCTGGTATTTCTGTGGCCTTTCTGGATGAAACTGTCCTCCTTTGGGGATAAAAGAGGTATTTGTGGGTGAAAATGTCCTATTTGAAGGGGGAAACCTGGTAATTCTATGAGAAGATGTGATATGTTTGGGAGAAATGTGGCATTTCTGGAAGAAACTGTCCTCTTGTGGGGATAAAAGAGGTATTTGTTGGTGAAAAGGTCCTATTTCCAGGGGAAAACCTGGTATTTCTTGGAGAAGATGTGATATATTTGGGAGAAATGTGGCATGTCTGGAAGAAAATGTCCTATTTGGGGCGAGAAGGCTGGTATTTGTGGGGGAAAAGGTCCTATTTGAAGGGGGAAACGTGGTATTTCTTGGAGAAGATGTGATCTATTTGGGAGAAATGTGGCATTTCTGGAAGAAACTGTCCTCTTTTGGGGATAAAAGAGGTATTTGTGGGTGAAAAGGTCCTATTTGAAGGGGGACTCCTGGTATTTCTTGGAGAAGATGTGATATATTTGGGAGAAATGTGGCCTTTCTGGAAGAAACTGTCCTATTTTGGGGATAAAAGAGGTATTTGTGGGAGAAAAGGTCCTATTCGAAGGGGGAAACCTGGTATTTCATGGAGAAGATGTGATATATTTGGGAGAAATGTGGCATGTCAGGAAGAAACTGTCCTCTTTTGGGGATTCAGGAGGTATTTGTGGGTGAAAAGTTCCTATTTCAAGGAGGAAACCAGGTATTTCTTGGAGAAGATGTGATCTGTTTGGGAGAAATGTAGCATGTCTGGAAGAAACTGTCCTCTTTTGGAGATAAAAGAGGTATTTGTGGGTGAAAAGGTCCTATTTGAAGGGGGAAAGCAGGTATATCACGGAGAAGATGTGATCTATTTGGGAGAAATCTGGCATGTCTTTAAGAAACTGTCCTATTTTGGGGATAAAAGAGGTATTTGTGGGTGAAAAGATCCTATTTGAAGGGGTAAGCTGGTATTTCTTGGAGAAGATGTGATATATTTGGGAGAAATGTGGCATTTATGGAAGAAAATGTCCTATTTTGGGGATAAAATTGGTATTTGTGGGTGAAAAGGTCCTATTTGAAGGGGGAAACGTGGTATTTCTTGGAGAAGATGTGATATATGTGGGAGAAATGTGGCATTTCTGGAAGAAACTGTCCTATTTTGGGGATAAAAGAGGTATTTGTGGGTGAAAAGGTCCTATTTGAAGGGGGAAAGCTGGTATTTCTTGGAGAAGATGTGATATATTTGGGAGAAATGTGGCATGTCTGGAAGAAACAGTCCTATTTTGGGGATAAAAGAGGTATTTGTGGGTGAAAAGTTCCTATTTGAAGGGGGAAACCTGGTATTTCTTGGAGAAGATGTGATATACTTGGGAGAAATGTGGCATTTCTGGAAGAAACCGAGCTCTTTTGGGGTAAAAGAGGTATTTGTGGGTGAAAAGGTCCTATTTGAAGGGGGAAACCTGGTATTTCTTGGAGAAGATGTGATGTATTTGGGAGAAATGTGGCATTTCTGGAAGAAAGTGTCCTCTTTTGGGGATAAAAGAGGTATTTGTGGGTGAAAAGGTCCTATTTGAAGAGGGAAAGCTGGTATTTCTTGGAGAAGATGTGATATATTTGGGAGAAATCTGGCATTTCTGGAAGAAAATGTCCAATTAGAGGGATAAAAGAGCTATTTGTGGATGAAAAGTTCCTATTTCCAGGGGTAAACCCGTTATTTCTTAGAGAAGATGTGATATATTCGGGAGAAATCTGGCATATCTGGAAGAATCTGTCCTCTTTTGGGGATAAAAGAGGTATTTGTGGGTGAAATGTTCCTATTTGAAGGGTAAAGCTGGTATTGCTTTGAGAAGATGTGATATGTTTGGGAGAAATCTGGCCTTTCTGGAAGAAACTGTCCTCTTATGGGGATAAAAGAGGTATTTGTGGGAGAAAAGGTCCTATTTGAAGGGGGAAAGCTGGATGTTCTTGCAGGACATGTGATATATTTGGGAGAAATGTGGCATTTCTGGAAGAAACTGTCCTCTTTTGGGGATAAAAGAGGTATTTGTGGTTGAAAAGGTCCTATTTCAAGGGGGAAACCTGGCATTTCTTGGAGAAGATGTGATATATTTGGGAGAAATGTGGCATTTCTGGAAGAAACTGTCCTCTTTTGGGGATAAAAGAGGTATTTCTGGGAGAAAAGTTCCTATTTCTAGGGGGAAAGCTGGTATTTCTGTGGCCTTTCTGGATGAAACTGTCGTCTTTTGGGGATAAAAGAGGTATTTGTGGGTGAAAAGGTCCTATTTGAAGGGGGAAACCTGGTAATTCTATGAGAAGATGTGATATGTTTGGGAGAAATGTGGCATTTCTGGAAGAAACTGTCCTCTTTTGGGGATAAAAGAATATTTTGTGGGTGAAAAGGTCCTATTTGAAGGGGAAAACCTGGTATTTCTTGGAGAAGATGTGATATATTTGGGAGAAATGTGGCATGTCTGGAAGAAAATGTCCTATTTGGGGCGAGAAGGCTGGTATTTGTGGGGGAAAAGGTCCTATTTGAAGGGGGAAACGTGGTATTTCTTGGAGAAGATGTGATCTATTTGGGAGAAATGTGGCATTTCTGGAAGAAACTGTCCTCTTTTGGGGATAAAAGAGGTATTTGTGGGTGAAAAGGTCCTATTTGAAGGGGGACTCCTGGTATTTCTTGGAGAAGATGTGATATATTTGGGAGAAATGTGGCCTTTCTGGAAGAAACTGTCCTATTTTGGGGATAAAAGAGGTATTTGTGGGAGAAAAGGTCCTATTCGTAGGGGGAAACATGGTATTTCTTGGAGAAGATGTGATATATTTGGGAGAAATGTGGCATGTCAGGAAGAAACTGTCCTCTTTTGGGGATTCAAGAGGTATTTGTGGGTGAAAAGTTCCTATTTCAAGGAGGAAACCAGGTATTTCTTGGAGAAGATGTGATCTGTTTGGGAGAAATGTGGCATGTCTGGAAGAAACTGTCCTCTTATGGGGATAAAAGAGGTATTTGTGGGTGAAAAGGTCCTATTTGAAGGGGGAACCCTGGTATTTCTTGGAGAATATGTGATATGTTTCGGAGAAATGTGGCATGTCTGGAAGAAACTGTCCTCTTTTGGGGATAAAAGAGGTATTTGTGGGTGAAAAGATCCTATTTGAAGGGGTAAGCTGGTATTTCTTGGAGAAGATGTGATATATTTGGGAGAAATGTGGCCTTTCTGGCAGAAACTGTCCTATTTTGGGGATAAAAGAGGTATTTGTGGGTGAAAAGGTACTATTTCTAGGGGGAAACCTGGTATTTCTTGGAGAAGCTGTGATATATTTAGAGAAACCTGGCATTTATGGAAGAAACAGTCCTCTTTTGGGGATACAACAGGTATTTGTAGGTTAAAAGGTCCTATTTCAGGAGGAATCCTGGTATTTCTTGGAGAAGATGTGATCTATTTGGAAGAAATCAGCATTTATGGAAGAAACTGTCCTCTTTTGGGGATAAAAGTGGTATTTGTGGGTGAAAAGGTCCTATTTCTAGGGGGAAACCTGGTATTTCATGGAGAAGATGTGATATATATGGGAGAAATGTGGCCTTTCTGGAAGAAAATGTCCTATTTGAGTGATAAAAGAGGTATTTGTGGGTGAAAAGGTCCTATTTGAAGGGGGAAAGCTGGTAGTTTTACCTCTTTTATTCCCCAAAATAGAACAGTTTCTTCCAGTAAGGCCACATTTCTCCCAAATATATCACTTCTTCTCCAAGAAATACCAGCTTTCCCCCTTCAAATAGGACCGTTTCACCCACAAATACCTCTTTTATCCCCAAAATAGGACAGTTTCTGCCATACATGCCATATTTCTCCCAAATATACCACATTTTCTCCATGAAATACCAGATTTCCCCCTTCAAATAGGACCTTTTCACCCAAAAATACCTGTTTCATCCCAAAAAGAGGACAGTTTCTTCCTGACATGCCACATTTCTCCCAAATATATCACATCTTCTCCAAGAAATACCAGGTTTTCCCCTTCGAAAAGGGCCTTATCACAAACAAATACCACTTTTATCCCCAAAAGAGGACAGTTTCTTCCAGAAAGGCCACATTTCTCCCAAACATATCACATCTTCTCTAAGAAATACCAGGTTTCCCCCTTCAAATAGGAACTTTTCACCCACAAAAAATTCTTTTATCCCCAAAATAGGACAGTTTCTGCCAGAAATGCCTGATTTTTCCCAAATATATCACATCTTCTCCAAGAAATACCAGGTTTCCCCCTTCAAATAGGACCTTTTCAACCACAAATACCTCTTTTATCCCTCAAATAGGTCAGTTTCTTCCAGACATGCCAGATTTCTCCCAAATATATCACATCTTCTCCAAGAAATACCAGGATTTCCCAAGGAAATAGGACCTTTTCACCCACAAATACCTGTTCTATCCCCATAAGAGGACAGTTTCTTCCAGAAATGCCACATTTCTCCCAAATATATCACATCTTCTCCAAGAAATGCCAGGATTCCTCCTGAAATAGGACCTTTTCACCCACAAATACCTCTTTTATCCCCAAAAGAGGACAGTTTCTTCCAGAAAGGCCACATTTCTCCCAAATATATCACATCTTCTCCAAGAAATACCACGTTTCCCCCTTCAAATAGGACCTTTTCTCCCACAAATACCTCTTTTATCCCCAAAACAGGACAGTTTTTTCCTGACATGCCACATTTCTCCCAAATATATCACATCTTCTCCAAGAAATACCAGGTTTCCCCCTTCAAATAGGACCTTATCACCCACAAATACCTCTTTTATCCCCAAAATAGGACAGTTTCTGCCAGAGAGGCCACATTTCTCCCGAACATATCACATCTTCTCCAAGAAATAACAGGTTTCCCCCTTCAAATAGGACCTTTTCACCCACAAAAAATTCTTTTATCCCGAAAATAGGACAGTTTCTTCCAGAAATGCCTGATTTCTCCCAAATATACCACATCTTCTACAAGAAATACCACGTTTCCCCCTTGAATTAGGACCTTTTCATCCACAAATACCTCTTTATCCCTCAAATAGGACAGTTTCTGCCAGACATGCCACATTTCTCCCAAATATATCACATCTTCTCCAAGAAATACCTGCTTTCCCCCTTCAAATAAGACCTTTTCTCCCACAAATACCAGCCTTCTCCCCCCAAATAGGACAGTTTCTTCCAGAAATGCCACATTTCTCCCAAACATATCACATCTTCTCCAAGAAATACCAGGTTTCCCCCTTCAAATAGGACCTTTTCACCCACAAATACCTCTTTTATCCCCAAAAGAGGACAGTTTCTTCCAGAAAGGCCACATTTCTCCCAAATATATCACATCTTATCCAAGAAATACCAGGGTTCCCCCTTCAAATAGGACCTTTTCACCCACTAATAGCAGGCTTCTTCCCCCCAAATAGGACAGTTTCTTCCTGAAATGCCACATTTCTCCCAAATAGATCACATCTTCTCCAAGAAATACCACGTTTCCCCCTTCAAATAGGACCTTTTCACCCACAAATACCTCTTTTATCCCCAGAAGAGGACAGTTTCTTCCAGACATGCCACATTTCTCCCAAATATATCACATCTCCTCCAAGAAATACCACTTTTCCCCCTTCAAATAGGACCTTTTCTCCCACAAATACCTGTTTTATGTACAAAACAGGACACTTTCATCCAGAAATGCCACATTTCTCCCAAATAGATCACAGCTTCTCCAAGAAATACCAGCTTTCCCCCTTCAAATAGGACCTTTTCACCCACAAATACCTCTTTTATCCCCAAAAGAGGACAGTTTCTTCCAGAAATGCCAGATTTCTCCCAAACATATCACATCTTCTCCATGAAATACCAGGTTTCCCCCTTCAAATAGGACCTTTTCACCCACAAATACCTCTTTTATCCCCAAAAGAGGACAGTTTCTTCCGGAAATTCCACATTTCTCCCAAACATATCACATCTCCTCCAAGAAATGCCAGGATTCCTCCTGAAATAGGAACTTTTCACCCACAAATACCACCCTTCTCCCCCCAAATAGGACAGTTTCTTCCAGAAAGGCCACATTTCTCCCAAATATATCACATCTTCTCCAAGAAATACCAGGTTTCCCCCTTCAAATAGGACCTTTTCACCCACAAATACCTGTTCTATCCCCAAAAGAGGACAGTTTCTTCCAGAAATGCCACATTTCTCCCAAATATATCACATCTTCTCCAAGAAATGCCAGGTTTCCCCCTTCAAATAGGACCTTTTCACCCACAAATACCTCTTTTATCCCCAAAAGAGGACAGTTTCTTCCAGACATGCCACATTTCTCCAAAATAGATCACATCTTCTCCAAGAAATACCACGTTTCCCCCTTCAAATAGGACCTTCTCACCCACAAATACCTCTTTTATCCCCAAAATAGGACAGTTTCTTCCAGACATGCCACATTTCTCCCAAATATATCACATCTTCTCCAAGAAATACCAGGGTTCCCCCTTCAAATAGGACCTTTTCTACCACAAATACCTCTTTTATCCCCAAAAGAGGACAGTTTCTTCCAGAAATGACACATTTCTCCCAAATATATCACAACTCCTCCAAGAAATACCAGGTTTCCCCCTTCAATTAGGAACTTTTCTCCATGAAATACCTCTTTTATCCCCAAAAGTGGACAGTTTCTTCCAGAAAGGCCACATTTCTCCCAAATATATATCATCTTCTCCAAGAAATACCAGGTTTCCCCCTTCAAATAGGACCTTTTCAACCACTAATACCTCTTTTATCCCCAAAAGAGGACAGTTTCTTCCAGAAATGCCACATTTCTCCCAAATAGATCACATCTTCTCCAAGAAATGCCAGGATTCATCCTGAAATAGGACCTTATCACCCAAAACTACCAGAATTCTTCCCCCAAATTGGACATTTTCTTCCAGAAAGGCCAGATTTCTCCCAAATATATCACATCTTCTCCAAGAAACGCCAGGATTCCTCCTGAAATAGGACCTTCTCACCCACAACTACCTGACTTCTCCCCCCAAATTGGACATTTTCTTCCAGACATGCCACATTTCTCCCAAATATATCACCTCTTCTCCAAGAATTACCAGGTTTCCCCCTTCAAATAGGACCTTTTCACCCACAAAGACCTGTTTTATCCCCAAAATAGGACAGTTTCTTCCAGAAATGCCACATTTCTCCCAAATATATCACATCTTCTCCAAGAAATACCAGGGTTCCCCCTTCAAATAGGACCTTATCACCCACAAATACCTCTTTTATCCCCAAAAGAGGACAGTTTCTTCCAGAAATGCCACATTTCTCCCAAATATATCACATCTTCTCCAAGAAATACCAGCTTTCCCCCTTCAAATAGGAAATTTTCACCCACAAATACCTCTTTTATCCCCAGAAGAGGACAGTTTCTTCCAGAAAGGCCACATTTCTCCCAAATATATCACATCTTCTCCAAGAAATACCAGGTTTCCCCCTTCAAATACAACGTTTTCTCCCACAAATACCTGTTTTATCCCCAAAATAGGACAGTTTCTTCCAGAAATGCCACATTTCTCCCGAACATATCACATCTTCTCCAAGAAATACCAGGTTTCCCCCTTCAAATAGGACCTTTTCACCCACAAGTACCTGTTTTATCCCCAAAATAGGTCATTTTCTTCCAGAAATGCCACATTTCTCCCAAATATATCACATCTTCTCCAAGAAATACCAGGTTTCCCCCTTCAAATAGGACCTTTTCACCCACAAATACCTCTTTTATCCCCAGAAGAGGACAGTTTCTTCCAGAAAGGCCACATTTCTCCCAAATATATCACATCTTCTCCAAGAAATACCAGGTTTCCCCCTTCAAATACGACCCTTTAACCCACAAATACCTCTTTTATCCCTCAAATAGGACAGTTTCTTCCAGACATGCCGCATTTCTCCCTAATATATCACATCTTCTCCAAGAAATAACAGGATTCCTCCTGAAAGAGGACCTTTTCTCCCTCAAATACCAGCCCTTTCCCCCCAAATAGGACAGTTTCTTCCTGACATGCCACATTTCTCCCAAGTATATCACATCTTCTACAAGAAATACCACGTTTCCCCCTTCAAATAGGACCTTTACACCCACAAATACCACTTTTATCCCCAAAATAGGACTGTTTCTGCCAGAAAGGCCACATTTCTCCCAAACATATCACATCTTCTCCAAGAAATACCACGTTTCCCCCTTGAATTAGGACCTTTTCACCCACAAAAAATTCTTTTATCCCCAAAATAGGACAGTTTCTTCCAGAAATGCCACATTTCTCCCAAATATATCACATCTTCTCCAAGAAATACCTGGTTTCCCCCTTCAAATAGGACCTTTTCACCCATAAAAAATTCTTTTATCCCCAAAATAGGACAGTTTCTTCCAGAAAGGCAACATTTCTCCCAAATATATCACATCTTCTCCAAGAAATACCAGGTTTCCCCCTTCAAATAGGACCTTTTCACCCACAAATACCTGTTTTATCCCCAAAATAGGACAGTTTCTTCCAGACATGCCACATTTCTCCCAAATAGATCACCTCTTCTCCAAGAAATACCAGCTTTCCCCCTTCAAATAGGACCTTTTCACCCACAAATACCTGTTTTATCCCCAAAAGAGGACAGTTTCTTCCAGAAATGCCATATTTCTCCCAAACATATCACATCTTCTCCAAGAAATGCCAGGTTTCCCCCTTCAAATAGGACCTTTTCACCCACAAATACCTCTTTTATCCCCAAAAGAGGACAGTTTCTTCCAGAAATGGCACATTTCTCCCAAACATATCACATCTCCTCCAAGAAATACCAGGATTCCTCCTGAAATAGGAAATTTTCTCCCACAAATACCACCCTTCTCCCCCCAGATAGGACAGTTTCTTCCAGACATGCCACATTTCTCCCAAATATATCACATCTTCTCCAAGAAATACCAGCTTTCCCCCTTCAAATAGGACCTTTTCCCCAAAATAACCTCTTTTATCCCCAAAAGAGGACAGTTTCTTCCAGGAATGCCACATTTCTCCCAAATATATCACATCTTCTCCAAGAAATACCACGTTTCCCCCTTCAAATAGGACCTTTTCACCCACAAATACCTCTTTTATCCCCAAAATAGGACAGTTTCTTCCAGAAATGCCTCATTTCTCCCAAATATATCACATCTTCTCCAAGAAATAACAGGTTTCCCCCTTCAAATAGGACCTTTTCACCCACAAATACCTCTTTTATCCCCAAAAGAGGACAGTTTCTTCCAGAAATGCCACATTTCTCCCAAATAGATCACATCTTCTCCAAGAAATAACAGGTTTCCCCCTTCAAATAGGACCTTTTCACCCACAAATACCTCTTTTATCCCCAAAAGAGGACAGTTTCTTCCAGATAGGCCACATTTCTCCCAAACATATCACCTCTCCTCCAAGAAATACCAGGATTCCTCTTGAAATAGGACATTTTCTCCCACAACTACCAGCCTTCTCCCCCCAAATTGGACATTTTCTTCCAGACATGCCACATTTCTCCCAAATATATCACATCTTCTCCAAGAAATACCAGGTTTCCCCCTTCAAATAGGACCTTTTCACCCACAAATACCTCTTTTATCCCCAAAAGAGGACAGTTTCTTCCAGAAATGCCACATTTCTCCCAAATATATCACATCTTCTCCAAGAAATACCAGGGTTCCCCCTTCAAATAGGACCTTTTCACCCACAAATACCTCTTTTATCCCTAAAAGAGGACAGTTTCTTACAGAAATGCCACATTTCTCCCAAATATATCACATCTTCTCCAAGAAATACCAGCTTTCCTTTTTCAAATAGGACCTTTTCACCCACAAATACCTCTTTTATCCCCAAAAGAGGACAGTTTCTTCCAGAAATGCCACATTTCTCCCAAATATATCACATCTTCTCCAAGAAATACCAGGATTCCTCCTGAAATAGGACCTTCTCACCCACTAATACCAGGCTTCTCCCCCCAAATAGGACAGTTTCTTCCAGAAATGCCTCATTTCTCCCAAATAGATCACATCTTCTCCAAGAAATACCAGCTTTCCCCCTTCAAATAGGACCTTTTCACCCACAAATACCTGTTTGATCCCCAAAATAGGACACTTTCTTCCAGACATGCCACATTTCTCCCAAATATATCACATATCCTCCAAGAAATACCAGGTTTCCAACTTCAAATAGGACCTTTTCACCCACAAATACCTCTTTTATCCCCAAAAGAGGACAGTTTCTTCCAGAAATGCCACATTTCTCCCAAATATATCACATCTTCTCCAAGAAATACCAGCTTTCCCCCTTCAAATAGGACCTTTTCACCCACAAATACCTGTTTGATCCCCAAAAGAGGACAGTTTCTTCCAGACATGCCACATTTCTCCCAAATATATCACATCTCCTCCAAGAAATACCACGTTTCCCCCTTCAAATAGGACCTTTTCACCCACACATACTTCTTTTATCCCCAAAATAGGACAGTTTCTTCCAGAAATGCCACATTTCTCCCAAATATATCACATCTTCTCCAAGAAATACCAGCTTTCCCCCTTCAAATAGGACCTTTTCACCCACAAGTACCTGTTTCATCCCCAAAAGAGGACAGTTTCTTCCAGAAATGCCACATTTCTCCCAAATAGATCACATCTTCTCCAAGAAATATCAGCTTTCCCCCTTCAAATAGGACCTTTTCACCCACAAATACCTCTTTTATCCCCAAAATAGGACAGTTTCTTCCAGAAAAGCCACATTTCTCCCAAATAGATCACATCTTCTCCAAGAAATACCAGGATTCCTCCTGAAATAGGACCTTCTCACCCACAACTACCAGCCCTCTCCCCACAAATTGGACATTTTCTTCCAGAAATGCCACATTTCTCCCAAATATATCACATCTTCTCCAAGAAATACCATGCTTCCCCCTTCAAATAGGACCTTTTCTCCATGAAATACCTGTTTTATCCCCAAAAGAGGACATTTTCTTCCAGACATGCCACATTTCTCCCAAATATATCACATCTTCTCCAAGAAATACCAGCTTTCCCCCTTCAAATAGGACCTTTTCACCCACAAATACCTCTTTTATCCCCAAAAGAGGACAGTTTCTTCCAGACATGCCACATTTCTCCCAAATATATCACATCTCCTCCAAGAAATACCACGTTTCCCCCTTCAAATAGGACCTTTTCACCCACAAATACCTCTTTTATCCCCAAAAGAGGACAGTTTCTTCCAGAAATGCCACATTTCACCCAAATATATCATATCTTCTCCAAGAAATACCACGTTTCCCCCTTCAAATAGGACCTTTTCACCCACAAATACCTGTTTTATCCCCAAAAGAGGACAGTTTCTTCCAGAAATGCCACATTTCTCCCAAATAGATCACATCTTCTCCAAGAAATACCAGGGTTCCCCCTTCAAATAGGACCTTTTCACCCACACATACTTCTTTTATCCCCAAAAGAGGACAGTTTCTTCCATAAATGCCACATTTCTCCCAAATAGATCACATCTTCTCCAAGAAATACCAGGGTTCCCCCTTCAAATAGGACCTTTTCACCCACAAGTACCTGTTTCATCCCAAAAGAGGACCGTTTCTTCCAGAAATGCCACATTTCTCCCAAATATATCACATCTTCTCCAAGAAATACCAGCTTTCCCCTTTCAAATACGACCTTTTCACCCACAAATACCTCTTTTATCCCCAAAATAGGACAGTTTCTTCCAGAAATGCCAGATTTCTCCCAAATAGATCACATCTTCTCCAAGAAATACCAGCTTTCCCCCTTCAAATAGGACCTTTTCACCCACAAATACCTCTTTTATCCCCAAAAGAGGACAGTTTCTTCCAGAAATGCCACATTTCTCCCTAATATATCACATCTTCTCCAAGAAATACCAGGATTCCTCCTGAAATAGGACCTTCTCACCCAAAACTACCAGCCTTCTCCCCCAAATTGGACTTTTTCTTCCAGAAATGCCAGATTTCTCCCAAATATATCACATCTTCTCCAAGAAATACCAGGATTCCTCCTGAAATAGGACCTTCTCACCCAAAACTACCAGCCTTCTCCCCCCAAATTGGACATTTTCTTCCAGAAAGGCCACATTTCTCCCAAATATATCACATCTCCTCCAAGAAATACCACGTTTCCCCCTTCAAATAGGACCTTTTCACCCACACATACTTCTTTTATCCCCAAAAGAGGACAGTTTCTTCCAGAAATGCCACATTTCTCCCAAATAGATCACATCTTCTCCAAGAAATACCAGGGTTCCCCCTTCAAATAGGACCTTTTCACCCACACATACTTCTTTTATCCCCAAAAGAGGACAGTTTCTTCCAGAAATGCCACATTTCTCCCAAATAGATCACATCTTCTCCAAGAAATATCAGCTTTCCCCCTTCAAATAGGACCTTTTCACCCACAAATACCTCTTTTATCCCCAAAATAGGACAGTTTCTTCCAGAAATGCCACATTTCTCCCAAATAGATCACATCTTCTCCAAGAAATACCAGGATTCCTCCTGAAATAGGACCTTCTCACCCACAACTACCAGCCCTCTCCCCACAAATTGGACATTTTCTTCCAGAAATGCCACATTTCTCCCAAATATATCACATCTTCTCCAAGAAATACCATGCTTCCCCCTTCAAATAGGACCTTTTCTCCATGAAATACCTGTTTTATCCCCAAAAGAGGACATTTTCTTCCAGACATGCCACATTTCTCCCAAATATATCACATCTTCTCCAAGAAATACCAGCTTTCCCCCTTCAAATAGGACCTTTTCACCCACAAATACCTCTTTTATCCCCAAAAGAGGACAGTTTCTTCCAGACATGCCACATTTCTCCCAAATATATCACATCTCCTCCAAGAAATACCACGTTTCCCCCTTCAAATAGGACCTTTTCACCCACAAATACCTCTTTTATCCCCAAAAGAGGACAGTTTCTTCCAGAAATGCCACATTTCACCCAAATATATCATATCTTCTCCAAGAAATACCACGTTTCCCCCTTCAAATAGGACCTTTTCACCCACAAATACCTGTTTTATCCCCAAAAGAGGACAGTTTCTTCCAGAAATGCCACATTTCTCCCAAATAGATCACATCTTCTCCAAGAAATACCAGGGTTCCCCCTTCAAATAGGACCTTTTCACCCACACATACTTCTTTTATCCCCAAAAGAGGACAGTTTCTTCCATAAATGCCACATTTCTCCCAAATAGATCACATCTTCTCCAAGAAATACCAGGGTTCCCCCTTCAAATAGGACCTTTTCACCCACAAGTACCTGTTTCATCCCAAAAGAGGACCGTTTCTTCCAGAAATGCCACATTTCTCCCAAATATATCACATCTTCTCCAAGAAATACCAGCTTTCCCCTTTCAAATACGACCTTTTCACCCACAAATACCTCTTTTATCCCCAAAATAGGACAGTTTCTTCCAGAAATGCCAGATTTCTCCCAAATAGATCACATCTTCTCCAAGAAATACCAGCTTTCCCCCTTCAAATAGGACCTTTTCACCCACAAATACCTCTTTTATCCCCAAAAGAGGACAGTTTCTTCCAGAAATGCCACATTTCTCCCTAATATATCACATCTTCTCCAAGAAATACCAGGATTCCTCCTGAAATAGGACCTTCTCACCCAAAACTACCAGCCTTCTCCCCCAAATTGGACTTTTTCTTCCAGAAATGCCAGATTTCTCCCAAATATATCACATCTTCTCCAAGAAATACCAGGATTCCTCCTGAAATAGGACCTTCTCACCCAAAACTACCAGCCTTCTCCCCCCAAATTGGACATTTTCTTCCAGAAAGGCCACATTTCTCCCAAATATATCACATCTTCTCCAAGAAATACCAGGGTTCCCCCTTCAAATAGGACCTTTTCACCCACAAATACCTCTTTTATCCCCAAAAGAGGACAGTTTCTTCCAGAAATGCCTCATTTCTCCCAAATAGATCACATCTTCTCCAAGAAATACCAGGGTTCCCCCTTCAAATAGGACCTTTTCACCCACAAATACCTGTTTCATCCCCCAAATAGGACAGTTTCTTCCAGAAATGCCACATTTCTCCCAAATATATCACATCTTCTCCAAGAAATACCAGCTTTCGTTTTTCAAAAGGACCTTTTCAACCACAAATACCTGTTTTATCCCCAAAGGAGGACAGTTTCTTCCAGAAATGCCACATTTCTCCCAAATATATCACATCTCCAAGAAATACCAGGTTTCCTCCTGAAATAGGACCTTGTCACCCACAGATTCCTGTTTTATCCCTTTGTTCCGAGCGACTTTTCGTTTTGGAGTGTTTATCCGCTGCTACACTTCAGCATTCTGTGACGAATAAAATAGAAGTGGAAAGCCCCACTAATAAGGCCGCTAGAAGGTCCAGAAGCCACACACATTGTGCTTTCAGGGAGGACGTTCCAGAAAGTCGAGAGTTGTGGCTTGTTTCCTGCGGAGAAAAATACCCCTGTTTTCAGGCATTGCAGGACGCTAAATTCGCACCTTCTCGGCATTTCAATACCGCTCCTTCGCTCTCGTGTCTCGAAAGCGGCACTCGCTCTGAACCGCTCCGGAGAGTCTGCAGTTGCTGTTCGGTCCATCGCGGTTCTGCCCGAGTGCCGCTTGCAGCCTTCAGCAGCGCTCTCGTTTCTCTCGGATGCCGGGAAAGAGCGACTTCAGCCGGATGCTTTGCTCCGACGAGTGAGCGGCTTCTTCTGCGCACATCGCAATGGAGCGCTTCTGACTTCTCCTTCTGTCCATGCAGAATGCACTACGCTTCTCTCTCATTCTTATCCCTTTCTTCCGAGCGACATTTCGTTTTGGAGTGTTTATCCGATGCTACACTTCAGCATTCTGTGACGAATAGAGTAGAAGTGGAAACTACACTAATAAGGCAGCTAGAAGTTCGAGGAGAGACACACGTAGTGCTTTCAGGGAGGACGTTCCAGAAAGTCGAGAGTTGTGGCTTCTTTCCTGCGGAGAAAAAACCCCCTGTTTTCAGGCTATTCAGTAGTCTGCAACTGCAGACTGTCCGGTGTGGTTCAGCGCAAATGCCGCTTTCGAGCCACGAGAGAGGAGGAGCGGCATTCCTATGCCGAGAACGAGCGAATTCAGCCTACTGCATTGCCTGAAAACAGGGGCTTTTTTCTCCGCAGGAAAGAAGCCACAACTCTCGACTTTCTGGAAAGTCCTCCCTGAAAGCACTACGTGCGTTGCTCCTCGAACTTCTAGCTGCCTTATTAGCGGGGCTTTTCTCTTCTATTTTATTCGTCACAGAATGCTGAAGTGTAGCATGGGATAAACACTCCAAAACGAAATGTCGCTCGGAAAAAGGGATAAGAATGAGAGAGAAGAGTAGTGCATTCTGCATGGACAGAAGGAGAAGTCAGAAGCGCTCCATTGCGATGTGCGCAGAAGAAGCCGCTCACTCGTCGGAGAAAAGCATCCGGCTGAAGTCGCTCTTTCCCGGCATCCGAGAGAAACGAGAGCGCTGCTGAAGGCTGCAAGCGGCACTCGGGCAGAACCGCGATGGACCGGACAGCAACTGCAGACTCTCCGGAGCGGTTCAGCGCGAGTGCCGCTTTCGAGCCACGAGAGCGAAGGAGCGGTATTCCTATGCCGAGAAGATGCGAATTCAGCCTACTGCATTGCCTGAAAACAGGGGCTTTTTTCTCCGCAGGAAAGAAGCCACAACTCTCGACTTTCTGGAACGTCCTCCCTGAAAGCACAACGTGTGTGGCTTCTGGAGCTTCTAGCTATCTTATTAGTGGGGCTTTTCTCTTCTACTCTATTCGTCACAGAATGCTGAAGTGTAGCATCGGATAAACACTCCAAAACGAAAAGTCGCTCGGAACAAAGGCATAAAACAGGTATTTGTGGGTGGCAGGGACATATTTCAGGAGGAAACCTGGTATTTCTTGGAGATGTGATATATTTGGGAGAAATGTGGCATTTCTGGAAGAAACTGTCCTCTTTTGGGGATAAAAGAGGTATTTGTGGGTGAAACGGTCCTATTTGAAGGGGGAAACCTGGTATTTCTTGGAGAAGATGTGATATATTTGTTAGAAATCTGGCCTTTCCGGAAGAAACTGTACTCTTTTGGGGTTAAAACATGTATTTGTGGGTGAAAAGGTCCTTTTCAAGGGGGGAACCTGGTATTTCTTGGAGAAGATGTGATATATTTGGGAGAAATGTGGCATTTCTGGAAGAAACTGTCCACTTTTGGGGATAAAAGAGGTATTTGTGGTTGAAAAAGTCCTATTTGAAGGGGGAATCGTGGTATTTCTTGGAGAAGATGTGATATATTTGGGAGAAATGTGGCATTTCTGGAAGAAACTGTCCTCTTTTGGGGATGCAAGAGGTATTTGTGGGAGAAAATGTCCTATTTGAAGGGGGAAAGCTGGTATTTCTTGGAGAAGATGTGATCTATTTGGGAGAAATGTGGCATGTCTGGAAGAAACTGTCCTCTTTTGGGGATAAAAGAGGTATTTGAGTGTGAAAAGTTCCTATTTGAAGGGGGAAAAGTGGTATTTCTTGGAGAAGATGTGATATATTTGGGAGAAATCAGGCATTTCTGGGAGAAACTGTCCTATTTTGGGGATAAAAGAATTTTTTTGTAGGTGAAAAGGTCCTATCTGAAGGGGGAAACCTGGTATTTCTTGGAGAAGATGTGGTATATTTGGGAGAAATGTGGCATTTCTGGAAGAAAATGTCCTCTTTTGGGGATAAAAGAGGTATTTCATGGAGAAAAGGTCCTAATTGAAGGGGGAAACCAGGTATTTCTTGGAGAAGATGTGATATATTGGGGAGAAATGTGGCATTTCTGGCAGAAACAGTCCTATTTTGGGGATAAAAGTGCTATTTGTGGGTGATAAGGTCCTATTTGAAGGGGGAAACCTGGTATTTCTTGGAGAAGATGTGATATATTTGGGAGAAATGTGGCCTTTCTGGAAGAAACTGTCCTCTTATGGGGATAAAAGAGGTATTTGTGGGTGAAAAGGTCCTATTTGAAGGGGGAAAGCTGGTATTTCTTGGAGAAGATGTGATATATTTGGGAGAAATGTGGCATTTCTGGAAGAAACTGTCCTCTTTTGGGGATAAAAGATGTATTTGAGGGTGAAAAGGCCCTATTTGAAGGGGGAATCCTGGTATTTCTTGGAGAAGCTGTGATATATTTGGGAGAAATCTGGCATTTCTGGAAGAAACTGTCCTCTTTTGGGGATAAAAGAGGTATTTGTGGGTGAAAAGGTCTTATTACAAGGGGGAAACCTGGTATTTCTTGGAGAAGATGTGCTATATTTGGAAGAAATGTGGCATTTCTGGAAGAAAATGTCTTATTTGAGGGATAGAACAGGTATTTGTGGGAGTAAAGGTCCTATTTGAAGGGGGAAACCTGGTATTTCTTGGAGAAGATGTGGTATATTTGGGAGAAATGTGGCATGTCTGGAAGAAAATGTCCTCTTTTGGGGATAAAAGAGGTATTTGTGGGTGAAAAGGTCCTATTTGAAGGGGGAAACCTGGTATTTCTTGGAGAAGATGTGATATATTTGGGAGAAATGTGGCATGTCTGGAAGAAACTGTCCAATTTAGGGGATAAAAGAGGTATTTGTGGGTGAAAAGGTCCTATTTGAAGGGGGAAACCTGGTATTTCTTGGAGAAGAGGTGATCTATTTGGGAGAAATGTGGCATGTCTGGCAGAAACTGTCCTCTTTTGGGGATAAAAGAGGTATTTGTGGGTGAAAAGGTCCTATTTGAAGGGGGAACCCTGGTATTTCTTGGAGAAGATGTGATCTATTTGGGAGAAATATGGCATGTCTGGAAGAAACTGTCCTCTTTGGGGAATGAAACAGGTATTTGTGGGAGAAAAGGTCCTATTTGAAGGGGGAAAGCTGGTATTTCTTGGAGAAGATGTGATATATTTGGGAGAAATGTGGCCTTTCTGGAAGAAAATGTCCAATTTGGGGGGAGAAGGCTGGCAGTTTTGGGTAAGAAGGTCCTATTTCAGGAGGAATCCTGGTATTTCTTGGAGAAGATGTGATATATTTGGGAGAAATGTGGCCTTTCTGGAAGAAACTGTCCTCTTATGGGGATAAAAGAGGTATTTGTGGGTGAAAAGGTCCTATTTGAAGGGGGAAACCTGGTATTTCTTGGAGAAGATGTGATCTATTTGGGAGAAATGTGGCATTTCTTGAAGAAACTGTCCTCTTTTGGGTATAAAAGTTGTATTTGAGGGTGAAAAGGCCCTATTTGAAGGGGGAATCCTGGTATTTCTTGGAGAAGCTGTGATACATTTGGGAGAAATGTGGCATTTCTGGAAGAAACTGTCCTCTTTTGGGGATAAAAGAGGTATTTGTGGGTGAAAAGGTCCTATTTGAAGGGGGAACCCTGGTATTTCTTGGAGAAGATGTGATATATTTGGGAGAAATGTGGCATTTCTGGAAGAAACTGTCCTCTTATGGGGATAGAACAGGGATTTGTGGGAGTAAAGGTCCTATTTGAAGGGGGAAACCTGGTATTTCCTGGAGAAGATGTGGTATATTTGGGAGAAATGTGGCATGTCTGGAAGAAAATGTCCTATTTTGGGGATAAAACAGGTATTTGTGGGAGAAAAGGTCCTATTTGAAGGGGGAACCCTGGTATTTCGTGGAGAAGATGTGATATATTTGGGAGAAATGTGGCCTGTCTGGAAGAAAATGTCCTATTTGAGGGATAATACAGGTATTTGTGGGAGAAAATGTCCTATTTGAAGGGGGAAACCTGGTATTTCTTGGAGAAGATGTGGTATATTTGGGAGAAATGTGGCATTTCTGGAAGAAACTGTCCTCTTTTGGGGATGAAACAGGTATTTTTGGGTGAAAAGGTCCTATTTCAAGGGGGAAAGCTGGTAGTTCTTGCAAGAGATGTGATATATTTGGGAGAAATGTGGCATGTCTGGAAGAAACTCTCCTATTTTGGGGATAAAAGAGGTATTTGTGGGTGAAAAGTTCCTATTTGAAGGGGGAAAGCTGGTATTTCTTGGAGAATATGTGATATATGTGGGAGAAATGTGGCATTTCTGGAAGAAACTGTCCTCTTTGGGGGATGAAACAGGTATTTGTGGGAGAAAAGGTCCTATTTGAAGGGGGAAAGCTGGTATTTCTAGGAGAAGATGTGATCTATTTTGGAGAAATGTGGCCTTTCTGGAAGAAAATGTCCTATTTGGGGGGGAGAAGGATGGTAGTTTTCGCTGAGAAGGTCCTATTTCAGGAGGAATCCTGGTATTTCTTGGAGAAGATGTGCTATATTTGGGAGAAATGTGGCCTTTCTGGAAGAAAATGTCCAATTTTGGGGAGAAGGCTGGTAGTTTTTGGTGAGAAGGTCCTATTTCAGGAGGAATCCTGGCATTTCTTGGAGAAGATGTGATATATTTGGGAGAAATGTGGCATTTCTGGAAGAAACTGTCCTCTTTTGGGGATAAATGAGGTATTAGTGGTTGAAAAGGTCCTATTTGAAGGGGGAACCCTGGTATTTCTTGGAGAAGATGTGATATATTTGGGAGAAATGTGGCATTTCTGGAAGAAAATGCCCTCTTTTGGGGATAAAAGAGGTATTTCATGGAGAAAAGGTCCTAATTCAAGGGGGAAACCTGGCATTTCTTGGAGGAGATGTGATATATTTTTGAGAAATGAGGTATTTCTGGAAGAAAATGTCCAATTTGAGGGATAAAACAGGTATTTGTGGGTGAAAAGGTCCTATTTGATGGGGGAAAGCTGGTATTTCTTGGAGAAGATGTGATATATTTGGGAGAAATGTGGCATGTCTGGAAGAAACTGTCCTATTTTGGGGATAAAAGAGGTATTTGTGGGTGAAAAGGTCCTATTTGAAGGGGGAAACGTGGTATTTCTTGGAGAAGATGTGATATGTTTGGGAGAAATGTGGCATTTCTGGAAGAAACTGTCCTCTTTTGGGGATAAAAGAGGTATTTGTGGGAGTAAAGGTCCTATTTGAAGGGGGAAACCTGGTATTTCTTGGAGAAGATGTGGTATATTTGGGAGAAATGTGGCATTTCTGGAAGAAACTGTCCTCTTTTGGGGATAAAAGAGGTATTTGTGGGTGAAAAGGTCCTATTTGAAGGGGGAACCTGGTATTTCTTGGAGAAGAGTTGATATATTTGGGAGAAATGAGGCATTTCTGGCAGAAACTGTCCTATTTTGGGGATAAAAGAATTTTTTGTGGGAGAAAAGGTCCTATTTGAAGGGGGAAACCTGGTATTTCTTGGAGAAGATGTGATCTATTAGGGAGAAATGTGGCATTTCTGGAAGAAAATGTCTAATTTGAGGGATAGAAGAGGTATTTGTGGGTGAAAAGGTCCTATTTCCAAAGGGGAAACGTTGTATTTCTTGGAGAAGATGTGGTATATTTGGGAGAAATGTGGCCTTTCTGGAAGAAACTGTCCTCTTTTGGGGATAAAAGAGGTATTTGTGGGTGAAAAGGTCCTATTTGAAGGGGGAAACCTGGTATTTCTTGGAGAAGATGTGATATATTTGGGAGAAATGTGGCATTTCTGGAAGAAAATGTCCTATTTTGTGGATGAAACAGGTATTTGTGGGTGAAAAGGTCCTATTTGAACGGGGAAACCTGGTATTTCTTGGAGAAGATGTGATATATTTGGGAGAAATATGGCCTTTCTGGAAGAAACTGTCCTCTTTTGGGGATAAAAGAGGTATTTGTGGGTGAAAAGGTCCTATTTGAAGGGGGAAACCTGGTATTTCTTGGAGAAGATGTGATATATTTGGGAGAAATGTGGCATTTCTGGAAGAAACTGTCCTATTTTGGGGATAAAAGAGGTATTTGTGGGTGAAAAGGTCCTATTGGAAGGGGGAAACCTGGTATTTCTTGGAGAAGATGAGATATATTTGGGAGAAATGTGGCCTTTCCGGAAGAAACTGTCCTCTTTTGGGGATAAAAGAGGTATTTGTGGGTGAAAAGGTCCTATTTGAAGGGGGAAACCTGGTATTTCTTGGAGAAGATGTGATATATTTGGGAGAAATGTGGCCTTTCTGGAAGAAACCGAGCTCTTTTGGGGTAAAAGAGGTATTTGTGGGTGAAAAGGTCCTATTTGAAGGGGGAAACGTGGTATTTCTTGGAGAAGATGTGATATATTTGGGAGAAATGTGGCATTTCTGGAAGAAACTGTCCTCTTCTGGGGATAAAACAGGTATTTGTGGGTGAGAAGGTCCTATTTGAAGGGGGAAAGCTGGCATTTCTAGGAGGAGATGTGATATATTTGGGAGAAATCTGGCATTTCTGGAAGAAAATGTACAATTTGAGAGATAAAAGAGGTATTTGTGGGTGAAAAGTTCCTATTTCCAGGGGTAAACCAGTTATTTCTTAGAGAAGATGTGATATATTTAGGAGAAATCTGGCATGTCTGGAAGAAGCTGTCCTCTTTTGCGGATAAAAGTGGTATTTGTGGGTGAAAAGGTCCTATTTGAAGGGGGAAAGCTGGTATTTCTTGTAGAAGATGTGATCTATTTGGGAGAAATGTGGCCTTTCTGGAAGAAAATGTCCTCTTTTGGGGATAAAACAGGTATCTGTGGGAGAAAAAGTCCTATTTGAAGGGGGAAAGCTGGTATTTCTTGGAGAAGATGTGATCTATTTGGGTGAAATGTGGCATTTCTGGCAGAAACTTTCCTATTTTGGGGATAAAAGAGGTATTTGTGGGTGAAAAGGTCCTATTTGAAGGGGGAAACCTGGTATTTCTTGGAGAAGATGTGATATATTTGGGAGAAATGTGGCATTTCGGGAAGAAACTGTCCTCTTATGGGGATAAAACAGGTATTTGTGGCTGAGAAGGTCCTATCTGAAGGGGGAAACCTGGTATTTCTTGGAGAAGATGTGATATATTTGGGAGAAATGTGGCATTTCTGGCAGAAACTGTCCTCTTTTGGGGATAAAAGAGGTATTTGTGGGTGAAAAGGTCCTATTTCTAGGGGGAAACCTGGTATTTCTTGGAGAAGATGTGCTATATTTGGGAGAAATGTGGCATTTCTGGAAGAAACTGTCCAATTTGAGGGATAAAAGAGGTATTTGTGGGTGAAAAGTTCCTATTTAAAGGGGGAAAGCTGGTATTTCTTGGAGAAGATGTGATATATTTGGGAGAAATGTGGCATGTCTGGAAGAATCTGTCCTCTTTTGGGGATAAAAGAGGTATTTGTGGGTTAAAAGGTCCTATTTGAAGGGGGAAAGCTGGTATTGCTTTGAGAAGATGCGGTATATTTGGGAGAAATGTGGCCTTTCCGGAAGAAACTGTCCTCTTTTGGGGATAGAACAGGTATCTGTGGGAGAAATAGTCGTATTTGAAGGGGGAAAGCAGGTATTTCTTGGAGAAGATGTGATCTATTTGGGTGAAATGTGGCATTTCTGGAAGAAACTTTCCTATTTTGGGGATAAAAGAGGTATTTGTGGGTGAAAAGGTCCTATTTGAAGGGGGAAACGTGGTATTTCTTGGAGAAGATGTGATCTATTTGGGAGAAATGTGGCATGTCTGGAAGAAACTGTCCTCTTCTGGGGATAAAAGAGGTATTTTTGGTTGAAAAGGTCCTATTTAAAGGGGGAAACCTGGTATTTCTAGGAGGAGATGTGATATATTTGGGAGAAATGTGGCATTTCTGGAAGAAACTGTCCTATTTTGGGGATAAAAGAGGTATTTGTGGGTGAAAAGGTCCTATTTCAGGTGGAATCCTGGTATTTCTTGGAGAAGATGTGATATATTTGGGAGAAATGTGGCATGTCCGGAAGAAACTGTCCTATTTTGGGGATAAAACAGGTATTTGTGGGTGAAAAGGTCCTATTTGAAGGGGGAAAGCTGGTATTTCTTGGAGAAGATGTGATATATTTGGGAGAAATGTGGCATTTCTGGAAGAAACTGTCCTCTTTTGGGGATAAAAGTGGTATTTGTGGGTGAGAAGGTCCTATTTGAAGGAGGAAAGCTGGTATTTCTTGGAGAAGATGTGATATATTTGGGAGAAATGTGGCATTTCTGGAAGAAACTGTCCTATTTTGGGGATAAAAGAGGTATTTGTTGGTGATAAGGTCCTATTTCCAGGGGGAACCCTGGTATTTCTTGGAGTAGATGTGATATATTTGGGAGAAATGTGGCCTTTCTGGAAGAAACTGTCCTCTTTTGGGGATAAAAGAGGTATTTGTGGGTGAAAAGGTCCTATTTGAAGGGGGAAACCTGGTATTTCTTGGAGAAGATGTGATATATTTGGGAGAAATGTGGCATTTCTGGAAGAAACTGTCCTATTTTGGGGATAAAAGAGGTATTTGTGGGTGAAAAGGTCCTATTTGAAGGGGGAAAGCTGGTATTTCTTGGAGAAGATGTGCTATATTTGGGAGAAATGTGGCATGTCTGGAAGAAACTGTCCTATTTGGGAGATAAAAGAGGTATTTCATGGAGAAAAGGTCCTATTTGAAGGGGGAAACGTGGTATTTCTTGGAGGAGTTGTGATATATTTGGGAGAAATGTGGCATTTCTGGAAGAAAATGTCCTATTAGAGGGATAAAAGAGGTATTTGTGGGTGAAAAGGTCCTATTTGAAGGGGGAAAGCTGGTATTTCTTGTAGAAGATGTGATCTATTTGGGAGAAATGTGGCCTTTCTGGAAGAAAATGTCCTCTTTTGGGGATAAAACAGGTATCTGTGGGAGAAAAAGTCCTATTTGAAGGGGGAAAGCTGGTATTTCTTGGAGAAGATGTGATCTATTTGGGTGAAATGTGGCATTTCTGGCAGAAACTTTCCTATTTTGGGGATAAAAGAGGTATTTGTGGGTGAAAAGGTCCTATTTGAAGGGGGAAACCTGGTATTTCTTGGAGAAGATGTGATATATTTGGGAGAAATGTGGCATTTCTGGAAGAAACTGTCCTCTTATGGGGATAAAACAGGTATTTGTGGCTGAGAAGGTCCTATTGGAAGGGGGAAAGCTGGTATTTCTTGGAGAAGATGTGATCTATTTGGGAGAAATGTGGCATTTCTGGCAGAAACTGTCCTCTTTTGGGGATAAAAGAGGTATTTGTGGGTGTAAAGGTCCTATTTCTAGGGGGAAACCTGGTATTTCTTGGAGAAGATGTGCTATATTTGGGAGAAATGTGGCATTTCTGGAAGAAACTGTCCAATTTGAGGGATAAAAGAGGTATTTGTGGGTGAAAAGTTCCTATTTGAAGGGGGAAAGCTGGTATTTCTTGGAGAAGATGTGATATATTTGGGAGAAATGTGGCATGTCTGGAAGAATCTGTCCTCTTTTGGGGATAAAAGAGGTATTTGTGGGTTAAAAGGTCCTATTTGAAGGGGGAAAGCTGGTATTGCTTTGAGAAGATGTGATATATTTGGGAGAAATCTGGCCTTTCTGGAAGAAACTGTCCTCTTTTGGGGATAGAACAGGTATCTGTGGGAGAAAAAGTCGTATTTGAAGGGGGAAAGCAGGTATTTCTTGGAGAAGATGTGATCTATTTGGGTGAAATGTGGCATTTCTGGAAGAAACTTTCCTATTTTGGGGATAAAAGAGGTATTTGTGGGTGAAAAGGTCCTATTTGAAGGGGGAAACGTGGTATATCTTGGAGAAGATGTGATCTATTTGGGAGAAATGTGGCATGTCTGGAAGAAACTGTCCTCTTCTGGGGATAAAAGAGGTATTTTTGGTTGAAAAGGTCCTATTTGAAGGGGGAAACCTGGTATTTCTAGGAGGAGATGTGATATATTTGGGAGAAATGTGGCATTTCTGGAAGAAACTGTCCTCTTTTGGGGATAAAAGAGGTATTTGTGGGTGAAAAGGTCCTATTTCAGGTGGAATCCTGGTATTTCTTGGAGAAGATGTGATATATTTGGGAGAAATGTGGCATGTCCGGAAGAAACTGTCCTATTTTGGGGATAAAACAGGTATTTGTGGGTGAAAAGGTCCTATTTGAAGGGGGAAAGCTGGTATTTCTTGGAGAAGATGTGATATATTTGGGAGAAATGTGGCATTTCTGGAAGAAACTGTCCTCTTTTGGGGATAAAAGTGGTATTTGTGGGTGAGAAGGTCCTATTTGAAGGAGGAAAGCTGTTATTTCTTGGAGAAGATGTGATATATTTGGGAGAAATGTGGCATTTCTGGAAGAAACTGTCCTCTTTTGGGGATAAAAGAGGTATTTGTGGGTGATAAGGTCCTATTTCCAGGGGGAACCCTGGTATTTCTTGGAGTAGATGTGATATATTTGGGAGAAATGTGGCCTTTCTGGAAGAAACTGTCCTCTTTTGGGGATAAAAGAGGTATTTGTGGGTGAAAAGGTCCTATTTGAAGGGGGAAACCTGGTATTTCTTGGAGAAGATGCGATATATTTGGGAGAAATGTGGCATTTCTGGAAGAAACTGTCCTATTTTGGGGATAAAAGAGGTATTTGTGGGTGAAAAGGTCCTATTTGAAGGGGGAAAGCTGGTATTTCTTGGAGAAGATGAGATATATTTGGGAGAAATGTGGCATGTCTGGAAGAAACTGTCCCCTTTTGGGGATAAAAGAGGTATTTGTGGGTGAAAAGGTCCTATTTGAAGGGGGAAACCTGGTATTTCTTGGAGAAGATGTGATATATTTGGGAGAAATGTGGCCTTTCTGGAAGAAACCGAGCTCTTTTGGGGTAAAAGAGGTATTTGTGGGTGAAAAGGTCCTATTTGAAGGGGGAAACGTGGTATTTCTTGGAGAAGATGTGATCTATTTGGGAGAAATGTGGCATTTCTTGAAGAATCTGTCCTCTTTTGGGGATAAAAGAGGTATTTGTGGGTGTAAAGGTCCTATTTGAAGGGGGAAACGTGGTATTTCTTGGAGAAGATGTGATATGTTTGGGAGAAATGTGGCATTTCTGGAAGAAACTATCCTCTTTTGGGGATAAAGGAGGTATTTGTGGGTGAAAAGGTCCTATTTCCACGGGAAAACCTGGTATTTCTTGGAGAAGATGTGATATATTTGGGAGAAATGTGGCATTTCTGGAAGAAACTGTCCTATTTTGGGGATAAAACAGGTATTTGTGGTTGAAAAGGTCCTATTTGAAGGGGGAACCCTGGTATTTCTTGGAGAAGATGTGATATATTTCGGAGAAATGTGGCATGTCTGGAAGAAACTGTCCTGTTTTGGGGATAAAAGAATTTTTTGTGGGTGAAAAGTTCCTATTTTAAGGGGGAAGCGTTATATTTCTTGGAGAAGATGTGATATATTTGGGAGAAATGTGGCATTTCTGGAAGAAACTGTCCTCTTATGGGGATAGAACAGGTATTTATGGGTGAAAAGGTCCTATTTCCAGGGAGAAACGTTGTATTTCCTGGAGAAGATGCGGTATATTAGGGAGAAATGTGGCCCTTCTGGAAGAAAGTGTCCTCTTTTGGGGATAAAAGAGGTATTTGTGGGTGAAAAGATCCTATTTGAAGGGGGAAACCCGGTATTTCTTGGAGGAGATGTGATCTATTTGGGAGAAATGTGGCATTTCTTGAAGAAACTGTCCTCTTTTGGGGATAAAACAGGCATTTGTGGGTGAAAAGGTCCTATTTGAAGGGGGAAACCTGGTATTTCTTGGAGAAGATGTGGTATATTTGGGAGAAATGTGGCATTTCTGGAAGAAAATGTCCTCTTTTGGGGAGAAGGCTGGTATTTGAGGGAGAAAAGGTCCTATTTGAAGGGGGAACCCTGGTATTTCTTGGAGAAGATGTGATATATTTGGGAGAAATGTGGCATGTCTGGAAGAAACTGTCCTCTTTTGGGGATAAAAGAGGTATTTATGGGTGAAAAGGTCCTATTTGAAGGGGGAAACCTGGTATTTCTTGGAGAAGATTTGATATATTTGGGAGAAATCTGGCATTTCTGGAAGAAAATGTCCAATTTGAGGGATATAAGAGGTATTTGTGGGTGATAAGTTCCTATTTCCAGGGGTAAACCAGTTATTTCTTGGAGAAGATGTGATATATTTGGGAGAAATCTGGCATGTCTGGAAGAATCTGTCCTCTTTTGGGGATAAAAGAGGTATTTGTGTGTGAGAAGTTCCTATTTGAAGGGGGAAACCTGGTATTTCTTGGAGAAGATGTGATATATTTGGGAGAAATGTGGCCTTTCTGGCAGTAACTGTCCTCTTTTGGGGATAAAAGAGGTATTTGTGGGTGAAAAGGTCCTATTTGAAGGGGGATAGCTGGTATTTCTTGGAGAAGATGTGATATATTTGGGAGAAATGTGGCATTTCTGGAAGAAACTGTCCTCTTTTGGGGATAAAAGAGGTATTTGTGGGTGAAAAGGTCCTATTTGAAGGAGGAAAGCTGGTATTTCTTGGAGAAGATGTGATCTATTTGGGTGAAATGTGGCATTTCTGGAAGAAACTTTCCTATTTTGGGGATAAAAGAGGTATTTGTTGGTGATAAGGTTCTATTTCCAGGGGGAAAGCTGGTATTTCTTGGAGAAGATGTGATATATTTGGGAGAAATGTGGCATTTCTGGAAGAAACTGTCCTATTTTGGGAATAAAACAGGTATTTGTGGGTGAGAAGGTCCTATTTGAAGGGGGAAAGCTGGTATTTCTAGGAGGAGATGTGATATATTTGGGAGAAATGTGGCATATCTGGAAGAAACTGTCCTATTTTGGGGATAAAAGAGGTATTTGTGGGTGAAAAGGTCCTATTTGAAGGGGGAATCCTGGTATTTCTTGGAGAAGATGTGATATATTTGGGAGAAATGTTGCATGTCCGGAAGAAACTGTCCTATTTTGGGGATAAAAGAGGTATTTGTGGGTGAAAAGGTCCTATTTGAAGGGGGAAAGCTGGTATATCTTGGAGAAGATGTGATATATTTGGGAGAAATGTGGCATTTCTGGAAGAAAATGTCCTCTTTTGGGGATAAAAGTGGTATTTGTGGGTGAAAAGGTCCTATTTGAAGGGGGAAACGTGGTATTTCTTGGAGAAGATGTGATATATGTGGGAGAAATGTGGCATTTCTGGAAGAAACTGTCCTATTTTGGGGATAAAAGAGGTATTTGTGGGTGAAAAGGTCCTATTTGAAGGGGGAAACGTGGTATTTCTTGGAGAAGATGTGATATATTTGGGAGAAATGTGGCATATCTGGAAGAAACTGTCCTCTTTTGGGGATAAAAGAGGTATTTGTGGGTGAAAAGGTCCTATTTGAAGGGGGAAACCTGGTATTTCTTGGAGAAGATGAGATATATTTGGGAGAAATGTGGCCTTTCCGGAAGAAACTGTCCCCTTTTGGGGATAAAAGAGGTATTTGTGGGTGAAAAGGTCCTATTTGAAGAGGGAAAGCTGGTATTTCTTGGAGAAGATGTGATCTATTTGGGAGAAATCTGGCATTTCTGGAAGAAAATGTCCAATTAGAGGGATAAAAGAGCTATTTGTGGATGAAAAGTTCCTATTTCCAGGGGTAAACCCGTTATTTCTTAGAGAAGATGTGATATATTTGGGAGAAATCTGGCATATCTGGAAGAATCTGTCCTCTTTTGGGGATAAAAGAGGTATTTGTGGGTGAAAAGTTCCTATTTGAAGGGTAAAGCTGGTATTGCTTTGAGAAGATGTGATATGTTTGGGAGAAATCTGGCCTTTCTGGAAGAAACTGTCCTCTTATGGGGATAAAAGAGGTATTTGTGGGAGAAAAGGTCCTATTTGAAGGGGGAAAGCTGGATGTTCTTGCAGGACATGTGATATATTTGGGAGAAATGTGGCATTTCTGGAAGAAACTGTCCTCTTTTGGGGATAAAAGAGGTATTTGTGGTTGAAAAGGTCCTATTTCAAGGGGGAAACCTGGCATTTCTTGGAGAAGATGTGATATATTTGGGAGAAATGTGGCATTTCTGGAAGAAACTGTCCTCTTTTGGGGATAAAAGAGGTATTTCTGGGAGAAAAGTTCCTATTTCTAGGGGGAAAGCTGGTATTTCTGTGGCCTTTCTGGATGAAACTGTCCTCCTTTGGGGATAAAAGAGGTATTTGTGGGTGAAAATGTCCTATTTGAAGGGGGAAACCTGGTAATTCTATGAGAAGATGTGATATGTTTGGGAGAAATGTGGCATTTCTGGAAGAAACTGTCCTCTTGTGGGGATAAAAGAGGTATTTGTTGGTGAAAAGGTCCTATTTCCAGGGGAAAACCTGGTATTTCTTGGAGAAGATGTGATATATTTGGGAGAAATGTGGCATGTCTGGAAGAAAATGTCCTATTTGGGGCGAGAAGGCTGGTATTTGTGGGGGAAAAGGTCCTATTTGAAGGGGGAAACGTGGTATTTCTTGGAGAAGATGTGATCTATTTGGGAGAAATGTGGCATTTCTGGAAGAAACTGTCCTCTTTTGGGGATAAAAGAGGTATTTGTGGGTGAAAAGGTCCTATTTGAAGGGGGACTCCTGGTATTTCTTGGAGAAGATGTGATATATTTGGGAGAAATGTGGCCTTTCTGGAAGAAACTGTCCTATTTTGGGGATAAAAGAGGTATTTGTGGGAGAAAAGGTCCTATTCGAAGGGGGAAACCTGGTATTTCATGGAGAAGATGTGATATATTTGGGAGAAATGTGGCATGTCAGGAAGAAACTGTCCTCTTTTGGGGATTCAGGAGGTATTTGTGGGTGAAAAGTTCCTATTTCAAGGAGGAAACCAGGTATTTCTTGGAGAAGATGTGATCTGTTTGGGAGAAATGTAGCATGTCTGGAAGAAACTGTCCTCTTTTGGAGATAAAAGAGGTATTTGTGGGTGAAAAGGTCCTATTTGAAGGGGGAAAGCAGGTATATCACGGAGAAGATGTGATCTATTTGGGAGAAATGTGGCATGTCTTTAAGAAACTGTCCTATTTTGGGGATAAAAGAGGTATTTGTGGGTGAAAAGATCCTATTTGAAGGGGTAAGCTGGTATTTCTTGGAGAAGATGTGATATATTTGGGAGAAATGTGGCATTTATGGAAGAAAATGTCCTATTTTGGGGATAAAATTGGTATTTGTGGGTGAAAAGGTCCTATTTGAAGGGGGAAACGTGGTATTTCTTGGAGAAGATGTGATATATGTGGGAGAAATGTGGCATTTCTGGAAGAAACTGTCCTATTTTGGGGATAAAAGAGGTATTTGTGGGTGAAAAGGTCCTATTTGAAGGGGGAAAGCTGGTATTTCTTGGAGAAGATGTGATATATTTGGGAGAAATGTGGCATGTCTGGAAGAAACAGTCCTATTTTGGGGATAAAAGAGGTATTTGTGGGTGAAAAGTTCCTATTTGAAGGGGGAAACCTGGTATTTCTTGGAGAAGATGTGATATACTTGGGAGAAATGTGGCATTTCTGGAAGAAACCGAGCTCTTTTGGGGTAAAAGAGGTATTTGTGGGTGAAAAGGTCCTATTTGAAGGGGGAAACCTGGTATTTCTTGGAGAAGATGTGATGTATTTGGGAGAAATGTGGCATTTCTGGAAGAAAGTGTCCTCTTTTGGGGATAAAAGAGGTATTTGTGGGTGAAAAGGTCCTATTTGAAGAGGGAAAGCTGGTATTTCTTGGAGAAGATGTGATATATTTGGGAGAAATCTGGCATTTCTGGAAGAAAATGTCCAATTAGAGGGATAAAAGAGCTATTTGTGGATGAAAAGTTCCTATTTCCAGGGGTAAACCCGTTATTTCTTAGAGAAGATGTGATATATTCGGGAGAAATCTGGCATATCTGGAAGAATCTGTCCTCTTTTGGGGATAAAAGAGGTATTTGTGGGTGAAATGTTCCTATTTGAAGGGTAAAGCTGGTATTGCTTTGAGAAGATGTGATATGTTTGGGAGAAATCTGGCCTTTCTGGAAGAAACTGTCCTCTTATGGGGATAAAAGAGGTATTTGTGGGAGAAAAGGTCCTATTTGAAGGGGGAAAGCTGGATGTTCTTGCAGGACATGTGATATATTTGGGAGAAATGTGGCATTTCTGGAAGAAACTGTCCTCTTTTGGGGATAAAAGAGGTATTTGTGGTTGAAAAGGTCCTATTTCAAGGGGGAAACCTGGCATTTCTTGGAGAAGATGTGATATATTTGGGAGAAATGTGGCATTTCTGGAAGAAACTGTCCTCTTTTGGGGATAAAAGAGGTATTTCTGGGAGAAAAGTTCCTATTTCTAGGGGGAAAGCTGGTATTTCTGTGGCCTTTCTGGATGAAACTGTCGTCTTTTGGGGATAAAAGAGGTATTTGTGGGTGAAAAGGTCCTATTTGAAGGGGGAAACCTGGTAATTCTATGAGAAGATGTGATATGTTTGGGAGAAATGTGGCATTTCTGGAAGAAACTGTCCTCTTTTGGGGATAAAAGAATATTTTGTGGGTGAAAAGGTCCTATTTGAAGGGGAAAACCTGGTATTTCTTGGAGAAGATGTGATATATTTGGGAGAAATGTGGCATGTCTGGAAGAAAATGTCCTATTTGGGGCGAGAAGGCTGGTATTTGTGGGGGAAAAGGTCCTATTTGAAGGGGGAAACGTGGTATTTCTTGGAGAAGATGTGATCTATTTGGGAGAAATGTGGCATTTCTGGAAGAAACTGTCCTCTTTTGGGGATAAAAGAGGTATTTGTGGGTGAAAAGGTCCTATTTGAAGGGGGACTCCTGGTATTTCTTGGAGAAGATGTGATATATTTGGGAGAAATGTGGCCTTTCTGGAAGAAACTGTCCTATTTTGGGGATAAAAGAGGTATTTGTGGGAGAAAAGGTCCTATTCGTAGGGGGAAACATGGTATTTCTTGGAGAAGATGTGATATATTTGGGAGAAATGTGGCATGTCAGGAAGAAACTGTCCTCTTTTGGGGATTCAAGAGGTATTTGTGGGTGAAAAGTTCCTATTTCAAGGAGGAAACCAGGTATTTCTTGGAGAAGATGTGATCTGTTTGGGAGAAATGTTGCATGTCTGGAAGAAACTGTCCTCTTATGGGGATAAAAGAGGTATTTGTGGGTGAAAAGGTCCTATTTGAAGGGGGAACCCTGGTATTTCTTGGAGAATATGTGATATGTTTCGGAGAAATGTGGCATGTCTGGAAGAAACTGTCCTCTTTTGGGGATAAAAGAGGTATTTGTGGGTGAAAAGATCCTATTTGAAGGGGTAAGCTGGTATTTCTTGGAGAAGATGTGATATATTTGGGAGAAATGTGGCATTTATGGAAGAAAATGTCCTATTTTGGGGATAAAATTGGTATTTGTGAGTGAAAAGGTCCTATTTGAAGGGGGAAACGTGGTATTTCTTGGAGAAGATGTGATATATGTGGGAGAAATGTGGCATTTCTGGAAGAAACTGTCCTATTTTGGGGATAAAAGAGGTATTTGTGGGTGAAAAGGTCCTATTTGAAGGGGGAAAGCTGGTATTTCTTGGAGAAGATGTGATATATTTGGGAGAAATGTGGCATGTCTGGAAGAAACAGTCCTATTTTGGGGATAAAAGAGGTATTTGTGGGTGAAAAGTTCCTATTTGAAGGGGGAAACCTGGTATTTCTTGGAGAAGATGTGATATACTTGGGAGAAATGTGGCATTTCTGGAAGAAACCGAGCTCTTTTGGGGTAAAAGAGGTATTTGTGGGTGAAAAGGTCCTATTTGAAGGGGGAAACCTGGTATTTCTTGGAGAAGATGTGATGTATTTGGGAGAAATGTGGCATTTCTGGAAGAAAGTGTCCTCTTTTGGGGATAAAAGAGGTATTTGTGGGTGAAAAGGTCCTATTTGAAGAGGGAAAGCTGGTATTTCTTGGAGAAGATGTGATATATTTGGGAGAAATCTGGCATTTCTGGAAGAAAATGTCCAATTAGAGGGATAAAAGAGCTATTTGTGGATGAAAAGTTCCTATTTCCAGGGGTAAACCCGTTATTTCTTAGAGAAGATGTGATATATTCGGGAGAAATCTGGCATATCTGGAAGAATCTGTCCTCTTTTGGGGATAAAAGAGGTATTTGTGGGTGAAATGTTCCTATTTGAAGGGTAAAGCTGGTATTGCTTTGAGAAGATGTGATATGTTTGGGAGAAATCTGGCCTTTCTGGAAGAAACTGTCCTCTTATGGGGATAAAAGAGGTATTTGTGGGAGAAAAGGTCCTATTTGAAGGGGGAAAGCTGGATGTTCTTGCAGGACATGTGATATATTTGGGAGAAATGTGGCATTTCTGGAAGAAACTGTCCTCTTTTGGGGATAAAAGAGGTATTTGTGGTTGAAAAGGTCCTATTTCAAGGGGGAAACCTGGCATTTCTTGGAGAAGATGTGATATATTTGGGAGAAATGTGGCATTTCTGGAAGAAACTGTCCTCTTTTGGGGATAAAAGAGGTATTTCTGGGAGAAAAGTTCCTATTTCTAGGGGGAAAGCTGGTATTTCTGTGGCCTTTCTGGATGAAACTGTCGTCTTTTGGGGATAAAAGAGGTATTTGTGGGTGAAAAGGTCCTATTTGAAGGGGGAAACCTGGTAATTCTATGAGAAGATGTGATATGTTTGGGAGAAATGTGGCATTTCTGGAAGAAACTGTCCTCTTTTGGGGATAAAAGAATATTTTGTGGGTGAAAAGGTCCTATTTGAAGGGGAAAACCTGGTATTTCTTGGAGAAGATGTGATATATTTGGGAGAAATGTGGCATGTCTGGAAGAAAATGTCCTATTTGGGGCGAGAAGGCTGGTATTTGTGGGGGAAAAGGTCCTATTTGAAGGGGGAAACGTGGTATTTCTTGGAGAAGATGTGATCTATTTGGGAGAAATGTGGCATTTCTGGAAGAAACTGTCCTCTTTTGGGGATAAAAGAGGTATTTGTGGGTGAAAAGGTCCTATTTGAAGGGGGACTCCTGGTATTTCTTGGAGAAGATGTGATATATTTGGGAGAAATGTGGCCTTTCTGGAAGAAACTGTCCTATTTTGGGGATAAAAGAGGTATTTGTGGGAGAAAAGGTCCTATTCGTAGGGGGAAACATGGTATTTCTTGGAGAAGATGTGATATATTTGGGAGAAATGTGGCATGTCAGGAAGAAACTGTCCTCTTTTGGGGATTCAAGAGGTATTTGTGGGTGAAAAGTTCCTATTTCAAGGAGGAAACCAGGTATTTCTTGGAGAAGATGTGATCTGTTTGGGAGAAATGTTGCATGTCTGGAAGAAACTGTCCTCTTATGGGGATAAAAGAGGTATTTGTGGGTGAAAAGGTCCTATTTGAAGGGGGAACCCTGGTATTTCTTGGAGAATATGTGATATGTTTCGGAGAAATGTGGCATGTCTGGAAGAAACTGTCCTCTTTTGGGGATAAAAGAGGTATTTGTGGGTGAAAAGATCCTATTTGAAGGGGTAAGCTGGTATTTCTTGGAGAAGATGTGATATATTTGGGAGAAATGTGGCCTTTCTGGCAGAAACTGTCCTATTTTGGGGATAAAAGAGGTATTTGTGGGTGAAAAGGTACTATTTCTAGGGGGAAACCTGGTATTTCTTGGAGAAGCTGTGATATATTTAGAGAAACCTGGCATTTATGGAAGAAACAGTCCTCTTTTGGGGATACAACAGGTATTTGTAGGTTAAAAGGTCCTATTTCAGGAGGAATCCTGGTATTTCTTGGAGAAGATGTGATCTATTTGGAAGAAATCAGCATTTATGGAAGAAACTGTCCTCTTTTGGGGATAAAAGTGGTATTTGTGGGTGAAAAGGTCCTATTTCTAGGGGGAAACCTGGTATTTCATGGAGAAGATGTGATATATATGGGAGAAATGTGGCCTTTCTGGAAGAAAATGTCCTATTTGAGTGATAAAAGAGGTATTTGTGGGTGAAAAGGTCCTATTTGAAGGGGGAAAGCTGGTAGTTTTACCTCTTTTATTCCCCAAAATAGAACAGTTTCTTCCAGTAAGGCCACATTTCTCCCAAATATATCACTTCTTCTCCAAGAAATACCAGCTTTCCCCCTTCAAATAGGACCGTTTCACCCACAAATACCTCTTTTATCCCCAAAATAGGACAGTTTCTGCCATACATGCCATATTTCTCCCAAATATACCACATTTTCTCCATGAAATACCAGATTTCCCCCTTCAAATAGGACCTTTTCACCCAAAAATACCTGTTTCATCCCAAAAAGAGGACAGTTTCTTCCTGACATGCCACATTTCTCCCAAATATATCACATCTTCTCCAAGAAATACCAGGTTTTCCCCTTCGAATAGGGCCTTATCACAAACAAATAACACTTTTATCCCCAAAAGAGGACAGTTTCTTCCAGAAAGGCCACATTTCTCCCAAACATATCACATCTTCTCTAAGAAATACCAGGTTTCCCCCTTCAAATAGGAACTTTTCACCCACAAAAAATTCTTTTATCCCCAAAATAGGACAGTTTCTGCCAGAAATGCCTGATTTTTCCCAAATATATCACATCTTCTCCAAGAAATACCAGGTTTCCCCCTTCAAATAGGACCTTTTCAACCACAAATACCTCTTTTATCCCTCAAATAGGTCAGTTTCTTCCAGACATGCCAGATTTCTCCCAAATATATCACATCTTCTCCAAGAAATACCAGGATTTCCCAAGGAAATAGGACCTTTTCACCCACAAATACCTGTTCTATCCCCATAAGAGGACAGTTTCTTCCAGAAATGCCACATTTCTCCCAAATATATCACATCTTCTCCAAGAAATGCCAGGATTCCTCCTGAAATAGGACCTTTTCACCCACAAATACCTCTTTTATCCCCAAAAGAGGACAGTTTCTTCCAGAAAGGCCACATTTCTCCCAAATATATCACATCTTCTCCAAGAAATACCACGTTTCCCCCTTCAAATAGGACCTTTTCTCCCACAAATACCTCTTTTATCCCCAAAACAGGACAGTTTTTTCCTGACATGCCACATTTCTCCCAAATATATCACATCTTCTCCAAGAAATACCAGGTTTCCCCCTTCAAATAGGACCTTATCACCCACAAATACCTCTTTTATCCCCAAAATAGGACAGTTTCTGCCAGAGAGGCCACATTTCTCCCGAACATATCACATCTTCTCCAAGAAATAACAGGTTTCCCCCTTCAAATAGGACCTTTTCACCCACAAAAAATTCTTTTATCCCGAAAATAGGACAGTTTCTTCCAGAAATGCCTGATTTCTCCCAAATATACCACATCTTCTACAAGAAATACCACGTTTCCCCCTTGAATTAGGACCTTTTCATCCACAAATACCTCTTTATCCCTCAAATAGGACAGTTTCTGCCAGACATGCCACATTTCTCCCAAATATATCACATCTTCTCCAAGAAATACCTGCTTTCCCCCTTCAAATAAGACCTTTTCTCCCACAAATACCAGCCTTCTCCCCCCAAATAGGACAGTTTCTTCCAGAAATGCCACATTTCTCCCAAACATATCACATCTTCTCCAAGAAATACCAGGTTTCCCCCTTCAAATAGGACCTTTTCACCCACAAATACCTCTTTTATCCCCAAAAGAGGACAGTTTCTTCCAGAAAGGCCACATTTCTCCCAAATATATCACATCTTATCCAAGAAATACCAGGGTTCCCCCTTCAAATAGGACCTTTTCACCCACTAATAGCAGGCTTCTTCCCCCCAAATAGGACAGTTTCTTCCTGAAATGCCACATTTCTCCCAAATAGATCACATCTTCTCCAAGAAATACCACGTTTCCCCCTTCAAATAGGACCTTTTCACCCACAAATACCTCTTTTATCCCCAGAAGAGGACAGTTTCTTCCAGACATGCCACATTTCTCCCAAATATATCACATCTCCTCCAAGAAATACCACTTTTCCCCCTTCAAATAGGACCTTTTCTCCCACAAATACCTGTTTTATGTACAAAACAGGACACTTTCATCCAGAAATGCCACATTTCTCCCAAATAGATCACAGCTTCTCCAAGAAATACCAGCTTTCCCCCTTCAAATAGGACCTTTTCACCCACAAATACCTCTTTTATCCCCAAAAGAGGACAGTTTCTTCCAGAAATGCCAGATTTCTCCCAAACATATCACATCTTCTCCATGAAATACCAGGTTTCCCCCTTCAAATAGGACCTTTTCACCCACAAATACCTCTTTTATCCCCAAAAGAGGACAGTTTCTTCCGGAAATTCCACATTTCTCCCAAACATATCACATCTCCTCCAAGAAATGCCAGGATTCCTCCTGAAATAGGAACTTTTCACCCACAAATACCACCCTTCTCCCCCCAAATAGGACAGTTTCTTCCAGAAAGGCCACATTTCTCCCAAATATATCACATCTTCTCCAAGAAATACCAGGTTTCCCCCTTCAAATAGGACCTTTTCACCCACAAATACCTGTTCTATCCCCAAAAGAGGACAGTTTCTTCCAGAAATGCCACATTTCTCCCAAATATATCACATCTTCTCCAAGAAATGCCAGGTTTCCCCCTTCAAATAGGACCTTTTCACCCACAAATACCTCTTTTATCCCCAAAAGAGGACAGTTTCTTCCAGACATGCCACATTTCTCCAAAATAGATCACATCTTCTCCAAGAAATACCACGTTTCCCCCTTCAAATAGGACCTTCTCACCCACAAATACCTCTTTTATCCCCAAAATAGGACAGTTTCTTCCAGACATGCCACATTTCTCCCAAATATATCACATCTTCTCCAAGAAATACCAGGGTTCCCCCTTCAAATAGGACCTTTTCTACCACAAATACCTCTTTTATCCCCAAAAGAGGACAGTTTCTTCCAGAAATGACACATTTCTCCCAAATATATCACAACTCCTCCAAGAAATACCAGGTTTCCCCCTTCAATTAGGAACTTTTCTCCATGAAATACCTCTTTTATCCCCAAAAGTGGACAGTTTCTTCCAGAAAGGCCACATTTCTCCCAAATATATATCATCTTCTCCAAGAAATACCAGGTTTCCCCCTTCAAATAGGACCTTTTCAACCACTAATACCTCTTTTATCCCCAAAAGAGGACAGTTTCTTCCAGAAATGCCACATTTCTCCCAAATAGATCACATCTTCTCCAAGAAATGCCAGGATTCATCCTGAAATAGGACCTTATCACCCAAAACTACCAGAATTCTTCCCCCAAATTGGACATTTTCTTCCAGAAAGGCCAGATTTCTCCCAAATATATCACATCTTCTCCAAGAAACGCCAGGATTCCTCCTGAAATAGGACCTTCTCACCCACAACTACCTGACTTCTCCCCCCAAATTGGACATTTTCTTCCAGACATGCCACATTTCTCCCAAATATATCACCTCTTCTCCAAGAATTACCAGGTTTCCCCCTTCAAATAGGACCTTTTCACCCACAAAGACCTGTTTTATCCCCAAAATAGGACAGTTTCTTCCAGAAATGCCACATTTCTCCCAAATATATCACATCTTCTCCAAGAAATACCAGGGTTCCCCCTTCAAATAGGACCTTATCACCCACAAATACCTCTTTTATCCCCAGAAGAGGACATTTTCTTCCAGAAATGCCACATTTCTCCCAAATATATCACATCTTCTCCAAGAAATACCAGCTTTCCCCCTTCAAATAGGAAATTTTCACCCACAAATACCTCTTTTATCCCCAGAAGAGGACAGTTTCTTCCAGAAAGGCCACATTTCTCCCAAATATATCACATCTTCTCCAAGAAATACCAGGTTTCCCCCTTCAAATACAACGTTTTCTCCCACAAATACCTGTTTTATCCCCAAAATAGGACAGTTTCTTCCAGAAATGCCACATTTCTCCCGAACATATCACAACTTCTCCAAGAAATACCAGGTTTCCCCCTTCAAATAGGACCTTTTCACCCACAAGTACCTGTTTTATCCCCAAAATAGGTCATTTTCTTCCAGAAATGCCACATTTCTCCCAAATATATCACATCTTCTCCAAGAAATACCAGGTTTCCCCCTTCAAATAGGACCTTTTCACCCACAAATACCTCTTTTATCCCCAGAAGAGGACAGTTTCTTCCAGAAAGGCCACATTTCTCCCAAATATATCACATCTTCTCCAAGAAATACCAGGTTTCCCCCTTCAAATACGACCCTTTAACCCACAAATACCTCTTTTATCCCTCAAATAGGACAGTTTCTTCCAGACATGCCGCATTTCTCCCTAATATATCACATCTTCTCCAAGAAATAACAGGATTCCTCCTGAAAGAGGACCTTTTCTCCCTCAAATACCAGCCCTTTCCCCCCAAATAGGACAGTTTCTTCCTGACATGCCACATTTCTCCCAAGTATATCACATCTTCTACAAGAAATACCACGTTTCCCCCTTCAAATAGGACCTTTACACCCACAAATACCACTTTTATCCCCAAAATAGGACTGTTTCTGCCAGAAAGGCCACATTTCTCCCAAACATATCACATCTTCTCCAAGAAATACCACGTTTCCCCCTTGAATTAGGACCTTTTCACCCACAAAAAATTCTTTTATCCCCAAAATAGGACAGTTTCTTCCAGAAATGCCACATTTCTCCCAAATATATCACATCTTCTCCAAGAAATACCTGGTTTCCCCCTTCAAATAGGACCTTTTCACCCATAAAAAATTCTTTTATCCCCAAAATAGGACAGTTTCTTCCAGAAAGGCAACATTTCTCCCAAATATATCACATCTTCTCCAAGAAATACCAGGTTTCCCCCTTCAAATAGGACCTTTTCACCCACAAATACCTGTTTTATCCCCAAAATAGGACAGTTTCTTCCAGACATGCCACATTTCTCCCAAATAGATCACCTCTTCTCCAAGAAATACCAGCTTTCCCCCTTCAAATAGGACCTTTTCACCCACAAATACCTGTTTTATCCCCAAAAGAGGACAGTTTCTTCCAGAAATGCCATATTTCTCCCAAACATATCACATCTTCTCCAAGAAATGCCAGGTTTCCCCCTTCAAATAGGACCTTTTCACCCACAAATACCTCTTTTATCCCCAAAAGAGGACAGTTTCTTCCAGAAATGGCACATTTCTCCCAAACATATCACATCTCCTCCAAGAAATACCAGGATTCCTCCTGAAATAGGAAATTTTCTCCCACAAATACCACCCTTCTCCCCCCAGATAGGACAGTTTCTTCCAGACATGCCACATTTCTCCCAAATATATCACATCTTCTCCAAGAAATACCAGCTTTCCCCCTTCAAATAGGACCTTTTCACCCACAAGTACCTGTTCTATCCCCATAAGAGGACAGTTTCTTCCAGAAATGCCACATTTCTCCCAAATATATCACATCTTCTCCAAGAAATACCACGTTTCCCCCTTCAAATAGGACCTTTTCCCCAAAATAACCTCTTTTATCCCCAAAAGAGGACAGTTTCTTCCAGGAATGCCACATTTCTCCCAAATATATCACATCTTCTCCAAGAAATACCACGTTTCCCCCTTCAAATAGGACCTTTTCACCCACAAATACCTCTTTTATCCCCAAAAGAGGACAGTTTCTCCCAGACATGCCACATTTCTCCCAAACATATCACATCTTCTCATAGAATAACCAGCTTTCCCCCTTCAAATAGGACCTTTTCACCCAAAAAAAATTCTTTTATCCCCAAAATAGGACAGTTTCTGCCAGAAATACCTGATTTCTCCCAAATATATCACATCTTCTCCAAGAAATACCAGGTTTCCCCCTTCAAATACGACCCTTTAACCCACAAATACCTCTTTTATCCCTCAAATAGGACAGTTTCTTCCAGAAATGCCACATTTCTCCCAAATATATCACATCTTCTCCAAGAAATACCAGGATTCATCCTGAAAGAGGACCTTTTCTCCCTCAAATACCAGCCCTTTCCCCCCAAATAGGACAGTTTCTTCCTGACATGCCACATTTCTCCCAAATATATCACATCTTCTACAAGAAATACCACGTTTCCCCCTTCAAATAGGACCTTATCACCCACAAATACCACTTTTATCCCCAAAATAGGACAGTTTCTGCCAGAAAGGCCACATTTCTCCCAAACATATCACATCTTCTCCAAGAAATACCAGGTTTCCCCCTTGAATTAGGACCTTTTCACCCACAAAAAATTCTTTTATCCCCAAAATAGGACAGTTTCTTCCAGAAATGCCAGATTTCTCCCAAATATATCACATCTTCTCCAAGAAATACCAGCTTTCCCCCTTCAAATAGGACCTTTTCACCCACAAAAAATTCTTTTCCTCCCAAAAGAGGACAGTTTCTTCCAGAAATGCCACATTTCTCCCAAATATATCACATCTTCTCCAGGAAATACCAGCTTTCCCCCTTCAAATAGGACCTTTTCACCCACAAATACCTCTTTTATCCCCAAAATAGGACAGTTTTTTCCAGACATGCCACATTTCTCCCAAATAGATCACATCTTCTCCAAGAAATACCACGTTTCCCCCTTCAAATAGGACCTTTTCACCCACAAATACCTGTTTTATCCCCCAAATAGGACAGTCTCTTCCAGACATGCTACATTTCTCCCAAATATATCACATCTTCTCCAAGAAATACCAGGTTTCCCCCTTCAAATAGGACCTTTTTACCCAAAAATACCTGTTTCATCCCAAAAGAGGACAGTTTCTTCCAGAAATGCCACATTTCTCCCAAATATAACACATCTTCTCCAAGAAATACCAGGTTTCCCCCTTCAAATAGGACCATTTCTCCCACAAATACCTGTATTATCCCTCAGATAGGACATTTTCTTCCAGAAATGCCACATTTCTCCCAAACATATCACATCTTCTCCAAGAAATACCAGGATTCCTCCTGAAATAGGACCTTTTCACCCACAAATACCTGTTTTATCCCCAAAACAGGACAGTTTCTTCCAGAAAGGCCATATTTCTCCCAAATAGATCACATCTTCTCCAAGAAATGCCAGGTTTCCCCCTTCAAATAGGACCTTTTCACCCACAAATACCTCTTTTATCCCCAAAAGAGGACAGTTTCTTCCAGACATGCCACATTTCTCCCAAATAGATCACATCTTCTCCAAGAAATACCAGGTTTCCCCCTTCAAATAGGACCTTCTCACCCACAAATACCTCTTTTATCCCCAAAAGAGGACAGTTTCTTCCTGACATGCCACATTTCTCCCAAACATATCACATCTTCTCCAAGAAATACCACGTTTCCCCCTTCAAATAGGACCTTTTCACCCACAAATACCTCTTTTATCCCTCAAATAGGACAGTATCTTCCAGAAATGCCAGATTTCTCCCAAATATATCACATCTTCTCCAAGAAATACCAGGATTCCTCCTGAAATAGGAACTTTTCTCCCACAAATACCACCCTTCCCCCCCCAAATAGGACATTTTCTTCCAGACATGCCACATTTCTCCAAAATATATCACATCTTCTCCAAGAAATACCACGTTTCACCCTTCAAATAGGACCTTTTCACCCATAAATACCTCTTTTATCCCCAGAAGAGGACAGTTTCTTCCAGACATGCCAGATTTCTCCCAAATATATCACATCTTTTCCAAGAAATACCACGTTTCCCCCTTCAAATAGGACCTTCTCACCCACAAATACCTCCTTTATCCCCAAAATAGGACAGTTTCTTCCAGAAAGGCCACATTTCTCCCAAATAGATCACATCTTCTCCAAGAAATACCAGGGTTCCCCCTTCAAATAGGACCTTTTCAACCACTAATACCTCTTTTATCCCCAAAAGAGGACAGTTTCTGCCGGAAACGCCAGATTTCTTCCAAATATATCACATCTTCTCCAAGAAATACCAGGATTCCTCCTGAAATAGGACCTTCTCACCCACAACTACCAGCCTTCTCCCCCCAAATTGGACATTTTCTTCCAGACATGCCACATTTCTCCCAAATATATCACATCTTCTCCAAGAAATACCAGGTTTCCCCCTTCAAATAGGAAATTTTCACCCACAAATACCTCTTTTATCCCCAAAAGAATACAGTTTCTTCCAGAAATGCCACATTTCTCCCAAATATATCACATCTTCTCCAAGAAATACCAGGGTTCCCCCTTCAAATAGGACCATATCACCCACAAATACCTCTTTTATCCCCAGAAGAGGACAGTTTCTTCCAGAAATGCCACATTTCTCCCAAATATATCACATCTTCTCCAAGAAATACCAGCTTTCCCCCTTCAAATAGGACCTTTTCACCCACAAATACCTCTTTTATCCCCAAAATAGGACAGTTTCTTCCAGAAATGCCACATTTCTCCAAAATATATCACATCTTCTCCAAGAAATACCAGGTTTCCCCCTTCAAATAGGACCTTTTCACCCACAAATACCTGTTTTATCCCCAAAAGAGGACAGTTTCTTCCAGACATGCCACATTTCTCCCAAATAGATCACATCTTCTCCAAGAAATACCAGCTTTCCCGCTTCAAATAGGACCTTTTCACCCAAAAGTACCTGTTTTATCCCCAAAAGAGGACAGTTTCTTCCAGAAAGGCCACATTTCTCCCAAATATATCACATCTTCTCCAAGAAATGCCACGTTTCCCCCTTCAAATAAGACCTTTTCACCCACAAATACCTCTTTTATCCCCAAAATAGGACCGTTTCTGCCAGAAAGGCCACATTTCTCCCAAATATATCACATCTTCTCCAAGAAATGCCACGTTTACCCCTTCAAATACGACCTTTTCACCCACAAATACCTGTTTTATCCCCAAAAGAGGACAGTTTCTTCCTGACATGCCACATTTCTCCCAAATATATCACATCTTCTCATAGAATTACCAGCTTTCCCCCTTCAAATAGGACCTTTTCACCCACAAATACCTCTTTTATCCCCAAAAGAGGACAGTTTCTCCCATAAATGCCACATTTCTCCCGAACATATCACATCTTCTCCAAGAAATACCAGGTTTCCCCCTTCAAATAGGACCTTTTCACCCACAAAAAATTCATTTATCCCCAAAAGAGGACAGTTTCTTCCAGACATGCCACATTTCTCCCAAATGTATCACATCTTCTCCAAGAAATACCAGGTTTCCCCCTTCAAATAGGACCTTTTCTCCATGAAATACCTCTTTTATCCCCAAAAGAGGACAGTTTCTTCCAGAAATGCCACATTTCTCCCAAATATATCACATCTTCTCCAAGAAATACGAGGATTCCTCCTGAAAGAGGACATTTTCTCCCTCAAATACCAGCCTTCTCCCCCCAAATAGGACAGTTTCTTCCTGACATGCCACATTTCTCCCAAATATATCACATCTTCTCCAAGAAATACCAGGTTTTCCCCTGGAAATAGGACCTTTTCACCCACAAATACCTCTTTTATCCCCAAAAGAGGACAGATTCTTCCAGACATGCCACATTTCTCCCAAATAGATCACATCTTCTCCAAGAAATACCGCGTTTCCCCCTTCAAATAGGACCTTTTCACCCACAAATACCTCTTTTATCCCCAAAAGAGGACAGTTTCTTCCAGAAAGGCCATATTTCTCCCAAACAGATCACATCTTCTCCAAGAAATACCAGCTTTCCCCCTTCAAATAGGACCTTTTCACCCACAAATACCTCTTTTATCCCCAAAAGAGGACAGTTTCTTCCAGAAATGGCACATTTCTCCCAAACATATCACATCTCCTCCAAGAAATACCAGGATTCCTCCTGAAATAGGAACTTTTCTCCCACAAATGCCACCCTTCTCCCCCAAATAGGACAGTTTCTTCCAGACATGCCACATTTCTCCCAAATATATCACATCTTCTCCAAGAAATACCAGGTTTCCCCCTTCAAATAGGAACTTTTCACCCACAAATACCTGTTTTATCCCCAAAAGAGGACAGTTTCTTCCAGAAATGCCACATTTCTCCCAAATATATCACATCTTCTCCAAGAAATACCACGTTTCCCCCTTCAAATATGACCTTTTCCCCAAAAAAACCTCATTTATCCCCAAAAGAGGACAGTTTCTTCCAGAAATGCCACATTTCTCCCAAATATATCACATCTTCTCCAAGAAATACCAGGTTTCCCCCTTCAAATAGGAACTTTTCAACCACTAATACCTCTTTTATCCCCAAAAGAGGACAGTTTCTTCCAGAAATGCCACATTTCTCCCAAATAGATCACATCTTCTCCAAGAAATGCCAGGATTCATCCTGAAATAGGACCTTATCACCCAAAACTACCAGAATTCTTCCCCCAAATTGGACATTTTCTTCCAGAAAGGCCAGATTTCTCCCAAATATATCACATCTTCTCCAAGAAACGCCAGGATTCCTCCTGAAATAGGACCTTCTCACCCACAACTACCTGACTTCTCCCCCCAAATTGGACATTTTCTTCCAGACATGCCACATTTCTCCCAAATATATCACCTCTTCTCCAAGAATTACCAGGTTTCCCCCTTCAAATAGGACCTTTTCACCCACAAAGACCTGTTTTATCCCCAAAATAGGACAGTTTCTTCCAGAAATGCCACATTTCTCCCAAATATATCACATCTTCTCCAAGAAATACCAGGGTTCCCCCTTCAAATAGGACCTTATCACCCACAAATACCTCTTTTATCCCCAGAAGAGGACATTTTCTTCCAGAAATGCCACATTTCTCCCAAATATATCACATCTTCTCCAAGAAATACCAGCTTTCCCCCTTCAAATAGGAAATTTTCACCCACAAATACCTCTTTTATCCCCAGAAGAGGACAGTTTCTTCCAGAAAGGCCACATTTCTCCCAAATATATCACATCTTCTCCAAGAAATACCAGGTTTCCCCCTTCAAATACAACGTTTTCTCCCACAAATACCTGTTTTATCCCCAAAATAGGACAGTTTCTTCCAGAAATGCCACATTTCTCCCGAACATATCACAACTTCTCCAAGAAATACCAGGTTTCCCCCTTCAAATAGGACCTTTTCACCCACAAGTACCTGTTTTATCCCCAAAATAGGTCATTTTCTTCCAGAAATGCCACATTTCTCCCAAATATATCACATCTTCTCCAAGAAATACCAGGTTTCCCCCTTCAAATAGGACCTTTTCACCCACAAATACCTCTTTTATCCCCAGAAGAGGACAGTTTCTTCCAGAAAGGCCACATTTCTCCCAAATATATCACATCTTCTCCAAGAAATACCAGGTTTCCCCCTTCAAATACGACCCTTTAACCCACAAATACCTCTTTTATCCCTCAAATAGGACAGTTTCTTCCAGACATGCCGCATTTCTCCCTAATATATCACATCTTCTCCAAGAAATAACAGGATTCCTCCTGAAAGAGGACCTTTTCTCCCTCAAATACCAGCCCTTTCCCCCCAAATAGGACAGTTTCTTCCTGACATGCCACATTTCTCCCAAGTATATCACATCTTCTACAAGAAATACCACGTTTCCCCCTTCAAATAGGACCTTTACACCCACAAATACCACTTTTATCCCCAAAATAGGACTGTTTCTGCCAGAAAGGCCACATTTCTCCCAAACATATCACATCTTCTCCAAGAAATACCACGTTTCCCCCTTGAATTAGGACCTTTTCACCCACAAAAAATTCTTTTATCCCCAAAATAGGACAGTTTCTTCCAGAAATGCCACATTTCTCCCAAATATATCACATCTTCTCCAAGAAATACCTGGTTTCCCCCTTCAAATAGGACCTTTTCACCCATAAAAAATTCTTTTATCCCCAAAATAGGACAGTTTCTTCCAGAAAGGCAACATTTCTCCCAAATATATCACATCTTCTCCAAGAAATACCAGGTTTCCCCCTTCAAATAGGACCTTTTCACCCACAAATACCTGTTTTATCCCCAAAATAGGACAGTTTCTTCCAGACATGCCACATTTCTCCCAAATAGATCACCTCTTCTCCAAGAAATACCAGCTTTCCCCCTTCAAATAGGACCTTTTCACCCACAAATACCTGTTTTATCCCCAAAAGAGGACAGTTTCTTCCAGAAATGCCATATTTCTCCCAAACATATCACATCTTCTCCAAGAAATGCCAGGTTTCCCCCTTCAAATAGGACCTTTTCACCCACAAATACCTCTTTTATCCCCAAAAGAGGACAGTTTCTTCCAGAAATGGCACATTTCTCCCAAACATATCACATCTCCTCCAAGAAATACCAGGATTCCTCCTGAAATAGGAAATTTTCTCCCACAAATACCACCCTTCTCCCCCCAGATAGGACAGTTTCTTCCAGACATGCCACATTTCTCCCAAATATATCACATCTTCTCCAAGAAATACCAGCTTTCCCCCTTCAAATAGGACCTTTTCACCCACAAGTACCTGTTCTATCCCCATAAGAGGACAGTTTCTTCCAGAAATGCCACATTTCTCCCAAATATATCACATCTTCTCCAAGAAATACCACGTTTCCCCCTTCAAATAGGACCTTTTCCCCAAAATAACCTCTTTTATCCCCAAAAGAGGACAGTTTCTTCCAGGAATGCCACATTTCTCCCAAATATATCACATCTTCTCCAAGAAATACCACGTTTCCCCCTTCAAATAGGACCTTTTCACCCACAAATACCTCTTTTATCCCCAAAAGAGGACAGTTTCTCCCAGACATGCCACATTTCTCCCAAACATATCACATCTTCTCATAGAATAACCAGCTTTCCCCCTTCAAATAGGACCTTTTCACCCAAAAAAAATTCTTTTATCCCCAAAATAGGACAGTTTCTGCCAGAAATACCTGATTTCTCCCAAATATATCACATCTTCTCCAAGAAATACCAGGTTTCCCCCTTCAAATACGACCCTTTAACCCACAAATACCTCTTTTATCCCTCAAATAGGACAGTTTCTTCCAGAAATGCCACATTTCTCCCAAATATATCACATCTTCTCCAAGAAATACCAGGATTCATCCTGAAAGAGGACCTTTTCTCCCTCAAATACCAGCCCTTTCCCCCCAAATAGGACAGTTTCTTCCTGACATGCCACATTTCTCCCAAATATATCACATCTTCTACAAGAAATACCACGTTTCCCCCTTCAAATAGGACCTTATCACCCACAAATACCACTTTTATCCCCAAAATAGGACAGTTTCTGCCAGAAAGGCCACATTTCTCCCAAACATATCACATCTTCTCCAAGAAATACCAGGTTTCCCCCTTGAATTAGGACCTTTTCACCCACAAAAAATTCTTTTATCCCCAAAATAGGACAGTTTCTTCCAGAAATGCCAGATTTCTCCCAAATATATCACATCTTCTCCAAGAAATACCAGCTTTCCCCCTTCAAATAGGACCTTTTCACCCACAAAAAATTCTTTTCCTCCCAAAAGAGGACAGTTTCTTCCAGAAATGCCACATTTCTCCCAAATATATCACATCTTCTCCAGGAAATACCAGCTTTCCCCCTTCAAATAGGACCTTTTCACCCACAAATACCTCTTTTATCCCCAAAATAGGACAGTTTTTTCCAGACATGCCACATTTCTCCCAAATAGATCACATCTTCTCCAAGAAATACCACGTTTCCCCCTTCAAATAGGACCTTTTCACCCACAAATACCTGTTTTATCCCCCAAATAGGACAGTCTCTTCCAGACATGCTACATTTCTCCCAAATATATCACATCTTCTCCAAGAAATACCAGGTTTCCCCCTTCAAATAGGACCTTTTTACCCAAAAATACCTGTTTCATCCCAAAAGAGGACAGTTTCTTCCAGAAATGCCACATTTCTCCCAAATATAACACATCTTCTCCAAGAAATACCAGGTTTCCCCCTTCAAATAGGACCATTTCTCCCACAAATACCTGTATTATCCCTCAGATAGGACATTTTCTTCCAGAAATGCCACATTTCTCCCAAACATATCACATCTTCTCCAAGAAATACCAGGATTCCTCCTGAAATAGGACCTTTTCACCCACAAATACCTGTTTTATCCCCAAAACAGGACAGTTTCTTCCAGAAAGGCCATATTTCTCCCAAATAGATCACATCTTCTCCAAGAAATGCCAGGTTTCCCCCTTCAAATAGGACCTTTTCACCCACAAATACCTCTTTTATCCCCAAAAGAGGACAGTTTCTTCCAGACATGCCACATTTCTCCCAAATAGATCACATCTTCTCCAAGAAATACCAGGTTTCCCCCTTCAAATAGGACCTTCTCACCCACAAATACCTCTTTTATCCCCAAAAGAGGACAGTTTCTTCCTGACATGCCACATTTCTCCCAAACATATCACATCTTCTCCAAGAAATACCACGTTTCCCCCTTCAAATAGGACCTTTTCACCCACAAATACCTCTTTTATCCCTCAAATAGGACAGTATCTTCCAGAAATGCCAGATTTCTCCCAAATATATCACATCTTCTCCAAGAAATACCAGGATTCCTCCTGAAATAGGAACTTTTCTCCCACAAATACCACCCTTCCCCCCCCAAATAGGACATTTTCTTCCAGACATGCCACATTTCTCCAAAATATATCACATCTTCTCCAAGAAATACCACGTTTCACCCTTCAAATAGGACCTTTTCACCCATAAATACCTCTTTTATCCCCAGAAGAGGACAGTTTCTTCCAGACATGCCAGATTTCTCCCAAATATATCACATCTTTTCCAAGAAATACCACGTTTCCCCCTTCAAATAGGACCTTCTCACCCACAAATACCTCCTTTATCCCCAAAATAGGACAGTTTCTTCCAGAAAGGCCACATTTCTCCCAAATAGATCACATCTTCTCCAAGAAATACCAGGGTTCCCCCTTCAAATAGGACCTTTTCAACCACTAATACCTCTTTTATCCCCAAAAGAGGACAGTTTCTGCCGGAAACGCCAGATTTCTTCCAAATATATCACATCTTCTCCAAGAAATACCAGGATTCCTCCTGAAATAGGACCTTCTCACCCACAACTACCAGCCTTCTCCCCCCAAATTGGACATTTTCTTCCAGACATGCCACATTTCTCCCAAATATATCACATCTTCTCCAAGAAATACCAGGTTTCCCCCTTCAAATAGGAAATTTTCACCCACAAATACCTCTTTTATCCCCAAAAGAATACAGTTTCTTCCAGAAATGCCACATTTCTCCCAAATATATCACATCTTCTCCAAGAAATACCAGGGTTCCCCCTTCAAATAGGACCATATCACCCACAAATACCTCTTTTATCCCCAGAAGAGGACAGTTTCTTCCAGAAATGCCACATTTCTCCCAAATATATCACATCTTCTCCAAGAAATACCAGCTTTCCCCCTTCAAATAGGACCTTTTCACCCACAAATACCTCTTTTATCCCCAAAATAGGACAGTTTCTTCCAGAAATGCCACATTTCTCCAAAATATATCACATCTTCTCCAAGAAATACCAGGTTTCCCCCTTCAAATAGGACCTTTTCACCCACAAATACCTGTTTTATCCCCAAAAGAGGACAGTTTCTTCCAGACATGCCACATTTCTCCCAAATAGATCACATCTTCTCCAAGAAATACCAGCTTTCCCGCTTCAAATAGGACCTTTTCACCCAAAAGTACCTGTTTTATCCCCAAAAGAGGACAGTTTCTTCCAGAAAGGCCACATTTCTCCCAAATATATCACATCTTCTCCAAGAAATGCCACGTTTCCCCCTTCAAATAAGACCTTTTCACCCACAAATACCTCTTTTATCCCCAAAATAGGACCGTTTCTGCCAGAAAGGCCACATTTCTCCCAAATATATCACATCTTCTCCAAGAAATGCCACGTTTACCCCTTCAAATACGACCTTTTCACCCACAAATACCTGTTTTATCCCCAAAAGAGGACAGTTTCTTCCTGACATGCCACATTTCTCCCAAATATATCACATCTTCTCATAGAATTACCAGCTTTCCCCCTTCAAATAGGACCTTTTCACCCACAAATACCTCTTTTATCCCCAAAAGAGGACAGTTTCTCCCATAAATGCCACATTTCTCCCGAACATATCACATCTTCTCCAAGAAATACCAGGTTTCCCCCTTCAAATAGGACCTTTTCACCCACAAAAAATTCATTTATCCCCAAAAGAGGACAGTTTCTTCCAGACATGCCACATTTCTCCCAAATGTATCACATCTTCTCCAAGAAATACCAGGTTTCCCCCTTCAAATAGGACCTTTTCTCCATGAAATACCTCTTTTATCCCCAAAAGAGGACAGTTTCTTCCAGAAATGCCACATTTCTCCCAAATATATCACATCTTCTCCAAGAAATACGAGGATTCCTCCTGAAAGAGGACATTTTCTCCCTCAAATACCAGCCTTCTCCCCCCAAATAGGACAGTTTCTTCCTGACATGCCACATTTCTCCCAAATATATCACATCTTCTCCAAGAAATACCAGGTTTTCCCCTGGAAATAGGACCTTTTCACCCACAAATACCTCTTTTATCCCCAAAAGAGGACAGATTCTTCCAGACATGCCACATTTCTCCCAAATAGATCACATCTTCTCCAAGAAATACCGCGTTTCCCCCTTCAAATAGGACCTTTTCACCCACAAATACCTCTTTTATCCCCAAAAGAGGACAGTTTCTTCCAGAAAGGCCATATTTCTCCCAAACAGATCACATCTTCTCCAAGAAATACCAGCTTTCCCCCTTCAAATAGGACCTTTTCACCCACAAATACCTCTTTTATCCCCAAAAGAGGACAGTTTCTTCCAGAAATGGCACATTTCTCCCAAACATATCACATCTCCTCCAAGAAATACCAGGATTCCTCCTGAAATAGGAACTTTTCTCCCACAAATGCCACCCTTCTCCCCCAAATAGGACAGTTTCTTCCAGACATGCCACATTTCTCCCAAATATATCACATCTTCTCCAAGAAATACCAGGTTTCCCCCTTCAAATAGGAACTTTTCACCCACAAATACCTGTTTTATCCCCAAAAGAGGACAGTTTCTTCCAGAAATGCCACATTTCTCCCAAATATATCACATCTTCTCCAAGAAATACCACGTTTCCCCCTTCAAATATGACCTTTTCCCCAAAAAAACCTCATTTATCCCCAAAAGAGGACAGTTTCTTCCAGAAATGCCACATTTCTCCCAAATATATCACATCTTCTCCAAGAAATACCAGGTTTCCCCCTTCAAATAGGAACTTTTCACCCACAAATACCTCTTTTATCCCCAAAAGAGGACAGTTTCTTCCAGAAAGGCCACATTTCTCCCAAATAGATCACATCTTCTCCAAGAAATAACACGTTTCCCCCTTCAAATAGGACCTTATCACCCACAAATACCTCTTTTATCCCCAAAATAGGACAGTTTCTTCCAGACATGCCACATTTCTCTTAAATAGATCACATCTTCTCCAAGAAATACCAGGTTTCCCCCTTCAAATAGGACCTTTTCACCCACAAATACCTCTTTTATCCCCAAAAGAGGACAGTTTCTTCCAGACATGCCACATTTCTCCCAAACATATCACATCTCCTCCAAGAAATACCAGGATTCCTCCTGAAATAGGAACTTTTCTCCCACAAATACCAGCCTTCTCCCCCCAAATAGGACAGTTTCTTCCAGACATGCCACATTTCTCCCAAATATATCACATCTTCTCCAAGAAATACCAGGTTTTCCCCTTCAAATAGGACCTTTTCACCCACAAATACCTGTTCTATCCCCATAAGAGGACAGTTTCTTCCAGAAATGCCACATTTCTCCCAAATATATCACATCTTCTCCAAGAAATACCACGTTTCCCCCTTCAAATAGGACCTTTTCCCCCAAAAAACCTCTTTTATCCCCAAAAGAGGACAGTTTCTTCCAGACATGCCACATTTCTCCCAAATATATCACATCTTCTCCAAGAAATACCAGGTTTTCCCCTGGAAATAGGACCTTCTCACCCACTAATACCTGTTTCATCCCCAAAAGAGGACAGTTTCTTCCAGAAATGCCATATTTCTCCCAAATATATCACATCTTCTCCGAGAAATACCAGGGTTCCCCCTTCAAATAGGACCTTTTCTCTCACAAATACCTCTTTTATCCCCAAAAGAGGACAGTTTCTTCCAGAAATGCCACATTTCTCCCAAATATATCACAACTCCTCCAAGAAATACCAGGTTTCCGCCTTCAATTAGGACCTTTTCTCCATGAAATACCTGTTTTATCCCCAAAAGAGGACAGTTTCTTCCAGAAATGCCACATTTCTCCCAAATATATCACATCTTCTCCAAGAAATACCAGCTTTCCCCCTTCAAATAGGACCTTTTCAACCACTAATACCTCTTTTATCCCCAAAAGAGGACAGTTTCTTCCAGAAATGGGACATTTCTCCCAAATATATCACATCTTCTCCAAGAAATACCAGGATTCCTCCTGAAATAGGACCTTCTCACCGAAAACTACCAGCCTTCTCCCCCCAAATTGGACATTTTCTTCCAGAAATGCCAAATTTCTCCCAAATATATCACATTTTCTCCATGAAATACCAGCTTTCCCCCTTCAAATAGGACCTTATCACCCACAAATACCTCTTTTATCCCCAAAATAGGACAGTTTCTTCCAGACATGCCACATTTCTCCCAAATAGATCACATCTTCTCCAAGAAATACCAGGGTTCCCCCTTCAAATAGGACCTTTTCACCCACAAATACCTCTTTTATCCCCAAAAGAGGACAGTTTCTTCCAGACATGCCACATTTCTCCCAAATATATCACATCTTCTCATAGAATTACCAGCTTTCCCCCTTCAAATAGGACCTTTTCTCCCACAAATACCTCTTTTATCCCCAAAAGAGGACAGTTTCTTCCTGACATGCCACATTTCTCCCAAACATATCACATCTTCTCCAAGAAATACCAGGATTCCTCCTGAAAGAGGACCTTCTCACCCAAAACTACCAGCCTTCTCCCCCCAAATTGGACATTTTCTTCCAGAAAGGCCACATTTCTCCCAGATAAATCACATCTTCTCCAAGAAATACCAGGATTCCTCCTGAAATAGGACCTTCTCACCCACAACTACCAGCCTTCTCCCCCCAAATTGGACATTTTCTTCCAGAAAGGCCACATTTCTCCCAAATAGATCACATCTTCTCCAAGAAATACCAGCTTTCCCCCTTCAAATAGGACCTTTTCTCCCACAACTACCTGACTTCTCCCCCCAAATAGGACAGTTTCTTCCCGAAATGGCACATTTCTCCCAAACATATCACATCTTCTCCATGAAATACCACGTTTCCCCCTTCATATAGGACCTTTTCACCCACAAATACCTGTTTTATCCCCAAGATAGGAAAGTTTCTTCCAGAAATGCCACATTTCTCCCAAATAGATCACATCTTCTCCAAGAAATACCAGCTTTCCCCCTTCAAATAGGACCTTTTCATCCACTAATAGCAGGCTTCTCCCCCAAAAGAGGACAGTATCTTCCAGAAATGCCAGATTTCTCCCGAATAGATCACATCTTCTCCAAGAAATAACAGCTTTCCCCCTTCAAATAGGACCTTTTCACCCACAAATACCTCTTTTATCCCCAAAATAGGACAGTTTCTTCCAGAAAGGCCACATTTCTCCCAAATAGATCACATCTCCTTCAAGAAATACCAGCTTTCCCCCTTCAAATAGGACCTTTTCAACCACAAATACCTGTTTTATCCCCAAAACAGGACACTTTCTTCCAGAACTGCCACATTTCTCCCAAATAGATCACATCTTCTCATAGAATTACCGCGTTTCCCCCTTCATATAGGACCTTTTCACCCGCAAATACCTCTTTTATCCCCAAAATAGGGCAGTTTCTTCCAGAAATGCCATATTTCTCCCAAACATATCACATCTTCTCCATGAAATACCAGGTTTCCCCCTTCAAATAGGACCTTTTCACCCACAAATACCTGTTTTATCCCCAAAAGAGGACAGTTTCTTCCACAAATGCCTGATTTCTCCCAAACATATCACATCTCCTCCAAGAAATACCAGGATTCCTCCTGAAATAGGAACTTTTCTCCCACAAATACCACCCTTCTCCCCCCAAATAGGACATTTTCTTCCAGACATGCCACATTTCTCCCAAATACATCACATCTTCTCCAAGAAATACCACGTTTCCCCCTGCAAATAGGACCTTTTCCCCAAAAAAACTTCTTTTATCCCCAAAAGAGGACAGTTTCTTCCAGAAATGCCAGATTTCTCCCAAATATATCACATCTTCTCCAAGAAATACCACGTTTCCCCCTTCAAATAGGACCTTCTCACCCACAAATACCTCTTTTATCCCCAAAATAGGACAGTTTTTTCCAGACATGCCACATTTCTCCCAAACATATCACATCTTCTCCAAGAAATACCAGGTTTCCCCCTTCAAATAGGACCTTTTCTCCCACAAATACCTCTTTTATCCCCAGAAGAGGACAGTTTCTTCCAGAAAGGCCACATTTCTCCCAAATATATCACAACTCCGCCAAGAAATACCAGGTTTTCCCCTTCAATTAGGACCTTTTCACCTTGAAATACCTCTTTTATCCCCAAAAGTGGACAGTTTCTTCCAGAAAGGCCACATTTCTCCCAAATATATCACATCTTCTCCAAGAAATACCACGTTTCCCCCTTCAAATAGGACCTTTTCAACCACTAATACCTCTTTTATCCCCAAAACAGGACAGTTTCTTCCAGAAATGCCACATTTCTCCCAAATATATCACATCTTCTCCAAGAAATGCCTGGATTCCTCCTGAAAGAGGAACTTCTCACCCAAAACTACCAGCCTTCTCCCCTCAAATTGGACATTTTCTTCCAGAAAGGCCACATTTCTCCCAAATATATCACATCTTCTCCAAGAAATACCAGGATTCCTCCTGAAATAGGACCTTCTCACCCAAAACTACCAGCCTTCTCCCCCCAAATTGGACATTTTCTTCCAGAAAGGCCACATTTCTCCCAAATAGATCACATCTTCTCCAAGAAATACCACGCTTCCCCCTTCAAATAGGACCTTTTCTCCCACAAATACCTGTTTTATCCCCAAAATAGGACAGCTTCTTCCAGACATGCCACATTTCTCCCAAATATATCACATCTTCTCATAGAATTACCAGCTTTCCCCCTTCAAATAGGACCTTTTCACCCACAAATACCTCTTTTATCCCCAAAAGAGGACAGTTTCTTCCAGAAAGGCCACATTTCTCCCAAATATATCACATCTTCTCCAAGAAATACCACGTTTCCCCCTTCAAATAGGACCTTATCACCCACAAATACCTCTTTTATCCCCAGAAGAGGACAGTTTCTTCCAGAAATGCCACATTTCTCCCAAATACAACACATCTTCTCCAAGAAATACCAGGTTTCCCCCTTCAAATAGGACCTTTTCACCCACAAATACCTGTTTTATCCCCAAAAGAGGACAGTTTCTTCCAGAAATGCCAGATTTCTCCCAAACATATCACATCTTCTCCAAGACATACCAGGATTCCTCCTGAAAGAGGACCTTTTCTCCCTCAAATACCAGCCTTCTCCCCAAAAGAGGACAGTTTCTTCCAGAAATGCCACATTTCTCCCAAATATATCACATCTTCTCCAAGAAATACCAGGTTTCCCCCTTCAAATAGGACCTTTTCACCCACAAATGCCTGTTTTATCCCCAAAAGAGGACAGTTTCTTCAAGAAATGCCACATTTCTCCCAAATAGATCACATCTTCTCCAAGAAATACCAGGTTTCCCCCTTCAAATAGGACCTTTTCACCCACAAATACCACTTTTATCCCCAAAATAGGACAGTTTCTGCCAGAAAGGCCACATTTCTCCCAAATACATCACATCTTCTCCAAGAAATACCGGATTTCCCCCTTCAAATAGGACCTTTTCACCCACAAATACCTGTTCTATCCCCAAAAGAGGACAGTTTCTTCCAGACATGCCATATTTCTCCCAAACATATCACATCTCCTCCAAGAAATACCAGGTTTTCCCCTGGAAATAGGACCTTTTCACCCACAAATACCTGTTCTATCCCCATAAGAGGACAGTTTCTTCCAGAAATGCCACATTTCTCCCAAATATATCACATCTTCTCCAAGAAATACCACGTTTCCCCCTTCAAATAGGACCTTTTCCCCAAAAAAACCTCTTTTATCCCCAAAAGAGGACAGTTTCTTCCAGGAATGCCACATTTCTCCCAAATATATCACATCTTCTCATAGAATTACCAGCTTTCCCCCTTCAAATAGGACCTCCTCACCCACAAATACCTCTTTTATCCCCAAAATAGGACAGTTTCTTCCAGACATGCCACATTTCTCCCAAATATATCACATCTTCTCCAAGAAATACCAGGGTTCCTCCTTCAAATAGGAACTTTTCACCCACAAATACCTCTTTTATCCCCAAAAGAGGACAGTTTCTTCCTGACATGCCACATTTCTCCCAAATAGATCACATCTTCTCCAAGAAATACCAGGTTTCCCCCTTCAAATAGGACCTTTTCACCCACAAATACCTCTTTTATCCCCAAAAGAGGACAGTTTCTTCCAGAAATGCCACATTTCTCCCAAATAGATCACATCTTCTCCAAGAAAAACCAGGGTTCATCCTTCAAATAGGAACTTTTCACCCACAAATACCTCTTTTATCCCCAAAATAGGACTGTTTCTGCCAGAAATGGCACATTTCTCCCAAATAGATCACATCTCCTCCAAGAAATACCAGGATTCCTCCTGAAATAGGAACCTTTCTCCCACAAATACCACCCTTCTCCCCAAAATAGGACAGTTTCTTCCAGAAATGCCAGATTTCTCCCAAATATATCACATCTTCTCCAAGAAATACCAGGTTTCCCCCTTCAAATAGGACCTTTTCACCTACAAATACCTCTTTTATCCCCAAAAGAGGACAGTTTCTTCCAGAAATGCCACATTTCACCCAAACATATCACATCTTCTCCAAGAAATACCAGGAAACCTCCATCAAATAGGACCTTTTCACCCACAAGTACCTGTTTTATCCCCAAAAGAGGACAGTTTCTTCCAGAAAGGCCACATTTCTCCCAAATATATCACATCTCCTCCAAGAAATACCAGGATTTCTCCTGTAATGGAATCTTTTCTCCCACAAATACCAGCCTTTTCCCCCCAAAATAGAACAGTTTCGTCCAGAAATGCCACATTTCTCCCAAATATATCACATCTTCTCCAAGAAATACCAGGTTTTCCCCTTCAAATAGGACCTTTTCACCCACAAATACCTCTTGTATCCCCAAAAGAGGACAGTTTCTTCCTGACATGCCACATTTCTCCCAAATATAGCACATCTTCTCCAAGAAATACCACGTTTCCCCCTTCAAATAGGACCTTTTCACCCACAAATACCTCTTTTATCCCCAAAATAGGACAGTTTCTTCCAGAAATGCCACATTTCTCCCAAATAGATCACATCTTCTCCAAGAAATACCAGGTTTCCCCCTTCAAATAGGACCTTTTCACCCACAAATACCTCTTTTATCCCCAAAAGAGGACAGTTTCTTCCAGAAATGCCCGATTTCTCCCAAATAGATCACATCTTCTCCAAGAAATACCAGGTTTCCCCCTTCAAATAGGACCTTTTCACCCACAAATACCTCTTTGATCCCCAAAATAGGACAGTTTCTTCCAGAAATGCCAGATTTCTCCCAAATAGATCACATCATCTACAAGAAATAACAGGTTTCCCCTTCAAATACAATGTTTTCACCCACAAATACCTGTTTTATCCCCAAAAGAGGACAGTTTCTTCCAGAAATGCCACATTTCTCCCAAATATATCACATCTTCTCCAAGAAATACCAGCTTTCCCCCTTCGAATAGGACCTTTTCACCCACAGATACCTGTTTTATCCCCAAAATAGGACAGTTTCTTCCAGACATGCCACATTTCTCCCAAATAGATCACATCTTCTCCAAGAAATACCACGTTTCCCCCTTCAAATAGGACCTTTTCACCCACAAATACCTGTTTTATCCCCATAAGAGGACAGTTTCTTCCAGAAATGCCACATTTCTCCCAAATATATCACATCTTCTCCAAGAAATGCCACGGTTCCCCCTTCAAATAGGACCTTTTCACCCACAAAAACATCTTTTATCCCCAGAAGAGGACAGTTTCTTCCAGACATGCCACATTTCTCCCAAATATATCACATCTTCTCCAAGAAATACCAGGTTTCCCACTTCAAATAGGACCTTTTCACCCACTAATACCAGGCTTCTCCCCCCAAATAGGACATTTTCTTCCAGAAATGCCACATTTCTCCCAAATATATCACATCTTCTCCAAGAAATGCCAGGTTTCCCCCTTCAAATAGGAAATTTTCACCCACAAATACCTGTTTTATCCCCAAAAGAGGACAGTTTCTTCCAGAAATGCCACATTTCTCCCAAATATATCACATCTTCTCCAAGCAATACCAGGGTTCCCCCTTCAAATAGGACCTTTTCACCCACAAATACCACTTTTATCCCCAAAATAGGACAGTTTCTGCCAGAAATGCCACATTTCTCCCAAATAGATCACATCTCCTCCAAGAAATACCAGGATTCCTCCTGAAATAGGACCTTTTCACCCACAAATACCAGCCTTCTCCCCCCAAATTGGACATTTTCTTCCAGACATGCCACATATCACCCAAATATATCACATCTTCTCCAAGAAATACCAGCTTTACCCCTTCAAATAGGACCTTTTCACCCACAAATGCCTGTTTTATCCCCAAAAGAGGACAGTTTCTTCAAGAAATGCCACATTTCTCCCAAATAGATCACATCTTCTCCAAGAAATACCAGGTTTTCCCCTTCAATTAGGACCTTTTCACCTTGAAATACCTCTTTTATCCCCAAAAGTGGACAGTTTCTTCCAGAAAGGCCACATTTCTCCCAAATAGATCACATCTTCTCCAAGAAATACCACGTTTCCCCCTTCAAATAGGACCTTTTCAACCACTAATACCTCTTTTATCCCCAAAACAGGACAGTTTCTTCCAGAAATGCCACATTTCTCCCAAATATATCACATCTTCTCCAAGAAATGCCTGGATTCCTCCTGAAAGAGGAACTTCTCACCCAAAACTACCAGCCTTCTCCCCTCAAATTGGACATTTTCTTCCAGAAAGGCCACATTTCTCCCAAATATATCACATCTTCTCCAAGAATTACCAGGATTCCTCCTGAAATAGGACCTTCTCACCCAAAACTACCAGCCTTCTCCCCCCAAATTGGACATTTTCTTCCAGAAAGGCCACATTTCTCCCAAATAGATCACATCTTCTCCAAGAAATACCACGCTTCCCCCTTCAAATAGGACCTTTTCTCCCACAAATACCTGTTTTATCCCCAAAATAGGACAGCTTCTTCCAGACATGCCACATTTCTCCCAAATATATCACATCTTCTCATAGAATTACCAGCTTTCCCCCTTCAAATAGGACCTTTTCACCCACAAATACCTCTTTTATCCCCAAAAGAGGACAGTTTCTTCCAGAAAGGCCACATTTCTCCCAAATATATCACATCTTCTCCAAGAAATACCACGTTTCCCCCTTCAAATAGGACCTTATCACCCACAAATAACTCTTTTATCCCCAGAAGAGGACAGTTTCTTCCAGAAATGCCACATTTCTCCCAAATACATCACATCTTCTCCAAGAAATACCAGGTTTCCCCCTTCAAATAGGACCTTTTCACCCACAAATACCTGTTTTATCCCCAAAAGAGGACAGTTTCTTCCAGAAATGCCAGATTTCTCCCAAACATATCACATCTTCTCCAAGACATACCAGGATTCCTCCTGAAAGAGGACCTTTTCTCCCTCAAATACCAGCCTTCTCCCCAAAAGAGGACAGTTTCTTCCAGAAATGCCACGTTTCTCCCAAATATACCACATCTTCTCCAAGAAATACCTGGTTTCCCCCTTCAAATAGGACCTTTTCACCCACAAATGCCTGTTTTATCCCCAAAAGAGGACAGTTTCTTCAAGAAATGCCACATTTCTCCCAAATAGATCACATCTTCTCCAAGAAATACCAGGTTTCCCCCTTCAAATAGGACCTTTTCACCCACAAATACCACTTTTATCCCCAAAATAGGACAGTTTCTGCCAGAAAGGCCACATTTCTCCCAAATACATCACATCTTCTCCAAGAAATACCGGATTTCCCCCTTCAAATAGGACCTTTTCACCCACAAATACCTGTTCTATCCCCAAAAGAGGACTGTTTCTTCCAGACATGCCACATTTCTCCCAAACATATCACATCTCCTCCAAGAAATACCAGGTTTTCCCCTGGAAATAGGACCTTTTCACCCACAAATACCTGTTCTATCCCCATAAGAGGACAGTTTCTTCCAGAAATGCCACATTTCTCCCAAATATATCACATCTTCTCCAAGAAATACCACGTTTCCCCCTTCAAATAGGACCTTTTCCCCAAAAAAACCTCTTTTATCCCCAAAAGAGGACAGTTTCTTCCAGGAATGCCACATTTCTCCCAAATATATCACATCTTCTCATAGAATTACCAGCTTTCCCCCTTCAAATAGGACCTCCTCACCCACAAATACCTCTTTTATCCCCAAAATAGGACAGTTTCTTCCAGACATGCCACATTTCTCCCAAATATATCACATCTTCTCCAAGAAATGCCAGGGTTCCTCCTTCAAATAGGAACTTTTCACCCACAAATACCTCTTTTATCCCCAAAAGAGGACAGTTTCTTCCTGACATGCCACATTTCTCCCAAATAGATCACATCTTCTCCAAGAAATACCAGGTTTCCCCCTTCAAATAGGACCTTTTCACCCACAAATACCTCTTTTATCCCCAAAAGAGGACAGTTTCTTCCAGAAATGCCACATTTCTCCCACATAGATCACATCTTCTCCAAGAAAAACCAGGGTTCCCCCTTCAAATAGGAACTTTTCACCCACAAATACCTCTTTTATCCCCAAAATAGGACTGTTTCTGCCAGAAATGGCACATTTCTCCCAAATAGATCACATCTCCTCCAAGAAATACCAGGATTCCTCCTGAAATAGGAACTTTTCTCCCACAAATACCACCCTTCTCCCCCAAATAGGACAGTTTCTTCCAGAAATGCCAGATTTCTCCCAAATATATCACATCTTCTCCAAGAAATACCAGGTTTCCCCCTTCAAATAGGACCTTTTCACCTACAAATACCTCTTTTATCCCCAAAATAGGACAGTTTCTTCCAGAAATGCCACATTTCACCCAAACATATCACATCTTCTCCAAGAAATACCAGGATACCTCCATCAAATAGGACCTTTTCACCCACAAGTACCTGTTTTATCCCCAAAAGAGGACAGTTTCTTCCAGAAAGGCCACATTTCTCCCAAATATATCACATCTCCTCCAAGAAATACCAGGATTTCTCCTGTAATGGAACCTTTTCTCCCACAAATACCAGCCTTTTCCCCCCAAAATAGGACAGTTTCGTCCAGAAATGCCACATTTCTCCCAAATAGATCACATCTTCTCCAAGAAATACCAGGTTTTCCCCTTCAAATAGGACCTTTTCACCCACAAATACCTCTTGTATCCCCAAAAGAGGACAGTTTCTTCCTGACATGCCACATTTCTCCCAAATATAGCACATCTTCTCCAAGAAATACCACGTTTCCCCCTTCAAATAGGACCTTTTCACCCACAAATACCTCTTTTATCCCCAAAATAGGACAGTTTCTTCCAGAAATGCCACATTTCTCCCAAATAGATCACATCTTCTCCAAGAAATACCAGGTTTCCCCCTTCAAATAGGACCTTTTCACCCACAAATACCTCTTTTATCCCCAAAAGAGGACAGTTTCTTCCAGAAATGCCCGATTTCTCCCAAATAGATCACATCTTCTCCAAGAAATACCAGGTTTCCCCCTTCAAATAGGACCTTTTCACCCACAAATACCTCTTTGATCCCCAAAATAGGACAGTTTCTTCCAGAAATGCCAGATTTCTCCCAAATATATCACATCATCTACAAGAAATAACAGGTTTCCCCTTCAAATACAATGTTTTCACCCACAAATACCTGTTTTATCCCCAGAAGAGGACAGTTTCTTCCAGACATGCCACATTTCTCCAAAATATACCACATCTTCTCCAAGAAATACCAGCTTTCCCCCTTCGAATAGGACCTTTTCACCCACAGATACCTGTTTTATCCCCAAAATAGGACAGTTTCTTCCAGACATGCCACATTTCTCCCAAATAGATCACATCTTCTCCAAGAAATACCACGTTTCCCCCTTCAAATAGGACCTTTTCACCCACAAATACCTGTTTTATCCCCATAAGAGGACAGTTTCTTCCAGAAATGCCACATTTCTCCCAAATATATCACATCTTCTCCAAGAAATGCCACGGTTCCCCCTTCAAATAGGACCTTTTCACCCACAAAAACATCTTATATCCCCAGAAGAGGACAGTTTCTTCCAGACATGCCACATTTCTCCCAAATATATCACATCTTCTCCAAGAAATACCAGGTTTCCCACTTCAAATAGGACCTTTTCACCCACTAATACCAGGCTTCTCCCCCCAAATAGGACATTTTCTTCCAGAAATGCCACATTTCTCCCAAATATATCACATCTTCTCCAAGAAATGCCAGGTTTCCCCCTTCAAATAGGAAATTTTCACCCACAAATACCTGTTTTATCCCCAAAAGAGGACAGTTTCTGCCAGAAATGCCACATTTCTCCCAAATAGATCACATCTCCTCCAAGAAATACCAGGATTCCTCCTGAAATAGGACCTTTTCACCCACAAATACCAGCCTTCTCCCCCCAAATTGGACATTTTCTTCCAGACATGCCACATATCACCCAAATATATCACATCTTCTCCAAGAAATACCAGCTTTACCCCTTCAAATAGGACCTTTTCAGCTACAAATACCTCTTTTATCCCCAAAATAGAACAGTTTCTTCCAGAAATGCCACATTTCACCCAAACATATCACATCTTCTCCCAGAAATACCAGGATACCTCCTTCAAATAGGACCTTTTCACCCACAAATACCTCCTTTATCCCCAAAAGAGGACAGTTTCTTCCGGAAATGCCACATTTCTCCCAAACATATCACATCTTCTCCAAGAAATACCAGCTTTCCCCAATTCAAATTGGACCTTTTCCCCCAATAAAACTCTTTTATCCCCAAAAGAGGACAGTTTCTTACAGACATGCCACATTTCTCCCAAATACATCACATCTTCTCCAAGAAATACCACGTTTCCCCCTTCAAATAGGACCTTTTCACCCACAAATACCTGTTTTATCCCCAAAATAGGACAGCTTCTTCCAGAAAGGCCAGATTTCTCCCAAATATATCACATCTTCTCCAAGAAATACCAGGATTCCTCCTGAAATACGACCTTTTCACCCACAAATACCTCTTTTATCCCCAAAATAGGACAGTTTCTTCCAGAAATGCCACATTTCTCCCAAATATATCACATCTTCTCCAAGAAATACCAGGATTCCTCCTGAAATAGGACCTTTTCTCCCACAAATACCAGCCTTCTCCCCCCAAAATAGGACAGTTTCTTCCAGAAATGCCAGATTTCTCCCAAATAGATCACATCTTCTCCAAGAAATACCAGCTTTCCCCCTTCAAATAGGACCTTTTCACCCACAAATACCTCTTTTGTCCCCAAAATAGAACAGTTACGTCCAGAAATGCCACATTTCTCCCAAACATATCACATCTTCTCCAAGAAATACCAGGTTTGTCCTTGAAATAGGACCTTTTCACCCACAAATGCCTCTTTTATCCCCAAAAGAGGACAGTTTCTTCCAGACATGCCACATTTCTCCCAAATATATCACATCTTCTCCAAGAAATACCACGTTTCCCCCTTCAAATAGGACCTTTTCACCCACAAATACCTCTTTTATCCCCAAAAGAGGACATTTTCTTCCAGAAAGGCCACATTTCTCCCAAATATATCACATCTTCTCCAAGAAATACCAGGTTTCCCCCTTCAAATAGGACCTTTTCACCCACAAATACCTCTTTTATCCCCAAAAGAGGACAGTTTCTTCCAGAAATGCCACATTTCTCCCAAATATAGCACATCTTCTCCAAGAAATACCAGCTTTCCCCCTTCAAATAGGACCTTTTCACCCACTAATACCAGGCTTCTCCCCCCAAATAGGACATTTTCTTCCAGAAATGCCACATTTCTCCCAAATATATCACATCTTCTCCAAGAAATACCACGTTTCCCCCTTCAAATAGGAAATTTTCACCCACAAATGCCTGTTTTATCCACAAAAGAGGACAGTTTCTTCCAGAAATGCCACATTTCTCCAAAATAGATCACATCTTCTCCAAGAAATACCAGGATTCCCCCTTCAAATAGGAAATTTTCACCCACAAATACCTCTTTTATCCCCAAAATAGGACAGTTTCTTCCAGAAATGCCACATTTCTCCCAAATAGATCACATCTTCTCCAAGAAATACCAGGTTTCCCCCTTCAACTAGGACCTTTTCAACCACAAATACCTGTTTTATCCCTCAAATTGGACATATTCTTCCGGAAATGCCAGATTTCTCCCGAATATATCACATCTTCTCCAAGAAATACCAGGTTTCCAACTTCAAATAGGACCTTTTCACCCACAAATACCTCTTTTATCCCCAAAATAGAACAGTTTCTTCCAGAAATGCCACATTTCTCCCAAATATATCACATCTTCTCCAAGAAATACCAGGTTTCCCACTTCAAATAGGACCTTTTCACCCACTAATACCAGGCTTCTCCCCCCAAATAGGACATTTTCTTCCAGAAATGCCACATTTCTCCCAAATATATCACATCTTCTCCAAGAAATAACAGGTTTCCCCCTTCAAATAGGAAATTTTCACCCACAAGTACCTTTTTTATCTCCAAAAGAGGACAGTTTCTTCCAGAAATGCCACATTTCTCCCAAATAGATCACATCTTCTCCAAGAAATTCCAGGGTTCCCCCTTCAAATACGACCTTTTCACCCACAAGTACCTGTTTTATCCCCAAAAGAGGACAGTTTCTGCCAGAAATGCCAGATTTCTCCCAAATAGATCACATCTCCTCCAAGAAATTCCAGGATTCCTCCTGAGATAGGACCTTTTCTCCCACAAATTCCAGCCTTCTCCCCCCAAATAGGACATTTTCTTCCAGACATGCCACATATCACCCAAATATATCACATCTTCTCCAAGAAATAACAGGTTTCCCCCTTCGAATAGGACCTTTTCACCTACAAATACCTCTTTTATCCCCAAAATAGAACAGTTTCTTCCAGAAATGCCACATTTCACCCAAACATATCACATCTTCTTCAAGAAATACCAGGGTTCCCCCTTCAAATAGGACCTTTTCACCCACAAGTACCTGCTTTATCCCCAAAATACAACAGTTTCTTCCAGACATGCAACATTTCTCCCAAATATATCACATCTCCTCCAAGAAATACCAGGATTTCTCCTGTAATAGGACCTTTTCTCCCACAAATACCAGCCTTTTCCCCCCAAAAGAGGACAGTTTCTTCCAGAAATGCCATATTTCTCCCAAATATATCACATCTTCTCCAAGAAATACCAGGTTTTCCCCTTCAAATAGGACCTTTTCACCCACAAATACCTCTTTTATCCCTCAAATAGGACGGTTTCTTCCAGAAATGCCACATTTCTCCCAAATATATCACATCTTCTCCAAGAAATACCAGGATTCCTCCTGAAATAGGACCTTTTCTCCCACAAATACCTGCCTTCTTCCCCCAAATACGACAGTTTCTTCCAGAAATGCCACATTTCTCCCAAATATATCACATCTTCTCCAAGAAATACCAGCTTTCCCCCTTCAAATAGGACCTTTTCACCCACTAATACCAGGCTTCTCCCCCCAAATTGGACATTTTCTTCCAGAAATGCCACATTTCTCCCAAATATATCATATCTTCTCCAAAAATACCAGGTTTCCCCCTTCAAATAGAAAATTTTCACCCACAAATACCTGTTTTATCCCCAAAAGAGGACAGTTTCTTCCAGAAATGCCACATTTCTCCCAAACATATCACATCTTCTCCAAGAAATACCAGGGTTCCCCCTACAAATAGGAAATTTTCACCCACAAATACCTCTTTTATCCCCAAAAGAGGACAGTTTCTTCCAGAAATGCCACATTTCTCCCAAATATATCACATCTTCTCCAAGAAATACCACGTTTCCCCCTTCAAATAGGACCTTTTCAACCACAAATACCTGTTTTATCCCTCAAATTGGACATATTCTTCCAGAAATGCCACATTTCTCCCAAATATATCACATCTTCTCCAAGAAATACCACGTTTCCCCCTTCAAATAGGACCTTTTCACCCACAAATACCTGTTTTATCCCCAAAAGAGGACAGTTTCTTCCAGAAATGCCACATTTCTCCCAAATATATCACATCTTCTCCAAGAAATACCAGGTTTCCCACTTCAAATAGGACCTTTTCACCCACTTATACCAGGCTTCTCCCCCCAAATAGGACATTTTCTTCCAGAAATGCCACATTTCTCCCAAATATATCACATCTTCTCCAAGAAATGCCTGGTTTCCCCCTTCAAATAGGAAATTTTCACCCACAAGTACCTCTTTTATCCCCAAAATAGGACAGTTTCTTCCAGATATGCCACATTTCTCCCTAATATATCACATCTTCTACAAGAAATAACAGGTTTCCCACTTCAAATAGGACCTTTTCACCCACTTATACCAGGCTTCTCCCCCCAAATAGGACATTTTCTTCCTGACATGCCTCATTTCTCCCAAACAGATCACATTTTCTCCAAGAAATACCAGGTTTTCCCCTGGAAATAGGACCTTTTCACCCACAAATACCTCTTTTATCCCCAAAATAGGACAGTATCCGCCAAAAATGCCACATTTCTCCCAAACATATCACATCTCCTCCAAGAAATACCAGGATTCCTCCTGAAATAGGAACTATTCTCCCACAAATACCAGCCTTCTCCCCCCAAATAGGACATTTTCTTCCAGACATGCCACATTTCTCCCAAATAGATCACATCTTCTCCAAGAAATACCACGTTTCCCCCTTCAAATAGGACCTTTTCACCCACAAATACCTGTTTTATCCCCAAAATAGAACAGTTTCTTCCAGACATGCCACATTTCTCCCAAACATATCACATCTCCTCCAAGAAATAGCAGGATTCCTCCTGAAATAGGACCTTTTCTCCCACAAATACCAGCCTTTTCCCCCCAAAGGAGGACAGTTTCTTCCAGAAATGCCACATTTCTCCCAAATATATCACATCTTCTCCAAGAAATGCCAGCTTTCCCCCTTCAAATAGGACCTTTTCACCCACAAATACCTCTTTTATCCCCAAAAGAGGACAGTTTCTTCCAGAAATGCCACATTTCTCCCAAATATATCACATCTTCTCCAAGAAATACCAGGTTTCCCCCTTCAACTAGGACCTTTTCAACCACACATACCTGTTCTATCCCTCAAATTGGACATATTCTTCCAGAAATGCCACATTTCTCCCAAATATACCACATCTTCTCCAAGAAATACCACGTTTCCCCGTTCAAATAGGACCTTTTCACCCACAAATATCTCTTTTATCCCCAAAAGAGGACAGTTTCTTCCAGGAAGGCCACATTTCTCCCAAATATATCACATCTTCTCCAAGAAATACCAGGATTCCTCCTGAAATACGACCTTTTCACCCACAAATACCTCTTTTATCCCCAAAAGAGGACAGTTTCTGCCAGAAATGCCACATTTCACCCAAATATATCACATCTTCTCCAAGAAATACCAGGATTCCTCCTGAAATAGGACCTTATCACCCACAAATAACAGCCTTCTCTCCCCAAAAGAGGACAGTTTCTTCCAGAAAGGCCACATTTCTCCCAAACATATCACCTCTTCTCCAAGAAATACCAGCTTTCCCCCTTCAAATAGGACCTTTTCACCCACAAATACCTCTTGAATCCCCAAAATATGTCTGTTTCTTCCAGACATGCCACATTTCTCCCAAATATATCACACCGTCTCCAAGATATACCAGCTTTCCCCCTTCAAATAGGACCTTTTCACCCACAAATACCTCTTTTATCCCCAAAAGAGGACAGTTTCTTCCAGAAATGCCACATTTCTCCCAAATAGATCACATCTTCTCCAAGAAATACCACGTTTCCCCCTTCAAATAGGACCTTTTCACCCACAAATACCTCTTTTATCCCCAAAAGAGGACCGTTTCTTCCAGACATGCCACATTTCTCCCAAATAGATCACATCTTCTCCAAGAAATACCAGGTTTCCCCCTTCAAATAGGACCTTTTCACCCACAAATACCTCTCTTATCCCCAAAAGAGGACAGTTTCTTCCAGAAATGCCACATTTCTCCCAAATAGATCACATCTTCTCCAAGAAATACCAGGTTTCCCCTTTCAGATAGGACCTTTTCACCCACAAATACCTCTTTTATCCCCAAAATAGGACAGTTTCTTCCAGACATGCCACATTTCTCCCAAATATATCACATCTTCTCCAAGAAATACCAGCTTTCCCCCTTCAAAAGGACCTTTTCAACCACAAATACCTGTTTTATCCCCAAAGGAGGACAGTTTCTTCCAGAAATGCCACATTTCTCCCAAATATATCACATCTCCAAGAAATACCAGGTTTCCTCCTGAAATAGGACCTTGTCACCCACAGATTCCTGTTTTATCCCTTTGTTCCGAGCGACTTTTCGTTTTGGAGTGTTTATCCGCTGCTACACTTCAGCATTCTGTGACGAATAAAATAGAAGTGGAAAGCCCCACTAATAAGGCCGCTAGAAGGTCCAGAAGCCACACACATTGTGCTTTCAGGGAGGACGTTCCAGAAAGTCGAGAGTTGTGGCTTGTTTCCTGCGGAGAAAAATACCCCTGTTTTCAGGCATTGCAGGACGCTGAATTCGCACCTTCTCGGCATTTCAATACCGCTCCTTCGCTCTCGTGTCTCGAAAGCGGCACTCGCTCTGAACCGCTCCGGAGAGTCTGCAGTTGCTGTCCGGTCCATCGCGGTTCTGCCCGAGTGCCGCTTGCAGCCTTCAGCAGCGCTCTCGTTTCTCTCGGATGCCGGGAAAGAGCGACTTCAGCCGGATGCTTTGCTCCGACGAGTGAGCGGCTTCTTCTGCGCACATCGCAATGGAGCGCTTCTGACTTCTCCTTCTGTCCATGCAGAATGCACTACGCTTCTCTCTCATTCTTATCCCTTTCTTCCGAGCGACATTTCGTTTTGGAGTGTTTATCCGATGCTACACTTCAGCATTCTGTGACGAATAGAGTAGAAGTGGAAACTACACTAATAAGGCAGCTAGAAGTTCGAGGAGAGACACACGTTGTGCTTTCAGGGAGGACGTTCCAGAAAGTCGAGAGTTGTGGCTTCTTTCCTGCGGAGAAAAGACCCCCTGTTTTCAGGCAATGTTGGACGCTGAATTCGCTCCTTCTCGGCATTTCAATACCGCTCCTTCGCTCTCGTGGCTCGAAAGCGGCACTCGCGCTGAACCGCTCCGGAGAGTCTGCAGTTGCTGTCCGGTCCATCGCGGTTCTGCCCGAGTGCCGCTTGCAGCCTTCAGCAGGGCTCTCGTTTCTCTCGGATGCCGGGAAAGAGCGACTTCAGCCGGATGCTTTGCTCCGACGAGTGAGCGGCTTCTTCTGCGCACATCGCAATGGAGAGCTTCTGACTTCTCCATGTGTCCATGCAGAATGCACTACGCTTCTCTCTCATTCTTATCCCTTTCTTCCGAGCGACATTTCATTTGGAGTGTTTATCCCATGCTACACTTCAGCATTCTGTGACGAATAGAGTAGAAGAGAAAAGCCCCACTAATAAGGCCGCTAGAAGTTCGAGGAGCAACGCACTTAGTGCTTTCGGGGAGGACTTTCCAGAAAGTCGAGAGTTATGGCTTGTTTCCTGCGGAGAAAAAACCCCCTGTTTTCAGGCAATGCAGGACGCTGAATTCGCTCGTTCTCGGCATAGGAATGCCGCTCCTCCTCTCTCGTGGCTCGAAAGAGGCATTTGCGCTGAACCACACCGGACAGTCTGCAGTTGCAGACTACTGAATAGCCTGAAAACAGGGGCTTTTTTCTCCGCAGTAAACAAGCCACAACTCTCGACTTTCTGGAACGTCCTCCCTGAAAGCACTACGTGTGTCGCTCCTCGAACTTCTAGCTCACTTATTAGTGTGGTTTCCACTTCTACTCTATTCGTCACAGAATGCTGAAGTGTAGCATCGGATAAACACTCCAAAACGAAATGTCGCTCGGAAAAAGGGATAAGAATGAGAGAGAAGCGTAGTGATTCTGCATGGACACATGGAGAAGTCAGAAGCTCTCCATTGCGATGTGCGCAGAAGAGGCCGCTCACTCGTCGGAGAAAAGCATCCGGCTGAAGTCGCTCTTTCCCGGCATCCGAGAGAAACGAGAGCGCTGCTGAAGGCTGCAAGCGGCACTCGGGCAGAACCGCGATGGACCGGACAGCAACTGCAGACTCTCCGGAGCGGTTCAGAGCGAGTGCCGCTTTCGAGACACGAGAGCGAAGGAGCGGTATTGAAATGCCGAGAAGGAGCGAATTCAGCGTCCAGCATTGCCTGAAAACAGGGGTTTTTTTCTCCGCAGGAAACAAGCCACAACTCTCGACTTTCTGGAACGTCCTCCATGAAAGCACAATGTGTGTGGCCACTGGACCTTCTAGCTGCCTTATAAGTGGGGCTTTTCTCTTCTATTTTATTCGTCACAGAATGCTGAAGTGTAGCAGCGGATAAACACTCCAAAACGAAAAGTCGCTCGGAACAAAGGGATAAAACAGGAATCTGAGGGTGACAAGATCCTATTTCAGGAGGAAACCTGGTATTTCTCGGAGATGTGATATATTTGGGAGAAATGTGGCATTTCTGGAAGAAACTGTCCTATTTTGGGGATAAAACAGGTATTTGTGGGTGAAAAGGTCCTATTTGAAGGGGGAAAGCTGGTATTTCTTGAAGCAGATGTGATATATTTGGGAGAAATCTGGCCTTTCTGGAAGAAACTGTCCTATTTTGGGGATAAAAGAGGTATTTGTGGGAGAAAAGGTCCTATTTCAGGAGGAATCCTGGTATTTCTTGGAGAAGATGTGATCTATTTGGGAGAAATGTGGCATTTCTGGAAGAAACTGTCCTCTTTTGGGGATAAAAGAGGTTTTTGTGAGTGAAAAGGTCCTATTTGAAGGGGGAACCGTGGTATTTCTTGGAGGAGATGTGATCTATTTGGGAGAAATGTGGCATTTCTGCAAGAAACTGTCCTATTTTGGGGATAAAACAGGTATTTGTGGGTGAAAAGGTTGTATTTGAAGGGGGAACCCTGGTATTTCTTGGAGAAGATGTGATCTATTTGGGTGAAATGTGGCATTTCTGGAAGAAACTGTTCTATTTTGGGGATAAAAGAGGTACTTGTGGGTGAAAAGGTCCTATATGAAGGGCGTATCCTGTTATTTCTTGGAGAAGATGTGATCTATTTGGGAGAAATGTGGCATTTCTGGAAGAAATTGTTCTATTTTGGGGATAAAAGAGGTACTTGAGGGTGAAAAGGTCCTATTTGAAGGGGGTATCCTGGTATTTCTTGGAGAAGATGTGATATATTTGGGTGATATGTGGCATGTCTGGAAGAAAATGTCCTATTTGGGGGGAGTAGGGTGGTACTTGTGGGAGAAAAGTTCCTATTTCAGGAGGAATTCTGGTTTTTCTTGGAGAAGATATGATCTATTTGGGAGAAATCTGGCATTTCTTGAAGAATATGTTCAATTTGAGGGATAAAACAGGTATTTGTGGGTGAAAACGTTGTATTTGAAGGGGGAAACCTGGTATTTCTTGGAGAAGATGTGATCTATTTGGGAGAAATGTGGCATGTCTGGAAGAAGCTGTCCTCTTTTGGGGATAAAAGAGGTATTTGTGGGTGAAAAGGTCCTATTTGAAGGGGGAACCCTGGTATTTCTTGGAGAAGATGTGATATAATTGGGAGAAATGTGGCATTTCTGGAAGAAAATGTCCTCTTTTGGGGATAAAAGAGGTATTTCATGGAGAAAAGGTCCTATTTGAAGGGGGAAACGTGGTATTTCTTGGTGAAGATGTGATCTATTTGGGAGAAATCTGGCATTTCTGGAAGAAAATGTCCTATTTTGGGCATAAAACAGGTATTTGTGGTTGAAAAGGTCCTATTTGAAGGGGGAAAGCTGGTATTTCTTGGAGAAGATGTGATATATTTGGGAGAAATGTGGCATTTCTAGAAGAAACTGTCCAATTTGTGTGGAGAAGCCTGGTATTAGTGGGTGAGAAGGTCCTATTTCAGGAGGAATCCTGGTATTTCTTGGAGAAGATGTGATATATTTGGGAGAAATGTGGCCTTTCTGGAAGAAACTGTCCTCTTTTGGGGATAAAAGAGGTATTTGTGGGTGATAAGGTCCTATTTGAAGGGGGAAACCTGGTATTTCTTGGAGAAGATGTGATCTATTTGGGAGAAATGTGGCATTTCTGGAAGAAACTGTCCTCTTTTGGGGATAAAAGAGGTATTTGTGGGTGAAAAGGTCCTATTTGAAGGGGGAAACCTGGTATTTCTTGGAGAAGATGTGATATATTTGGGAGAAAAGTGGCATGTCTGGAAGAAACTGTCCTATTTTGGGGATAAAACAGGTATTTGTGGGAGAAAAGGTCCTATTTGAAGGGGGAAACCTGATATTTCTTGGAGAAGATGTGATATATTTGGGAGAAATGTGGCATGTCTGGAAGAAACTGTTCTATTTTGGAGATAAAAGAGGTATTTGTGGGTGAAAAGGTCCTATTTGAAGGGGGAAACGTGGTATATCTTGGAGAAGATGTGATCTATTTGGGAGAAATGTGGCATTTCTGGAAGAAACTGTCCTCTTTTGGGGATAAAAGAGGTATTTGTGGGTGAAAAGGTCCTATTTGAAGGGGGAAACCTGGTATTTCTTGGAGAAGATGTGATCTATTTGGGAGAAAAGTGGCATTTCTGGAAGAAGCTGTCCTCTTCTGGGGATAAAACAGGTATTTGTGGGTGAAAAGGTCCTATTTGAAGGGGGAAAGCTGGTATTTCTTGGAGAAGATGTGATATATTTGGGAGAAATGTGGCATTTCTGGAAGAAAATGTCCAATTTGGGGGGAGAAGGCTGGTACATGTGGGAGAAAAGGTCCTATTTCAGAAGGAATTCTGGTATTTCTTGGAGGAGATGTGATATGTTTGGGAGAAATGTGGCATGTCTGGAAGAAACTGTCCTCTTTTGGGGATAAAACAGGTATTTGTGGGTGAAAAGGTCCTATTTGAAGGGGGAAAGCTGGTATTTCTTGGAGAAGATGTGATATATTTGGGAGAAATGTGGCATTTCTGGAAGAAAATGTCCAATTTGGGGGGAGAAGGCTGGTACTTGTGGGAGAAAAGGTCCTATTTCAGAAGGAATTCTGATATTTCTTGGAGAAGATGTGATATATTTGGGAGAAATCTGGCATTTCTGGAAGAATATGTTCAATTTGAGGGATAAAACAGGTATTTGTGGGTGAAAACGTTGTATTTGAAGGGGGAAACCTGGTATTTCTTGGAGAAGATGTGATATATTTGGGAGAAATGTGGCATGTCTGGAAGAAACTGTCGTATTTTGGGCATAAAACAGGTATTTGTGGGTGAAAAGGGCCTATTTGAAGGGGGAAACCTGGTATTTCTTGGAGAAGATGTGGTATATTTGGGAGAAATGAGGCATTTCTGGAAGAAACTGTCCTATTTTGGGGATAAAACAGGTATTTGTGGGAGAAAACGTTGTATTTGAAGGGGGAAACCTGTTATTTCTTGGAGAAGATGTGATCTATTTGGGAGAAATGTGGCATTCCTGGAAGAAACTGTCCTATTTTGGGGATAAAACAGGTATTTGTGGGTGAAAAGGTCCTATTTGAAGGGGGAAACATGGTATTTCTTGGAGAAGATGTGATATATTTGGGAGAACTGTGGCCTTTCTGGAAGAAACTGTCCTCTTTTGGGGATAAAAGAGGTATCTGTGGGTGATAAGGTCCTATTTGAAGGGGGAACCCTGGTATTTCTTGGAGAAGATGTGATATGTTTGGGAGAAATGTGGCATGTCTGGAAGAAGCTGTCCTCTTTTGGGGATCAAAGAGGTATTTGTGGGTGAAAAGGTCCTATTTGAAGGGGGAAACCTGGTATTTCTTGGAGAAGATGATACATATTTGGGAGAAATGTGGCATTTCTGGAAGAAACTGTCCTCTTTTGGGGATAAAAGAGGTATTTGTGGTTGAAAAGATCCTATTTCCAGGGGGAAACCTGGTATTTCTTGGAGAAGATGTGATCTATTTGGGAGTAATGTGGCATTTCTGGAAGAAAATGTCCTCTTTTGGGGGGAGAAGGCTGGTAGTTTTGGGTGAGAAGGTCCTATTTCAGGAGGAATCCTGGTATTTCTTGGAGAAGATGTGATATGTTTGGGAGAAATGTGGCATTTCTGGAAGAAAATGTCCAATTTGGGGGGAGAAGGCTGGTAGTTTTGGGTGAGAAGGTCCTATTTCAGGGGGAATCCTGGCATTTCTTGGAGAAGATGTGATATATTTGGGAGAAATGTGGCCTTTCTGGAAGAAACTGTCCTCTTTTGGGGATAAAAGAGGTATTAGTGGTAGAATAGGTCCTATTTGAAGGGGGAATCCTGGCATTTCTTGGAGAAGATGTGATATATTTGGGAGAAATGTGGCATTTCTGGAAGAAACTGTCCTCTTTTGGGGATAAAAGAGGTATTTCATGGAGAAAAGGTCCTAATTCAAGGGGGAAACCTGGTATTTCTTGGAGAAGATGTGATATATTTGGGAGAAATGTGGCATTTCTGGAAGAAACTGTCCTATTTGAGGGATAAAAGAGGTATTAGTGGGTGAGAAGGTCCTATTTCAGGAGGAATCCTGGTATTTCTTGGAGAAGATGTGATATATTTGGAGAAATGTGGCCTTTATATAAGAAAATGTCCTCTTTTGGGGATAAAAGAGGTATTTGTGGGTGAAAAGGTCCTATTTGAAGGGGGAAACCTGTTATTTCTTGGAGAAGATGTGATATATTTGGGAGAAATGTGGCATTTCTTGAAGAAACTGTCCACTTTTGGGGATAAAAGAGGTATTTGTGGGTGAAAAGGTCCTATTTGAAGGGGGAAACGTGGTATTTCTTGGAGAATATGTGGTATATTTGGGAGAAATCAGGCATTTCTGGAAGAAACTGTCCTCTTTTGGGGATAAAACAGGTATTTGTGGGTGAAAACGTTGTATTTGAAGGGGGAAACCTGCTATTTCTTGGAGAAGATGTGATCTATTTGGGAGAAATCTGGCATTTCTGGAAGAAACTGTCCTCTTTTGGGGATAAAACAGGTATTTGTGGGTGAAAATGTCCTATTTGAAGGGGGAATCGTGTTATTTCTTGGGGAAGATGTGATATATTTGGGAGAAATGTGGCATTTCTGGAAGAAACTGTCCTCTTTTGGGGATAAAAGAGGTATTTGTGGGTGAAAAGGTCCTATTTGAAGGGGGAACCCCGGTATTTCTTGGAGAAGATGTGATATATTTGGGAGAAATGTGGCATGTCAGGAAGAAGCTGTCCTATTTTGGGGATAAAACAGGTATCTGAGGGTGAAAAGGTCCTATTTGAAGGGGGAAATCTGGTATTTCTTGGAGAAGATGTGATATATTTGGGAGAAATGTGGCATTTCTGGAAGAAACTGTCCTATTCTGGGAATAAAAGAGGTATGTGTGGGTGAAAAGGTCCTATTTGAAGGGGGAAGCGTGGTATTTCTTGGAGAAGATGTGATCTATTTGGGAGAAATCTGGCATTTCTGGAAGAAACTGTCCTCTTTTGGGGATAAAACAGGTATTTGTGGGTGAAAAGGTCCTATTTGAAGGGGGAAACCTGGTATTTCTTGGAGAAGATATGATATATTTGGGAGAACTGTGACATTTCTGGAAGAAACTGTCCTATTTTGGGGATAAAACAGGTATTTGTGGGTGAAAAGGTCCTATTTGAAGGGGGAAACGTGGTATACCTTGGAGAATATGTGATATATTTGGGAGAAATCTGGCATTTCTGGAAGAATATGTTCAATTTGAGGGATAAAACAGGTATTTGTGGGTGAAAAAGTTGTATTTGAAGGGGGAAACCTGGTATTTCTTGGAGAAGATGTGATATATTTGGGAGAAATGTGGCCTTTCCGGAAGAAACTGTCCTCTTCTGGGAATAAAAGAGGTATTAGTGGTTGAAAAGATCCTATTTCCAGGGGGAAACCTGGTATTTCTTGGAGAAGATGTGATCTATTTGGGAGAAATGTGGCATTTCTGGAAGAAACTGTCGTATTTTGGGCATAAAACAGGTATTTGTGGTTGAAAAGGTCCTATTTGACGGGGGAAAGCTGGTATTTCTTGGAGAAGATGTGATCTATTTGGGAGAAATGTGGCATTTCTGGAAGAAACTGTCCTATTTTGGGGATAAAAGAGGTATTTGTGGGTGAAAAGGTCCTATTTCGAGGGGGAAACCTGGTATTTCTTGGAGAAGATGTGATATATTTGGGAGAAATGAGGCATTTCTGGAAGAAACTGTCCAATTTGTGGGGAGAAGCCTGGTATTAGTGGGTGAGAAGGTCCTATTTCAGGAGGAATCCTGGTATTTCTTGGAGAAGATGTGATGTATTTGGGAGAAATGTGGCATTTCTGGAAGAAACTGTCCTCTTTTGGGGATAAAAGAGGTATTTGTGGGTGATAAGGTCCTATTTGAAGGGGGAAAGCTGGTATTTCTTGGAGAAGATGTGATATATTTGGGAGAAATGTGGCATTTCTGGAAGAAACTGTCCTCTTTTGGGGATGAAAGAGGTATTTTTGGGTGAAAAGGTCGTATTTGAAGGGGGAAACCTGGTATTTCTAGGAGAAGATGTGATATATTTGGGAGATATGTGGCATTTCTGGAAGAAACTGTCCTCTTTTGGGGATAAAAGAGGTATTTGTGGGTGAAAAGGTCCTATTTGAAGGGGGAAACGTGGTATTTCTAGGAGAAGATGTGATATATTTGGGAGAAATGTGGCATGTCTGGAAGAAAATGTCCTATTTGGGGGGAGAAGGCTGGTACTTGTGGCAGAAAAGGTCCTATTTCAGGAGGAATCCTGGTATTTCTTGGAGGAGATGTGATATGTTTGGGAGAAATGTGGCCTTTCTGGAAGAAACTGTCCTCCTTTGGGGATAAAACAGGTATTTGTGGGTGAAAAGTTCCTATTTGAAGGGGGAAACGTGGTATTTCTTGGAGAAGATGTGATCTATTTGGGAGAAATGTGGCATGTCTGGAAGAAACTGTCCTCTTTTGGGGATAAAACAGGTATTTGTGGGTGAAAATTTCCTATTTGAAGGGGGAAACGTGGTATTTCTTGGAGAAGATGTGATATATTTGGGAGAACTGTGGCATTTCTGGAAGAAACTGTCCTATTTTGGGGATAAAACAGGTATTTGTGTGTGAAAAGGTCCTATTTGAAGGGGGAAACCTAGTATATCTTGGAGAAGATGTGATATATTTGGGAGAAATCTCGCATTTCTGGAAGAATATGTTCAATTTGAGGGATAAAAGAGGTATTTGTGGTTGAAAAGGTCCTATTTGAAGGGGGAAAGCTGGTATTTCTTGGAGAAGATGTGATCTATTTGTGAGAAATGTGGCCTTTCTGGAAGAAAATGTCCAATTTGGGGGGAGAAGGCTGGTAGTTTTGGGTGAGAAGGTCCTATTTCAGGAGGAATCCTGGTATTTCTTGGAGAAGATATGATATATTTGGGAGAAATGTGGCCTTTCTGGTAGAAAATGTCCAATTTGGGGGGAGAAAGCTGGTAGTTTTGGGTGAGAAGGTCCTATTTCAGGAGGAATCCTGTTATTTCTTGGAGAAGATGTGATATATTTGGGAGAAATGTGGCCTTTCCGGAAGAAACTGTCCTCTTCTGGGAATAAAAGAGGTATTAGTGGTTGAAAAGATCCTATTTCCAGGGGGAAACCTGGTATTTCTTGGAGAAGATGTGATCTATTTGGGAGAAATGTGGCATTTCTGGAAGAAACTGTCCTCTTTTGGGGATAAAAGAGGTATTTGTGGGTGAAAAGGTCCTATTTCGAGGGGGAAACCTGGTATTTCTTGGAGAAGATGTGATATATTTGGGAGAAATGAGGCATTTCTGGAAGAAACTGTCCAATTTGTGGGGAGAAGCCTGGTATTAGTGGGTGAGAAGGTCCTATTTCAGGAGGAATCCTGGTATTTCTTGGAGAAGATGTGATATATTTGGGAGAAATGTGGCATTTCTGGAAGAAACTGTCCTCTTTTGGGGATAAAAGAGGTATTTGTGGGTGAAAAGGTCCTATTTGAAGGGGGAAACGTGGTATTTCTTGGAGAAGATGTGATCTATTTGGGAGAAATGTGGCCTTTCTGGAAGAAACTGTCCTCTTTTGGGGATAAAAGAGGTATTTGTGGGTGAAAAGGTCCTATTTGAAGGGGGAAAGCTGGTATTTCTTGGAGAAGATGTGATCTATTTGGGAGAAATCAGGCATTTCTGGAAGAAAATGTCCAATTTGGGGGGAGAAGGCTGGTAGTTTTGGGTGAGAAGGTCCTATTTCAGGAGGAATCCTGGAACTTCTTGGAGAAGATGTGATCTATTTGGGAGAAATGTGGCATTTCTGGAAGAAACTGTCCTCTTTTGGGGATAAAAGAGGTATTTGTGGGTGAAAAGGTCCTATTTGAGGGGGGAAACCTGGTATTTCTTGGAGAAGATGTGATATATTTGGGAGAAATCTGGCATTTCTGGAAGAAACTGTCCTCTTTTGGGGATAAAAGAGGTATTTGTGGGTGAAAAGGTCCTATTTGAAGGGGGAACCCTGGTATTTCTTGGAGAAGATGTGATATATTTGGGAGGAATGTGGCATTTCTGGAAGAAACTGTCCTCTTTTGGGGATAAAGGAGGTATTTCATGGTGAAAAGGTCCTATTTGAAGGGGGAAAGCTGGTATTTCTTGGAGAAGATGTGATCTATTTGGGAGAAATCTGGCATTTCTGGAAGAAACTGTCCTCTTTTGGGGATAAAAGAGGTATTTGTGGGTGAAAAGGTCCTATTTGAAGGGGGAAACCTGGTATTTCTTGGAGAAGATATGATATATTTGGGAGAACTGTGACATTTCTGGAAGAAACTGTCCTATTTTGGGGATAAAACAGGTATTTGTGGGTGAAAAGGTCCTATTTGAAGGGGGAAACGTGGTATTTCTTGGAGAATATGTGATATATTTGGGAGAAATCTGGCATTTCTGGAAGAATATGTCCAATTTGAGGGATAAAACAGGTATTTGTGGGTGAAAAAGTTGTATTTGAAGGGGGAAACCTGGTATTTCTTGGAGAAGATGTGATATATTTGGGAGAAATGTGGCCTTTCCGGAAGAAACTGTCCTCTTCTGGGAATAAAAGAGGTATTAGTGGTTGAAAAGATCCTATTTCCAGGGGGAAACCTGGTATTTCTTGGAGAAGATGTGATCTATTTGGGAGAAATGTGGCATTTCTGGAAGAAACTGTCGTATTTTGGGCATAAAACAGGTATTTGTGGTTGAAAAGGTCCTATTTGAAGGGGGAAAGCTGGTATTTCTTGGAGAAGATGTGATCTATTTGGGAGAAATGTGGCATTTCTGGAAGAAACTGTCCTATTTTGGGGATAAAAGAGGTATTTGTGGGTGAAAAGGTCCTATTTGAAGGGGGAAACCTGGTATTTCTTGGAGAAGATGTGATATATTTGGGAGAAATGAGGCATTTCTGGAAGAAACTGTCCAATTTGTGGGGAGAAGCCTGGTATTAGTGGGTGAGAAGGTCCTATTTCAGGAGGAATCCTGGTATTTCTTGGAGAAGATGTGATATATTTGGGAGAAATATGGCATTTCTGGAAGAAACTGTCCTCTTTTGGGGATAAAAGAGGTATTTGTGGGTGAAAAGGTCCTATTTGAAGGGGGAAAGCTGGTATTTCTTGGAGAAGATGTGATCTATTTGGGAGAAATGTGGCATTTCTGGAAGAAACTGTCCTCTTTTTGGGATAAAACAGGTATTTGTGGGTGAAAAGGTCCTATTTGAAGGGGGAAAGCTGGTATTTCTTGGAGAAGATGTGATCTATTTGGGAGAAATCAGGCATTTCTGGAAGAAACTGTTCTCTTTTGGGGATAAAACAGGTATTTGTGGGTGAAAACTTTGTATTTGAAGGGGGAAACCTGTTATTTCTTGGAGAAGATGTGATATATTTGGTAGAAATCAGGCATTTCTGGAAGAAACTGTCCTATTTTGGAGATAAAAGAGGTATTTGTGGGTGATAAGGTCCTATTTGAAGGGGGAACACCGGTATTTCTTGGAGAAGATGTGATATATTTGGGAGAAATGTGGCATTTCTGTAAGAAACTGTCCTCTTTTGGGGATAAAAGAGGTATTTGTGGGTGATAAGGTCCTATTTGAAGGGGGAACCCCGGTATTTCTTGGAGAAGATGTGATATATTTGGGAGAAAAGTGGCATGTCTGGAAGAAGCTGTCCTATTTTGGGGATAAAACAGGTATTTGTGGGTGAAAATGTCCTATTTGTAGGGGGAAACCTGGTATTTCTTGGAGAAGATGTGATATATTTGGGAGAAATGTGGCCTTTCTGGAAGAAACTGTCCTCTTTTGGGGATAAAAGAGGTATTTGTGGGAGAAAAGGTCCTATTTGAAGGGGGAACCCTGGTATTTCTTGGAGAAGATGTGATCTATTTGTGAGAAATGTGGCCTTTCTGGAAGAAAATGTCCAATTTGGGGGGAGAAGGCTGGTAGTTTTGGGTGAGAAGGTCCTATTTCAGGAGGAATCCTGGTATTTCTTGGAAAAGATATGATATATTTGGGAGAAATGTGGCATTTCTGGAAGAAAATGTCCAATTTGGGGGGAGAAGGCTGGTAGTTTTGGGTGAGAAGGTCCTATTTCAGGAGGAATCCTGGCATTTCTTGGCGAAGATGTGATATATTTGGGAGAAATGTGGCCTTTCCGGAAGAAACTGTCCTCTTTTGGGGATAAAAGAGGTATTAGTGGTTGAAAAGTTCCTATTTCCAGGGGGAAACCTGGTATTTCTTGGAGAAGATGTGATCTATTTGGGAGAAATGTGGCATTTCTGGAAGAAAATGTCCTCTTTTGGGGATAAAAGAGGTATTTCATGGAGAAAAGGTCCTATTTGAAGGGGGAAACGTGGTATTTCTTGGAGAAGATGTGATATATTTGGGAGAAATGTGGCATTTCTGGAAGAAACTGTCGTATTTTGGGCATAAAACAGGTATTTGTGGTTGAAAAGGTCCTATTTGACTGGGGAAAGCTGGTATTTCTTGGAGAAAATGTGATATATTTGGGAGAAATGTGGCATTTCTGGAAGAAACTGTCCTCTTTTGGGGATAAAAGAGGTATTTGTGGGTGAAAAGGTCCTATTTCGAGGGGGAAACCTGGTATTTCTTGGAGGAGATGTGATATATTTGGGAGAAATCTGGCATTTCTGGAAGAAACTGTCCTATTTGTGGGGAGAAGCCTGGTATTAGTGGGTGAGAAGGTCCTATTTCAGGAGGAATCCTGGTATTTCTTGGAGAAGATGTGATATATTTGGGAGAAATGTGGCATTTCTGGAAGAAACTGTCCTCTTTTGGGGATAAAAGAGGTATTTGTGGGTGAAAAGGTCCTATTTGAAGGGGGAAAGCTGGTATTTCTTGGAGAAGATGTGATCTATTTGGGAGAAATATGGCATGTCTGGAAGAAAATGTCCAATTTGGGGGGAGAAGGCTGGTACTTTTGGGTGAGAAGGTCCTATTTCAGGAGGAATCCTGGTACTTCTTGGAGAAGATGTGATATATTTGGGAGAAATGTGGCATTTCTGGAAGAAAATGTCCAATTTGGGGGGAGAAGGCAGGTAGTTTTGGGTGAGAAGGTCCTATTTCAGGAGGAATCCTGGCATTTCTTGGAGAAGATGTGATATATTTGGGAGAAATGTGGCCTTTCCGGAAGAAACTGTCCTCTTCTGGGGATAAAAGAGGTATTTGTGGGTGAAAAGGTCCTATTTGAGGGGGGAAAGCTGGTATTTCTTGGAGAAGATGTGATATGTTTGGGAGAAATGTGGCATTTCTGGAAGAAACTGTCCTCTTTTGGGGATAAAGGAGGTATTTCATGGTGAAAAGGTCCTATTTGAAGGGGGAAAGCTGGTATTTCTTGGAGAAGATGTGATATATTTGGGAGAAATGTGGCATTTCTGGAAGAAACTGTCCTCTTTT